>OW386286.2:26505801-27705801 GCA_936432065.2 Rutpela maculata | reverse complement strand
GTACAGACCACTGGTATATAAAAATGCGGGATAAAGTTCAGACTAATCCTTTACGTTTTCCATCTTGGCGTGTTGTGGGTTCGATTTTGTATAAGTATGTAGAACATAATAATTTTCCCGGCTTATCAAGCGATGAAGCTAAGTGGAAACGTGTTATTCCAAAAAATGAACGTAAAACAATTCTACTTAAGTGTCACGATGATCCGTGCGCTGGTCACTCTGGGATATTTAAAACTTTTGAGCGAGTTTCTCAGCATTATTACTGGCCTAAGATGAAGGCGGATATAACTAAATATGTTCGTAGTTGCATCATTTGTTGTAAGAATAAACCCGAGCAGAAGAAACCTGCTGGTTTACTTGCACCCCACCGTGTGGTAGATAGGCCGTTTCAGGTAGTTTCATGTGATCTAATTGGGCCACTACCTAGGTCCAACCGCGGATTCAAATTTATTTTAGTAATAGTTGATAGTTTTAGTAAATTTAGTATAGTTACACCCTTACGAAATGCGACTTCAAGGTTGATAGGTGCTGCATTGGAGGAACATTTGTTATTGTTATTTGGTCAACCGGACGTTATATTGTGCGATAACGGTAGTCAGTTTAAAAGCAGAGAGTTCCGTAAACTGCTTGAATCTTATGGGATCAAACAAGTTTTCACTCCGAATTACCATCCTCAGGCAAACCCTACGGAGAGAACAAACAAAACTCTTGGAACAATGATTAGATGTTATATAACTGACAATCACCGGGAGTGGGACAAAAATTTATCGAAAGTAGCTTGCGCGATTCGTACCCAAGTTCATGAGTCCATCAGACGTACACCATATTTCGTGGTATTTGGTCGTGAGATGCCTTCTAATATACAGCCTAAAGACGATATTCAGCCGATTAGTTTCGATGTTGACAAAAATGAGTTAACTCGTGATAGGAGTAAAGCCTTCCAGAAACTGTATGACGAAATTAAGGTTCGTTTGAAGAAAGCATCCGAAAAGAATAAACGCTACTATGATTTACGTCATCGCGATGTTACGTATGAAGTGGGTTCCCAAGTTTATAGGAAAAATTTTGAATTATCTGATGCAGCCAAATTCTTTTCCTCGAAGTTGGCTCCTAAATATGTAGGTCCATATATCGTAGCCAAGAAGTTGTCACCTTGGACGTACGAATTAAAAGATCAGAAAGGCAAGTATGGAGGAGTTTGGCATGCCCAAGACCTTAAACCAACCGTCGAATAGATATAATAGGCCAACAACGCAAACTACTACAGTTGCGCGACTCACACTTGTGGATTTTCTCAATTATTTCTTTTGGTAAACTAGTATTTAGGTATTATTAAGTTAACGATAAGAATTTTCTTTTTCTGGTTCTATTTCTTTTTTTTTTTTTTTTTAGTTAACTTTTCGATGGTGTATTTATTGTCATGAAAATTTCTACGAAATTTTCTAGGAGGTTCAGGTGGAATTTGTAACGATCTATTTGATCATTACAACAATAATGCTATATGCGAAGTACTCAGCAAGCTAGTAGGTTCTTTCATTGTAAATTGGGTTGCGTATCTGCGGACAGGTCGTTCTCATCGAGAATTATTAATTTAATTTTAGACCAATACGCACACCTCATTAAACATGGTAATGGTTAATTGGGTTGCCTATGCGATATATAAGCCAAAGTCACAGCGCTCTGCTGTAGTAATTACCGACTAGACATGAACCTTTTTTTGAAGTAGGAGCCTTTATTAGGATAAAAGAGGAGGAATATATATCTTCTATCGGACATGCTGGAATGGGAATGCGATAGCGGAAAAGGGTATCGTGTTAGCCATTTTACTTTGTAATGTGACCTAGTAAAGTTTTAACGGGTGTATACAGTTTGTTCGATTGTGCCATATTATTGTGGGATTTTCTCGTTAAAACTTAAAACTTCATGTTTCCATTTGTTTGGAGTTGCCGTGTGGCATATTTTGTGGAGTATTTTGGAAACTGTAACTCTTTATAGAGGATTTGATTTGCTAGGCCATATTCCCTCATTTATTGAGCCACACCACCATAGGCCTTGGCTTGAACCAAAAGGTTCATTTGTTTGGGAAGGAAACCCTCGAAAGAGGTAAGTCTTAGTTTTTACTCCTGCTCTGGCTATTACGTAACAAGCTATTTATTTTAGGGTTTTAGCATTCGGTTTTGGTATTTGGTTAGTACTTAGTTTTAGTACTTGAGTTTAGTATACCGTTGGAGTATCAGATTGTATGTACAGTTTGGGTGTACATGTTAGTACTTGGATCGTTACGTATGCCACGACGACCTATTTTCAACCCTTAGCTCCGTGTATTTTTCTGGTGTCGAAAGAAGCCTATTAGTACCATAATTTCTACCTGTTTCTACCTGGAGTGTTCATAATTCTGGATATACCCGAGGATTTCGCATCCTCTAGGGATCACAAGCTTCAGATAAGATTGCATGCTTTTTATTTTATGGTTAAATTATGATTGTTTAAATTATTTAAATGACTAAAACTGACTACCTTAAGTTCTGGTAAATTAAATAATTAATTGTAAATTACACTACATTACATAAAGTGTAAACTTTACGTGCGCACGTACGGTAACTTTTTATTGCCTTTTTATTTAAGTATTTTACGATATATTGCTCACGCAAATTGTATGTGATACAGTACTCGCACATAACATTGATTTTTGTGTCATGTCGTTTAAAATATCTATTACAAGGAAAACATATCAAGTATATAATCACGTTATTTGAATATCTTTCATATTTTACTGTTATTTGCCAATAGTTAGTAAATAAATGTCTTAAATTTTGATGTTGACTTATTCATGATAAAAGTATGCATTTCTAAGAAGTTATCGATTCTTGAACAAGAAATTCACGGAGCCTAGGTGTCAAGGTAATCATTTTTTGCATAATTGTTACAGCTCCTTTTTTGTGTAAATTAGTTCACTGAGTTTGCCACTTACATATATTTATATATATATTTTTTTTGGAACGGATTCCTCTAACAACAGGGGCTTTTCTAGTTTAAGGCGGAGTGGGAATAAACTAGTGGCGCCCTCAATTTCTTTTTTTTAACCCACCCTACTCTCTGATTGAGCTCGGGTAATATTTTTTATTTTGCCGCGCTATCACTCATCCGGGTCCAATTAGGTGGCATTGCACGAAAAGCGCGTCGCAATGTAGCGTAGTAGCGTTTGGGGATGGCGGTACTATAACAATATTTCATCTGATGTCGGCAATCTTAGAACGTAAATGCCGAATATTGGTGAATGCAGTAATCTCTCTCTCTCTCTCTCTCTCTCTCTCTCTCTCTCTCTCTCTCTCTCTCTATCTATCTATCCATCTCTCTATCTCTCTCTCTCTCTCTCTATCTATCTATCTATCTATCTATCTATCTTTACTCGTAGTATGATTGATCGAAGCGTTCCCGAGAACTGTTTACGGTGAAGACAGTCTATGCATTACAATACCATGGTTTAACGTATATTGTTTTTATTGATTGCCATTACATTTAAAATATGGCGAATTATATGGACTTTAAGTTTCTGCAGCGGCGTTTGTTAAATATGTATACCTACTTTGTTTTTTATTAGGTGAGTCGCTTTGGAAATGCATTTTTATGTAACGTAAATGATGAAATTGAAAATAAAGGTTAGTAAACTCTAAAAAATGACAGGAAAACGTCTAAAAGTAATTAATTACAAAACACAACATTAAAGATTTATTGAATAGATTATTTATTCGTGAAATACTCTACCCAAATACCACTCGTGCTGTTAAATTTTATCTATAAGTTTTTGTAAGTGGCCAAAATTGAATATAATTCGTGTAAATTGGCAGTTTATTATCAAAGATTAAATCCCCCGCGCTTAATAAACTGCCATTTACACTCTTTATATTACTAGGCAATAAAGCTTTCGAAAAAATTTTACCGATTATTTCACTCATTAACGATATAGCCAATGCGAGCCCGTTTTTTCACAACATTGCATTGCACCAACAAAACGTCATTATTATTGGTAATTCAAGCTAGATCGGCTTTTGACAGTACCAACATGCAAAATTTATCGCTCTAATTTTTTATGTCGCTGCAGCGGCAAATTTTGCGATAATTTTTTGACGTTTTGTTTCATGAAATGTTTTCGGCAAATAAGACAACTCGAGCTTTTAAATTTTATCTATAAATATCTTCTCTAGCTTATTACTAATTGTTAACTTACCTTGTAAATTATAATATTGTATTATGTAGTAGCAAACATAAACACACCACATATATACATTGTAGATATAAGGTTAAGTGTAAGAGTAGCCGATGGCTAAACTTCGCCTTAATAAAGACGTTTTATTATTATTATTATTATTATTATTATATATAGTAAACAATCGTCAGTTCAAAAGCGAAGTCGGTCTAAAATATATAGGCTATAACCCTTGCCTGTCTGTAACTATTTCAATTTGCCTACTTTTTCTGGTAACAATAATATACAAAGACTCTACTTACTATAGCTCATAATACAGAAACAAGTCAAGCACAGCTTTCAATAGCTCAATAACGTAGGTACAAAGTTAAGCAAATAATTTATTAAAAATGTCAAGTAAACACAATCGCTCTGGAAACAATCTAAAAATGTACTTACATACGGTAATCTATCAAAAAGTAACTAATTGAATCAAAGCTGTGCAACATATTAATTTGTTTTATTTAAAATTCTCTCTGCTTAATAAAGCAAACCTCGACATAATTTGTAAACTTCGTAAGTTAAAAATAAGAATTAAATACGTAAATATGTATCAGTGAACATTTATTATGGAATATAACTCTAGTAGCGCTAGATGGCGCTCTCTATGTCAATCTCGGAACCACGAGTGTATAGTATATATGGGCGAGACATCGGCAATAAAGTGGTGCCCACAGATTTAAGATTGTAGTTCTCTCTCTATCGTTCCTCGTCATATTGCACCTCAGAAACGCCTGAAAGATGTTAAGCCAGTCTATATATTATAATATCTAAGGTTTCAACTCATTTTATTTACTAGTTGCCATAGATACGTCACTAGATTATGTTTAAAATATAGCGAATTCTGCGTAGTTTCTACTGCGTTTGTTTCAAATTCGCTGTTTCGACAATATGAGTTGGTTTGGAAATATTTCTTTATATCAAATTAATGATAAAATTGAAAATAAAGGTCAGTAAACTCTAAAAAGTGACCAGAAAACGTCTGAAGGCAATTAATGACAAAACATAATATTGAAGATGTACTTAATGAATTATTTATTCGTGAAATATTCTCCCCAAATACCACTCGTGGTTTTAAATTTTATCTAAAAATTTTTAAATTTATTATTAAAGCTTAAATCCCCTCGCGCTAAAGCGGTCGGGATTTAATCAGATAATAAACTGCCAATTTACACTCTTTATATTACCATTCAACAACGCTTTCCAAAAAATTTTACCGATAAAATTCTAAGCACTAGTGATATTACATACAATAAAGCACTAGTGATATTACATACGATAAATTGTCCATGTTGTGATGATGAGGTTTGACCTCAAAAGCTTACTGATAACATTATAATCAAATTCGTCGTTTGATTGTCACGTTATTATTTTACTCAATTAAAAATGCAATTTGATTTCGTTAAATAATTGTAATTACTTTTTCAGGTTTCCATAAAACAAACAAAAGTGTACATCACACTGTTTATTTTAAATTTACCCCTTCGGCTAGGCACGGAATTTGCCACTGTTTATTCGGCAGGAAGTCTTACAGCTTCCCCTCGCGTAATGCATCGTTAAACATTTATTCTACGTGCTAAGTTATTCATGAAATGTACGCTTTTTCTTCAGTATTATGTAACTTAATTACTGAAGATTTGTTCAGAAATTTAATATTTGTATTATTTGAATCGTATAGATGTAAAAGCAGACAATTGACATTTTCTAATGAAATGAGTTAGCCATGCATAATATTTATGTAAATACCATTTTCTGGGCATCAGCAGCATAAATAGTAATTTCAATCCGTTATTCTTAAATTTAATCTTAGATGCAAAAGCAGACGTTTGGCTTTAGGACCATTTGTTTAGGGTATGTTTAAACTTTAGTTTAAACCCAAGTTTAAACAATAGTTTAATCAAAAGTTTAAACTAGATTAGTTGCAGTATGCTCCTTGTATATCTTATAGTTAATTTGAGCGAGCTTTACTAAAATATGAATACTTCCGTTTTTAGGCAAATTTGCTAAAATATCAGTACTTCTTATTATTGACAGTTGACAAACAAAAATTGTGTGCTAATTAGGTTATATTACGACATGTATTTTGTAGCATGTTGTGTATTGTTGGTTAGAACATAGAAAAATATATAAAATAATAATATATATGTTTTCTGTGGGTTGGGGATTGTTGGGAATATTACTCCTTAAAAATGGATCCAGTGAAAAGAAGGACTGCACAGTATTGAGGTTATAAACACATCACACCATTCACACCACACGTATTTGTCAATTTGCGCATGTATTTAACCGCAGCTTGGAGTTTAACCGGTACTCCATCCACCAGTTGATAGTTAAACTCTAGATGGCCGTTACAGTCACTTATACAATGGACATTAGAGGCTTAACCTAAGTTTAACTGTAGCTTGTAGTTTAAACTAAACCTATGCAACTAGCTCTTAGACGAGTCAATGTTTAAATAAATATTCTCAACCTGAAAGAAAAGATCACGTGCTATAATTCATTTTTTTACAATATTTACCTTTATGGCTGTACTTTCTGATGGCGCGAGCTTTTTGGCGATTTCATTTTATTTATTTTAAGCAACACATACAGAAACAATGAGCCTTGTAATGGTCACATAATTTCACAGATTTTTTCACGGTGATTGTGACCTACCTGGCGGGAGGTGCCCCTCCAGAAATCAATTTTCTACATTAATATCATCATAAATAATAAAAATAACTCACGAGCATAAACCAATGATGTGCCAAAAAAGAAGCCTATACTATATAAATGGAGGATCGTAAGAAAACTGTTTTCATCCCATTTACAAGATTCTGAGTTATTGATATGATCTACTTTGACTCCCTGTATGATCTTTCTTGATCTGAAAACTGTTTTAAGATAATGTTATACAGTGTGTCCAGGATAGATGTAACAAGAGGTGTAATGGACCAACAATTTTGGAATTTTGGTATGGGGATTGAGTCCTGCTTGTTGTAAAACTAAAGTATACCAAAATGACTTGATTTGGACAGGGTGTTTTATAAGCAAAGTTGTAAAAATCATCACTAATAAAGTACCTTTATTTTTCAAAATATGAAAAAAATCCACTAAGAAAAGTTATTTAGAATGCAAATTTATACCTCTATACCAAATTTCAGGAATATAAAATTATTTTTTTGAAACTTCCCATTTTTTCAATAAATTAGTATTTTATTTTGAATTAAATTTTGAATTCAATTAAAACTGCATAGAAATTATTTTTTGTGAAGTAATATTTAAAGTTATGTAGAAGCTAAAAGTAGGCTATGAGAAAAGCAGTGGATACACATTTATCATTTATTATTGACATATCTATCAAACGTAGTCAATATTATCCTTAATTTCTGTTTCAAATTAACGAACCAAGCATAAAAAATTAAGTGAAAATGGTACTCACAGTGCGTGAAAAAAATTATATTGTGCAATGCTACGGAATTGGCGGTGAAAACTCGCTAAGAGAAGTGGTAAGCCAATTTAATTTGAAATTTCCAAACACTGCTTTGTCACGTACTGAGGCTATGAGAATAATTAAAAAGTTTCTGGCTACTGGTAGTGTTCTTAACATGAAAAGAAAAATAAAACAATATGATGAAGACAATGTTGGGGCTATTATAGCTCATGCGTCTGTTATAGAAAATCCTAGGATGCCACTAAGAGAGAGATCAGCTCTTATTAATATTAGCAAATCTGAACTCCAAAGAATTTACAAGGCAAAGAAAATTAGGGCATATAAAAAATTATAAACATACGCTTGAAGAGGGAGATGACGGCCGTAGGTTGGATTTTTGTTTGACCATTGGAGAAAAAATCATGGAAGAGAGATTATTTCATCATTTCATAATTTTCTTAGATGAATCCACATTCACAACCAATGGTGTTGTTTCATCTTAGAATTGTCGGTTTTGGGCTTCTGAAAATCCAAATTTTAGAATTCATTGTAGAAGACAATATTATAAAAAAGTGAATGTGTGGTCTGCCGGTTCTTATCACGTTGGAGTTATTGGACCTTATTTCATCGAGGGAAAGTTAAACCAGCACATTTATTTACAGCTTCTTGAAAGATTTTCTGAAGAACATTTAAATATTTTAAGAGATATGCCTTTAGTTCATTTTCAACATGATGGTTGCCCTGGCCACTCCACAGAAATGGTTAATCGGTGGTTGAATTTAAATTTTGGAGAAAATTGGATTGCCAGGAATGGACCGATCAAGTGGCCGGCGAGATCCCCAGACCTATCAATATTGGATTTCTTTTTATGGGGTCGCCTCAAGCAGTTAATTTACGCTGAACCGCTTCCTAACGATGTAGCAGTATTGAAGCAGAGAATTACAAATGCCGTAAACTCCATACCATTAGATCACATTCGAAACAGTTTGAAGGACTTCAGGCAAAGGATGGAAATGTGTGTGAATGTGGATGGTAGCTACGTCGAATAATAAAAAAATTGTAAACATTGTTTTGTATTGGTCAATAATTAATTTGTTTGTGAATCTGTCATGTTTTTGACATTTATTACTTGTTATAATTTTTAAACCTCATTAATCTTCTGTTAATAATTGTTTCTTGTTTTACAATTAGTTCGATTAACATTATACCTTCTTACATCTCGTATATTCAATTTTTTATTTACCAATAGCCTACTTTTTGAGATGATTAACATTTGCTCCTACACAACTTTAAATATGAATTCAACTCTAATTCGCAAAAAATGGGAAGTTTCAAAAAAATTATTTTATATTCCTGACATTTAGTATAGAGGTATAAAATTGTATTCTAAATAACTTTTCTTAGTGGAATTTTTTCATATTTTGAAAAATAAAGGTACTTTATTAGTAGTGATTTTTACAACGTTGCTTATAAAACACCCTGTATAACACCAAATCAAGTCATTTTTGGTATACTTTAGTTTTACAACAAGCAGGACTCAATTCCCAAATACCATTCCAAAATTCCAAAATGTTTGGTCCATTACACCTCTTGTTATATCTATCCTGGGACACACTGTATAAAACGATAGTAAAATGAAATTTAAGGCAATTTGTTTTTTGAAGGCGACATCTTGAAGGTGTCCTCAGCCTACGTGCAGGCACTTCTCCAATCTTGAGCTGCAGAAAAGCGGAGTGAGCATAGCAGGATAAGCATATGCTAGCTGCCCCCGCACCAATCGGGTCGAGATTTTGAGCACAAGTTGGCAGTAGTGTTGGATGGAATTTCCCAAAACATTATTTTTGGAAAACCATTTTTACGGGGGTTACGGAGGTAAGAAGAAACATGGAAAAAAATTGTTTTCTCAAGCACGGATAAACCGATTTTTATGAAAAAATATGTTATAGCTTTTGATAGCACAAAATTATTGAGTCCATTTGTCGGAAAGAAGTGGTGAAAACATTTTTTTTCAAATAAAAAAAAAACATTTTTAGGGGATGTTCTCGACATTTCTTTTCAAATAAATGTTTGTATGCCCCTTTAAAACATATCCAATTTTCAAAGCAATCGGAAGGGTAGAACGTATTCAAAATTGATAATTACAGGCGTACTGCGGGCGGTGCGCGGTTCATTACTACATCTTACCACGGTCACTGGCAGGCATTACACCACTCCCGTTAAGGGCAGTATCAAACTTCAAGAAGTGTGATGCAGATATTTTCAAATTCTCTGACGTCAACTGTTGAGTCAATCAAAATTTAGTTTGAAAATCTGAACATTTTGCAATGTAGTTCCCGCCAAGTGTACAGAAATAGGCTCCCGTGGGCTCCTTGATGATGTAAGTGTGGTAGTAGTCTGAATCTCTTTGTTAGGCCTTGAAGAAACATAATTTTGATGTTGGCACTCTCAAAAATGATGCGCATGAGTACTGCGCGCGATAAACAAAATGGCCGCCATCGCAAACACTTTTTCCAATTTATCTAAGTAACCATTGAGATTACGAAAAAAAGTTTTATACAAAAAATATTTCTAAATGCAGAAACTTAACTTTTAAAATTATGATGTACTTAAACTAAAGGAAGCGTTTCAAAACACAACAAATCCCTTTCACTGCAAAACTGATGAGCTCATTAATATCCTAACTCAACGAGTCTTTCCACAGGAAATAAAGATATCTTTAGACAGTGTGGCGAAAGCTGGCCAAGATCTGTATAATTTATTCTTAGAGCAAAGAGTTCATACTAACAACATTCAGTTCTGGGATCCGTTGAAAAAGAATTTTATTAAAACGTGTAAAATGGCAGCGAAAAAAGTTAAAATTGCCCTCAAAGACAAATCTATAGCCATAAAGACAGATTCATCTCTTATTTCAAGATTATTGATAACATCCAGAAGCAGACCTGACGTAGATTTGAGATATTATTTGAGCAACTACGAGTTCTCAGCACTACCGGAGTCATTATTTGCAGTTGACGGGAGTATGCACCATTGTCTAGCTAAGTACAAACTTATGGATGCTCTTGAATCAATGCATGGTACACCTGCAGAAGAAAACGATGATGATCATTCTTCCACCACACCTGCAGTTTTAGAAGAAAATGAGGAGCTACAGGAAAAAGTTGCGATAATAGATGGCATGGCGCTTCTTCACACCTACCACAATACATGAAGACATGCCGTGACCTCGGTTTAAGCTTCAGCAAATGGATCGGGCAAAAATTCAGCAATTACAGTGAGGTCCATGTTGTTTTCAACTCTTACAAAGAAAACTCGTTAAAGAAAGCCATGAGAGTGATTCGGCAAAAAGGCTCAGATCCAATCCAGTACAAAATCGGACCAGAATCGAAAATTGGAAGTATAGCAATGAATAAATTCATTCCCATAAGACGAAGGATGAACTGACAGAGTTCCTTTCCGATCAGATTCTTCAATCTGGCGTGACCAATAACACAAGGTTTGTAATCAGTTGGGGGGCAAAGCGGCTTCATCACATGGCGATGATGTATCCAGTCTTTCAAGTACGCAGGAGGAGGCGGACACAAATATCATATTACATGCAGTATATTTAGCACAGAAAGGAATTAAAACTACTCATGTATTCTCCCCCGATACTCATGTTCTAATTTTGGCACTAAGACGATATCCCCAACTTTCGAAAGAGTTTGCATTTTTCCTTGACCATGGCATGAAAAGGTTTGTTCAGCTAGGTTCAATTTACAGAGCACTTGGACCTCTGAAAGCCTCTGCACTTCTTGGATTACACACAGTTTCAGGAGCAGGAGCTGGATCATTTGGTAGCAGGGATAAAATAAAGTGGTGGAAATTTTTTTTAATTCTGTAAGTGATAAGCTGCTAGAAGCTTTGGCTACATTGGTGACTACACTGTCTCTCACAGAAGATGTCAGGGCTAACTTGGAAACGTTCATTTGTCAGCTTTATATCCCAAAACAACACTGGCCGACATAGGAGCTGTGAGATGGTTGTTGTTCATCCAGAAACAATGTCAAGATGAGAACCTTCCTCCAACAAGATCTGCACTGGATCCGGCTTTGCTAAGGGCCCACCTTCAGTGTTTTGAGTGGAATCAGGACCTCATTCAGCATCCCAATAACCCACCACCCTCAGATTTCGGATGGAAGAAAGTAGGGAGCACATACGAGCCAGTTGCTTGTACCAAACCTTGTGCTCCAGAGCTTATCTTCGAACTTTGTCGCTGCTCATGCTCCCATGTAGGTGTCAGTCGAATGGACTCCGGTGTACCGAAACGTGTAAGTGCGAAGGTAATCTCGACAGATGGGATAATATGGGAGAGTACGAGCAAGGCGATGATGAAGATTTGGGGCTAAGTGAGATTTGCATTGAAAGTGACGATGATTTTAATTAAAAATGTCATTGTAGAAGTGAAAAGTATTGCTTGTCTGTACTTTGTCTATATAAATCTGTAACTATTGTATTTCTATAAGTTTCTCCATTAAACGTTAAATTTTTTTCCCCTTTTCTGACCTTGCGTTCCATCAAGCCAGCTACACAGATGAGGGAAAGAGAAGGAAGTAAAAAGGAAAACGTTAAAATTATGTAGGTACTTTTTCTTTCAATTTCCTATGCCTAAAGAGATATTGAGAAAGAGATAACTAAAAGAGATATTGACAAATTACCTTTTCACCCATACTTTTCATTTAAAGATATTATAAGATTTTTATTTATAGCTATACTGTACTATAGGGGAGATTTGTTAATCTATTTAAGTTTGTAATGTTTTAGTTATAATTATTGTTTCCAGTGGCCCGAGAAATAGTGTCAAATATGTTAATATGCACTGGCAAATCTCTCACCATTAGACATAATAATTTTTATTATTGGAAACTATAAAATGAAACTTTTTGAGAGAACGGCTAGTTCTACGTAAAAAATTGTAATAACCTTTTCTCTGTATAATCGATTTAGCAATATTTTTTATATAACACTTTTTTTCTTAATCACAATGGTTACTTAGATAAATAGGAAAAAGTGTTTGCGACTGCGGCCATTTTGTTTTTCGCGCGCAGCACTCAAACGCACCATTTTTGAGAGTGCCAACATCGGAGGTATGTTTCTCCAAGGTGAAACAAAGAGATTGGGACCACTACCACACTTGCATCATCAAAGATTTCACGGATGTACATTTGATAGGGGACTAATGATAACCTTTGTAGTCAGCCTAAAAAAGAGCTTTAGTTTCCAAAGTCCACGACATGGAGGTTATAGTACGATTTTGGACCACTTATTATGGGGTCTTCGTTTATCGTTAGTCTCCTTGTCTCTCACGAGTCAGGATGCTTGTTTATCGCGAGTCTCCTTGCCTCTCACTAGTCGGGGAGCTTTTTTATTGTGAGTTCCCTTGCCTCTCACAATTCGGGGTGACTTTTTTGCATGAGTCCTCTGGTCTCTCACAAATCAGGTTGAACTATATTGACGATACATCTTTTGTCTTCATTGCTATCGTCCTCAATTACAGGAATATTATTATTCCGAGTAAAAATATCGCTGTGAATTTCAGCTGGCTTCAGAACTTTCGACAAATATGGGGACAGACAGTATACAATTGCGCCAACGGAAACAGAGCTGTTGGCTGCTGCTCGCACGTTGCTGCAATTGTATACTATCTATAATATAATAATAATAATAATAATAATAATTTATTTTCCATAATGACAACATTACAATTGTATAGGAATAGTCAACTTTACAAGCATATACCTTAAAAAAACTAGGTAAAAAAATCGCATACAGAATAAAAACATTTTGACAGTAAAAACAATTTTAATTTACTTTTAAAATCCTGTAAACTTCTAGCTAATTTGCATTCTGTAGGTAAATAATTAAACATTTTTGGACCCATGTAATTTGGGGAATTGCAAGTTATATTTAGTCTTGCATATGGTATTCTAAAATCTTCCTTGCTACGGGTATTTATATTATGAATATTTTTATTTACAGTTAATACATTCTTATTTTGATAAACATAAACACACATTTCAAAAATGTATAAACATGGCAAGGTTAAAATATTACACTCTCTAAATACCCCTTTACAAGAATGGGTACTAGAAATATTAGCTATACAACGCAATATACGTTTTTGAGCAATAAAAACGTTCTGTGATAGAGTGGAGTTTCCCCAGAAACAGACACCATACCTCAGTCTAGAATCTACTTGGGCATAGTATAAATTAACCAATTGTTGTTTAGTAAGCATTGTTTTAATATTATTAAACAAAAATGTAATTGATGCCAGTTTGGAAATCAGATATTCACAATGCGATTTCCAGCTCAAGCATTCATCAATATGTAAACCCAAAAACTTTATACTCTCATGGGTACTTGTTATTAATGATTCATTGACCTTAAATGAAATAGACTCGCAGTTTTTCTGTCTATTATGGAACTGAGTTATTTGAGTTTTTTCTGCATTAAAATACAACTGATGTTGATTGAAAAATGTAGATACTTTTTGTACAACATTGTTACATTTATTATAAAATATTATTTTGGGTATTCAGCAGATAACTTTCAAAGAAATCATTCGTTCCTTTCATATATTATTGATCTAAATCTGATCAAGCTAGAATATCAACGAGTAGTCCTCTTACAAACAAACTTGTCAATTTCTTTATACATTTACTATGTCTAACATTCAATATGAAAAACAAGAAAATAACCATTCTTTCTATATATTGAAGATCTAAGTCTGATCATGCCAATATATTGTCAGAAATCCACCCTTAAGAGGAAATCTTTCAAGCATCTCTAGCCCTACCTAGAGGATACTCCATTCAATACGATAAACAAGAAAATAACCATTCTTTCTATATATAGAAAGAATGGTTATTTTCTATATATAGAAAGAATGGTTATTTTCTTGTTTATCGTATTGAATGGAGTATCCTCTAGGTAGGGCTAGAGATGCTTGAAAGATTTCCTCTTAAGGGTGGATTTCTGACAATATATTGGCATGATCAGACTTAGATCTTCAATATATAGAAAGAATGGTTATTTTCTTGTTTTTCATATTGAATGTTAGACATAGTAAATGTATAAAGAAATTGACAAGTTTGTTTGTAAGAGGACTACTCGTTGATATTCTAGCTTGATCAGATTTAGATCAATAATATATGAAAGGAACGAATGATTTCTTTGAAAGTTATCTGCTGAATACCCAAAATAATATTTTATAACAATGATGTAAGCAGAAATACAAGATATTTATTTTTTAAAAATTGTTACATTTACTTTCTAACACATTATGCATAAAATCTGAAATAATCATAGAAAGATCATCAGCATACATTGAAAAGAATAAAATCAAGCTCATTGATATACAATATGAATAATACAGGGCCCAATATTGAACCCTGTGGAACTCCCATACTTAAAACCGAACGTTCAGAATTGGCTCTATATACATTATTTTCACTGACGTGTTGTATGCTCACATACTGTTGACGATTAGTCAAGAATGAATTGATCCAGTTTAGCGGTTGTCCTCTAATCCCATAGTTATACAATGTAGTCAACAATTTTGTATGATTGACGCAGTCAAACGCCCTGCTGAAATCAAAAAATATTCCAACAGGGCATTCGCCTGCCTCAATATAATGAATTATTTGATTATAAAATGTTGTAACAGCCGTTATAGTAGATTTTCCACTACGAAACCCATGTTGTTTTTCGGACAAAATTTCAAATTTCGTCAAAAAATTTAACAAGCGGTCCAGGTAACAATATTCAAGTAATTTAGAAAAACTAAATGGTATTGTTACAGGTCTATAATTCTCTAAAAGATGAGGATTATTTTTCTTAAAAATAGGTACAACTTTACCCATTTTCAAGGTATCTGGAAATGTTCCTGTTTTAAAAGACAAATTTACCAAATAAGTAAATGGTGTCACCAGTATCTTTAAAACTTTCTTAATTAAAAAACCAGGTACTTCGTCTGGTCCAGATGATCTTTTGTTTTTAAGTTTATTGTTTAATAAGGAAAACATCTCATCCTCAGTAAATGGTCTTAAAAACAATGTATGGTCGATAGTTCTTGAATTTGTCTCACGCAAGGTATTTGTCGAAAGTTTTGAAGCCATCTGAAATTCTCAGCGACATTTTTACTCGGAATAATATTATTCCTGTAATTAAGGACGATAGCAATGAAGACTAAAATAAGTCTCATCAATATAGAATAACCTGATTCGTAAGAGGCAAAGAAATCAACCCGAATTTTGAGAGGCAAGGGAAATCACAGTAACCAAGCACTTCGACTAGTGAGAGGCAAGGGGACTCACGATAAACAATTACCCCGACTCGTGAGGGACAAGAGGACTCACAATAAACAAGCGCTTCGACTAGTGAGAGGCAAGGGATAAACAAACACAAACAACATGACTCGTGAAAGTCTCTCTAATTCCCTGGTAATAGACTTTGAAAACTACAGTTTTTTCGTAGGCTTACTACAGACGTCATCATTGCAAAATTTTCAAATTTTCAAAATAAATTTTGATGACTCAACAGTTGACGTCAAAGAATTTGAAAATATCTGCACCATACTTCTTGAAGTTTGATAATTATTTGAACAGTAGGCCGCCAGTGACCGTGGTAAGATGTAGTAATGAACCGTGCCACCCGTAGTACGAGCTTGATTATCAATTTTGAATAAGTTCTACCCTTCCGATCGCTTTGAAAATTAGATATATTATAGAGGGGCATATAAATATTTAATTGAAAGGAAATGCATTTTTTCTTCTATTTTGAAAAAATGTATCACCTCTTCTTTCCAACAAATGGACTCAATAATTTTTTCCTACGTTTGTCCCACTAAGAGCCATAACATATATTTTTTTCATGAAAGTCTGTTCATCCGTTCTGGAGAAAACAGTTTTTTTCCATTTTTCTTTTTATCCCCATAACCCCCGTAAAAGTGTTTTTCCAAATATAAAATTTTGGGAAATTTCATCTAACACTACTATCAACTCGACTCGATTGGAGCGGGGGCAGCTATCACATGCTTATCCTGCTATTCTCTTTACAAAAATGGGTTTTTCCGTTAGTTTAACGTCAACCGTAATCATCCAATGTCATCTGGTCATGATATAAAGAGTTTTGAAGGAACCGGTTCTGCATTGAAGAAAAATCCTATTGCAGGGAAATAAGTATACGTACACCAGAAAACATTGGTCAGGACCTATATCAAACATAAACTACGGCGTTCTGTACGTCAAAATGCAGTTTACGATGCATTTTGCATGAAGACTTAAACCATCCATACAATATCCAACCATACAATATCCAGGTGATGTAAAAATTAAAAAATCGTTAGCCGCCTAAATTTTTGTCGTCGACTATTCGTTCTTTTAGAACTCCTTATTATGGCTGATTAAGGACAGTTACTTCTTTCCGATTTTATGAATAAACAAAATTTTCGGTATTGGTCTGGTGAAAATCCCCACCATCTGCAAGGGAAACCTTTACACAGCGCCAAGGCTACAGAATTGTGTACAATATCATCTGTTGGAATTAATGGCCCTTACTTCTTTGAGGATGAAAATGAAAATACAACAACAGTTACATCAGCTCGCTATGTCGACATGGCCGAAACGTTTTTCACATAAGAATTAACCAGGCTTCCTCTTGTTAATGAAGACACATAGTTTCAGCAAAATGGGTCTACTTCTCATGCCACCAAAATACTGATGAACACAGTAGGACAGTTGTTTCTCAATCATGTCATGTCCAGCACTTAGACGTGCTATGGCCAGCAAGATCGCCTGATTTGACGGCATGCGATTTTTTGTGGGGCTATTTGAAGACAATGTCTACCCATGCAATATTGTCGAAGTCAAAATAACCAGAATTTGGAAGAAAATGCTACGCCGTTTAATAAGCAATATGCGCTCAAGATTAGAGAAGCATCTGCACAGAGGCGAAAGTCACTTTCAAGATGTCCTCAAAAAATAAAATGCTTCTTTCCGTACTTCAAGGTAGTATATTCATAATTTCCTCAATAAAGCATTTTTATGAGTTATTGAACTTTTGTAACCGCCCGTTACTTTGCCGCACCCTGTATTTCGGAAATACGGTTTCCGTTTTTCCTAGTACTTTTATAATAAGTGACATTCAAATTATTTTAAGCAGCTACCGCTTAAAGCCCACCATTCTGTTAACACTCTGTTTAGAATCTTATTAATGTGTACATTTCACCATTAATAACTTCCTAGAAAAATTATTCGGGATCAGTGCCACGCTGTTGTGTAGAACTAATTTTATGAATTGGAAAAACCAACCGTTACTTTGTCTTATTTACTTGTTACATTGCCAAACGTAAAGACGATATATTTAACACGACGATTTATGTGATTGTTCGATATATTGTCAGTTTTAGTATCGAAAAAGTCATAAAATCATGAAAACCATACGCTCGTATAATTCTCCCATATGTATAACAGGGATGCTATTTAGTTTTACGTTTTTCAGTGTCTCACAGTGTGTCGTTCAATAGACACCAGGTAGACAATAATTTGAACTTTATTAATAGTAGATTACGAGTTTTCCAATGAAGCTTGCCACATGTGTGTTACATACTATTTTGTCTGCGGTTGTGAAGTTATTTCCCTTTTTTAAAGTCTTTTCAAAATTTTAAATTTGTTTTGCCTGTCAGATTTTATTTAAAGTGACATTTTCCGCAGCCATTCTGAAGTTATAAAATTTTGTTGTGTGCTGCAAAGGGCTCATTCAGCATTTTTTATTATTATTTCGAAAGAGGATTCTTCAAGTAGTATGTAGGGAACTAGCCTACATACATATAGGTAAGATATTATATCACTATGGATATTTAGAAAACAAATGTTACTATAAAAATTTACATTTTGAAAATCGAAATTAAAATATTTAAAAGTTGATTTATATCTTATTTAATAGCCTTACTTGGCAATATTGGTGACCCCCAACATCTTCACGCGTTGTATGCCTCCTGAGAGTCCATGCAAAAATCCAAGACAATTGTCAAAAGATTCATGTTCCAGTCGCGACAAGAATATGGGGCCGAACCAAACTGCTCGTGCTGCTAATCGCTGATGACGGACGACGTCCATAACGAAGACAGCCAGCTAAAGGTCGACCGTTCCATAGATATCTCCGCTAGACACGGATTCCTCAGGCTCTCCATGAAGATAGTACCGAGCAACGAATCAAACTAGATTTTCAGAAGACTTGTTATTACTTATTTTTTTATGTACATGTTACGGTACGTACTCTATATTGCTCCCTACTTGTTTAAAACCAGCTTATCAAGTGTATCAATATATCAATTATTCATTATTTTAATTGTCACGCCAGCTTTTCTTTAGCCAAAGCTGCTATAGCTGGTGCGACATCTTTGAAAGATGCTCAATCCAATTATGATTGCAAACTTTCATTCACTTAGCACACGCATGCTATTTTTATCAATTACCTATTAGAGAAGCTCAATCCAATTATGATTGCGAACTCATATTCACTTAGCACATGCTTGCTATTTTTATCAATTGCCTATTAAAGAAGCTCAATCCAAGTATGATTGCGAACTTTTATTCACTTAGCATCAGTCATATACATGCTGTTTTATTTCAATTCATCAATGACATATAACATACTAGCATTAAGGATAATGTTATTACAAAAATAAATTTCCTTTGCTAAGTTTAAATATACAAAAAAGCAAATTTTTAACTTTCACGCTGGTAGCTAACGATCAACCTACAAATGAAATTCTATATATACATAATAATATATGTCATCAAGAAGAAAATTGCAGCTGTCCCAAAATAGAAAAAACTAATAAAATAAAATACCTAAGAGTAATGCTCGACCATCATTTAAGATGGAATGAGTATGTAACTTATATCACAAAAAAAATGAGACAACTTACGCATAAGTTTTTCATTCTAAGAGACATACTTGATAGGAATAATTTAATGCTAATATATAAATCACTAGTAGAGTCAATAAGTAGGTATTGTATTATCATTTGGGGTGGACTTTATAATAATGTACTGAAAATCTTACAAACATCACAAAATTGTATTCTAAAGATAATCCTAAAGAAAAAAAAACTGTATTCCTCCACTGAGTTATACAAAGAAGCAGACGTATTTAACATAAAGAACCTCTTTATCTATCATTGCTTACTACACATGTTTAACAAAAACACTTTACCAGCCCATAATAGATATGATACTAGATTTACAGAAAATAAATCTATAGCCATACCGCGGGTTAAGAAAAGCCATACTCAAAGATTTGTTTTCTGTCTCGGTCCAAAATTATTTAACATATTACCACTCCATTTAAAAAGTCTAAGAAAATTTAATAAATATAAAATTGAAATAAAAAAATTTATCATTCAAAATCATAACGTTATAAAAAAAACTCTGAATTAAAAGTGTAAATTGATCTTTAGCTATTTTATACTTATAAAAAACTAGTTTAAAATCCATAGATTGTTACAAGTGTATAACTATACTAATTAGGTAGTTGTAAACTACTTAATTACTTATTGAGAATTAATGAACTATCCTGCAAGCGCCTCCTAATTATCCAACTAACATTGTAGAATCACGTACTGCCGTCAGTTATTGTTATACCTCATCGTTTATTTTTTGGTCTGTTATTCTACAAAGTTTACCTCACTCTGTTCATATTCTTTTGTATAATTTTTAGTAAAAAGTGCTCAACTTACAGTTGATTTGGAATATCGCAAGACAAGCATTTCATGCTTAGGTGTTTTCATTTCAACTTTGGGTTGCTGAATTTTAGGTATTACTTACATAATACCGTTTTATTTTTATTATAATTTGTTAGTTTATTATTTACTCTACTTTGAATTATGTACTTTACTTTACTTTACTTTACTTACTTGAATTACATTGAATTAGGCTATGAAACATGTATAGTGATGGAAATGTTTAAATTCCCAATTCAATAAATTTATCTCTTAAAAATGTATCTCTTATACGTTATTTTGTCATCTATCACTCAATCTGACTTTCCTTTTTTACTAATGTCATCAAATCTAACTTTTATTTTAAATCAGATTTTTAATATTGATACCTTGGTAAGTTGATTTCTTCGTTATGGGGGGGGGAGTATATGTAGGGTACTAGCCTACATACATATCGGTTAGATATTATATCACTATGGATATTTAAAAAAACAAATAATATAAAAATTTACATTTTCAAAATCGAAATTAAAATCCTTAAAAGTTGATTTATATCTTATTTAATAGCCTCGTTAATAGCCTTACTTGGCTATATAGTAGCTATACAAAAAATAAGAATTTTATTACAAAAAGTCAGATTTTACTGCAACTTGAAACATTTTGGCGTACTTTCCAAAATTTTATTTCGCATCGGGCAATAAAGCATCTTTTGAGACTAAAAAATTTTCCAAGTCAAATTTTATTGCAGTAAAATTTTTGCTACAACCGAAAAGAAGCAGCAGGTGAAGATGAATGCACAGCAAGGGAAGCTCCTAAAGAAACCCAAAATGTAGCTAATAAGGAGTTACTAATATACTGGGCATATTTCAATGAAACAACTAAGCAGGCCTCGACTATTTTAAAGTAATAATAAATGAATAATGCGGCCATTTCATTATTTAAAATTAACATTAGCTCCAGCTTCATCTATATTACGATGTCTAGAAAAGACAGGCTTAGATACTGCTAGCTACATAACGATCTCAATAAATTTTAGTAAAGTATTCATAAAATATAATTAAATATGAAGCATAAAATGTAAGTACAAGCTAATTATTTCTAAAGCAGATAGTGTAAATTTGTGATTACTTTGATCTACTAGATCATATGTATTGATCAATTTATTGCTATAATGATCAGCTAGAGTTATAATTAACGCATGTTTTAGTTCAAAAACAAATTAATATTGAAAATTTATGTGTACGTCTGCTGTACGCGGAAGTCTTTATTACAGTTAACTAAGTATTTTACTGTCTGTAATCAAAAATATATTATAATCAGACCTGAATTCTATAATAAACTCTATCGACTATTTTCCAGTTTGAATCTATTTTAAACAAATTTATATTCCAATAAAAACAGGTATATTTCATTTCAACTTGCTTATGCTAAATTTAGACTCGTATAATATAAATATTAGTTGACTGGAACAAATATACTGTCAAACTTAGAAGTAGACACTAGAAGCTAATAGTTAGAAGAAACCAGTATAATTTACTTCTTATATTTGACATAGTTCAAAAAATTATGGCCTGCAAGAACGATATATTAAATAGGTTAAATCACTAAGATCAAATGAGCAAATCCCGCTATATAAATTAGACAAATAGAAAGTTAGAACTGTAAGGAAGAGGATACGCTTTGAAAATTGCTCTATATCTCTCTGAAAGGACCCCGCACATTTCTTATGGAAATGGGGTTTCGGTGAATTTTTTTAAAATTCAGGGAAAATGTAGATCATGTCATACTGATCAAAAGTCTTAATGGACACAACTCTCAGAAATGCGATTTTCATGGTGTAATTGACGTCCAAACGTGACTATTGGAGACTGAAATATATTATCACATTATTTATAGGTTTATAGCAATTTCTGTATAGCTTTTTTAGTTTAAATTGATTACTTTTATCTACCAATTGTTTCTTAACATCAGTAAATAGTGAAATGAACACAGTTGTATGTGCAAAAATGAATTTTGAGATATCCATATAGGCTTTTCTGTAGCCCATCTTAGCGTTTCCCAATGTGCACCAGAAAGAGGTTCCGGATCGGATTTAAATCTTAATGTACGGGCACCAGTTTGGCACGTGCAATAGTAAGTTAATATTGGATTCTCGTTATCGAGCTCTTCATCATCCATCACATATGCTATCCATAATTGGTGTTTGGTATTTACAAATTAACTCATACAATAAGAGATTATATAACAGAGAGGGGTTGGAGTCGATAAATACTACCGAAGTGACGAATCGTAGGGTCCTGATCTCTGTTAAGTACAAAACATTTTCATAAATACACAAAAGAAATTGTTACACACTCCAACAATCGGCCCTTTTCAGGGCCACATGATATGCAAATCCGATGCGTAACCTCCTTTGGTGCACATTGGGTAACGCTTTATCAAATTTGGAAAGTTTTCTCGACCCATGTCTGTTTATATTATTTAAAAAAAAATTTATTTATAAAAATCAACAGTGTTGTTGCACTACACATGTGTTTAAATGCTTCACAGATAGTTCTTCCTGTGATCATATTTTCCGTGTTAAAGTCAACAATCCGAGATTCTATTAGGGTTGTAGTTAAAGCTCGGTGATGATGCAATTATTCATGAAGCCAGTAGATTTTCTAGATGAACGTAACTTTCTTGGCTCGTTGACCTCTCCGCAATGCAGTGGCGTACTTAAGGAGGATTAGTGGTTTCCAATACCGTATCAGATAAATCAAAAGGAGAAGCAACACTAAGAATCCCAAGTTAATGGATTTCTGCTCCTGCTTCAGAACAATGGTTATAGTTAAGGCTGTGGGAGTCATAAAACAGGAGAAAGAAACGAATCATTTTTCTAAAATAATTATAGTCCTCTCTATAGATTACGTTTCAGTTTTTGGCTGTTATATATTGTTTTTTTATTGATAATATACAAAACATATTAAAAATCAATAACTGTTATCAAATTTATTCATTAGAAGATACTGATAATTATCTATAAAACAAACATAGATGCCATGTAACGAGAAATTAAAACATGATCTGAAAGAGCACAAAATTTTTAAATAGCAAAAAATGATTTTAGAAACATTTGTGTGTCTGTAATCATAGCCATGTGGGAATCCATCAAGATCATCCAATGAAATTTTATAATGTTTATCTGAATCTCAAGCTAGCATTGTACAGGATATTTGGTACATCGATAGAAAGTTAAGAGGGTCACAGAGGGTGTCATTTAAAACCTATATGACTATATATTTCATTGTACAAAGTAATACATCTTGAGATATCGGTCTTCTTAGATATTCTATTTTTTTACTGAAATTCTTGAAAGGTGTTGTCTGCGTTAAATATTGCTTTTCTAATCTTCAATGGGTACTTCTTCAAAACAATACAAAACAAAATAAAATGGCTTGGTGCTTTTGTGTAGAATTATATTTGAAATTTAAAGGGCATTTTCTCAACAATATATGAAATACATTAAAATAATTATAAAAACTTCTTTGTTGTATGGAATATGATGAAATGCTAATACATTTTGGTGCTGGCGAGCACTCCAAAAAGCTCCTAAGCACTTTATGGCTCGCAAGAACTTTGAAAGTCTCACCAGCAAGGCATAGTTTATGCATGAAATTTGTATACTAGACATTGACATAAAAACGTAGTTAAATATTTGAACTCACACCCAATTTAGAAAAAAATTTTTAGAAAGACTATTTTGAAAAAGTTGATATTATGACAAAATATTATATTAAATAAATTGTTTTCATCCATAACTTTTACAAAATAGAGACAACACAATTTTTTTACTGTCAGTTTGGCTTCAGAAGAAACCTATCCATGGAAATTGCTACTACCGAATTTATGCAGCACATCTAAGGTAAACTCGACGAATCCGAAAACGTAGTTGGGTTATTCTTTGATCTGTCTAGAGCTTTCACTACCATAGGTAGTAGATTTGTTTCGATGAAATTAAGTAAACTTGATATTCGAGGAAATGCTAACTCTCTTATAATATCCTATCTCGTAAAAAGAAAATTTATTGTTAAATATGCCGATGTTTTTCAGAGAGCTATGATACTGAACTTGACAGCCCACAAGGTAGTGTCCTGGATCCACTCATTTTTCTTTTATATGTCAACGACTTACCTGACCATCTAAGTGAGTGCAATATCTTCATGTATGCTGATGATACATCGTTAATTATCAGTGGTAGATGCGAATCGGAAATTATTCGTAAAGTGATTCTTGTAACGAAGTCTTTTAAAGAGTGGTGGAATAAAAACAATTTAATCATCAATATGACTAAGACTGGCTGCTGGTTTCCGGGTCGTCTTCCGCGTAGACTTGGTTGAGTGCTTGACGTTTCGACCATCTTATCGTGGTCTTCTTCTGAAGCGAAGTCACTTCACTTTGCTTCAGAAGAAGACCACGTCAAGCACTCAACCAAGTCTACGAGGAAGACGACCCGGAAGCCAGCAGCCAGATCACCAGCTCCGCGAATGCCTTAGCACCAATATGACTAAGACTGCTGCTTTAGAATTTTTAAGTCCACGAAAACGAAGCGGAAATTTGACTTCTTCCATCGACAATAATAATATTGAGATACTCAAAAACACTAAATTTCTTGGAACAATCATTGATAATAATTTGATTTGGTCGGACCACATTGAGCACCTAACAAATAAATTAAACAGGTCATGCTTTCTCATTCTGTCCTTCAAGAACTCACTGACAATACGGAATTTTTTATTCGCACTTACCCTACAATATAAGTATGGGGATCATCTCCTTTGGCAAATAAACTATTTTTATTTCAAAAGTGAGTAATCCGAATAATTTTTAGCTTGCAATATTTTAGACTCGCGTAGGTAAATTTTTCGCTCCAAAAATATTCTTATGCTATAAATGTGAGCATATTCACGAGTATAAGGGTAAACTAGGGATAAGCTCTACACGGAAAAACATTGCCATTCACTCTATGAAACGTCACCAAGTTATTGTGGAATTGCGTATTTCAACATACTTCCAGATGAGTTAAAATAAATAAATACTTTTAATTTATTCAAAAGAAAACTAAGAGCATTTCTGATAGGAGAAGTTTTCTGTAGCGTTGAGGAATACATATCTTATTTACGTGAAAACATACGTATCTGAAATCTTTTTGTGTCAAATTTATATTGTTTGTTTTGTAAAAGTTTTTGTTAATTTTTTACTGTGGCATTGTATTGTATTGAATATTTTATGCTTTTATTTTATATTTATATATTATATTTTTATATTATCTTTATTCATATATGCGATTTTTAAATAATTTACTTATATCTAGTTTTTATATTTAATTTTGACTTGTGCATACATTTCTTAACACTAATAAATATCTATCTACTTATCTATGTATCTATCTGATATTTTTTTCTAAAATGTCCTTATATCATATTATGTATCTAATCCATAGCAATATTTTACTACAGTATATTGTGTTAAATCTAATCACCAAAACTGTCACTGCTAATGGCTCATGCTCAGTAGTAATAATTTGTGTATGATTTTTGCCAGAAATAAGTTTTTTACGAAGATTCAATTAGAAAAATTCCGTTTGTAGAGAAAGTTTTCACCATTTTTATGTTTACCCTCAAAATTACACCCTTTTGCCTGAGTAAAGATCTAAAAGCTTAAATTTGAGGGAATCACTAAAAATATAATAAAGTTTTTCAATGAGCAGCTAATCTGTTTTATTATTTTCATGGGCTTTTTCGTTAAAATTAAAATACACAACTTTCGAAAGATACATTTACAGTCACAATCTTATAATTAATGTTCTTTATGTTCTATGCAAATCTTATTTAATTGTGTTTAACGTTTCTCTTTTAATCATGGTGAGTGATAACATACGCTGACAAATCCCTTTAGAAATTAATTTCCAATTAAGTTGAATAAATACAATTTCATTATTATGTATACATTACAAAATAGACTCCCAAAATTATATCCTTCTACAAAATAAACGAATAATATTATACAAAGACTTTTATCCTTTACATAATCCCCAAGAAGTAATTTGTAAAAATGACCTGAAAAAGTAAAGGCATAAGGCACAAATGTTCTCTGCTCCTGCTACTCCTTCAAGTGAAACTCCTTTCCACACCTTTGAACTCATCCCTTTAGTACATCTCATATTTCAACTGTCTATCCGTTCAACCCTCTAGCCGTCGCCTTTTTTCCAATTCAGTTTAACAGATGCTGCAGGGATGTGTTTTATTAGAGAGATACTGTCGTGGTTTCCGTGAAATATCATAGACAATACTAACTCATTTTAAGCTTACCTTAATATTGCATATTGGTGTATGTCATGTTCCAAATATAATAACAGTCACTATGGCATTTATATACGTATGTACAGTTATGGATATCTAATGCATATTTAGTGAAAAAATCAAGAATGTTTATCTGCAACACAGCTAGAGGAATGAGTAGAAGTTGGAGTCGGACGTGGCCGACTGTGAATACCCATTTGGTTCATATTTTGTACGGCCATGACACAATTCACCTTTAAAGGATGCCACTAAGATTAAGTGCACAGTCTATACAGAGTGTGCCCAATAGGGCTGCAGCGCCCCTATAACTTTTTTATTTTCTTTCCAATTTGAATCAAATTTTACTCCAGTATCGAACAAATTAGGATCTACCTATGAATAGAAAAACATTCGCCTCCTACAAATGCAAAGCCACCTGCGGCACCAAAATATGCGGAAAAGATCAAAAAATCATAATAGGCATTTTTTTATCAAAAAATTTTGTTAATGAAACTTGCTCAGAATTATCCAAAAATCTTAAGTCCAAAAGGACATAGCAGGATAAGTATGTGTCGAGATTTTGAGCACAAGTTGACAGTAGTGTTAGATGAAATTTCCCAAAATATTATTTCTGAAAAATCATTTTTACAGGAGTTATGAGTGTGAAAAGAAAAATGGAAACAATTTTTTTTCTTAAGAACGCTTAAACCGACTTTCATGGAAAAAATATGTGTTATGACTTTTGATGGCACAAACGTAGGAATTATTGAGTCCATTTGTCGGAAAGAAGTGGTGAAACATTTTTTTTAAAATAAAAATATTTTTTTTTTAGGGGAACATATATCTTTTTCATAAAAATCGGTTTACGCGTTCTTGAGAAAAAAATTTTTTTCCATTTTTCTTTTCACCCCCATAACTTTCGTAAAAATGATTTTCAAAAAATAATATTTTGGGAAATTTAATCTAACACTACTGTCAACTTGTGCTCAAAATTTCGACCCGATTGGTGCTGGGGTAGCTGACACATGCTTATCCTGCTATGCCCTTCAATCAAAATAAAAAAATATTGAAATTTTGATTAAAATAATGTCCAAGTCCTAAAATATTATTTTAATGGGTTTTTTTGTTTAGAAAACTGTACTATGATAATTTTGTTTGAAATTAAACCAAAGCTGCTAGGTACTTGTCAAGCAATTTGCAGTTTTTTTTTAAATAATTATTTTTAAAATTTTTAAAATTTCAATTTTTCAACTTTTCATTTTGATTAAATTTTTGTGTTACGGTTTTTCGACAATCCTGAACAAGTTTCATTAACAAATTTTCCGAAAAAAAAATGCCTAATAGAATTTTTTGATTTCTTCCGCGTATTTTGGTACCGCAGGTGGCTTTGTATTTGCGGGAGGCAAATGTTTTTCTGGTTATAAGTAGAACCTAATTTGTTCTATACTTGAGTAAAATTTGATTCAAATCGAAAAAAAAAATTAAAAATTATAGAGGCGCTGCAGTCTTATTGGACACACTCTGTATATTTTATTTTCATTTTTGAAACAGTTATTTGATATCGGTCACGTCTGACTGCAACTATCATTCGTTTCGTAACAGTTGACAATGCTTTTCTACATATAAAATGTTTCTGTCAGAAGTTATTTTTATTTATTATATTTGGCAACGCCCGTCTGCAAATTCTGTTTGTATTGGTAATAGTCTTATTAAAAATAACATTTTAAGGCAAAACTGTTATATATTTTAAGCTACATGAAGTTCGCCCGAACCTAAAAGACGCACTGGGTATTGCAGTTTAGTAGAAAGAAACGGCTATTAGTGAAACAATCTTGTAATTTGGTATACTGATTTCTGTCATTAAAACGACTATTTTTCCGAGCAGCGCCAAATCAAAATGGCTTCCGGTTTCAAGATGGCGGCCGATTAAGAAAATTTAAAAGAACGAGTTTTCTATCTAAACAAATTGATGTTACAAAAAAAAAAAATTATTAAAAAAAATTGTTCCACATTATATTCTGAATAAAACAGTTTAATACAGCTTTTTACCCAAAGCTAAAAATAAAGGAGGTACATAGAGAAATATAAAAAAGTTAATTTTTATTTATGATTTCAAAGTTTTTCAAAAAAATAATTGCTGTTAAGAAAGAAATTGTTAAGAAACATATTCTACATTAAAATTTGAATAAAAACAAAACTTTATACAATGTTTACCTAACACTAAAAATAAATCCGCTACACGAAGAAATACTAGAAAATGATTTTATCTATATTTTACAATCTAAAGCAGTAATTATAATGTTCTTATTGGGTTTTCCTTTACGAGAAACTGAAGCCATATTATTTTTCAACCTAAAAATAATTTAATAAAATAGGTAAAGATTTTTTTAGTTAGACTTACATACCTTTTTTTAATTTAGTTGCATTCTCCTTTACAATTTGTTCAAAGTAACGTGCATTACAACTTACAAGCCGGCTTTTTCACAACCATGTTTCAATGCATCCTTTTTTGCAACTATATTGAATTCATTGTCTAAGGGCTTTATATACTTCTAGAAGTGTTGTCCATTTTGGCACCCAGCCTAACGAAACTGTCTACAGAACGGCTGAAGATATAGAAGTATATTATATATGCAGAGTTTTTAATGTCTCAATCTACGCTACACACTAATAATGAACCTTAGTGGCTGTAAAAACGAAACTAAGATCGCAAGGGCGCAGTGGTATTAGGTATTTACTGAGAACTGAGAAATTAAGTGTTTAAATATCTCTTGAATGGCTGAAGATATCGAAGTAGTTATTCTATCACAGTTTTTAATATCTGCCTACCCTACGCAGTAATACTGTTTTTTGTTAAATAATTTGCTACCCAATTTTCATGGCTTCAGCTTACATAAAAAATTTGAGGCCTTGAACGTACGTGTTAAACATTAAGGACAATTTATCAGAATTGTACTAAGAAACTATGTAAAAGTGGGGAAAATAACACCACATGTAATACGACCCCTGTATCCCTGAAAGCTTTCGAAGAGCTTTGTGTGGGAGGGGGATACATTTAGAGACAAGGGACATACTCTCAATATCCGAGCATACTGGAATTCATTTATTTTTCTGAAAAAATTCCGGTGCTACTGCCGAGAATCGAACACGTACAATAAATGAGACTTTAAACACCAATAGGATCTGTTGCATGTAATGATCAAGTGCGTATATTACTATCCTCTTAGCATAGTCATGTTGTTTCACTCAATAGCGGAGTAGTCCATTGCTATCGTCCTGGTAAAACATCACTAAACATCCATACCCTAGCCAGATGTAACAGTCGCGCGAGGCGTGATGCGCCTTGGCTGGCCGGTGACAGACCCAGAGATGGACATGGGGTTCCCCGTACCTGTTAGGCCACGACATTAAGCTTTAAACAATACTTATGTAGGGGCGAGCGTAGAGGCGACTTGAATGTGAATGTCAGTCGATATTCCGTTGAATCAACATCGAGCGCGGTTAGTACTTGGATGGGTGACCCATCTTGGGAAATACAGCGTTCTCGTCCCACCTTCTAGCGGCTTGTATATCAGTGTATACGTGGAAGTTACGTAATTTTAGACGAGGATTACGTAGTGGATAGACCATCCTTCGGAGGGGATGTAAAGCAGGCGGTCCCTTGTCTCCTAAATGTTAGGCAAGTAAAAGATCCCTACTCTTCTTAAGGGAAGAGGTTCGGCAAAATTTCCAAGTTGGGGGTAGCTCGTCTCCTGGTGTCGGTGATAGGCCCTGGTAGCGGAAATAGGCCGACGTTAAATAGTTAAAAAAAAAATACTTATGTAAAAGATGTTGCATATTTTATTGAAGTTTGCTCATAGTGATACAGGAAAATAAAATAAAAACCTGCTTAAATAATGTGTCATAGCAGATCTTATGTGAAAAGGTATTAATGTGGAATAAACATATTAAGTATTTATAGCATTTCTGTTTTCCTGGTACAGGTTTCCTCAAGGGGGGATTGTTGGGACTTTGGAAGGATGTTTTGTGTGATTGACAAGTCTAAAAGCACTGAGACCATTAAGTTCTTGTAAACAAAAGAGAGATGTCGGGGGTCATATGGTGTATGACCAGGAGTATTGAACTAAAATACTCTATAACTTGCACGAATTGTAATATTTCCCACATGGATTTTAGTGTGTAGTTGGTCACAAAAGGTACGGTTCTAAAATAGCACCTCAGAATTTATAAAAATGCCAAATATAAGAATTTTCCACGTAAAACTATTTAATTCTAATAAATAACTCACATGTTCATTTCTTATAACTGTTACTATATCCGGATATAATGTTTCAGTAATCTTTGTCATTATTAATCAGGTTAGAAAAGGGGATTTAGCCAATATTTATGAAAATACCCATTAATTAAACTCTATTTTTAGCAGCATTTATTAAAAATTGTTTGACATTTTCCCATTGAAATTGCAAGAAGAGTCGCACTCTGAATTTATAGCCACATTACGTTTTTATAAATACAGATTTAAAGTGTTATAATTACAGCAGCAATAACACATTTAAGGGGAACAAACTAAATATAATGACATGTTTACAAACATTTTAAATTAATATTACCGACTTACCGCCCATAAATAGATTTGCATTTCAAAAAACGATAATCCGGTGGAATATACCTACGTTATTTTTTTAATGCAGCATATATAGGATGTAAAAGCTTTCTTGAGATACGTCAAAAGCTATAGCCGCTGCACAGTGCGTCGATATTATGGGGATAAGAGACAAAAAGTCGAATTTCATCAGTTTATTTATTTTTAACGGTTTATTTATTAATAACTGTCTACATTTCAAAGTATTCATGTGAACATAGATAATATTGATATCTATAATAATACAAAAACGAAGTTGAAAAAATTTGGACTAATTCGATTTTTTATTACTCATTCTCATCTGTGAATGACATATCACTTTTTTCTTTTACTTTCATCACAATTTTCTTCATAATCTTCTGAATTTACACCGCGGACAATTTCACACAAAATATTAGAATGAATGGTTTCTTAGTCTTGGAGTTCTATGCACTATACCATTTTTAACTCAATTTTTCGCAGTAGAGACCAGATATTTATTTCAAATTTCGTAGCGCTTAGGTAGTATTATCCAATTGGAAGGTAGCGAGAAAAAGTTGGAACACAAACTATTTTTTTACAAATCCGCTTGCCCCTTAAAAACGTCACTGTGCGTGATAATTCCGGAATGACCTAAAAAAAAAAAAAGAATTTACTGACAGCTTACTTAACTGGTTAACAAATATTTATGTGCAATTTCACAGACGATATTTAAGAAGCATTTTTTAAAAACCTATTTAAAATTAGCGAATCCTATCATGCCAGAAGGGCGACGTTCGAATAAGTAGTGCTTGTTTAAAAAGTCAATAAAACTTTTGAAAATTCAAAATATTACTTACCCTTCTTAACAACTTTCCATTTTAAATGAAATCTTCGAAAATGTATTATTTAGTGAAAACGAACATGTTTTGTTCATCGATGTCGCACGACTACTGAGACTCAGTCGGGAAACAACGAGGTACTTGTGTGTATTGACATACGCAATGGTAATTAGATATTTCGGTTCCCAACACTTGTTTACGTTCTATAAACTACCTCTAAACATACCCATTGGATGTACATATTCCAAAAAAAGTCGATTTTTTTTTTTAGCTTTTGTCATTTAGACGACGCACTGTGCGCTGGCTATTCTGATTAGGATTGATCCTTTTTCCAAGTAAAATTCAGATATTGGTGAGTTTTTTTAGGTGATTTAAATCAGATTTTTGTGATTTTTTTTTAATTAAATTTTTTTAATAAACTATAAATATCATGAAAACTGGTAATAAGAAATATGGAAATATCGAAAACAAAATCAATTTCTACTAGACAGAACAGCATAAACCTAACGTGAGTGAGTACAGTAGACAATAAATACCACCAAAATATACAGAATATTAATTTCTATTCAATTGTTTGTTTAAAAATGTCATCTTCGCTGCCTTGTCCACCTCCAATTTATTTCACAAGTCGCTGTGGACCAAGCCAAATGCCGGAAATATCCTTTCTACCGAGGCTGAAGATTAGGGTGATCATACGTCCGGAATTTCGCTGGACAGTCCAGCATTTTGGAGTACTATCTATTTTTCCTCTCGGTCATCAAAAAATATCGGGATCAAGAAATGATTTTTCGGATTTCTGCTCCCCCCGCTCAATTTTTTTCCCAGCAGAAGTGTCCAGCACAAAAATCTCGTCACCCTACTGAAGATGCATAATCTCTTCTTTTATTATTAATTTTTCAGAATTGTGGACTTCAAAATGATAAATCCTCCATGCAGAATCATTTTTCATTCCTTCTACTGCAGGCTTAGACATTAACGAGCCAACAAACAGCTGAGATTTGGAGAGAAATTTTCTTCTGCACAACATAGTGCTTTACGTTTTTCTTCTGGAGATAACATTATTTGTCCCACTTTCTGCTGGCTGTCGGGGTCAGGACTATTATTCATATATTTTGAACTGATCATAAATGCTAATAAATGATACGGAGTAACAGTTGTTCTGTAACGTTCTTTGATTTTAATTTGCAATGTTTCATGGGTTACAATATTCTCGAGCTTTTTCATCATTTTTTTCTAGTAAAATACCTCACATGATAATGTGCAATTTTCCTTTTGCAGCCTATCCAAACAAGCCGCCAGTGGTTTTAGTCTTTCTATTAGCGATTCACGATTTCTTTTCAAATTGAGATCAGTCACTTACCTTCTAATATCGACATCAAGGTTATCTCATTCAGTGTCATCTTCGCATATGGCTATTAAAATATTTCAATTATTTATATAGGATTCCAAGGTGTCACAAATAGAATTCCAGCGAACTTCTGTTGATAATGTCAAGGCAGAGCCATTTCTACAAGAAAACTTGCATAATGATTATTTCGAAAATATTTTATGACCGGGATAACTTGATGGGTAATATTTTCCATGTTGAGAGCTTGAGGCAATAATTGACCCTGATGTGCACCACAGCAATAAGTGATTATAACCATTTCCAAATCTTTCGAAATCATTGTTCGACATTTTTTTTCATATTAGCAGCGTTGTCGGTAATGATGCTCCTTATCTTGTAACTGAATATCTACGTCGAGTCGGTACTATACTAAGTCGAGTAGCGATTAATAGAATGCTTGATATTAGTGCCTTCTGAGGATTCTGAAATGCAGGCGGGCGAACCTTTGCGTCGCTACTTAAAGGGAGTCTACAGACGACCTAACTTGTTGGAGCCAACTTCAGGCCGACCGATAGGTACCGAGAAAATTCAAAGCATCCCGCCTAAGTTGGTCCCAACAAGTTAGGTCGTCTGTAGACTCCTTTATTTATTTTCCACTGATTACACTTTAACGCACACGTTTTTTATGATTTGCGGAAAGTATAAACCATTTTTTCTTATTTGTTTGTTTTTTATTTAAATCAACATTTTGGAAATGATTTAAATTACTATTTAAATCACTGATTTAAATCATTTTGATTTAAATCTTATCCACCCTGGCTCTCATACCTGATTTTAACTAATAATAACGTATTATTCAGTAACACACCTCTACTATCGTCTAATTTTCTTATTTTTTTCATTTTTTATGTAAATAAAATATTTTATCCAATAAAATATTAATGCCTAATTCAACTACCAAATGACTATAGCTTACTAAGAAAACATTGTATCGTAGAATTCGTATCCTTAAATGGAAATTGAGGTGGAGATTTTGTAATACATTCCTCATACACTTTCAGTCTTTCAGCGTTTAATTTTGTGAGAGTGCTTTCAGCTTAAATTTAGAGTGCATCCTACGTATGTGATTGTTTCAATTTAATCGAGAACTCCCTCATTTCAAACCGATCGTTGGTATTATTGTTATTTCTGATGATGATTTTAGATTTCTTAGCGTTATCAACATGTTTTTCAAAGTATATAAATCAGACGAACGCACAGTGGGTCACATAATTTACTCCAAAAATGAAAAAAGTAAAATGGGTCAATCTCGATTTTGTAACTTTCCCTGCATTCTAGGACAAATTTTCTACCAGTTCAGCAAAAAAATTAGGTAAAGATTCAACTAGTGGGAGTTTTTTGACTATCCAACCCTAACGGTTGGTAAATGGTAACGGTAGCACTATTCGTATTTATTCTGTTCGAGCGTTCGCATCTATATTAATTTTGAACAAGTGTACAAAATAGTGACTGTCTTGGATATGGAATTAGTAATTCAAGGTGTCTTATATGTTCGTTATTGATAAACAATTTCATATTGAATAAGTAAAGTTTGACATATAGATCACATTAGCGGTTATAATGATATTTTAGAGCATTTATTTTTAGAATTTTACCCTAACCTATTGTATAAAATAATCGGTATGAATTAAGCTTTCCGATTCTGTTGAAATTTTCTGCTAAATTTTGCTATTTTAGTAAAATAATAATTTTTTCTTTTAACCAAGAACTTACCCATTTGATCTGGTCATTTTATGAGACGCATTCTAGCTAATTTGGGTCTTCCAGGTAACTGCCTCGATATATCGAATTACTTGCATATTTTTTTGTTAGCACCCCATAAACGAACTCTCACATATTATTTACATTAAAATTCAACTAACTTCATAATTAAATTGTATTTACATAGTATAGTGAAACAGCAGATAATTTACCTGATTGTGTTACAGGCATTTTACACATCCACAATGTTTATTATTTTTATCATTACTTAATTGCTGGGCAGCTATATTTAATTGGTAGACGGTTTTCCTATGGGCATGTGGTCCGGAACTTACACGAGAAGCACCAACAGGTTTATTTTCGCCAATTCAACACTTTTGCTTTTTGCACACCCTGTATGTTTGATTCGCGTCGCCGCCCCTCAAAACGACCCCTAAAATGTTTTATTTCACTATTTTCTTCTACAGTCACAGGTATACTACTATTTTATTAACAAAATTACATAATGTTTAAACTATATTCATATTTTAACCCCTTCAAATCCACCCGTTAGTGTTTAATTTTTTTTGTAATATTTTTGGAGTATTCAAAGGGTTTAATGTTATCCAATTCACAAAGTTCCAGAATTTTAAAATATTATTTATTTTTCAACCCCCTCAAAAATATTCGTTTTTTTACTATTTTTTTGATATATTGACAGGTAAAATATCATCATGCTCACAATGTTTCAGAACTTTAAAACTAAATTTATTTTTGTACCCCGCAAAAACCACGCCCTTATTTCCTAAAATTATTTCACTATTTTTGCGGTTTTCTAAAAGCTATTTTGAGCTCATTTAGTTTGTAGAATTTTGTCTGAAACGTTTCAAATTGCCCACTGGGAAAAGCTTCAAAATCCACTTTGCTCGCTCGTATTATCACCTGTATCCCAGATAAAGCTTCCCGTGTTTCAACTCGACTTCTAACCCAAATTACGTTTTTATACTGGCTGTTCATTTTATTTCGCTTTTTTGGGGGAACGAATAAACGTGGAAACTAACCAGCTTTGGCATTTCACCGGTTTCATAAGCGTTGTTAAATATAAGCATTTCGTCTAACTGTTTCCACTACATAGGGGTGATTTATTTGCATCGCTGGGTGGTTAATATCGAGAGCCCGAGTTGCAGGTAGTTATATTTTTAAAGTAAAGTTCTATAATTTCAATTCATTGTAGGAGACGTAAAATTTTAATTAGGAAAGTTTATTGTATATTTATTTATTAATAACACCATATAAAATAAGATAAATAATACAGAATTGTTATTAAAATACTATAAGACTACGTTTATAGTGGAGAGGACAGCAAACAGTAGAGCAAAGCGGAGGAATTAAATTAATGCCGGCAAGTTAAGACACGCATAGTGAAGCGGCGAGAAATATGGCATGCTCGCTGCCTTGAACGAGCAAAGCAGGGAATTCAGTTGGATTTGATTTCTCTGCTTTGCTCGAAATAAAAAATGGTGTTAAATTCGTGAGGATTATTGAAAATGGGTACCGAAAAGTTAACAATAAAGTATCTGGGTGCCTTCCTTTGTGGGATTAAAAAGACAAGCAGCAACATTTTAGGATGTCGTCTCAAGGCTTCATATAAATGATGACATTTGACCAGATCTTTTAGTTTTTTATTTATTTCATGCACACTACAACATCTAACATTTTACATAATGTACCACGTTTTCAGCGAACTACTTTGAAGACATATTACTTGGTTTAATTAATTTAATCTTTCACTATGTGAATTCGCATCTTTCATCAATGCTCTGCTCTTCGTTGCTCGTTGCTCTACTGTTTGCTCTCCTCTCCACTGTAAACGTGGCCTAATTAACGCACGACATACCGTCGTCGCTATCTTAAATTACATTTTTCTACTCCCATGCTTTAATTCGTTTATTACACATTCCCTACCTGTACTTTAATGAGATTCATTAAGATACAAATTTTCCATTAAGATACAAGTTTATAACCAATAGAAATGCGACAAATAGGAATATTCTGTCAATATCAACTATTGTCTTGAACGTCTGACAGATCTAAAATTTATCAATTTTGACAAGTCATTTGTCATGTCATGTTTACCAAGCAATTTCAGAAATAAAGTGTTAATTTTCTATTTCATTATGACTGGTCGTAGAAAAAATAGTGTCTCACATTTAATGGCAATTTAGACACTCACATTCATTATGACATTCGCCTACGACTCATGCCATAATTCTCATGCTCGCGTGCTTGCTATCATTAAATGATCGTTGCATAATATACCATTTTTCACTTTCATATCTATACGTATTATTATACAGTCATTTAGAAACTATATGACCCTGTATACCATTACACAAAGTGTTGTATATTTAGATATTTTTGTTTATTATTGGAATCTTTGTTAGTAAACAATGAATGTCATTACACTATTAAAATAAAACAAAAAAGAGTTCGAAATGTAATTAAGAAAATTCTGCATATAAATTAAAATGTGTTTCTGTAGAATTAAATTTTAAATTTCACCGGTTTACTGGAGTTTTTGTATAATTTTTGAATATTTTAAAGGATACTCTGGGCGACTTTTTGAAAATAGCTTGCTTCTCTAGATACTGAAGCTACGTTTTTTTATATTATTTTTACTTCCACATCCAGTGGAAGTATAGAACGACAAAAAAAATTTTTAAAACTTTTTATTGTTCAGATAGGCTTAAAATATCCATACTCTGAACCGTTTAAGATATTGACTTGTTGGTACATGTATGTATTTTCACGTTTACACGTTTATATTTTCATATTATTCCTTTGAAGGGTTGGGGGGTAAATTGAGGTAAATGGGGATAAATAGGTAAATCAAGCAGGTAAGAGTCGGTAAAATTGGTATTTAGTATATACAAGAGAAGCTAATGTCTCAAAAAAAATTTTGGCATTAGTCATCCCATTATTACCCCCACCCTATTATAAAAGGAGGGTGAAAAAAAATGTCTCCATCCCCACTACCACCCATTATCACTACCCCCCATTATCGTTTACGGATTTCTGCGGAAGATTTCAAATATTATATTATTAAAGTTCCATACACAATTTTTTCCACATACAAAATTTTTTCGTTGTGAGAGACTTGGGCAGCAAGTAGCAAATCTGTATGTGGAAGTATAATACAGTAAAAGTAGACCTTCTCTATATGGGGTGCTCACAAATAATTCCCGGCAAGCTGATTTTTTCAGGGTCGATGGAGGGGTGTCTCCCGAGTATCCGACCAAAAAGTCACAGTCCGCACTCCTTGGGGGGGGGGGGTTGCAACAGGGGTGGTTTCTTATTTATTTATTTTTTTGAAATTTTCTTTTTCCAGTTTGTACATAATAATATTCTCTACAACTTTGCCTAATATTTTTTTTTGTAACTTTCATTTTTGACGGTCCAGCGCCCATTATATGGGAAAACATTCACCATATTTATTTATTGTGGTTCAGGAAACATACAAACAAAAGGCTGAATAGCTGGTTTTTGCAGGGTTATTTGAGAACTGTCGAGTCTCTAACCAATTTTTTTCTTTTTGAGACTATGGAGACAGTTCTCAATCAACCCTGTAAAAACCAGCTATTCAGTCACCATAATAAATAAATATATGGTGAATGTTTTCCCAAATATAATAGGCGCTGGACCGTCAAAATAAAAGTTACAAAAAAATTTATTAGGCAAAGTTGTAGAGAATATTATTATGTACAAACTGGAAAAAGAAAAGTAAAAAAAAATAAATAAATAAGAAACCACCCCTATTGCAACCCCCCCCCCCAAGGGGTGCGGACTGTGACTTTTTGGTCGGATACTCGGCCCTGAAAAAATCAGCTTGCCGGGAGAAATTTTTTGAAAAATGATATCTTTATTGGACTAGTAGTGATTTTCTTTTAAATATGTCTCTATGATGCAAACTTGGTTGAGGAAGTGCTTGACAGTATACTACGTAATATACAACGATGAATATTTTACTATACCATTAAGACACTATATTTTAAGTTAGAAATACGTTACATTATTAATTTTCAATTCTACAATCACCTGATGATACCAGCTGTAATGCGAAAATACGTGATATTATACAATGTACTCTACATTTTTTTAATCTCTATAAGAACTTTTAGTATTAGTATCACATTAAAGTTTGCAACTCTTTCCGGAAGCATTTTTTTAAATTAAAATGTCGTAGGTATAACTTTTATAGTTACTGATTAATTTTTTTTTTCTTCAAAAAGAGATAGAGTTCTTCAAACAGCTAACAGTAACTTACCATTCAAACTTCAATACAATCGAACTTTTCGTTCATAAGTTAACCGTTCTTACAAGAATATAACGAGCACACGTGTACGGACGGACAGACAAAACGAACAGGCGCACATTTCGATAGTTATTAGAATTCCAAAATATATGCAATTTGAAATTTGTTTCTCTCCGAGCAAAATTTTCGGTTTTAGAAACAGAAATGTGCCGATCAAATGCAATATACTCTTCGTTTCCGTTGTTACGGTCGATTTTCACATTTAATAATGGCCAGAAATGTAGTAATTTTCGTTATTTTCCCAAATTTTATTGTGCATTTGAGCCTATTGATACCGTCTCTCGCCAATAGATATTAATAGAGTATAACTGGTTGCATAATAGCAATGATGGTTCACGTCGGTCATTAAATATACTTTGATACATGTAGTATGGGTGAGTGCGTTCAGATATTCATTGAGAGAGTACATTGCAAAAACGCCCTTTTAAAGCTTCTACAATGTCCAGTATTGTATTGTTATTCTTTTGGTGGGTAGATTTATGAAGGGACGGCTTTCAGAGTATATTATGATAATATTTGTGGATATAAATGGAGTTAGGAAAATCTATTCTTGTTGTGGGGTACGCCGTGAAGTGGAAATTCTGAACGTACTGTGATGGAAGACAAGAACTTGATATTTTGATAGAGGACATGTTCTTGGTCATTTTTCCTTTTGCTGCTAGAAGATTGAGTCGTCTGAATACGAGTTTTAGCAATATTGTTCCATTTGCTCCATTTATGGAATTTAGTATTCATCACGACAAGATTAGTTGTATTTTCATTTGGTTTTGAGTATCGTTTTGGGGAAATGCAGCTACGGATTTCCGGATAAAGTCAATTTTCAAAGCACGTGGCGTCGTCTGAATGCAAGATTTTGGAGTGCCATTTTGACGGCAAAGGATATGATTTTACTTGGATCTGTTACTCGTATTCTACTTGAGCTTTTATGTCACATTCTACACTTTACTAGGGACTTCCAGCCTGACTCTGGTTTCAACTTCTAGTCCAGATTTTGGGGTCTAGATGGTGGAATATTGACTGACATCTTGTGTATGTATGGTACTGGGGATCTCGGCACATTACCTTAGACCCCACGTAGATGGTCTAACACCTGCGGCTGTTATCACCTAGAATTACGCTACCCTGGTAGGACGGGAAAAGGTATTCAGACACTACCAAAGGTAAGCGGAATCATATTCTCTTAACGAGGGATCGGGTACATCAACTCAACGTCCACAGGACAGTAAAATAAATTTTCAAGGAATATTGGTAATATTTTGCTCGTAACGTAAATCTCAGTAACATTTTAGATTTCAGCAATATTTGGTATATTTTGTGTATCGTTACTCACTAACCGAATAGTTTTGCTTTATTTTACAAATAGATGTCAATAATTTTAAGTAATTTTATGTCTTACCGTACCTTGGGTCACTTGTAGTTTTTTTTGTCACGCTTCTGGCATATGACCTTTTGTACATTTATTAAGGATTTATTATTTTGTAAGATATTTTGTGTATATTAGGTTAAGCGTGTGGGCCCCACTTATTAGTTCACTTATTAGGGTATATTGTGATACTTGTACTGCGTACTGATTTATCGGTGATAATTGTGAAATATTTTGTACTACGTACCTTGATGTTTTATTAAATGTTTAATTAGAACGACGTTGTCTTTTATATCTGACCACCTACACCACCAATTATCGAAGCCACCCCCAAGGGCCTGACTAGTCGGCCGTGTGAGACTCCCTCCTCACTAGCGTATTGCACGTAAAATATTAAAATTTTGTTCAGGGCACAGGGTGACTACCCTACCCTGCGTTCGAGGTTTAACAGCCTTTGGGGCCCCCTTTTATAAGTGGGTCCAGGCCCTGTAACACCGTATGTGCGAAGAGTATAATAGTTACCTTGGAGTCCAGTATTTTGCCTATTTTAAAACAATATAAAGTATGTGTTTTCTCAAGCTTTGTTAATCATTACCATTAGAAAACACAGGAGTTGTTTTAAAGATGACTCAAGTAAATATCTCCTGTGCATAAATTCTTGCCTCAAAGATCAGATTTGGGTTTGAGTTGAAGTTAAAATATATCATTTTTATTTTACCTTAATTATGTTAGAATTATTTCATTCTTATTTTGTTAATTATTAATCCTGTTATTTCATTTCATTTTTGTTTCTATAACGATAACTAGTGGAAGCATTATACTCTTCGCCGATTTACTGAGCTTTTTATATAATTGTTACACATTCTATAGGATACTCTTCGCAGTTTTCTTGTAAATAATGTTAGTTTTTGGACATTTTAAATTTTGTGATGTAGTGGAAAAAAAAAATATATGAAAAAAAAAACACCCTGTCAGGGATTCGAACACAAGACATTGCTAGACAAAGCTTTAGCCATTGGACCATCACACATCACTAGAAAAACAGAATGTCTGTAATATATATATATAATTTCTATTTAAGTACAAATGACAAAAATTAAGAAAAATATATTTTTTAAATTAAACGATTAATAACTTTTTTATTTACTGATTGATTTTTTTTCAAAAACAATAGGGTTCTTCCTCTAGCTAACGCTAACTTACTTTCCCAATTTCAATACAATCGGACTTTTTTTTTCTTCAGTTATCGTACTTAGAAGAAACATGACGGACGGACAGACGGACATTTTGAAAGTTGTTCAGAATTCGTTCACTCACATAATGATATGAAAATGTTTTCTCTACGAGCGTTATTTACTCTTTTAGAAATGTGCCGATCAAATACAATATACTCTTCGTTTTTGCGAAGAGTATAATAATGGAATATTTTCTTTCATGTTCGGTTCTTAATTTTTTTTTAAATGGAGAATAATGGCGAGAAGTAGCACAAAATTCTCGGTCTCGATCACCTCGTCTCTCGCGCTTGCTCTCGGTTACTATTGTTTGTATATATTTTTCTGTTTGTCCTTTATTTAAGTCTACTCTTTTTTTTATATTTTTCTAATTTACAGCTGACGAAACCTTTTCTGTGAAAACAGTTTTTTATGGCAAATAAATGTTTCTATTCTATTCTATTCTATTCTATTACTGTCTCTCGTTCACTGCCTCGTCCTCGTGCTCGGTGCGAGATCGTGGGCTAAAACGAGAAAACTCTCGTTTTTGGGAAACACTGATTAATATTAAAAATTATTAAAATTTCGACAGCAATTTAGTTGAAGAAAGAAACCTATTGTTTTTAAAAGAAATCGATTAAAAATAAGAAAATTATTAAACATATTAATAAATAAAATGCACATGAAGAGGATTGCAACCTTAGATGAAATTCTACAAAAATAAAAAATATACATACTGTACTGACAGACGAATATTCGCCACGCAAGTTGACGTCATCGATCGGGAGTTAGCAATCATATAAAAACTTCAATAAAGCGGCAAAAAGTATAAATTTTACATTTAATTCTTATTATTGATAAGATTCTTATTACCCTATTTTCTTTGAGACAAATATGTTGGCAAAAGTCTTAAGAGATGGAAATCTAACCTTCCGTTACGAAGCGAAAAATATAAAGTAGCAAGCAATGTTTACAGTAATTAGTGCAATTGCGACATGCTCGCAAAATCTCCATTAATTGCATGGGCTTAAATAAACAAATACGATAATAATGATTCATTGTAGTAAAACTTAATTGCAACATTAAACCTACATACTTTCAGTCAATCTAGGCGTTCTAAATAATTGCTTCCAATATATCTCCACTTTATTATCCAAAAAGTTTATGATAACTCTTAGCCCACGTCGGTAATAAATGAAATTTCTAAACATTCAATTTAAAGATACTCCTAAAATTGAAAATGTTTTAATAAAATAGTTAAGTGTTTGACGCCACACATTCATTTTAGAATATTTCCCAACAAATACAACCTACAAAGAGCAGCTAGAAGTTTTAATAAAAGACATCAAAACTTGTAGCTTAAAGGAACTGTAAGGTATCATAAAATCTACGTACCTTGTTAGAGTAGTGTAATCTAATATTTAAGGTGTTTCTGTGAATACAGTCCAAACGAAAAATTACACAGGCGGACAAAATTGGACGAAACTCCATACCCCTTAGACCAGAGTATACTTTCCTGAAGGTTTTTGGTGCGCTGAATCCAAATCTGGTATGAGAATTGCTTCATCACATAAGGTTTTCGAGATGTCCTAATCTAAAATGCAAAAAACACTGTTTTTCGCTAAATTCGGGACTATATTACACCGCGAATTAATTTTCCTCCACAGAACACGTTGCGGCATATGAAAGTACTACCGTTCCCTATCAGAATGCATTTTGAATTTTTCAGATATCTTATTTCATACATACCGCACTTTTCTAAATTTAGAAATCTGACATTCTCTCTCTATCGCGAAAAACTCAAGTTTATGGGAGTCGTCGGTGATACACACATAAAAAGTCGTTATCACTACCTCCCACCTATGTCATCATGCTTGGTCAATGATATTATATAATTGTATTGTCACCAGAATTACGAAGTTTCAAATCGATACGACAATTAGAAGTTACTTTTTTTTTGGTATGGTTGTAACGGAAATAAAATACCAGAAAAATTCAAAATGCATTTTGAAAAATTAATTCGCGGTGTAATATGATCCAGAATATAGCGAAAAAACGTACATTTTTAAGTTAGAATATCTCGAAAACCTGATGTGATGGAACAATTCTGAGATCGAATTTGGATTCAGTGCACCAAAAACCTTCGAAAAAGTATAATCTGATCTCAATGTCGGCCTGTGTTATTTTGACACATAATGGAACACATGTAATACTCCATTTGCGGGATAAAACGTTTAGTATAGACTCATAATTGTTCAACAATTTTGAAAATAATAAGTTTGTTTTTATGGGCGGGACACTGAATAAGGCCGACGCGACGTTAAACAAAAAATAAGCAATAATTTCATAAGATACAATATAATGACAGAACACAAGGACCCGCACTATTCTTATGGGAAGTTGACTTTCAGTGGAATTAATTGTCTTCTTCCTATTATTATTACCATGGACTAACTGAAGCGACAGACTTTCTCAGCAGTAGTTACAAACTATTCACCGATCTCTCGCGCGCATTTGGGATTCAGCTCTGTTAGAGCTCGTTCCAGGATTTTGGGTACTCTCGGCTCCAGCAGCTTAGGCTCCGGGCTCCAAGGGATCACAGAGACTCCTAGCTCAAAACCTTTCTTAAATATGCGCGGCTCCCAATAGTGCAATTTTCTGTACTTCTTCCTTGCTCGGTTGTCCTAGCAGTTGTTGTAAACTCTGGTCATGGCACTTCTTAACAGTTCCTATTATCATTGGCACGACTGTGGTCTTTGCAGTTCACATTTTACTAACTTCTATTTGAAGGTCTCCATTCATGCACAACTTCTCTGTTTCCTTGAGTATCACATTGGTGTCATTTGGGACTAACACATCGATCTGCAAACATGAGTTTTCCTTTTATTATATACGACGGTGTCTAGTCGATTAGCGCGAGCTTCCCCATCCGTTATACGCATCTCACTTAAGTATGATCTCGTTAGTATTGACAACCTTTCCAGGGATATATTCATAATATTTTTGTGGCACTAGCATATTCAAATGCTTGCACGTGATCTAATGAAGATATCTGACCACTCTGTTGCGTCGGTGAGTGTACTATGACGGTACCAACGTAGTACATCTGGGCCACCGCGTGACTGACATATTCTTCTGCTTGGCCGAACATTCTACACTTGCTGTCAACAGGCTGCTTTAAGATCGTCTTCTGGTAGTACCTAATATTTTGCGTTTGATCCTGCGTTGCTATTATTAATCTCTCCATTTCTCCCTTCAGTCCAGAGTCATTCAATCACTTCGTAGATGCCTTTTTGTCTACTGCTGGTCGGTCGAGGTCTCGGAAGAATTGTCCATACACAGAGCTGTTGAAAGTACCCAATGAAAGTACTTGAAGTACCAAATACCAAGTACCTGACAAAGTACTTGCTGCTCCAAGTACTATGATCTGAAGCAAAGTAATTCAAATACCAAATACTTGTCGAAAGTACTTCAAGTAAATCGCAAGTACCGTATTTCAAATATTTCAGATTATTTGAAGTACTTCACTAGGTACTTCAAATCTCAAAGTAATTCAATTACTCTAAAGTATTTCAAATACTCGAGTATTTCAAGTACTTTAACACATTTCAAATGCTCCACAGTTCTTCCAATACCCATAAAAAATTTTATTTATTAAGTTTTTCTCTTAATAATTTGTTATTATTATTATTTATTAACAGCTTTCTTTAACTCAGCATCATTCAAAAACAATAGAAAAAATAATTTAATATTATATAAATATAAAAACCAACAAAAATAAATATTGCTGCGGTTGATTTCCCTTCAAATATCAGGAAAGTAATAAAGAAAATCAACTTATACACTATCGGAAAATGTTCGCTTTGGTATGGGCAATAAGAGCAAGCGAGAATAAAGCAACTATTCTATTCTTTTTTATCATATAACACATCCTACAATCGTGCCACCTGCTTTCCCCACCGCATGTGCGTGGGCAGCCTGTCTGTGGAATTTCAATTTGTTTCCGCCTTGATTCGTGTCACTATTTGCCCCTCTGCTAGAGCTCTGGTAGACGCCTTTATTGTGGGCGGTCGGTTAAGTCGTTGAAACTATGCAACATCTAAGCCAGGACTTTCCGATACTGTATATAAAACATAGTAATAATTTTAGGTAAGTACAAGTACACATAATAAAATTGAGATCTATCTATTTCCATTACCTTTCAATAGCACCAAATTTTCGAAATTTCCATTAGTTAATGCATTTCTTCTAGGAGCATTTATAATTTCAGTAAATGAAAAGAGTCTTTCTACAGCTGATGATGCAAGGCATGTATTAAACCGATAAAAAACTGTTTTTACTGAGAAGCAAGTTAGGTGTCAGAGTTATTTAAGTATTGAAAAATTTTTAATTCAATTCTTTTTTTTTCACTGGCTTTTATACAGTGTGTTTCACTTGAAATGGTAACAGCCCAATAACTTTTCATTTTTTTCCGATTTGAATCAAATTTTACTTAAGTATGAAACCAATTAGGATCTACTTATGACCAGAAAAGCGTTCGCCTCCTACAATTGCAAAGCCACCTGCAGTACCAATATATGCGGGGAAAATAAAAAAATCATATTAGGCATATTTTTATCGGAAAATTTTGTTAATGAAACTTGTTCAGAATTGTCCAAAAACCGTAAGTCCAAAATGTAATCAAAATTAAAAAATGTATACATTTTGATTAAAATAATGTCCAATATATATTTACACCATTTGAAAAGCCATAAAAAAAAGCTTTTTAATTATATACATGGTATTTATCTTAAAAAAAATTTGTCTAATTTACTATAAATTTACAATTTATCAAATTATCCATGGAAAACAAAAGTATGTAAATTAAAATAAACAATATGTTAGTTCTGTCAAGATACATGTTAGTATCTAATTTCACTTTATTTTAAATAAAATGGAGAATTTCAATAATTGATATATATTTTTTCTACTCCCTTATGTAAATTTACTGTTTTCTGTACAGTCTTTAGAATGGATAAGTAGGCAATTCCGGGTAACTGAACGGATATATTTCATATCAGTTCTAGGATGGATATGAAATGAAACGGACCAATCACAGTTCGTGTATTAAGTACATATGCAACTATTCATTTTAAAATCAAATTAGTGCGTAAGCTGTCAAAGTAACTGTCAGTGTGTATTTGTGTAATATATTAATGTTTAATAAATATTGTAGTTTTTTAAGCTGGTCGTAGAAAAAGTATGCTGTACATACAACTCGAATGGATTATGCATATCGCACTCAAACTTCTTTATCTTGCGATATGGATATCAAATCCACTCTTGTTGCACAAACTACTATTTCGGACTACCATGACTTAATGTAAGAAAATATAAAACTTATAATATCTACTACAGTTTTTAAGAAAAATTCCATACGTCATACATCATTGAAAAAGGTTTTTCTATGGCCTTTCTAATGGTGTAAAAATATATGGGGTATTCCATTAAAAAAAAAACCAAAGTAAAGCTCGTATCTCAGAAATTTGACTTTTAATTGTTTTTCTGAAATGATTTTTGGAAAATAAACGTGATTTCTCATAACTTTTATTTTTAAACGTTTTTACGTAACTCCAAAAATAACGAAGTTAAATGAGGTTCTAACGTTCGCGTGACCAGTTGACTATAATAAGGAACTTTAGTCTAGTTAAAATAAAAAACACATTCTTAAATAAATTAATGTTCTGATACTTAGTACATACTAATAATAATATTTTTTTGTTTTTATGTGCCTTTGCTATTTTTCAAAAAGTTTGCCGTTCTTGGATTTTGCCGCCCTGGGCTATAGCCTCTATAGCCAACCCCCTAAATCCCCTACTGCCCACATAATGTTAACACTGATTACTGAATAAAAACAGCTATGCAGTAACAATTTTTTAGTGAAATTTGTTTTTTAAAATATCTAAAACATGGAACTACAAGGACTTCAAATACTTTTAATTAATTGAAATATCAAAAAACATATTTCAAATACTATAAATTGTTAAGTCTAGTACTTCAAATACCGGGACAGTACTTGAAATACCGGAGAGTATTTGAAATACCAAGCAAAGTAATTCAAATACCAGTATTTCTGAAAACCAAATCCCAAATCCAAATACTCGAAGCAAAGTATTTCAAATACCAAGTACCAAATACTGGGAATCGAAAGGATTTGAAGCAAAGTACTTCAAATACTGAAAGTATTTGAAATACTTTTTTCAATTACTTTTATTTGAAGTACTCCAGCTCTGTCCATACATCCAATTTGCGCAGAGCACTTCCATTTTCCTCTTTTCGATGCTAGTTTTAATTTCCTTTTTGGCATTCTCGTGAAAGGCTTCGATTCCCAGGCATTCTTCCTGGATTTTAAGCGCTTCCTTCTGGATGGAATACAAGTTCCTGTCTTTATCATACTCTTTTTTTATCCGGGTTTAGATTGGCCTCGAGTATTTTCCATTAGCTAGCCAGCTACTCAGATTGTCGTACTTTGCAATATAAAAGAGAAAAATAGAATCAACTAAAAAAAAAAATGGGAAAAATTACAGTGGGCAAGAGGCCGATCATGGCATAAACAAAAATTACAAGTAATTAGGCCTCGGTAAGGAGAAAGGGATAACAGTGGAAGGGCGCCGTCCTTCCTCGTAAAATGTGTTACGTTCCCGCACCTCCCGATGTTGTTGGGTGGAGTGGACGCCTGTTTGGAGCCTTCAGGTTTCCTTGTTATCCCCGGGACAAGTCCCAAGAACAACGAGGCAACCAGAAAAACCCCGGCTCGCGGCTAGCTACTTGTTTAGAGTAAAACGTGAGTTTCCTCACCTTGTGGCTCTTATCTTATTTAGGGAAAAGTACACTACACACTTTTATTTAATACCTGTCACACAATTCGAGTCTGGTAAAAGGAGGGCTTTAAAAAAATATTTAATCTGGGGCGCCACCTGCAGCGTTAATAGAAATTACTGACCCCCTTTTACCAGGACGAAAACTCCTACAGGAAAATTTTAGAAAGGATAAATTTTTGTTCAAGTTAAAAAAATAAAAAAAAATTGAAAATAGTGATGAGATAATTTTTTTTTTTTACTAGTCAGGTCGATATTAAAATTTAAGTGAGCATGTTACATAATCATAATTGTATAAAAAAAAAGAAATAATAGCAATTTCAAATGTTCAACAAAATTTGCGATCAGAATAGTTATACAAATAGACAGTTTCAAATTTCAAAAAAAAAAATGAGATGATAGTCTTAATTATATAAAAATATACAGCAATAAATAAGAGTAACATTTATGCTGATTAAGGACCTCATGGCCTGCATAAAAATATATGTAACACCAGGTAGATGTTAATAATTCACCAATAAAATTTAACACTACACAAAACTCTCACCGTGTCCTAAGGTGTCACGTCAGACCTGGTGGACCACGTCGTCTCGATGCTCACAGCGTGAAGACGATTGCGAGAATTTCCAACCTGTACTCGATTGTCGAAATAGTTCGGCTTAGTTGAATAAATTTAAATTACGAATGTGAATTTCTAGGAAATGAAGTTTACTTGGCTTCTCTACTATAGGTAACGTTTCTCTCCGGACATGTGCTCCGCGTGAAAGAATATACCAAATGAATCCAAAAGAATTTAAAATAACTACTTGATTTTTCTTTTCTAATCTCCACAATTTAATTAATAGAATAATTAAATTCTTCGTATGGACTGAATTCTAAACAATTTATTACTGTAAATTAAACCCTCCAGAAGTTTTTAATTTCAAAAATTCTTCTGTTTAAACAAATGTGACTTTATCAAAAATTTTAGATTTTACTTTAGTAATTTAAATATTTAGTTATCTAGTTATTTAGCTATCTAGTTGTTTAGCTATCTGGTTATTTAGCTATCTAGTTATTTAACTGTCTATTTATTTAGCTGCCAGAACTATAACGCCATCATACACTCAAAGAAATAGTATGGGTAAATTCAACAAAAAAAAAAATGGTTAACTAACAATATCGTTAATTTTGTTAAACCAAACTATATTGATGATATTTTTAAACAAGAGGTGATTGTTATTTTAATTAATAAAAAGTTGTCGTACAACAAAACAAACATTAACTTAAAAAATAGATGGATAAGACTATTATTTTGTTCGTCTGACTATTATTTTGTTGAATTCTGTCAAATTAAACTAGATAATAGTATATTTTATTTTTAGCTATTATCGAATTGTAATTCTAACCCAGTATTAGTTCGCTGTACCATTGTACTTGGTAGACAAACCAATATTATTGCCGTCTTCTAGAAGTTGTAAAAGAATTACCATAAAATTTGCTTGCTTACCACGTAGTCTATTACAGAAATTATTCCCAGATGACGCCACATACAAATCACTGACAATAATCAATCATGCATTATCTTATACTTTTATGAATTTATAGAAAATTAATAACATGATTGCAATGTTCAAATTCCCTCAGGGATCATCAATATATTTGGATGGATCTTATAAACGATCCCTAATCTTTGGTTTGGATGGTCTGATGTCTCAATACTGAGATTTTGGCTATCCAAAAAAAACTTCATCATACAATAAAGTGTAGATCAACCTAAAAATTAGTTGGTGAACAAAAAACAAAGTCGTTGTACTATTTAATTGTAAACCAAATTGAAAATGGTTAGTGAATATAAAAAAATGTCATTGTACTATTTAATTTGTTACAAGAAGATATGATTATTAAACTACTATTTGTTTACGAAAACAAATAAAGTTGTATGACTATTCTTTTCTGATTGATTTAACTATGAAACTAGATAGGCGCGATTTCATATGCTCTTTTTGGTTGAATTTACCTATCATTTTCTTTGAGTGTAGGAAAGAAGGAAACCAAAAATTAGATTTTACAAATACTCACATGGTCAATTGAACAAAAAAAATATATAGCACAGAAGGTGTCTATATGTTGTAAAAGAATAATAATAAAACTAATTTACCTCAAAAGTTATTGATGGACAAGATAATCGACGATACATCAGAAGTAGACAAAGTCTTGGAGATATCGCAATTGAGTCACACAACTTTCTTTGACAGTTCAGAATAGTAAAATGAATACCAAATAAGTTTCAATTTACAAGGAAAGCTGATCTGGCTTAAAAACAAGTTTTGCCAAGCGCTTTACGGCATCTAGGCTTTGGTAGTATTATTAATATTTAAAGTAATAGATTAGTAATGAAAACTAATGTATTGTTTGACCTAGAGTAAATGTAGATCTACCAAGAAATCTATGGTAACCTTGTTTCTTAATTAGTACAATAAATATTTAAAAGGTGGTGCTATATTGCATAAATATTTAAATGTACAATATGAGAAGTTTTGTGGTGTGTTTTACAATAGTCCTTATTATTAAATGAACGTAAAATTTTGTAACTTACTGGGTGATACTCAAAATAATATTATTGGAAATAATATATGGTTTTTTTGACTACGGCAAAAAATGTAACAGGTATGTTACAATTGTAGCCTATGCACATCTGCTCTCGGTTGATGAATTCCGCCCATTGTTTAATTTTTTTCTTGTCTTCCTGTTCACTTTCACAACGTCGTCGCTTTGAAGCCAATTGACAATTCCAAAGCTGTAGATAATTACGGGGACAGCAATAGTGTTTATTGTTGTGATTTTGCTCTTGGCGTTTAGCTCTGTCTTAATAGCTTGCCTGATGCTACGGTAGTATTCCCTCGCAACTCTACTTTTCATCTCGTCATTGGCGATTCCGGCGCATTATTCAACACCCAGGTACTTATATCCTTCTCCCAAAGCCATATTTCGTATTTTGGATACGTTAGCACGATTATCGTGCTAACTGATCAATCCATCGTGTTTACCTCGCTGGAGGACCACTGTATCCCATTTGTCTAAGACAAATTCCATCTTAATATCATCACTGAATGATTTGACAATGTTTAGCTTTTGCTTCAGTTTATCTCCATTCTTAGTAACTAAGTAACTTCAGCTCTTACAGCCCTTCTGAGGGCTGTAAGTCTGTTACTCTGAGAGTATCTGGTACTCTATCAGGTGGATGTAGATTTTATTTGCTAGTGAAGTCGTGATGATCTTGTATATCGTTGGTAGGCAAATTATTGGCCGGTAGTTTTTAGGATTCTTGCCCTTATAGAGGGGAAAAGTGTTGCCTGCAGTTAGCCATTCGTGGGCTTTCTTGGAGTGCCGCATGATTTTGTTGACGGATTTTGTTTAGCTTTCATGCAGAGCACAGAGGTATTTTAACTAGAAGTTTTGTAACTTGTTTGGTCCAGATGCTTTCAAATTATGCGTCTGCTGATTTATTGCTACAAATCCATCCAATCTTGTCCGACTATACATCAGATTCACTCCTTCGGTGCTGTTTAAGCTCCTGTTCGATCCACAGAGCATTCTCATTGTGCATCACTTCGTCCACAGCGTGTTTCTGTGAAGGCGACGTCTCTACTTCGGTCTGTAGGCTATTCAGTTGGCGATAGAATTTCTTGGCGTCCTCTTCAAAGAGCTTGTTGTTGTTAAACTTATTGGTGTCCAAAAAAACATCTACTAAGGTCGGATTGTTACGTTTTCCCAAAATTGTTTGGTTAAGCAGGCTTTGTATATTTTTGTTAAAACTGTTGTGATTTTTTATAATTTTTATCATAAATTCATTGTTTATTTGTTCTCTACATAATTATGCACAAGTTTGTAATGAAGCATTCTTTAAATTCCTGCTCCATTACTAAGATTCCGGATTTACACACGACACCAATGTGCACACGGTCCGCAAATCTACCAGCTCCCGTCTAGAGGCGCAGATTTGCATACGACACTAAACTATACGCAGTACTACGTCACCAGTAAGCGAGGATTCTCGGATATAAAAGCCCGGCCGCAAATCAACATAATTGAGAGTGGATAATTCTGCCAATCTGTCTACAGCGTGCTGCGCTGGACATATTACAGTTTTGTACATCTCCCGACGCAAACACGACGGAACGAATGCAATCTGACCCTGGGTATCCTACAGCGTGTTGAACTGGGACCCCTCGAGTCGTTAGTCATTCCCCGGCGCCGTTTCGCCGCCAAAACCAGAGCGAATGAGCCTGACCTGGAGACCTCCTACAGCGTGTTGAACTGGGAAACTTCTTGAGTCGACGATATTCACCCGACGCCCGATACCACTCCCGTAGCAACAACAAACGTCGCATCGCAATCGTTACACACTCTCTCTCTCTCTCTCTCTCTCTCAGATAATAGAAAAATGTTGTCCTAAGAACCGTAAAAGATACGGACATATAACCTGTACCTGCATGTTATGTAACACTGCCACACATTACCTGTTTGGAGAAGTAAATAAATTGTTTATAATCTTTATTGGGCTGTCTTATTAACTAATCTGGACCCTGATTAATCTCCGAACCAGCTACCCGACAACAAACCGTTACAAGTTCTTGCGTAAACATGAGTATTATTCTTGATTATATGAAACTTATATCTTACACAATTGGGAAATTTAAATTGTAACATCTGGTATAGAAAGAAAAGTAAAGCAAGAAATATACAATTTTAGTTTAATAATATGGAGGTATTTTAAATTATGAGTCCAATAGCAACGTGTTAAAACAGCTACTTATAACACAAAAACACTCTGCCACATTTAAGAAGGGACAATGATTCATTTGTCAATTCAACACAATACCCTCGAGATTTACTATAGTACTCATCCATCATAAAATCCTAAGATCTTTCTACTTTATATGCTTCGTCAACGAAAAGCTCTCAATAAAATAAAATCACCCTCTTCTTTATCACGACAAACAATCAACACGCATGAGTGAAAGAATTTAAACCACAGTTGACACGCTTTTTTAAACTGATATCTGATATATATTATCCAATATAGCTTTAAGTTTAAAGATCGACAAAGACTCTGTTGGTGTAAAATAAAGCTTTTAATTTTAAAAGCAAAATGTTAGAGACAATAAATGCGAGAAAACTTTTTAAATGAAAGTCTGTTTCTCACAATTTTACAGACTAAGCGTTAGATAAAATAGAATCTTTTTTATACGAGATATTCTGTTTAATGCTGCCTCCACTGACGTTTGTAGACCTTAAAAAACATTAAATATAGGGGAAATTTTTTCTTCGGTGTTGCAGGAGGGAGGGAACTCATTAAGAAGAAGAAGATTTCGACTTCAAGGTGACATCAATTTAGCCGCCATCTTGTTATAAAGGAGGATAAAGTCAGTTTTTTTAAATAACTCATTTCCTGTTGATTCTACGGACACAGTAGGTACTTGTTATGAATTAATGAATTATGTAGAGAAATTAGGGGAATTTAATTTCAAGTACGTATGTCAAGCTGCCGAAGACAGCTATCGAAATATTCACGAGTCCATTGTCATCGTGAATGAATATATAGATTACACCTGAATAAAATTGTTATTGTTTATTTATTTAGAACAAATATTAGTAGACAGTGGCGCCGAATATAAATTTCTGTTCACAATAAATGTACAAAAATTAAATACTTTATTACATTTTAAATTTTCTTTTACACCAAAACTATAAATACATCACAATGTATATATAAATATATAAATTGTAGGGTTGGAAACAAAATTGTATTTATTTCATGATTATTTTCTTTCTACGATTCTGCCTGGGAATGCTGAAATAACTATATGAGGAAAGCTTGACTTTAGTGTTAGTTTAGTTTAGTTGTTAATGAGCACGTTTAGGGAATGCAACCGCTGAGAGTAATCACTCAACCTGATTAGTTTTTGTCTAGTCAATTGTTGTGAGTTAGCTAAACGGTGTAAAGCAAGATTTTAATAAATGTCACTACAAGTAAGTTAAGTTTCACCGCTAACTAAACTTGGCTTGAATTTTTGTTGGTGGCATAAACCACTCAAAAGTTGGCGATTAGCACATTTTCAGTATTGTCGTTTAGGGAACTGCTGCTCGCAACAGTTGCCAACCGTTGCGTTCCTTAAACGTACCCAATGTCACTTTAACTGTTTAGTTGCCATTTGTGATTATAGATTTCCTGATAACTTACTTTTTTCATTTAAGTGCACTCCGCTAGTAGTGAGTGAATAGGAATATACGATAAAGATTGTATTTAAGGGTAGGATTTTGCAGAGTAAGAGGGAAATATGCGTTTATTTTCAATTTATTATAAATATTTAAAAAATCAAACATGGTAAAATCTTTAAAACTGTTTTAGATACCTGTTATTGTTCTAACAAATATAACTATATACATTTTTTATTGTAAACTGTTGTACTTGAATATTGTAGTTTGTTAATGGAAATAGTTCCTAATTTCATTATTAAAGTACGGCATTTAACTATATATAAAATTTATGATAAAAACTATATATGGCTGTATTCCCTAAAGCAATTGAAAGTATCTGAAACTATTTTAAAGATTATACCATTTACGATTTTTTAATTATTTACAATAAACGGAAAGTAAACACATATTTCTCTCTCACTCTGCAAAATCCTTAACGACAAACATTTTAAACTGCCTACTTGGAAAAACAGTGCCGAAAGGAGCTCGGCTTACGGAAGCACAAAAAATCACCTATCCAGATCAGCCATCAGAATCAAAAATAAATTTCCTGCAGACAATGAACTTAAAATCAAAATAATTTATAAACCGTTCTTTTATTTTTGCTCAATGCATCCCAGACCATTTTTAGCATTTTAAAATTCTGCATGTCTCTTACAAAGAATGAAATTTAGACAGCAGCTGGTCCATACCAATATATGATTCATTTGAAATATTAATGTAAGTATAATATACATATTAATATCCACCAACATCGATATAGTGATAAAAATAGATTTTGATGTGATTCTTCTAAATATTATTTTTATATTTAATGTTTATAAAAGGTTGGATCTTGTGTTTTCCTTGCAGTGGAATTACAATATTTGTTTTGGCATAAAAGGTGTAGGAACAAACAACTAATTATAACAAGAGTATTTGGATGTTAACCTAAATAAGATTATTTTTATTACTTCCTATGTTTAAATGATTGACGTGATGTTTAAAAAAAGCTTTAGGGAAATACGCTGTTTAAATTATATTGAAATATAAATAAATAAAAATGTAAGACGCTTAATACACGAGCCTTTAATAAATTAATATTTATTATTTTAATCTTATAATTAATGTATAAACCGACATACAAACATTTCATGTGTTTACTACCGTGATACATTTATGATGACATCTATCCTTTGATAATAACATTAAGAGCAGTAACAATACAAAGAAAAGTGCCATGTACTAAGTATCAGACCACCGAACCCTTGTATATTTTGATGCGCTCAATCCAAATTTGAAGATAGAATAGGCAGGCTGCACTTTATTGTTTTGATTGAAATCGACTCAGTTTGCAATAGAAAAGAACTGTGCTAAATTTGAGATATATTTTTTTTTATATATATAAAAAATATAAGCTTTTGATCACTTGAAAAGTGACCATTGATTGCGAGGCTATAAAACGTACCTATGCTCGAGATTAGGGTGTAGACGTTAGCTACTACGCTTCGCTAGATAATATAAAATGTACGTCTACTATAAATGTTTATTTATATTTACGGGGTAAAGTCGATGCATAAAGCAAAATGCCATCAAGAAAGCGGTGTTTCATACCAAAATTAATTAATGCTTCTACCAAAACCTCTTTAACAATGTTTGTGACTGTTCTAAAGACCCTGAAAAGAAAATTGATTTGCTACAGCTCGAAGGAGTGTTAAAGAAGTATCGCTTACATCGGCCGTGTATTTCTTACTAAATGCATTGGTACTGTTAGAATAGAATAGATATAGAACGAGTGATAAAACGTATTCGAGATTTTCAACTTTTAAGTCCTTATGCGAGAATCAGCACAGAAATGGTTCAATGTAAATCACGTGTGCTATAATAAATTTGCAGCAACCAATATTTATTAAGTGAAACGAAATGCCTATATTCTGTCAATTATTAGACAGGTGATGATGAATAAGGTAATTGCATTTTTTCTTTAAATATATGTAATTAATATTGCTTAATTAATAACTTCAAAAAATAACTAAAAATCCATCAAAAATTCAATTTTTCGAACTGTAACTGATCTGCTCACAAATGTAATTTAAAGCAACTTATTTTTATGTATTTTCATGCGTTAATTAAAAATTTGAAGTCAAATTAATTTTGCCGTTCTGAACATCTAAGTAAGCATAATTTTTCTGCAGCAAGAGTATTTTTCTTGGCTTCTCCATAAATCAGCAATATGTCCACCTTTTCACTATGTGTAAACATTTTATAAATTTTTCCTTTATTTGACTTTTACTAAGTAACTTAAATTCTTTAAAGCAACAAGTATTAATGTAAGTGACAGTTATAAGTCCTTAACAAGTGACGTGAGTTATTTTGCTCAATGCCTACTTCATTTTATACAGGGTGATTTACCACAAGCGGAAAATTTATCAGTAGAATGTCCACACCGAAAGGAGTTAAATAATGAAAAATTAAAAAATATAACCAGAAAAATTACCTTATTTTTGGAGAAATGCCAATGACTTTAACCAATCTGACATAACGCGGTACTATCACTTCCCCTCCCCCTTTATCAGGCTTGGGATTGACACTATTGACAGCAAAGCTGGAGAGAGTATAAGTCACACTACAAAAATAGTAAAATAAGTCGAAAGGACATGCTAGTGAACTCTACAACAACAAGTAGATATAAGAGATATTTACTTAAACACGTCTATAATATAAAAATACCAAACTTTGGCGGTACCTTGTACCTGCCAGTGTACTGATTGTTCGACCGAAAGCAAAAAACGCGGCACTTTGACAGCACGCTGCAGCTTAACGTTTTATGCCAAATAAGGAAATGTAAACATCTTTGATATGTTCTTTCCCAAGTAAGTTCATTTCCCTATCATACTGACCACAGACAAGTAACAGTTGCAAGTTTTAATGCAACAAAAATTACCAGATTGCCTCGGATCACTCTAAAATTTTGCAGGGACTTTCCCACTACACGGTGGCCTACAACCAAATTTAAATCAAAGTTGTTGCCACTCGGATTTTTTTTAACACATTCTTAGATGTATATAGAACCAATTTCCACGATATTTAGAATCATTCATCGCAGAATTTTTTTTACATTTTATGTTTAATGACACAGCCACACAAAAAAGTGGTCTAGCCTGCAGACCAGGCTAGTGGGTCCTTATGTATTTGGAACCGCTGAAACCGAACCCGAAGTCATAATTGTCAGATTAGCTCGTTTTCCACCCCTAACCCCAAAGAAATACCCCTCCAAAAAATGGTCTGTCCGGCCGACCATACTAGAGTATCCTTATGTATTTGGACCTTCTGAAACAGAATCCGAAGTCAGATTCCGACTCAGATTCGCTCGTTTTTCACCCCTGACCCTAAAAAACATCCCCAAACCAAAAAAAAGTGGTCTGGACATCGGACCAGACCAGTGTATCCTTATGTATTTGGACCCGTTGAAACCGAATCCGAAGTCAGTATTGTCAGATTGACTTATTTTTCAGTTTTTCAGACCAATGTATCTTTACCAAATACATAAAGGATACACTGATATGGACCGCCGGACAGACCATTTTTTTGGGGTATTTTTTTTGAAGTTAAGGGTGAAAAGTGAGCCACCGTGTAACGTTAAATTGGGTTCCGATCTTATAGTTGTATATGCGGTTGTAAATTTAAAAATGAGTGAGGCTACGTTTGTTTTTTTAAATGTTTTAGTTGATACCTGAGGAAAAGGGTATTTATATTTGCTTCTTTTCTTTTGTTGATAGCAAAGTGGATAGAGAAGGTAACTTGTTTGTGTATCGTTGGTTAAATAAAAATACTCTGGAAACCTTCTTGTTACCTATGGGTTTTGTTTCCAGAAATTGTGCCTTTAGACCTGTGCACAAACTATTCCAGTTAGAAAATTTGGAATGATTTGCCCTAAACCAAACCAACGCATGACCAGTAAATAAATCCGCTGCCGATTCAAAAAGAGTTTGACTAGAAACATGTCTAGCGATACTTAATTCTTCTATTCGTTCAATAAAGGCTAATACCGACATCTCTTTAGGCTTTCCCGAAAACGTAACGTTCCACTTAATCACAGGAATAGACTTAACCGTTGGAGCAGTGACAGGAAGTTGCGTAGAGCTTGACCCTAGCGGTTTATTTCTAGTAAAAACATCAGCATCACTGTCTTCCGAAGAAGAACCTCCCATGTGTAAACTTAACATGCTGGCGTCCAACATATTTTCTTCCAAGGTAACCCGTTTAACTCGTTGTGCTAAAGTCGACTTAAATTGTAAAATCCTAGTTAATAATTGACTTCGTTGCTTCTTCGTACCATCATCCGTTGTCTTAATGCGATCCACTCTCATTAAAATATGACCGATCTTGGCTTCTATTTTCTTATAAGGTCCACTGTCTTCTCCAGTGCTTAAGTCCTTGATCAGATTTTCGATTTCGCTTATTTTAGTATCAGCTATCGTAATCTCTTCTTTACAATCTAAATCATATGTAGGGTAAGTCAATGAATCTCCAGAACGTTCCAAACGTAAAAGTCTTCTTAACGTTGCACGCATTTGTTCTACCGTTCCAACATCTTCCAATCCTCTAATCTTCAATTCGTAAATTAGTTCGTCCTTATTCAATCTACCCGAATCTATTTTTGAAGCCATTGTAAAAAAAATTACCGCGACACCAGAAATAAAATTACTATATACTATACACCGTGTATAATAAGCAAAACGTGTCAATATCAGCTAAGAAAGAAAACTGTTAGAAATGCCAAAAATTATACCCAATAGTAACCCAAAGAAATAGGTTCAAGCTGTAGCAAAAATATTCAGCGAATAAATTTAACGACAATACTCGACACAGAACAGAATTTCATGAATTTACGGTCTATGGTCATGGCTACTACTAAACATCTATATACTGAACGTTTAAATACGACATTAACATAAAAATTTGTAAAATATTTTCTATAACAAATCAAAATATTATGTAACAGATAGCTTGCAAAATTACCTTGTTGATTTACAACAAAATCATGAATGGCAAAAATTAAATCAAAAATGGCCCCACCTGTTTGCTACGTCAAACCAGGCGCCAAATTATTATTGTCAGCTGTCATATTTCAGTTTGAGGAAAAGTGTTACCAACATTGGTTATGGAGGAAAAATTGTGGCATTTAAATTATTAATCCTAGTTTTATTTATTTTTATTGTAAATATGGTTCGATCATGGGTTTTATGCTTATTAGTCTCTATTTTAAGAATTGCTTTAATCATTCTATGGTTAGGACTATTTTCTGTGTATTTATAAATTAATACGCGAAAAGGAATTATGGGTAGGTTCCTAATGAAATGGCAAGCTGTGATTGGTGCTCGAGAACATGTGATTGACCGGAAAAGAAAACGTGGGTTTCTGTTCACTGGTTAGCGCGTCGTTCCGCCATTCAGTCGAGATTTTTCCTGACTTGTTTTTTTAAAAAAAAACATCCCGATATTCACTTTTGGGGATCATGCTGGAAAGTCTTAAAGTTTAGAAGGGCCTGATTGTTTGTTAAGCTGTTTGAAGCCGATTATGGTTATTGTGGAACTTCTAAATAGGTAGGAAACGAAGCTAATGGATCCTTGTTTTTTTGTGTGAGCCCATTCCGGTTTTGTTGGGTAAGAGCATTTTTGCGATTTTCTTACAATATCAAATTCTAAACATTTTATCCTTTTAAATAGGCAAGACATTGTATATGGTTAATTAATCTATTGGAGAGTTAAGTCTTTACTTTCAAGTTTGGGAGATAGATTTTTCTTGTTATGGAAGTTTTGTTGGAGGCCACGTGCCGAATTTTGGATTTGAATTTGCTTCGTAACCATAACGGTTACGAATTTACGAGTTTGTGGTTGTGAGGACGCTACTAGGACAGACTTTAAGTACGTAGACTGCAGTCACGCATCAGGTTACAGTTACATGACGAGAATTCACCTGGAGAGCCTGGAGTTTCTGGTATCATTATTCATCACCTTTAAGGACTTTTGAGGTCGGTGACTTATTTTTAATTTGCATTACAGTGATGTCCAGAATAAAGGACCCCCTGTTACGTTTCATTTTTTTTTTGTTCATGTAATTTTTTGTTCATGTAATTTTTTATACCGATGGCCAGTTTGAGTGCCTAAATATTTGATATGTTACTCATGTAGTATACTTATTGTTTTTTTACAATTAATGTGAGTAACTGCGCAGTTATATACGTATATTGAATTGTCTTGTACATGCACATATCTTAGGATACTAGAAAGATGTTGAATGATAGTAACGTCCGTACAGTATACTGAATTTATTTAAATTAGAAGCGATTTAACATCAGGTAAGAATTTTTTGTACGAATTTTTTAGAGTAAATCAGAGATAGTCACCTCATGACTGAACCTTTCACCATTTTGTAATAAGTTTTTTTCTATTTGGATATACTTGTCCTATTTTCTGTAATAAAATTTTATCTTAAAATTGACTCTACTGTTTATTGATTATGTTGTCAAAGGAGACTTCAAGTATTAGAATAAACACGGAGTTTGGTAATTTTAAATCGGTGTGTCGAACAGGTGCTTAAGGTTGGTGGAATTTTATTGGAAATTACCTGGCGCTCAAACTTTTTTTGGCAAAATATAAAATCGTTAAAAATAAACGAATCTCACCACTGAAGTCTCTTGCTGGAGCTAGCTAACCTTGAGTTAAATGAGCATTTTAGTACTTTTAGTTTTTTTGAAGGCTTAATTTCATTTGAACACGTAACAACCGTAACTAGTACACCATTTTATTTTTCGTATTTCGTGGTAAATCACCCTGTGGAATAATATTTAGATTTGATTCTTATAAGAAAAGCGACACATATCAATAACAATATTTTAAAAAGTAGTACGTAGAATATAAATAACATAAATCAGATCATAACTTTAATAAAAATAAACATAGAAAAACATGGTAGTTAGAAAAGAGATTGTAAAGTAAAGGACCTTTTCAATGATGTAATAAAACTGGTGTGTTGTTGGAAAGAAAAAGGTTTGAGTTTCGAGACGTCCACCATCGTGCATATTTTTAAAATTTTTCTACCATAATTTTGAGTGGTAGGCAGTAGCAGTAGGAATATAACACTTTATAGAAAATATAATTTTCTTCAGTAGTTCACAAGAAAAACAGATTTCCCTTGATAAAAGAATCACCCTGTACATTGAGAAATCATAACTTTTTTGTAAACCGTTCCAAAAGTACGACTAGATTTAAGTTAACTTGTTATGTAAATAGTATAACAGAACTAATTTTGCAGGGTTAACACCTAAAATATCGGCTAATTGTAGAAAATCTGTATATTGCAGACCGTAACGTATCCTAAATTTATATAATTAAACAATGAGAACAAGACAAGCAAACACACTAGTACAAAAATAGATTAATTTTATCAACAATAACAGTTTTATTACAAATTACAATTTAATACGATATTTTTGGAAGGTACTTTGTTTTTGTAGAATGCTGTTAATTTCTTCAGAAAACCATATAATAATAAGCACTTGTTCAATAAAAAAGTAAGTAAACATATTATACAGGGCGTCTTCATATACTTGGTCAAATTCCAACAATACTGTTTGTAACGAAGCTACTTTTTCGTATAATTAAAAATTCTAATCTGACCGGCTTCGGCATATTCTTAATAGTGTACGGGGTTATGCGGAGCGAGACAAATGAATAGGCAAATAGATCTCCCGTCTTTACCCTACTTTTACCACAGCTTTTACATTGTGAGAGAGAAGATACCAGACATCTGACGTAGCGTGTAGGAAGGCGTAGATCACTATTCCGATTGCTTCAACTATACATACCTTATCTATACTGAAATATAAGTTATACGTCGCTTAAATGAAAAGAAGCAGTTTTAAAAGACATCGAGTGTCCCTTGGTAAGCTAAGGAAGTAGAAATCGCAAGTTTGAAAACAATAAGGAGAACAAATTTTTCTGAATCCTTTTTTTGTTCCTATTAACTGTGGGTCAAACAAGTAAAGCGGTCCAGGTTATAACTTACCCAATTTAACCTAAAGTTTGCACTTTATCGTAAAATGTAATTAGTCATTTTGTCGGTGGCAGATGATAAATGATAAAAGTTTTAGTGGCTTTAGAACAAGTTTATTAATTTTTCAACAAAACACTCCTTTTCTAAGGATAGAATTAAGTAGGAAATTTATTAGAGAGTAAGTTACAATTGATCCACTGAAATGTCAGTGTGGCCTTCTTTGCGGTGTGGTTTTCTTTGCTTCGTGAATTGGACAAAAATTAACCGTAGTAGCATTTATTTTATATTTCAAGGGATATAATTTCAAATAGGGTATAATTCAACTGGATTTATGACTTATTAACACGCTTCTATTAAATTGACCGTAACATGGTAAGCAAATCTTACAACTCACTTTTCATCGACTTCTAATTGCCGTATCGCTTTGAAACTTTACAAACTTATACAATTATGGTGACAATACAATAATATGATATCATTGACCTTGTGTGATGGCGGAGGCGGGAGGTAGTGATAGGGACTCCTTATGGGCGTAGCACCGGCGACTCCACCATAAACTCGAATTTTCCTCAAAGAAAATAAATTATAGTTTAAAAAAAACTAAAAACCACGCTTGTATGAGTAGTGCGCTAAAAAGTTAAAAATAATTATTGGGTAATTGAATTCAAAAGCGTGGGGTGCACTTATACAGTGTCTGCAAAAAAGTCTGCATATGGGAAATTCTGTTGTTATTGACTTTCTGAAAAATTTTATTTTTGATAAAAGTTAGTACATATTCTTAAAAAAAGGGGCTGCCTACACAAATATGTGTTAGTCTTTGAGCTTAGGTCGGAAAATGAATTTTTTTCTAATTTAGATAGAAAAAATCGGCAGCTACTGGAAGCGGCTGGAACCTCCCCACCCGGTGAATCTTTGAAGCCGAAAAGAGCACTAAACAATATGAACGATCTCATTTAATTATATTTATTAAGTTGAAATATTTTTTTCGTATTAAATCAGAAAAAAGTCTTTCGTTCGGTGGGATTTGGACCTAAGAACTTGAGTGTTAAATTTATAGTCTGCACAACATTAACATTTTATTCAATGTTTTTAATACAAATATATGCTTCATCGGATTCTAGCCCGGGGCCAGCCAGACAACCACGGTGAACACCGCCGTGGCGAGTGTGAGGCTCCTGTCTTCTGTAGGCAGGCTTAAAGACTAGGTTAAAATTATAATGTGTCCACATGGACCTAAAATGAATATAAAAATAAACACAATTCCATAAAAACGTTCGTAGGCAAGAGCACTTAATAATCTTGATTATTGATACGGGAAACAACTAAACGAAAAAACCTGTTCGTTGGTAATGGGATGGATGGCAGGGATGGCCATCTTTGGAAAAAACCATATAACTCTTGGTGGACCGCTTCCCTGCCAGATGTAGCCAGGGTAGTGTTCATGGTGGATCGTTTAAGTTTGAGTTGGTATATTTTGTTTTATCTTTTGGCCTCGACCAATTTTTCACTAAATCGGTCGGGGAAGTGATAGCTGTCAAATTTTTGGTTCCAATGTTTCTCTGGCGAATTTGGTTTTTGAAAAATGTTTAGGTTGGTACCAATGTCTTAAATTGTTTTTAGGTTATGTAGTACTATTTTTAGGTTATGTTGCCGGAAGAATTTCCGGCGGGATGCCGGAAGTAGCGGAAATAGTTTTTAAAATATAATGTCACTGTCACTTTTAAAGTTTTATTGGAAAAAACTCACCGAAAGCGTTCCGGTGGGGTTGCTTACACTTGGAGGGCTTGTAAGCGGTGGATGGCCTCTCACACCATCCGTGGGCTTTATAAACGTCGAAAAAACTTGTAATCTCTCGATGCACTTGACACGTCAAAAATACTCAGCATACAGTCTGCACGCTTTAACACACTAGCAGATAACTTATACCACAAATGGACCCGTAGTATTTTTTGGGAATTTTCCTTTGAGTCCATTTAATAAAAGTTGACATTTTTCTGAAAATTTGACATTTTTCTGAAAATTTGACATTTTTCTGAAAAGTAATATTTTTCCGAAAATTTGACATTTTTCTGAAATGATATTTCTCGGAAACTTTGACATTTTTTCGAAAATTTGACATTTCTCTGAAGTGACATTACTCCGAAAATTTGACAATTTTCAAACATTTGACATTTATCTGAAAGGTGACATTTTTCTGAAAGGTGACATTTCTTCGAAAATTTGACATTTTTCCGAAAATTTGACATTTTCCTGAATTTTTGACATTTTTCTGAAAAGTGGCATTTCTCTGAAAATTTGACATTTTTTCGAAAATTTGACATTTTTCTGAAGTGACATTACTCCGAAAATTTGACAATTTTCAAACATTTGGCATTTTTTTGAAAGGTGACATTTCTTCGAAAATTTGACGTTTTTTCGAAAATTTGACATTTTTCTGAAAAGTGACATTTTTCTGAAAATTTGACATATTTCTGAAAAGTGACATTTCCCTGAAAATTTAACATTTTTTCGAAAATTTGACATTTTTTCGATAATTTGACATTTTTCTGAAAAGTGACATTTTCCCGAAAATTTGACATTTTCCTGAATTTTTGACATTTTCTTGAATTTTTGACATTTCTCTGAAAATATGACATTTTTTCGAAAATTTGACATTTTTCTGAAGTGGCATTACTCCGAAAATTTGACAATTTTCAAACATTTGGTATTTTTCTGAAAGGTAACATTTCTTCGAAAATTTGACGTTTTTTCGAAAATTTGACATATTTCTGAAAAGTGACATTTCCCTCAAAATTTAACATTTTTTCGAAAATTTGACATTTTTCTGAAAAGTGACATTTCTCCGAAAATTTGACATTTTTTAAAAATCTGACATTTTTCTGAAAAATGACATTTCTCCGAAAATTTGATAATCTCTTGGAAATTAAAAAAAAAATTTCGTGACTCGTCTTGTAGAAATATTTTTTTGATATCATCAGTTCGCCTGTTATAAGAATTTTATGCTTTTACGACGTCATCAGAACGTAGGTGTATTTTTAATTCACTCGTATTCCATCCATCTACAATATTTCCACCTACGTTTCAAACTTTAATTGGATGTTTCCAATAGTTAAGTCGATATCTGCACCAGGTTCTAAGAATTTTTCTTATTTGTGACGTCATGTGACATAGGTGTATTATTAATTCACTCGTAATCCGTCCATCTACAATATTTATACCTACGTTTCAAATTTCAGTTCGATATCTTCAACCGTTCCCGAGTTATCAGCCGAAATCACTGAACACCTCTGTCATTATTAGAATATCACCCTGTACATTGCACTGCTTTGAGGACAAAACAAGTGAAATTTTTGTTTTTTAATTTTTTTCACGGAAACCAAATCGAAAAAGTGCAAGTGTGATATATCGTTGAAATCGGAATTTTTACTGCTTTTCAATGGTTCAATTACAAATTGTAAGTAATCATAAAATAAACAACTTGTTGTGCCAAAACGGCACTAAACGTAATCCGATCTCAACCATAACCTTTTCAGATCTTCTGGAGCACTAAAGAAACCCTCATGCAAAGTTTCATCCAAATCCGATTAGTAGCTTCGCCGCTATCGTGCTAACATACATACATACACACACACAGACATTTTTCAAAAACAACTTTTTTGGGTTCCTGGGACCTCAAAACGTAAAGATTTGATGTCATCTCAATTTCCGATTTTGGACTAATTGTAGTAACCTCCCACAATTTTATTGTGGGGAGGTTAAAAAGATATCGAAAAATGTTATTTAAAGAAGTTGTTTATATTGCAAAGTTATATTCAGATATCACATCTGGTTGTTCCATTCTAAAAATTAATATTTTCCACTATTTTGCTCATAATTCCTGAACTATAATATTTTTAAATATTTTTCTGTAATTAATAATTCTCTCTATTTAATATTTTCAGACTAAGTAATGGAGCAAAATCCACCTTGAACAACTTTTATTAGAAATCTTTTGGGAAAAAATGCTGAATTTCTTGGTGCATAGTTGTTCTCTTTTTTTCTAGTGTTAACTTTTTTGAAATTTTTTACAAATCGCTAAATAAAACTCTTTTTAAGCGATTTATATTAAAACATTTCGAAAAAGTTAACACTGGAAAATAGAGAACAACTATGTACATGGTTATTCATTATATTTAGGCCACTCTTTATTATTGTTATTATTAGAGACAGAAAAAAAGTTTCGAATGAAAGTTATAGGGCTGTAATTGAACTCCTTTAATAAGTAAATGGAAGCACAGTGGCGTGCAGAAATTGAGGGGTACAAGAAGCAATATTTTTTTTTAATGGAACGTCCTGCCCTGTGTATTGTTGAATTTTTGAATTATTCTTTTTTTTTCTGATTTCAAAAATATGACATGATAGTGCTATCTTTAACCGTTTTCGAGTTACTAAACATTGAATCGTATTTAAGCTATTTATTATACGAAGGGAAATTACAATTATTAAAGTAGTCTATGAAAATGACAAGTATTCTGTTATTATATGAAATGCCGACAGATTTAATAACAGAATACTTGTCATTTTCATAGACTACTTTAATAATTATAATTTTCGTTCGTATAATAAATGGCTTAAATACGATTTTCAATGTTCCATAACTCGAAAACGGTTAAAGATGGGACGGGACTATCATATGTCATATTTTGAAATGATAAAAAAAAGAATAATTCAAAAATTCAACAAATCATTAGATCGAGTAGGCATACCTTAACACACTAGACACGGAATGGAACGTCTGGCACCTCGACACAGCCGGGTTTAGTAACCAATTCAAATTCAATTTTTTTTTTCATTTCCAACCTAAAAATTACTAAGAGTCACGCAGGCTGTCAAATTTAAACCGTTTCGTTTCAAAGACCTTTCCCGACCAGTTTGGTTGAAATCGGTCGAGGCTTCAAATTTTCCCAAATGTTTATTAAATAGTATTAAAATATAAGAGAGTGTGAGTGTGTTACACTCCTTTATATTTTAATAGTATTTTATAAACATTTGGGAAAAATTTGAGGCCTCGACCGGTTTCAATCAAACTGGTCGGGGCCTCAAATTTTTTCCAAATGTTTACGAAATACTATTAAAATATAAGAGAGTGTGATATTGGTATTGTTCCGTTACACTCCTTTATATTTTAATAGTATTTTATAAACATTTGGTAAAAATTTGAGCCCTCGACCGGTTTCAACCAAACTGGTCGGGGAAGGTCTTTGGAACGAAAAGGTTTAAATTTGACAGCCTGCGTCACTCTTAGTAATTTTTAGGTTGGATATGGAAAAAGATTTTGAATTTGAATTGATTACTAAACCCGTCTGTGTCGGGGTGCCAGACGTTCCATTCCGTGTCTAGTGTGTTAAGAAGGGTATGCCTAATCATTCTTATGACTGCTAAAATAACATAAGTAAATCCGTTGCTGGCTCTCCCACTATAACACAGGTCGAAAAAAAAAAAATTCTGCTCCAAGGACTAAACCTATCTTGCCTTAAGTATTTTTGTATGTTGAATCCGAATTTTCAATTTAAAACATTTTTTACCGCGTAGATTTCGAGTAAATCCCGGTTTTTATCGTCAAAATACGGTTTTTTGATAATTTTTGACATTTACTCGAAATCTGCGCGGTAGAAAATTCTTTTGATTGAAAATTCCGATTCAGCACACAAAATACTTAAGGCATGATAGGTTTAGTCCTTGAAGCAGAAACTTTTTTTTGTCGACCTGTGTAAGTAAAACAGTGTAAGTAAAATAGTTTCAAAACAAATTAAGGTAAAACATTGGAAAAGGAAGAAATTTTCCTTTGAAATAAATGTTGGTCTATGATTGTACTCTCAGAAATTCCTCGCTTTATTGTAATAACGAATAGTTCGCACAGGTATTTTCCTTGTGCAGCTATATTATCGTACATAAGTACCATTACAGGTTTGCCAACGTATATGCAGCATATATTTTCTCTTTATAGAGCACGGTTTTTAACTTCAGTTTAGAATTATTGAAGATCTGCTCCAAATAATACCGATTTCACGGATATAACTCAGTTCCTATTCTGTTCTAAATACTCGAGCTACTTCAAAAAGATTTTCAATAATAGCTTTGTGATGAAATGAGGCGTTCGGCTTATCGCAACCTGGTGTACGTGTCATTTACAATAAAGTCCATTCTCTTTTGTTTGCATTTTATAGTGTCAATATGTGTAAAGTAGAAATAGAGTAAGAGTTACCCTATTAGTTGCAATACCATGATATGTATACAGTGCGTTATGAAACTATTTATTTTATATAACGTACTGATATAAAATTTTATTATTATGAAACGAAAGAAACAAGAAATAGCCCGATCAAGTGTCGAACTAATCCCAATAATTCTGGAGCGCTTAGAGGGATGAGTTAAGTTTGCTCCACCCCCATAAAAGGACTCAATTATGCATCACAATTTTGCACACCACTTTTGGAATTTTGCACCTTCCAGCTTTAGAAATGATATATTAAATTAGGTGGGGGAGTAACTAGACGTTTGCCCCTCCATTTGCTCCAATTAAATTGATTTTTCCATCATCTTAATCGCCTAATTTTGCACAATATTGCAAAGGCTTATTTCAAATTTTACACACACTCACATTAGCACCTGCGGTATTCAGAAAGAGTTCTTCCACCTCCCCTCCATTATCGCAGTTTTTTCAAAGTTGCAATTTCTCCAAAGTAATTTTTCTCCATTTGTTTTTACTTACAAGCTGGGTTTTAAAAATGAATTAATAATTCCCCAATGAACTCCAAAAAAAGAATTTGTAGGCAATTTGGAAGATCCAAGATAAAAGGCAGACGGACAATCCTGAATCTACATCTTTTTTTCTTAAGTCATACAAGCTGTTCTTCTCAAAATTATTTATAGCGGAGCGGATCTGGTTTTGAAATGAAACCAACTTTTCTTCAATTTTTTTGTTTTTGACATTTCGGTTTCACGTGTTCTCTTTTATCATATTATCAAGTTAGTTCAGCTTAATCACACGAAGAGGGGCAGGAATTCGCATTTAAAATGCGCAAAAACAAGTTTTTTCATGATAACTTTGTTATTATTGACTTGACGAAAAAAAAAAAAGTTAAATTAAAAATTGAAGACCTCGCGGAAGCGCATAATCTGGTAAAATTTTTTTCAAATCGGACGGTAACTGTTCGTGAAACTTTTTTAAAATATACGTTTTTTTTTTCCGTAACACTAATGCACAAAAAAGTAATTCCTTAATTTTTTCACGAGAGATTTTTTTGAGGTAGGTGAAATAGATAAGAACTGATGAAGCCGGAGGATGGGGGTGGTGGTCCAATTAGGGGAGGAGGAAGAGGTAGGGAAAGGAAAATTATTCAACCCCCCCCGAACTTTTGTCTCTGTCGTGCGATTTTGACGCCAAAATGGAATTTGTTCGCTGTTATCTCTAGTATTTGACTGATTGATTCAAATAAACAAATTTGTGGAAGGGGAACAACTTTTTGCATTTTTTTTTTCAAATTCTTATCTATTTCACCTACGTCAAAAAAATCTCAACCCTCTAACTCCTTTTTTTTCGTGAAAAAATTAAGGAATTCCTTTTTTGTATATTAGTGTTCCGACAAAAAAACGCGTATTGATTGATTTTTTTTGATTGATTGATTTACCCGCGTGCGGTAGGCATTGCTACCATTCCCAGGTATACAGCTGGGCCTGCTACGTCCACGCTGGGTTGGACTAAGGTCATGCTTGTTGCCAGCAGTGAGAGTCACATGGCGCATGGTAAAGGAATGTGGGATGGGAGGTGTAGGTATTTGTGAGATGCGTTACCGCATTATGTCGTGAGGGAGCGTTTAAGCTCCCTTCTTTGTGTTTTTGGTTCTGGACTTCTGCCTATTCTGACTCTTCTTGTGAAATATGTTGCCGTGTTGTGTCGTAATATGGAGTGTTTTTGCTCCTCTTTTTGCGTTTTTGCTTCTTCGAATCTTCTTTTTTCTGAGTCTTCTGATTCCTCGGTTTCCGATTGTGGTAGAGTATATATCCTTGCGATTTGTTAGTGGTGTTCATTTGTTGATCCTGATCCTTTCAATTGTCGTTCTCCACTGTAGCATGGTCTCCCTATTTTTAGTTTGTTGCTGTGCGGTACTAGCGCTTTCTTCAGTAAACGTGTTGGGTCCCTTCCTTGGGTATGTCCCCAATACTTCATTGCGTATATTTCTATTATGTTGATGTTTTGTGCCGCTATTTTCGTCTTGTTGTTTTAGTTGGACGATGCCCTTTCTGCTCTTCTCAAAAACTTCTTCTGTTGGCTTTTGTTGTTGCCGTGTTTTTGACTCCATATATCATATCATCATTGTCCGTATGACGGCTGTGTACATATATTTGGTAAGGTACCATGGTAGTTTTTTTCTCAATGAACGGTATGTTACCCTTGTGCCGTTTTGATTCTCTCCTTTACTGTTTCTCTCCGCTCTAGCTGGTTCGTCCGGTCTGTTCCTAGGTACTTCAATTTGTTCGGTATTCTTAGGGAATATTCATCTATTTTGTGTTCTTCTTCTGCATCGGTTAGGAGATTATCGACGTATGTGTGTGTTTTCTTAGAGAACACCATTTTTCTGAAAGAAACCTTCACTAGGCATACCTCCGCTGAAGTGATGTGCGAACTCAGCCCTGACGCAGTATATCAACAATACCTCATTGATTATTTCGAGTTTAATTTTAATTATTATAACTACCGTGATTTCTAGCATTTATTCCTTGGATGGTGGCTTATTGAAGGGTCCTCTTGTATTAATTTGATTCATTCATTTTTCGCTTTCTCTTCTTCCTCCAGTTTATCTCCACTGTTGCCGTGGTATACCTCTTCTCGTGTATGTGTTATCATTTTTTCTGTATGCCCCCCTGCCGCCGCTTTACTGCCCCTGACTCGTTCCCCCATTTCTTTGATTTTGTGGTCCTATGTTCTGTATTCGATTCATCATTCTTGTGTATAGATACCATTTCCTGAGAAAAACTATGCATTTTCATTGAACTGCAAGAAAATCAGCCCCCGGCGTATTAAGCCAATAGTACGCCACCGATCAGATTGTACATTTATTACCCAAGTCAACGCTTGTTTATCTAAGAAACTCTGTTTTTCTTAAGGAATAACACCATTATTGCCTTGCTATAAATTTACGGTGACAGCGGTCGATGGTTTCATAATCACTTCTCATTTTTTCGAAGAAAGTCGTTTGAATCAGCCCCTCACCAGTTTATTACAGCATTTATTACGTAATTAATCACTAATTACACCTCCCAAGATATGTATTATTCCTCAAACCTGTCGCTTACTTGACAAAAAAATATGCAACACCACAAAATCACACTCTTTTTAATACAAACACAAATTATGTACGAAATTAATCACTAATCGCGTACGCTTAGTGACGTATCACAGGTATGTATTATTCCCCAAACCTATCACTCACTTTTGACACCTTAAAAATTTGCATTCTTTTTGATACACATTCTTTTTGATACAAATATAAATTATGTACGAAATTATCTATTTATTCACTTGACACCTCAAAAGTTATATTTTTTACACTTTGTATTTAGCTAGGGCTTGGACCTAAAAAGCATTGCAATGGTTTTATGCGGCAGACACTTGTTAATCATTAAGACATAAATAAACTTGGATAAATAAACTTGGGTGGTACTTTAAAAATAAGAAGATACTTAGCTTATCTATTCCTCTTGTGTAATGCCTGGTCCTTTAAGCTTGTTTCTTTATGCATAGCACTGCACTATCGGTTCTGCCACTAAATACGCTGTATTAGTTATTTTCAAATATTAATTCTATTTTAATTTTGTTCTTTTATGATATATCGATTTGCGCGGAATTCTTTACTCTACAAATTCACCTAATTTTTATCAAATTTAGCGGACTTTTAGCGGGCATTTTCACGTTTTAATGGCAGCGTTTTTCGGACGCGTCCGTTCGCTCGGAAAGCACAATTCGAAATCCTGTTCCGGCAAAAAAAAACGCGCATTAAAAAAAAATTACCAGATTATGCGCTTCCGCGAGGTCTTCAATTTTTAATTTAACTTTGTTTTCGTCAAGTCAATAATAAAAAAGTTATCGTGAAAATACGTGTTTTTGCGAATTTTAAATTCGAATTCCTGCCCCACCTCGTGTGATTAAGCTAACTTGATAACATGATAAAAGAGAACGCGTGTAACCGAATTGTCAAAATTTTTTTTTAAAAAAGTTGGTTTCAAAACTCTTCTTTTTCTCGCCAGATCCGCTCCAGTATTAGTAATAATAGGCATGTGACTTTAATCTACAGTATTTAGTGACATAAATTATGCAAGTTGTTTTTTTGTAAGATAAATTGAATGCCAAGGAACACAAAAAATATTTAGCAGACTATTTTGAATTTGCGATACAATGAATTTGGACAAAAATTATGTTAACAAGCAAAAACATGTACTTACAAATTAAAATTGTATCACAGAGATTTTAAATAATTATGGTAGATAAAAAGACAGATATTATGTGTATACAAAGGTGATAAAAGAAAAAACAAGCATGCTAAATAGGTGTCATTGATAATACGTTCTTGAATTATTCAGGTAGCATTTAAGCATGCCTTTATTACCACAGATTCCATTGTAGTTGTAGCATATTACATACAAGGGTGGGAACTTTAGGATATTAGTTTGTCAGAGGCATAGCTAGGAAAAATACAGAACTGCAGCGGTATATTGTTCTGGGAAAATTAAAACATAGTTTTGGCAATGCTAGTGGTGCGTCAATAATGTTGGAAATAATTTAAAAAAGAAATATTTGAGACAAGCGTACTTGCCTACGGCATAAACTAATCCATTCAGCACGTCTTCGCTGGATAAGTACCTTCAGATGTGGTAGACATAAAGGACTTCCGCACATCACAAGAGGGAAATCTGGCATCGGTTAAATTCGCCAAATTTTGATATGCTGCTCTACTGGCAGATTAGATCAAAAGTCTCCATAGGCCCGAGTTCCAGAAACACATGTTATTTCACCTTCTAAAGGGTAAAAAGCGTTAGAGTAAATGATATCCATATAATATTATTTTATACTTTCTATAGGTACGAAAAATTCAGTCAAAGAATTTGATTTATATTTTGACACCTTTCCACCTTCCTACGTTCTTCCAACCCTTACGGAGGGTGTAAATACCTTTGCGAATGCATTTCTTTATTTTTTCGAAAAATTATTTGTCAAAAAATAATTAATTTAAACTATTTCGGTGATTTATTCAGATTTTTAGTCTACATGCGCTTCTACTTATTTATAATTTGGAATTCATTATTCGTCTATAATATCAACTAGCATGTCATTATTTTTTATTTGCCTATGACCTACGTCCAGTATATAGTGAAGTAATGCTTTTCTTGGATACTTAACTCTTTGTTGGTGTCTTGCCCAGCCCAAAAACCATAGAACACCTGCAATCTGTGCACATGTTCCCAGTGGTCTTGCTCCTGCTTTGCACGTACAGTAATATCCAAGAATCGATCCTTCATCATCCTCAGTTTCATCTTCTTCATCATTATTCACCTTAAAAACAATCCACAGGTGATATCTTGTTGCTTGCGAATGTCTAGAATATATTTTAATACGCAAAAGTCCAGGCTCTGTTTCTGTTCAGTGCAAATATGTCGGTGCTCTCATAGTCAAGTTTATCTTGATTGCAAGAAGGAGCTAATTCCATTTGGTAAATGCCTATAGTTAACTGCTTTAAGTAGTTCAAATCAAATTGAGGAAATTCTGGAACTTGATTTTCATTCAGCAACTCCCACATAGCAAACTTTCTAGCTAAATTCTCCTGCTCTACTCTCATCTGCAAAACATTGAACTCTTCAGCACGCTGCTTAATTTTACGAGTTAAAGCGACTATTTTTCCTTGCATTTTTATGGTATCACTATAATTATTATTTATAAAAGCACCAACTATAAGGTAAAACTCTCGAAGATGTAAAACATGGGCTCTAGGAATGACCCCATCAAGAAATTTGCTTAAAAGATATGCATAAAATTACCGTTCCGAGCTTCACATATACATCTATTTAATGTTACAATACGTGCTGTATTCTCATGTTTTGTTCATAATTGTCGATCCCCTTGATTTAAAATAGAGACAATTTACAACGTATCTACGGTCTTGAAGACAATGTATTGCGTCTCTGTAATCTCGATCACACAAATGAATGTCTCCATCTTGAAACCAATTATTGATATCATTGGTATCTTTCTCATATTCGTTTATTGATTTTTTTTTTTTTCGTAACTGTAGAAAGTATAAAATATTATTGTAGGGATATTATTTATTCTAACGCTTTTTACCTCTTTAGAAGGTGAAAGAAGGATGTGTTTCTGGGACTACGGCTCATGGAGACTTTGATCTACTCTGCCAGTAAAGCAAGATATCAGAATTTGGGCGAATTTAGCCGATGCCAGATTTCCCTCTTGTGGTGTACGGGTCCTTTAAGAACATTGCATTGAACCGTTTCTAACTCATTGACATGTGCATTACAGCGTGGGGTCCAAACAAGTGATGCTTATTCAAGCTTGGATCTGACATAACAACAATAGAGCATCTTAAGTGTATCTGGGTTTGAAAAGTCACGACAATTTCTAACTAATCTCATAAGTCTTTTTGGCTTCTGAAACTATGGTGTTAATATGCATATTAATAATATGGATAATGATAACGCCTAAGTTACGCAGTGTTTCGGGCCGGTGAAGTATATTATCATTTATGTCATAATCGTAGGAAACCGAAATGGACTTACATGTAAAAGACATAACGTTTCATTTCTGTGGATTTAGTGGAAGGTTCTATTTAATACACCAATTTTGTTTAAGTTTTCCTGCAAGTGAGGATAATCATCAACGGCATGAATTGTAGAAAAAAGCTTCAAATCATCAGCATACATTAAGTAATTGACCCTGTTTGTTAAGTCATCCGCTATGTCATTGATAAATATTATAAAAACCAGTGGCCTAAAAACATACCCTTGTGGTGCTCCAGAGGTAGCAACGTATTCGACAGACTTGAGTCCACCGATGGTAACATATTGGACTCTGCTTGATAGGTCAGAACTGAATAGTGTTATCAAACTTTCAGAAAGTCTGACGTGGTTTAGTTTTCTAAGTAATATAGTCTGGCTGTCTGTCGAATGCCTTGGAAAAATTAGAATAAATAATGTCAGTTTGGGTTTAATCGTCAATGGATCTCGAAATAAATTATATAACACAAAGCAGATAGTGGTTGTAGAGCATTCTTTCATAAAACTCTGTTGATACGAAAGGTTTTTTTACTGATTTTATCATAAATAACGTCATATAGCAGAAATTCAAATACTTCTGCAAAATCGCATATTATTGAAATGGCACGAAAGTTTGAAATGTCTGGTTTATCACCCTTTTCAAAAATTGAACAAACATTAGCACTTCTCCACGTATTCGGAAAATCACCATTTTTTTCAATTAAATTAAAAATTGTTACTAAAGGTGTAACAAAAATAAATGTACAATCTCTTAAAAAAAAAGCAGATATGCTGTCTGGGCCAGTGATAATTTATTTTATTTTTTTAATGCTTTTATCACATCATCACCCTTAAATTCTGAAACATGGATTACCTAGTTAGATATATAAATTAACAAGAGATATGTTAATTAACAAATCCGTAAAGAACACAAAAAGGAAATCGGCCGACTTTTTGTTCACCTTGAATAAAGAAACAAGCGCTTGTAAGTTGTTGTGCCTGATGCATAGAAAATGTTAACATGGCGCACTGATGTTGAAATTGATATTGTTTTTACCCTATCTACTCGTACGAGCTGCTAAGTTCTTGACATCTAGTCTTGGGATAAGCCAGGCCTTATTGCTGTAAATAAATTTAAGCTTTAAACTCCCAAGGAAATTAATAATATTTCTAATAGCATACGGTCAATAACTCATCGTTAAAAATCCCTTGAGATCTCTTGAGGATTTGAGCCGAGCAAAAGATTTTAGATTTTATATGAATATATCGGTAATGAAAACATCAACTTTACATGAGTTATATTTATGGGAAAACTTTCAGGGAGCTCGTGGAAATGAAGATATTTCCGAATATTTGTGAAATATTAAGTCTTTCGCATGCCAACCAAATATTACTAAATGATAAACGTGAAAGAGTATCGAATTCTGGAGCTTAGTAGTATATTTTACGAAAGACTATTTTCAGATAATTTTTTTATGAATGAAATCTAAAGTTATTGATCATGTAGAATCGAAATAGGGACATAATTTTAATTAATAATACGAATTAGTTTCTATGTTTGCCTCGAAATATAGAAATGAATATTAATTTATTACTGTCCATGAGAGATAAGTAATAAATGTATTTGCAATAAAAGTAATTATGATTGATGTTATGTTTTATTACCACCAAATCGCATTCATATTAAATTTTAATTGAGATTGTGTAATAAGTAGGCCTACAAACGACCGTATGAAACTCTACGTCATCGATTGTTCGATTAATTCATGATAAATTCCTATATTTCCTTTATTTTTTAACTTATCAATTTGAAACTCAGGGTGCACAAACTACCTGTAAAAATGGATTTTTGGACATAAAAAACGGTATGGGACCATTTCCGGTTTGCCCGGAAATGATCGCAACTAGCGATTTTTAAATAGAACACCCTGTATATTTTTACATATTTGGATTCAAGACAACATTCTGAATATACCATGAGATTTTTGCGAATTTTTGAGTCGATGTTCAGTTTTTTAAGCATTTTAAGACATTCGTCTAGAGTACTTTGTAATAGCAAAATTTGTTCTATGGCAGGTAAAGTCCAAAGGAAAAATGTAATTTTTCGTTTAATTCCATTAATAACTATTTACGAAGCCTCCAAATTGAACAGAAGGAAAAAAAGTGTCCATAAGCCAGTACCACTTTGATTCTTACATATGTCAAAGATTTTACGTTTCCACACTACATATTTAAAAATCTTTGCCCTACTTGCTTGCGCTCAGTGTAAAACAACCAACCAAAAGCACAAAAAAATGGTGGCTTTACGTATTTTTGGATCTTTATCAATGGTAAAAAATCGAACTACCTAAAATGTATATTGTTTGTCGTATCTTCAAATGTTGAAGTTTGAAAAAATAGTAGTAGTAAAACTGTTGTTGTTGGGCCCAAAAAACGAATTAATAGGATGTTCGATGACGTAGGCGAGATATTGAAAATAGGTTAAATGGTTTTATGGGGCCCCTCACCTCCTCTTTCCCGAGTAGACTCCTTTAAACTATATGGAATTAGGTGTCCCAAACAACATCTAATCTTTGGGCATTTTCCAGCTGCTTATGAAGATAAAGTAGAAATATCTTATCAGCATACTGATTGAAGGTGTCGACACTAATGGTGAGCAGATAGTGGACGATGATGGCACCGTCCAGAAATTTGGAGTCATAGGTTGATTGGCCTGGATGCTCAAGACATTGCAGTATTCCAACCTTGTTGGTTGATAAATGAACCTTACCAAAGTCTGAAATGGAAGGAGGGAATGACTGTATTTCATGCGCAAAAAACTCATCTAAATCAGATTCCCGGTTCTGCATAGATATATGAATATAGTTGGCTAAATAGTTCCACATTTTTCTGAAGCACTTTCAGCTTCTTTCCCTCCTGATGTGTTGCTTTATGCTTTGGTCTCTTGAGGAGTGCAAGAGAATCTCACTTTTTATGGTTTTTGCAGTAGTGGTGCCTCGAAAAGAAAGACTCACATGTGATATTTTGTCGTATTTGTCGACCATTTTGAATTTTAGTGCTATACATTAAAATTTTTAGAAATTCCTAGTATATTTATTAGTATATCCTAGGGTACCTTCATACCAAATTTGATGCTTTTATCCGCCAAGTAACGGTAATTTCAATAAACTACCTCACTACTAGGGCCTTCCTAACTTGTAAAACCAGCTCAGAGTTTGTCCTACAATTGTTTAGGGCAAGCAGGACTGCTCTGGTGTCTGTTGATATGCGCACTGTTTTGCCACTGATATTTGCATCCGTGGTTTCTATTACCGCTTGCAGAATTCCTACTAGTTCCACCTGGAAAAAAGTCGTATGTGGTTTAGAGGTATTGTCGAGTGTAGAGTGTTGTTCTACTGAGTAGAGCTCAGCCTTCAATCAACGGTCTATTTTTGAACCATCATCGGCGAAGATTGACACGTCCGGCTCATCATTTCCGGACGCGCTTAAACTTACCTCGAGGAGTTGTTAAAATTATATATGGGGGGTATAGAGTAATAGAGTATAGTCTCCATTGCAACTGTAAGCGTCGTTTTCATTGCGCCAGTAACGCAGAAGCATGCCAATTTTTGAATATGCTCTAGTTGAGACGCTGCTGACTTTTTGCCTTAGGTACTCTGGGCCACCAGACTATAACTGCGTAGCAAAGCATGGGTTTTATTAGAGCAGTATACATCCAAAGGAAGATCCTGAGTGAAAAAAGCCAAGACCTACCAACTGCTCTGCGACACTACTAGAAGGCCGCACATGTCTTGTTTATCTTTACTTCCATATGTATCTTCCAATTTAGGGTGCGGTCAAGTATGACACCTAGGTATTTGACCTCATTCGCTAAGTGGAGTAAACACTTTAAAACACTCATTATTGGAGAACAAATCAAAACAACTACTCTTGAAAGTTGCAGTGGAACGTTACCGACTGTGAATACCTACTTAGACAATAATAATAATAGAAGCCAATATTTTTATTATATTGGCTGTGTATCTCATGTCAGTGGAATCATGTAAAAGTAAATCGAACCATATTAGAGCAAAGTATTAATCAACTAGGCATTCGCAATCGGCCACGCCCGACTACAACTTCTACTTGCTTTAAAAATACTGCGGCGAACAGTAATACATAAATAGTACTTTTTAAATTTGTAACCGATTAAAAATAAAACACTTTCGTAAGCTAGTATTAATTTCTCTTTAACACGAGAAAGAAAAGTTTATATGAAATTCCCATTTCGGATGTTATTATTATTTTATTTATGCGAAGTCGCGAAATTGGCTTTAGTTTATTTTTTAAGAAGCAGCAGTCGCCTTTAATTTGGCCCAAGGACGATGTTGACCTAAATTTTCGAGTAAAAAATAGCTTTCTGTATTCTGAATGTGTGTACTTTTCAGCTTAAAATATTAACATGCTTATTTTCGCACGGCTCGTGAAAAAGTTAATAGGCTATGAAAAAGTTGTTCATGTAGAACACAGCACGCTTTTTTAATCCTTAAGATAATTGAAATGGATCAAGTTAGTTAGCGTCCGGATTTGGCTTGGCTATGTGTGTGCACGTATAGGTAAAATTAAGTATATGCATATTCTGGACTAAAATCGTCATGGAATTATAGGTGATTCATGTTAAAAGGAAAAATAAATTAAATACAAATAACAAACCAAATCTGAGAAAAAAATATCTAAATCAATTCAATAAATAATTTGACTATAGTAAGAATAGACTTTATACTTAAATAAATTAAACTAAAGTCGCGTAAATAACGTCAAAAACCGAGTGAAAGAAAAAATATTTAAAAATAGTAAATGAGTTAATATAAAATTGACAATGTTTCTTACAATTCAACACGAGCAGTACGAACAAAGGAACAATTAGAGGAAGAGCAAACTTGGTGTTATAATTTAGCTCAAAATAATAACCCTCCGATTATAATGCAATTAGATACGTAATTTAACTTCTCAGCCCATATTTTGTCTGCTTGGATGGCCTTGACGTACAAGAACACAACACAGTCAAATATTTGGGGGTCTCTCTGGATAGGAGACTGTGTTTCGCGCCCATATAACCAGAGCAATAAATAGGACCTACGAAGCTCTCAGCAAACTATACCCCCTGGTTAACAGGCGTAGTAAACTGACCTTCAATAACAAATTGACGGTTTATTATAAGGTCATTTTTAGACCCACCCTGCTGCATGGCTGTGTGGTCTAGAACACGGCTAGGGTTGTCATGCCTAAAATTCGAAAAGCCGAACTTTACTTATAAATTTGGCCGGACATTTGGTACAAAAAGCCGAACAGCATTCGTTTTCCATAAAAAGATAACTAAAACATACAAAATTAGTCTTTTAATATCTTTATTAAACTTGTTTAATTTAAAAATAAACATATGTTACATAGGAACAGAAAAAGTCATCGCAAAACAATAAAATGTATCTATAGAAAAACGACTAAAAACGGAAAAAAAAACGAAAAAATCACGTTTTAGAGCCTTAGGCAAAATGCCAAACAAAAGCCGGACAGGCCGGACATGTTAATTTTCAGCCGGACGAAACCGTAAAAAGCCAAACATAACCGGCTAAAGCTGGACGCCTGGCAACCCTAAGAATGGCAGGGTGCAGGTGTCACAATACAAAAAACTTCGCCTGTTAACCAATTCATCTCGTTATATAACAATCTATTGGCTCCATAGGATCTCTGGCATGCCCAGAACGAAGGACCTTATCAGAGAGACCGCCCAAAAATGTTTTACTCTTAGAGTCCTCAGAACTGACACGTGACATCCCTTTCCAACGCAGGCACGCCGACACCCATAAGCTCCTACACCAGAACCTAGACATCTACGACACGAGAAGACAATAACAAATCTCCAAATAGAAAACATCCCGCCCCAAAAACGTCCCTCACAAAATTTCAATCCCCCTTTCCCCCCTGAGCAATCCTATTCTAGGATAACAGAAGGAATCAATACTCAACTAAATGGAAAATTTTACTTAAAGTAAGAACATCAAATAAAAATAAAGAGCATCTTATTCGAAATGAGAATCCATCCATATAAAATCCAATTTTACACCTTGACGACTGAATTATTTTAAGCAGGTTTTTATTCACTTTTTCCTGCATGATAGTGAAACATTCTTATCAATAGAAATTCCTTCTATCCACTTTCCTAAGCTTCGGCAAATAAAAACAAAACGTATTTAATCCCACGAAAAAATGAGGCAAATTGTGCATCTCCTGGCCTGCCATCGGCCGAATTGAAGCGCACCACGCTAACGCGATTGTTATGCTTTAATTATATACAATGTACACAATGAGATAAATGAGATTATTGAAATACAAAAACCTCATGTAAAAATATAAAAGTAAATAAAAGGTTTTTAAATGCTTACAATATAACGAGAGAAAAACTTTAGAAGAAGAATTGTCAACATGCTTCCTCATCAGAGACCGGCGCCTTTAGAAGACTGAAGTATTAAACAAAATTTTGATAAATGTTATTTTGGGTATTCAGTAGATAAATTATCTACTTAATATCTAATATTTAATATTAAAAAAAACCGTTGTCCAGGAAATCATTACTTCCACATCCAGACTTGCTATTCAAGTCTCTTATAACGAAAATACTATATTTGCACTACACTATGTGGAAATAATTGTTTATGGAACTTTAATAATATAATATTTGAAGACCTAAGGTGTTATGTCACACTTTTAAAGTTTTGAGTAAATTAAACAAAACGGTTTTGAGTTGGAACTTATTTATTTTGTCTTCGATTCAAATGAATAATATCTCATAAAATAGATAATTTTGTTTACACTAATATTAAAGAACAATATCATAGTCCAATTAAATAAGTCGGCAAATCAAAATTTTGAGGTAAATACTTGAATTTTTGATATAACTTACTTTGATGTATTAGAACACGATTAATGAAAGAAATTTTTTTCTGAACCCCCCGGAAGGGGTGAAAAAAAAATAAAATAAAGTGTTTTTTCAAAATTACTCAAAATGTGTAAAAGCTAGTAAAAAAAGTTTCAAACAAAAATTGTAAAGCATGTAATTTTATATAAAAATGATCTCTAGACTTTTTTTGGTATTACTAAAATTAACGGAGTTAGGCTGGTTAGAAATTAAGGGATGGTATGTACAACTTTAAAAACTCATAGCGTGCTGAAAAGTTAATGAATTAAAAATTTTTTTTTCCATTTACTCAGAAAAATAAAAACATTCGTTTCAGAGAAATGGATTTTTTTTTAAATTGTTAATAAAAAAGTTATAAAAATTTTAATGTTTTTATTTTCAATTAAAACCACTTTGAACGGTGAAACGAAATTTTTTTTTATACCATTCTGTTCATTATTTAATATATTGAACGTTTACTTTTGAATTTTTTTTTTACCCTTCATTTTCAAGAAGGTATGAATTTATTTACTTGCTTAGTTTTTTCCAAACGTAAGACACTGCTCTTGTGACGTCATGTTAACTGAAAAGAAATAAAGAATGCATAGGACAAAGATAAAATTGTTTCGTAGCTGCTGCGCTGTCTACAAGACGCGCATGCGTAACATCTATAGGGTATCTGCACGTGACGTCAGGGCTAACCTCAAAAATATGTGTTTCTTACAATTTAAGAGTATTACGCAGCTATTATTAAAATTTCTGCCTGGTTCCCGTATTTTCAACTAAAATCTAGTTAAGTGTAATGTTTATGAAGTTCTAAACACTTTGCCCTAATAAAATAGGCCTCTTTTTATAGGTTGCAAATCTAAGCTGTAATTAGCAGTCTATTTCTATTAATCATGAATATTGAAAAATTATTTTCGTGAATTTTTAAATATTTGCTTGGAGCCAGTAACGGCTTCAAGCTAAAAATTCGTACACAAACATTAAAAATAAGAATAAACTTGAAAAACTTAAAATTTAAGGTTATGTTAGGTACATGATGCAGATGCAGACTAGTTTACAAGTTCAAGGCTGTGTTAGTGCTTGATAAAGCTCGTAAAAATATTAGTGAGGGCTCATTGAATTCGGAATGACGTCTAGAAAAAGTGTAAAAGTTTCACACCCACACATAAACAGTTGCAAAAGTTATAAACAAATGAAGATTGAAAATATAACAATTTCGTATTTTGCAAATAACTCGAAAACTATTAATATTTAAGAAAATTGAAAGAACGATTCTTAAAGTGGAATGAATTTCCAATAAAAAAGCCGAACTCCCGAAACTCTATCTCTCAGCGCTCTGCGCGGCGAACACTAAGCCGTTACGATGCTCTGAAATCGGCCGTAATAAGTAAAAATATTTTTTTATGTTATCAAATATTAATTTAAAATTTTTTTAAAATTATGGTATTATTTAGACACTTAACGGAACAATATCCCGTTAAAAAAAAATTGTTTCACCGATTTTTCATAAAATGAGCCTATTGTTAATTAACAATTTTTTTTTAGAGTTTACGTTTATCAAGTCGGATAGTTGTTAAACAAAAGCCACTAAAATTATTTCGCCTCATGGAGACCTATAAAAATTTTTTTGCCATTTTATTATTCGCGAAAATCAAACAAATGAACCCAGTAGGGATTTACCTTCGATACAAAGGAATTCACGTATAAGGAAAGTTTATATAGTAAAGTAACAGCGGAAATTTGTCATGCTATATAAGTCGCTGTCACATATTGGTGAATTTGTGTGTATCGAAGGTAAATCCCTACTGGGTTCATTTGTTTGATTTTCGCGAATACAGTATTGTGATTAAAAATTTAAAAAATGTCTTAATTTTTTTTTTTAATTTTTTATCATATCTTTTTTTCATTATTTAAACAAATTATTAAGAAAAAAATGTATTCTTAAAATTTATTATTTGCAATTCTCTACAAGACGAAAAACAGAAAAATTTTTGTTGTTAATTTATTTGTTTATTTAATAAACAATTTGTTATCAACAATCGCCAAATGTTTTTAAATAGAAAAAAAAACAAAAACAACCGTATACATAAACATGTAAAAAGAAATATAAATTTAACATGTTTATGTATACGCTTGTTTTTGTTATTTTTTTTCAATCTAAAAAGAATATAAACACATTCGGCGATTGTTAATAACAAATTGTTTATTAAATAAACAAATAAATAAACAACAATTTTTTTTCTTTTTTCCATCTTGTAGAGAATTGCAAATAATACAGTTTAAGAATGAATTTTTTTCTTAATAATTTGTTTAAATAATGAAACAATGGAACAAAATATTATAAACAATTTAAAAAAAAAATGTAAAGAAAATTTTTTAATTTTTAATCACAATATTTTTAGGCTATTGTCTATGTCCAAAAAAAGAGGGTTGAAAGGAACTAAAACGTTAAAGGGTTTTTACTGTTTCTTATGTTCAATTGACCCCAAAATATGAGAACACCGCTGAGTACTACCATTTAAAGGTTTTTGAGATCGAAATAAAAAGGTCCACTTTTCACATTTTTGAGTTTTACTGGAAAACTATGCATTTTTCCTATAAACACGTCAATAGAAAAGTTGTAAAGAATTAAATTTCCAATCGAAGTGGTACCTTCAGAAGTCATTTTTTTTTTTACAAAAATACGACCAGAAAACAAAACAAAAAAAACGGAAAAATGCATTTTTTTGTTTGTTTTAGCCTTAACTTTTTTTCGGGTACATTTAGGCATAGATATTCTGCATAAAAAAAGCTGACGTTTTACCCGTTAATAATCATTTTAACGGTAAAACGCCAGCTTTTTTTTATGTAGCAATGTCTATGCCTAAATGTACCCGAAAAAAGTTACAGGCTAAAATTTAAAAAAATAAAAAATTTTGCATTTTTTCGTTTTTTTTTCTTTTGTTTTCTGAGCGCTTTTGTAAAAAAAAAATTGACTTCTGAAGGTGCCATTTACCGATTGGAAATTTAATTCTCAACAACTTTTCTATTGACGTGTTTCTAGGAAAAATGCATAGTTTTCGAGCAAAACTCAAAACAACAATAGGCTCATTTTATGAAAAATCGGTGAAACAATTTTTTTCCAACGGGATATTGTTCCTTTAAGTGTATAAATAATACCATAATTTTTAAAAAATTTTTAAATTAATATTTAATAACATAAAAAATATTTTTACATATTACGACCGGTTTCAGAGCATCGTAACGGCTTAGTGTTCGCCGCGCAGAGCTCCATTTTCAACATTAAATTGAAATTATTAATAATAGACATGAGTTTCGGGAGTTCGGACTTTTTTATTTGAAATTCATTCCTCTTTAAAAACCTTCCTTTAAATTTTCTTAAATATTAATAGTTTTCGAGTTATTTGCAAAAAACGAAACTCGTTATTTTTTCAATCTTCATTTGTTTGTAACTTTCGCAATTGTTTATATGCGGGTTTGAAACTTTTGCACATTTTTCTAGGTGTCCAATGAGCCCTCACTCATATGTTCACGAGCTTTATTAAGCATCAACACGGCTTCGAACTTGTGAACTAGTCTATATATCTCAATGCAGCGGTGGTGTATGTTTTGGTGAACAAATGCTCCTAAAAATTGTTAACAAATTTGTTTTTAGTAATTCTTATTTTAACTTTTCATAAGATTAATTTAATATAGAATGGATCATACATTTTGTTTTAAGAATGAATTATTTTCTTCCAATTGTCATTATCCATCCATCCAAAAAATGGTTCAATTATTTGTTATTTAATTTATCCAATTTTATTTTTTAAACTGTTTATTTTTATTTAGATTAGGAATAGAATAATATCAATGATCTATTTTAATGGAAATGTATTGATCATTTTTTTTGTCATTTTTTTTCATTCAAAATTGAAATTAATGATCCAAAAAAAAATGTGTTGATTAATATATTTCTGAGTACACAATTTTTAAAATATGTATACAATTATAATAATTTTTATAATAATTTCTTATGGTCTTAAAAAATAATAAATTAAAATAATTGAAATTTTGTAAGTTAAAAAAATAAGTAATGTAAATATTTGTAATTGCCAATTTTTTTGAAATTAAGAAGAAAAATTATTTCAATTGTTAATGTGGAAAAAAAACAATTTTCACTATTGCAAATATTCATTTTTGCAAATAATTTTTACTTCTACATTACGGATTAGTTTATTAATTTAATCGAAAATGCATAAAAAAACCATTTTTTGCAACCTTGGTTGAAGTACGCGAATTTCGACTAATTTAAAACGATGTTTCAAACAATTATTTCCAATACTCCAATAATTCGTCTGCAAAATTTTCTCGCAAAAAAAATTTATATTTTGTACTTTATTTTTAATTTATATCAAACAAATAATTCTAAATTTAGTAGAAATCAGCAAGTGTTGACAGTAATAATAATTTCTTTCACTACAATTCAAAGATTAATTTTAAAAATATTTTAGATCACGTAAACAAAATTCCACGTGTCTAATACCTATAACCAAAATGTACATAAAACGAAGCGTGTACAAGTATGTAGATTTCGCAATACACTCTTATTATACTTGACCACAATTAAAAATTTTGTTAACAATTTGTAGGAGCATTTATTCACCAAAACATTCACAACCGCTGCATTGAGATATCGGGAATCTGCATCATGTAACCAGCATAACCTTAAATTTTAAGTTTTTTAAGTTTTTCAAGTTTATTCTCATTTTTAATGTTTGTATACGCATTTTTAGCCTGGAGCCGGTACTGGCTCTAAGCAAATATTTAAAAATTCGCGTAAATAATTTTTCAATATTGTTGATTAGGCAATCCAACGACCTGTCAAAATTATTTTTCAATATGGCGCTGAGGGCAAACATGGGGTTTATTTTAATTAACTCGCGGAAACGTAGCCAAGGCAACCGAAAAAAAACTCATTTAACGAATGAAAATAAAGGATTGCCGGATGTTTGCCCTCAGCGCCTTGTTGGAAGTCACGTGGTTTGGATCGCCTAATTAATAGAAATAGACTGCTAATTACAGGTTAGATTTCCAACATACAAAAAGAGTCCTATTTTATTGGGACAAAGTATTTAGAACTTCATAAACATTACACTGAACTAGATTTTAGTTGAAAATACGGGAACCAGGCAGAAATTTTAATAATAGTTGCGTAATACTCTTAAATCTTAATAAACACATATTTTTGAGGTTAGTTGTGACGTCACTCGCAGATGCCTTTACTGCCGTCATAAGGTGAAAAGCAGCATCTAGATATTTGTCATAAATGAGATTCTAATAATATATGAGCACCCAAGAGTTCTGCAGTTAAAAATATTATTAAAAAATTATAAAGTACAAAAACATAAGTGGATAAAAAGCAGCTACATGATTTTCTTATTTAATATTTACTAGTTGGGAAAAAAACAAACGCCTTTGTTACTTTCCTCGCCAACCGACAATTTACAGATGGGCTATTCTCCTATGACTTATGACGGCAGTATAGATGTGACGTATACGCGTCTTGTAGGCAACGCAGCAGCTACGAAACCATTTTATCTTTGTCGTAGGTACGCATTCTTTATTTCTTTTCAGTTATCGTGACGTCACAAGAGCAGTGTCTTACGTTTGGAAAAAAATTAAACAGGTAAATAAATTCATACCTGCTCGAAAATGATGGGAAAAAAAAATTTCAAAAGCAAATGTTCAATATATTAAATAATGAACAGAATGGTATAAAAAAAATTTCGTTTCGCCGTTCAAAGTGGTTTTAATTGAAAATAAAAAAATTAAAATTTTTATAACTTTTTTTATTAACAATTTAAAAAAAAATCTATTTCTCTGAAACGAATGTTTATATTTTTCTGAGTAAATAGAAAAAAAATTTTTTTAAATTCATTAACTTTTCAGCACGCTATGGTTTTTTAAAGTTGTACATATCAGCCCTTAATTTCTAACCAGCCTAACTCCGTTAATTTTAGTAATACCAAAAAAAGTCTAGAGATCATTTTTATATAAAATTTCATGCTTTACAATTTTTGTTTAAAACTTTTTTTACTAGCTTTTACACATTTTGAGTAATTTTGAAAAAACACTTTATTTTATTTTTTTTTCACCCCTTCCCGGGGGTTCAGAAAAAAATTTCTTTCATTAATCGTGTTCTAATACATCAAAGTAAGTCATATCAAAAATTCAAGTATTTACCTCAAAATTTTGATTTGCCGACTTATTTAATTGGACTAATCAAGCTGTTATGAAACTAGATTTTTCTGTCCAAAACTGTGTACATCCACTAAAATTACTGGTTGTATGTATGACATGGCGCCTTTAAAATTAAAAAGTTTCTATAAAATATTACAAATTTAGAATTCACCGTTTATTGGGTGTTAAATCTATATCAGGAGTGTTCAAAAATTGCATAAAGTAATTTTTTTAAAAATGCGACATAACACCTTTATCCACTTAGGTCTTCATTTGAAATCGTCTACTCCAAAAATTCATAAAACGATATACCACATTGGTGGCGGTGGATGAAGCAAAAAAAATCACAATTTTATTTTTTCACACCCTTTAATAATGGCGTGGAGGTGCTAATGGGGGTGGCTAATGCCAAAAAATTTTTTGAGACCTTAGCTTCTCATATATACTAAATACCAATTTTATGGACACCTACTTGCTTGATTTATCTATTTACCCCCATTTACCCCAATTTACCCCCGACTCTTCAACGGAATAAGATCAAAATATATTCCAGTTCCAGATCTCGTTAAAATACATATGTGTACCAAATTTCAAGCAAATATTTTACACAATTCCAGAGTAATCATGCACACAAAAAAAGTTACAGACAGACACACAAACAGAAATTTTTTGCTCAAACTCAAAATCTCGAGTTTCATAACATTCTAAGCCTATTTGAGCAATTAAAATTTTCAAATTGTTTTTTTGCGTTACTATACTTCCACTGGAAGTGGAGTAACAAGAAATGATCTATTCTTCATATAGGCTGTTAATCTCATTCTGACCACGCTAGTATATCAATAAAGCTAATAGTCGGGGAGCCCACCCTAGCTGTACGTGCACCCCACGATCCCAGGGGACAATGTTTTTCACAAAGATTAAAGCCTAAAGAACAATTTTAGACATGTTCCCAAAGAAAAAGCTGGTTGCACTTTCAAAATGGCGGCCATATGTTAAAAAGAAACGGTTGAAAATGTTGTTTTTGTCGTTTAACACAAGAACTAAAAAAGATGGACAAAAACTTTTTTCACAAAAAACAACATACATAACATTTTCTACAATTTTGTTCTTACAAAATATTTTGATAGGAGTTACCATATTCCAGATAAATGAGTCCAAAATTAAGAAAACATGGAAATTCATATATCGGTAAATCATTTAGAGGAAATAACTATGACAATTATTTTAAGGCGTATATATAATTTTATATTATTAATATAACAAATAATAAAATAAACTGAAAAAAATTAATAATAATAATATTATAATTTGCAGACATTTATCTCGAAAAAAAAAAAGATAAAAATGTTACTTTTTCCCAAATATACCAAATATATCCGAACATTTCAAAATTTGGGGAGCAGCTGGATTATTGTGCCACATATGGATCAAAGAAATGCGTTAGCTGAGCTTCGCCTAATTGCCATTAGACAGATATGTGGTAACAAAGATTTGTCTTTATCAATTTACACTAAGGTTGATTTTTCTTCGATTCCACCATCAAGAGCTTGTCTTATCGAGCATATTAAAAGGAATGTTTACCAAACGCATATTTGGCGATTAGCCGACGAAGGTATTCACAATATTCCAAAGCCTTGGAATGATTATGGATGGCAAGAAAATGGTGTTCAGCAGATAAAATACTGCCTCAAATGCTTACTGAAATTCTTCAGGAGATGTTTCCAAATCAGATCATAATAGACGAAAGTGGGGATGATAACGATATCATAAATGAAGCAATAGAGGAGGAAGACTTGGAAGAAGTATTTGATGTATCGGGAGACAGTGATAGCGAATGAGGTATTACTTACGTTTTATATTGGATTTTATATTTTATTTTAAGAGCTGAATCATTTATCTGGAAAATGGTACTCCTATCTAAATACTGTATAGGAACAAACTTGTAGAAAATTGTATGCACTTTGTTTTTTGTGCAGACAGTTTTTCTCCGTCTTTTTTAGTTTTTGTATTAAATAATAATAATAATAATAATCTTTATTCACATATCAAATTAGTGTACACATGAATGATAATATTTTAATTATTGAAAAGGCGGAGTTCAGCAGAAAAAACAGAGATGTCAGATCAGCTGGTCTTACACTCAACCAATGACAAAAACAACATTTGCAAATTTTTTTTTTATAAACTGGACGCCATTTTGAGAGTGTTTTTTTTTTTGAGATGTCTAAAGTTGTTTCTTAGGCTTTAATCTTTATGAAAAACGTTGTAAGAGACCATTCACGTCTTCTCTGTACATTGTTTGCACACTTTTTATTTTACACTGTTAAGACCTCTTTTAAATGATTACAAACTAAAAATAACAATATTTAAAAACATATATATTCATACTTATTTTTGTAGTATTGCGCACTTATTTAATAAAGCAAATATTAGAAAGGAAATCTACGTTCGAGTAATTTATGTTAATGTTTTCAATATATAAAAATTTAATAAAAATATCATCATCTGTTCACACTGGACCACCCAATTTTCTTTAAATATGATAACTTTGTGATGTTCTTATATTTTATGAATTTCCATATTTTGATGACTCTGAATTGGTTTGTAAGCTCCTTTTCATAAACAACTTCAGCATCAATATGTTTCCACATTAATATAAAGTTTTTAATATATGTCCTTTAATATTTCTGTCACCAGGAGAGGTTCATTAAATATGAACCTGCTTTGTATTTATTTGAAACTACGGATGCTCTTTCTTCGTTACATTTTCATTAAAAGTTTTTAAAATATGCCAATTTAGAATTCTATAGTTATTATATTGGAACAATTTATTTACAAATCTCTTTCACTCTCTATACAGAGTGTTAGGGATCTCGCTCATTTAGGGTCTGGTTCAGAAATCAAAAATATTGAGAAACGAGATGTAAACATTATGCTTTTCCCCGAATTATTGAATTTTCTATATAACTGTTGGACATTCTATAGCACACTCTTCGCAATTTTTTAAAATAAGCTAATTTTAGTGGATCTACTTGTAATTTTAATGATCACCCGATGACGCCCCTTGATTGGCTAAACGTAAATCAGTATATTATGCAGTATTTTTACTTCCACATCCAATGGAAGTATAGTAACGACAAAATTTTTTAAAAAAATTTGTATTGTTCAAACAGGCTTAGAATATCACGAAACGTCGAGATTTTAAATTTGAGCGAAAAAAAAAATTCTGTCTGTCTGTCGGTCTGTCTGTATGTCTGTCTGTCGGTCTGTCTGTCTGTCTGTCGGTCTGTCTGTCTGTCTGTCTGTCGGTCTGTCTGTAACTTTTTGTGCGCACGTTTACTCTGGAACCGTTTGAGATATTTGACTTGAAATTTGGTACACATATGTAGTTTAACGAGATCTAGAACTAGATTATATTTTCATCTTGTTCCGTCGAAGGGTTGAGGGTAAATTGAGGTAAATTTGGGGTAAATAGGTAAACCAAGCAGGTAAGAGTCTATATAATTGATATTTAGTATATACAAGAGAAGTTAAGGTCTCAAAAAAAAATTTGGCATTAGCCACCCCCATTACCACCCCCACCCCATTATTAAAGGGGATGAAAAAAATTGCGATTTAGTGTATGTACAAGAACCAGAAACCTCAAAATATTTTTTTACTTCATCCACCCCCACTACAATTATTTCCACATACAAAATTTTTTCGTTGTGAGTGACTTGGATAAAAAATCTGGATGTGGAAGTAGTGATTCCTTGGGCAGCGGTTTTGTGTTTGTAGAGTTTTGTAACTAAACTCGCTGGGCGAAACACACGCTTAATGCATTTTGTTGATACGGGAATTTTGTTGATACGAGAAATACAATTAAACGAAAAAACTCTTTGACAAATGACCACCTTTCGGTCTGATCGCCGACAAGGAAGATAGAGTAGTTAAAAAAGCCGTGGTTTAAAAAACTGGGATTTCTAAGAAGGTGGCGTAAAAATTCGGTTATCGGTGAAGCAGCGGGTGAAGAGAATCGACTACGACTTCTCAGCGTTGATCCGAATCTTCAACTTGTCGTAATACGCCGTAGCACGAGCCATGTAAGCTTTCAGCAGTATATTAACCGCCTGCGCGTTATGCGAATGGTCGTACATGGCTGTCTCGTTGGCGTACTTGGCAAGGTACGAATTCGGGAACTCCGAAGTCGGAGACATACAAGTTGTATAACTTTGGAGACAGGCACGACCCCTGGGGACGCCCGCGCGAATGTCCCGCCGAGTTGATATTTTATTGACTGACCTGCAGCGATCTATATGACAGGAAATAGTGAATACGTTTCGTATTGTGTTGGGAAGTCCAATGGGTTTAGTTTGTAGAGTAGCCCCAGGATCCATACGATATCGAATACTTTCTCAATATCGAGGAGCACCATGACGGTGCCTTATGAACTTTATGGTACTGCCGGTACCATATTATTGTATTGTCACCAAAACTACACGGGTATGCAAAATTTCAGTCGTTAAGTGGTTCAAAATTGACTCGCAATATTTGATCTAAACCTACAAACAGGTCAAGTTAACTAAAAGCTTATAAAAAGAAATTTCTTTTACTTTAATTTCCACTCCATTAGGTGGATCTGGAAGTAAAAATAAACAACTCGAGCGACGAGGGATTTTACTTGAGAAAAATGGAAAAACTCTAGCAATTAGAATCGTACTATAAGTTTGTCCCGTAAATGACCGGTGAAAGCTTTTTCGATCCGCTGGTTAGGTAAATGTTTAGTTGTTTAAAAACGCTGAAGTTGGTAACGCTTGAAGTAATGTCAACTGTCAGTAAAATTTATAACATATGCATAATATCCAAGGTAGAAACGGACATAGTACGTGGTTCAGTGTATTTGTGAATTTTTAAAAAAATGTTTAGAACGAAGCAAACGCTATCAAATCTCAGCTGCCAAGAAAAGGCTGTTATTGTGGAGTTGTTGGAAAAATATAGGAATGTTTTAAAATGTTATAACACTCGCAACGTAACAAGGAAGAAGTGGGAAAAAATCTGCAAGATAATAGAAAGAAAACTCAAACAAAAATTGTTGGATGTCTACAGAAATGCCAAGAAGTAACATGACCTCAACGTTCGTGTAAAATTAAATGTTAGAATTTGATCGATAAATAAATTTTACTGTTTTATATCAAATAAATTTGAACTACAATCTCATCGATTAAACTTTTCGCGGTTTGGAATGATAATCTGAAACTAAAAAAAAAATGCATCGTCCCATTCCTTAAAATGATTTTGGTAACTTCTAATTAATTTAGGTTTTCTGACCATTTCTTTGTCACCATTGAAGGCATCGACGCCAAAATAATCAATTTCTTCTGATTACAATTTAATTTTGGCAGAACCTAACTTTAATAAAACACACTTTTACTGTGACAGCAAGCAAGAGCCACATAACCTTAAAGTGTTTAGTAAACCAATTAGGCAATCCAACGACCTGTCAAAATTATTTTTCAATATGGCGCTGAGGGCAAACATGGGGTTTATTTTAATTAACTCGCGGAAACGTAGCCAAGGCAACCGAAAAACAAACTCTTTAACAAACGTTTAACGAATGAAAACAAACGTTTGCCGGATGTTTGCCCTCAACGCCATGTTAAAAGTCACGTGGTTTGGATTGCTTAATTGATCATTTTCGGTTGACGTCACGCTACCGGCGTGGAAGGCACACAACTTATTATTTTATATTCTAGAGATGTTATTTTTTAATAACAGGTTTAAACTGCATCTGCTGTTTTGAAATATCAGTTTAAAAATAACAGATCGCTGAGAAGTACTGGCATTCGCATATCGCAATGCGCAGTTTGTAGTATGCAAATTTTCGGCGCCGACGACAGCGTGACGTCAACCGAAAATAGTACCTTGATATTTTGGCTACTGCTATCTGTTATTTTCGAACAGAAATAACAGTCTGTTAATGCTATTTACAAATAAGAGTTATAAAATAATAGATTATTAAATAGCAACTCATCTCTAATTGTTTTCATTTGCATTGCTTGTTATTGGATGAGGTTTTGTATGCCCTCCAGACTGCGGCGTCAAAGTCACGTGACCGAAAATGATCAATATCAGATCTACCGCTTAACCATCAAAGCACGCTTCTGAAAATGTTTCATAACTTTTACATACTCTGATAAATTTTTTTTTTTCAAAAACAATAGGGTTCTTCCTCTATTCTTCCTCTAGTTAATACTAACTTACTGTCCGGCTTCATATTTCCGAAGAGTATAATAAAAAACCGATGGCTAAGGAATCACTACTTTCACATTCAGGTACTCTATCCAAGCCTCTTACAATTAAACAAGTTTTGATACTATATTTGAACTCCATGGGGAAATTATTATTCATAAAATTTTAACAACATAATATTTGAAAACCCAAAAACTCATAAAACGATATGACATATCGGTAATGTCAAAGAAAATGTTGAAGATTTTGGTTTTTTTACACACAGTAAATCACAATTTTATTATTACAGCAGAAGCAATAGCCATATGAGGCTCTCGAATTCATTTATTCATCTAATGTAGATACCTCCATAATTTTATAAAATTTTCTATTGGGTCTATTTTCATTAGAAAATAGTATCTCCTTCAACATCAAACTAACCCTTATATTCTAAAAATAAAGAAATAGATCATGGTCTAATCATTTAGTGGTCGAGATCGGTTCTACCTGGAAAGTTTTAAAGAAGTTCTGATTTATTGTTCCTTTATGGTTTTCGAGGTGCTGATTGCGAATTTCCACTTTGCCACCTGAAAAAATTTCGGGAAATATCAAAAAAAGTAAAAAAAAAAGAGAAAACGCATCTTTTTGTTTTTTTTTTTTTTTGAAAACTGCACTTTTTGATAAAAGTACTATGAAGAAAATCAATAGGCAAAATTTCTTACAATTTACCTCACCCCCTCACATTTTAGCCTCTCTCTCTCTCCCTCTTCCCTTTTATAACTTCTAAAACTTGTTCAATATGTGGAGCGTTCGAGGAGAGCGCGCAACAAAATTCTATCGAATTACTTTTTAATCAAACAATGACACCCACGGTATCTCAGGAGAAATTCCTCGCCAGCTCGAAGATTAAAAGCCGTTTGATATCCACGCTAGTGACGAAATTCACAGAAGCAAATATGGTCTGCAGACAAGCAAAGGAAGATGCGGACACTTTGATTATCAACACCGCTCTTACTTTGGCACCGACACATGAATCTGTCATAGTCGTCGGTGAAGATATACATCTTTTAGTCATCTTGATCGGCATCTGTACTTCTTCTAACGTTAACTTCATGAAGCCAGGGCAAGGGAAAGTCCCAGAAAGCCTATATAATCCTATATCAGTTGCCAAAATTGTTGAAGAACACATATTGTTTTTACACGTAATGAGTGGATGTAATACAAAATCAGCTTTGCTCAATCAGGGTAAGATGAAGGTTGTTCATACTCTGCAGAAGAATCCTGATTTAAGCAACATTATTCAGGTATTTAAATTGAGACTAATCAAGAGGCAGTTGCCGATGCGGGTAGACGCTTTCTTATTGCATTGTAAGAGTTCGGTGGTAAAAGGGTAGCTTCATTGGGCAAATTGAAGTACAGCACTACATAACGTCTACATACAAGACCACAGCTAACATTGCCTCACTACCCCCTACTGAAGCTGCGGCGCAACAGCATTCGCTACGGGTGTTCCACCACGTTCAACAATGGCTCGGTCAAAAAATTTTTTTCATCCCCTTTTTCAAAATTTTAAAATTAAGTCAAGCTAGGAAAAAATAAAAAATACAGATGAATAGATCACATATTTATGAACAAAAAATGTCCTAACAAAATTTATCGCTAAAGCCACGGCTTTCCCGGAAAAAAAAGTCAAGTAACGTTATAATTCGGAGCGAGATCCAGGCGTGCACGCGCTTGAATGTGACTCCGACGTACTGAATTACATGTCACTAAATCAGAATTTGTTCAATCTACATGAATGTTGGTTTATTTAAAAGAAGAAACTTGTAGCTTTCCGATGCTTTTTTGTTTTAAACAATACAAGCAAAGGATGGATGGAGAAAATATACTTATATATATTATCAAGTTCGAACTCAATCGTCGCAGTAAAAAATATAGAAAAAAATAAAATCCCTTCAAAAAAAATTTTCTTTATTGAAAACTGTCAAAAAGTATATACACTTCATGATTATTATGTTGTCGTAACGTGGTTTCAAAAAAAAAAGATACATCTCAAATTATTTTAATTTCTTTGCTTGATGATTTGTTTGATAAATATATACTTGTCGAGACATTGACCGATTGGAAAAAATAAAATATCACTATTTCGGAAATAATTTATACTTTTCGAATGTTCAGATACAAATTTGTTTACTTGTATGCATTTTTTCGAAAATATGTTCAACTCCATCATGATCAGAAATAGCGATTTTCACGATCTTATCTTTATAACTCTCTATAGTTTTGAATCAATTCTGGAACTTTTCCAATACATTAACAAATGTATAAGGAATCCATTGGATATAGTTGAAATGTGGATAGGTGTACTTGTAATAATTACGATACAGTAAATGCAGGTAAAAATTCATGCGAGTTACGGCGCGGCAGATCTGCTTCGATCCTGCGGCTATGTGTGTTGTCTGTGTATGCGTTCCTAATTATATATTTTCCCTCCATAGTCACTATTTATCCTCCTATTCACCAAGAAAAATGTTAAAAATGTGTAATCAGAAAGAGAAAAAAGCTTTATTTTACTCGTTAGAACAGCTAAGAGTTTTTAGAGCTTCTATAGTATGCATTTAACCGTGCGCTTGGCTGCGCAGAGTGACAAAGTTACTTCGCTATTTTTTTCCAGGAATACCGCGATAAATTTTGTTACAACATTTTTTTGTTCAGAAACACGTGGTTTATCGACCTGTATTTTTTAGTTTTTCCTGCGCCGACTTGATTTCAAAATTTTGAAGAAATTGGATGAAAAAAATTTTTTTTTTCACTCTTTGTTTTTTTTTTATTCTATACACTTTCACAAACTCATTAAAAAAAAAATTGTTTATTTTGCAGATGTTTGGAGGTTTCACTATAAAATGTTATCTGTCGTCTGGGCTAAAACTGCCATACAACATTAGAATTAGGAAATGTACGGGTAAAGGCACAGATAGGTATAAAAATATAGATATTGTCGACTCTTGAGTCAAGAAAAACACCAACTAGGGATTTTAATTAGAACAAAAAATCTGTCTGTCTGATTTCAACATTTTGAAATTCAAATTTAGAAATAGCTAGAGTTATGGCGGGACTTCTGCCATTCCAATCTAATAAGATATTCACGTGTTCATCCCGACCTCCCATCTAAGTTTTGGAACGAAATTATGCATATCCAAGAAAATAATAACATTAATACACTTCAGATTTGGACATGCCTGTTATCCAACACATTTGCATAAAATAAGTGTTCTGCCATCAGAGAACTGTGATATTTGTAATATTAAAGATAACGTGGATCATATTTTCTTCCAGTGTTCTAAATAAGGAGCAACAAGTGACAGATTATATAACAATCGAATTCATTGTAATATTCAATCTCCCTTAATCAGGCCTGTAGCTAGGGGTGGGCCAGGACGGGCGTAGCCCGTCCTGAAATAATTTTCGCCCGACCGCAAAAAATAATGAGGTAGCTATTTTTTACGGGGTTATCTGTAAATGAAAAAAACGATAAAACATTTTTTGGCCCACGGGCCCCTCCTGAAAAATTATTTACCCACCCTTAAAGCATTTTCTAGCTACAGGCCTGCCCTTAATTTACTCTTGCCTCAGCCAACAAACAAATGTTTGAATGCATCATCCGTTTTTTGGAAGAAATGAAAATTTTATTATGAATTTGAGTGAATGTTTGAGTAGGTAGCTTCCTGTCCTCTGTTGTGTTTCCTGTGTTGCATCCTATAATCCATAGTGGTCCTCTAAATTTGTTTGTTACTAAAAATAAATGTCCTGATAGACTCGAAGGCGAGAAGCGTGTGCCCCTCTTTTTTTTCTCCAATCCTCAATATTTGTGTTTCTTTTGTTAACATGGGCTAGTTCGAATAAATGATATTTAAGGTAGCGGTTAGCTGTAGGGGTAGTAGCCAAATGCTAATATTTTTGTGTCAGCGGCGGATCCAGAATAAATTAATACGAGAGGCATAACCATAAAAAATGCGCCGCACGTGAAAATTTGGTATTTTCCAAGGTTAAACACTCTAAAACGAAAAGTAAAAATTTGATTTGCAAAAACAGTTTATTCGAAATGGGCTTCGTCGAATGAATTTTCATTTTTTTTACCCAATTTCAACAAATATTTCAAAGTACTAATAACCAGAAGTAATTTTGTGAGAGTACATTTAAGTATTCCTCAAACCCGTGGTTATTGTGCCCTTTATTTTGTGTTTCGCTTTCACAAAAACAATTGCAAAATAACGTTTAAACACAAAAATATTTTTAATTTAATAGAGAATATTTCTTTTCTAAAGTTAAATGCTGAAACACTATCTACTGAACTTTTCTAAACCATTTCTTTCTGCGAAAATAAACGACAACGTACGTAAAAACCGCTGCCCAAGGAATCACTACTTCCACATCCAGATTTTTTATCGAAGTCACTCACAACGAAAAAATTTTGTATGTGGAAATAATTGTTCATGGAACTTTAATAATATAATATTTGAAATCCTCTACCCCAAAAACCCATAAAACGATACCCCACATCGGTAGCGGGGTGGGGGTGGTAGTGGGGGTGGATGAAGTAAAAAAATATTTTGAGGTTTCTGGTTCATGTACACACACTAAATCACAATTTTTTTTCATCCCCTTTAATAGTGGGGTGGGGGTGGTAATGGTGGTGGCTAATGCCAACATTTTTTTTGAGACCTTAGCTTCTCTTGTATATATTATGTACCAATTTTATGGACTCTTACCTGCTTGATTTACCTATTTACCACAAATTTACCCCAATTTACCCCCAACCCTACGACGGAACAAGATGAAAATCTAGTTCTAGATCTTGTTAAACTACATATGTGTACCAAATTTCAAGTCAATATCTCAAACGGTTCCAGAGTAAACGTGCGCACAAAAAAAGTTACAGACAGACCGACAGACAGAAATTTTTTTTTCGTTCAAATTTAAAATCTCGACGTTTCGTGACATCCTAAGCCTATTTGAACAATAAAAATTTTTTTCTCGTTACTATACTTCCACTGGATGTGGAAGTAAAAATTGAGGCCTTTGGTTCTTTTACACTCACTAAATCACTGTTTTCTTTTTTTACCCCCTTCAAAAATGGGGTCTGGGTGGTAATGGATGTGAAAAAAAAATTGTACGTAGGCTTCTCGTATACACATTAAATTCCAATTTTATGAACTCTTACTGTTTGCTTTATCTATTTATTTACGATTTAAATAGTTCCTGACCTCTTTATATTACATACATATATCAAATTTCAAGTCAATATCACAAACCTTTCCAGAGCAATCGTGGGCACAAAAAAGTTTAGAGACAAGTAGACAGAACGACAGAGAATTTTTTTTTGCTCAAACTTAAATCGACGTTTCATGACAATGTTTTTTTGCCGTTACTGTACTTCCACTCCACTACGTAGACGTGGAGGTGCTTATATTTCTAACGGAAGTTACCATATTAATAGTTATTGTCATTCGGTAACACCCAACCGCAACTTTCTATTGTTTCGTAATAGTCCCATTAGATATTAGTATATTATGCGACGACCATTTAATGATGGCTATTAAGACACGAGCATGAGAATTATGACATGACCCGTAGGCGAATGTCATAATGAATGCGAGTGTCTTAATAGCCATTAAATGTGAGTTGCATAAACTATTTTTTTTCTACGACCAGTTACAATAAAATAGAAAGTTAACACTTTATTTCTGAAATTTATTAGTTATAGATTACAATAATTTAGGAAATATTATGAAAACTAAACTTAGGAAATATTATATATTATTATTTCTATTTCACTTTCACTATCACACATGTTCACCGATTTTAATTACGAGAAGCACAAGGTTTGAAAATTTGCTATGTAAACAGTAAGCATGACTTGTCAAAATTGATAAATTTTAGAACTGTCAGACGTTCAAGGCAATAGTTGATTTTGACAGAATACTGCTGTATGTCGCGTTTCCATTGGTCATAAACTCGTATCTTAATGGAAAATTTGTATCTTAATGAATCTCATTAAAGTACAGGTAGGAAATGTCTAATAAACGAATTAATGTATGGGAGTAGAGAAATGATTATTTCAATAACAGACATACATACAAGGTTCGATTAAAATTCTACTGCCCGCAGAATCTTGAGAAACAAAGTGCTTGCGACAGCGTTTTCTTTTAATCCATTGTATAGATACGATTTATTTTGCCCGGATGTAGTATCCTCATGGAAATAGGACCTTGTTAGATAAAAGAGAATGTGGACCGCTATAATCAAATTATCTAGAGGTTGACGAAATTAAATTTTAATCCAGGTGAATTGGGTTCTAATCAAGATGTAATCCCTCGCTGCAAATATTTAAAATCCACTCCCATATTGGATTATATTTTTTTTGTACAAGAGTGTGGCACACAAACGCATTAATATACACTGCCACACAAAATGAAAGAACCACTGAAATTGTGGGGTAAAAGTTAATGCGAGAGTCCAATGATGTGGTTACAAACCCATAAGATGGCTGCTGTACATCGTAACGCAATAATTTAATATTTTTCTGTGGACACTTTTAAGTGTTGCAAGAAGCAAAACATACGTAGTAATAATAATAATAATAATAACCTACCTAGCAATTTGCAAAAAAAGGAAAAAGAAGAACAAATATCAGAAATTGGTTATCGAGCTTCAATATGTATTACAGTTAGAAGAAATGTGAACTACTCCAATCATAATATCAGCTACGGGTATCGTGACAAAGAAGTTCTTAATGTACTTGGAACAGTTCAATGTACCTGGAGCCCTTGTAAAGATTCTACAAAAAACTGTGATTCTCCAGACAAGCCACATCACTAGGAAGTTTTTAAACAACTATGATAGACTTCTAAACCATGCATCGGACGACTGGGATGTGATGAATCGGTGAATGTTTCCCATCATTTGCCTGGAAATAAACGAATAATTGGTCGAGTCACAATCTGTTAATGCATGGAAGAGTAGTAGTACATTACATTTTCACCGTGTTTTTCTACCAATGCATTGATTCAGTAAGTCCATTAGTTTCTTCGAAGTAACTTGAACCTCTGTTTTCTTCTATTTAAAGACAAAATAAAGTAGCAGAAAAAATATGTATCGACTTGATTTTTCTTTTTGTTCCTCTCTGTGGGGAAGACTATGCAACTTATAATACTGACAACTGCTTTACTATTATAAATTGCATAGTCTTCCTCACAGAGCGAAACAAAAAGAAAATTCAAGTCGATACGGATGATGCTGCCATCTGCTTCTCTTTATCTCAGGGCCCTTGCCTAAGCAAGAAAAACAAATCCTGCGACTAAGCAAGAAACAAGTCAAAATCGTGGTAGATCTTTTGACTGGACACGGCTCTTGTAGAAAACACCTGCACACTATAGGGGTGGTTGACAATCCCGACTGCAGGTTCTGCGGGGACGAAGAGGAAACTTCCATCCACGTTCTAACTTCCTACCCTTGTCTTGTAAACTTGAGGTACAAACATTTCGGGATTGGTTATCCCGTGCTGAAGGAAATAAGGAATGCCCCCATAGGAAGGATTTTGGCCTTTGGACTAGAATCCGGTCTGGATGAGAGAATTCCCTAAATTCGTAGCAGTAGCATAATGGGCCACAAGGCCTGAGTGCGGTGACCTTTCATCGACCCGCTAAAAGATGAAGAAGAAGACATCTGCTTCTTCATGCTGAAACATCTATTCCTGTCAAACATCTTGACGTTGGTGTCAGTGTTATTGTCACATAAAAATGATATTTCAAATGGCTTATTGTGTGTGTTATGTATTACCACATCACGTGCTGGTAATATGAAATTTTCAGGTCATGGTTGGAATATGGTACATTTTTGGTTCACTGATTACGTTCATGGATTTTGACACATGCATTAGCATGCTAATCAAATATAGTAAATAATTCACGACTGTTCTTCTTTAGAAATGTTTCATGTGTAAAATTGGGTTTGTGCATATTCAGACTTATTGACACATATATTATGCCTTCATCTGGCAGTGGGAAAATGTGGTTTGAGAATCCATCTCAATATATCTACTTATATGTGATTAATATTTTTTTCACAAAGGTGTCAAGCAATCCATCCAGATTGAAATTGTACCTTAATTACAAAAAAATGCTTTACAAACAAATAATAGATATATCTCAGTATTCTCAGTGCAAGGTTACATTTCCTCTCTGGTCGTTTAATAGGTTGATTGAGAATAAACAAATAATAAGTAATTAGATGCTTAACGGCTCAAGACAATGATTTAGGTATTAATATACTACGGTCTTGTTTATAGTTTAGTTTTTACCGTCAACTTAGCGTTCTTTGGTCAGCTTGTCTGCTTTTTCATTACCTTCATAGCCTTGATGTCCTCGCGTTCACTCCAGTTGTGGACCATTTTTGGTTGTATGGCTTGCATGACTTTGGTAGTAACTCTCTCTAGGTGTATTGTAAAGTTTAGTTTAGTATCTAAAAATAGTCCAAAATATTTAACTTCTTGATTCACCTGCAATTTATTTCTCTGGAGATATAATTTTCCCAGGTTCAGTTTCCTCTTTTTTGTGAAGGTAATCACGGATCGGTTCACGGAAAGACCTTCCTGGCTGCACCATTTGTCTAGCTGTCTGCATCTTTTCTGATGCAGCGCCGTCAAATTTTTCTTTTGTTAGGATGGCGACATCATCGGCATAACCTTGTTTATATATTCTCTGCTGCTCCAGTCAAGATAAAGGCTCATCCACGACCAGGCATCACAGATGGAGTGATAAAACTCCCCCTGTAGGCATCCTCTGATTATTAGTGTTACGCTGCTTCAATATTTGCATTAAGACCCTTTTTTGGAAACAATATGGTGCAAAAACTGGTAATCTGCTATGGGTAGGTAAATAGTTTCATGTCATTAAAAAGAACTAGTAGTAATGTAGAAGAACGCACTACCGGGCGTCAAAATGACGCGACACCAATTTATTTCTCAGGGGGCGCCAGTCGCGTATTACCCCGTTCTTCTACCTCCCAGGCGGGTTCGAGATAAGATGACTTCGGTAGCCGAAAAGCGGGACCAAGGCTGCACTACCACAGATCGGAAACTACGCTCTCTCTGGACCCGAATTCCCTCGTTAGGGGTTTAGGCACCTCTTAATTTCCTGAATTTTTGCATAAAAAAATCCCAACCGAAGAATTTCTCTGCGGAGGGATTAGTTTTGGTACGCGAAAATCGCGTTTTGGTCCATTAATAACGGAATATATTTCTCAAAAAACGCATAAAAAAATCCCTATCGAACCTCCGTAAAACAACCAGAAGGTCGAACGTTAATGCGAATTAACTCGACACATCCGGTTTTCTATACGAAAGTTCCAGGGATTATAGACCGTCAACAGGCCTCAAGATCAATTAAGAAATATTAGTTCAAAGAATCCGTTTATTTAACAGAATTGGTTATACAAAATTCTCAAGAAAGAATCGTGCCTTCCCCAATCAAGGTAGTGACTTTCAGACCATACAAGCGAGAGCGCTCGCGCTAACGATCGATTAGGTAGAAAAGATTCATACGTACCTTCTCAGAATCAAAATGCGAGCTTTTAGAATCATTTCAGACTCTGGGTAAATGAATAATTAAGGCTGACTGAAATTAACTTAAAAAAGTTTTACTAAATGAATTTAGTTTCGCTAGAGACTACCTAGCTTTAAAGTTCTTGTATCGTGGAGATTCACGTACTCAAACACATTCAGAGGACTTATTACTGCATAAGTTGAGTGGCGTTCGATCAGTCCACGACTTACTAACCCTTATCACAGTCGATTAATAATATCGATTTGGCAGCGTCTCACCTTCGAGCGACTATTAGGCAAAATTGAATTTTTGGATTTTTATGCACAAGGCGTTTTCCTCTATAACTTTGTCATTTGAAAAGCCCCGTTATTGGCTTTTCTACCATCGCTTTGTCTGGACTACTCAACGCGCTCGATCAAATTGCGAGCCGCTGGGTCAATCCAAACTCTTTCCATGCGAGAAACCGGCCTTGTACATGTGCATTGATTTTTATCAATTTTTGCTTATCGGCACTACGCCGGCTTTGACAAAATCTTCTATTTTGCCTTTTGGATGCAGTGCATCGTTAAAATTTTATGCTCATACTTTAGAATTGGGCTTTCAATGATCGTACCTCAAAGGTCAATGTCTTTGGTTGAGGAATAAAAAATAAAAAATAATTTAAAGTATATTTTCGTGGTACTTTTTAAACTGACTTCGTGGTACTTTTGAAAAATCCAGTTTAAGACCAATTTTAGCGTACTTTTGAAAAATCGATTTTCGAGCCAAATTTCAAGGTACTTTTGAAAAACTAATCTGCGGGTGAAATTTTGGCGTACTTTTGAAAAATCGATTTTCAAGCCAAATTTCAAGGTACTTTTGAAAAGTTAATCTGCGGGTGAAATTTTGGCGTACTTTTGAAAAATCGATCTTCAAGCCAAATTTCAACGCAGTTTTGAAAAATTAGCCTGCAAGTGAAACTTTGGCGTACTTTCGATAAATCGATTCTTGGGCCAAATTTTGACGCCCTTCCAAAAATATTATTTTTCAAAGTCCAATTTATGGTACCTTTGAAAAAGTTTATTATTCATAAATCTTTGTCATTATATACTTCTACTCTGATATTCTGAACCAAAAACATTTTTCCTAAGTGAAAATTCGGTGTTCCTTCGAATTTTCGCCTGGTCATTTCCAACGCCTTATAGAACCCAAAACGGTCCTTGTGGACTGATCTGCGCCTCTGCAGACTCCCGAAAATGTCTTTAAATGAAATTTTTTGCCTAAGTCGAATTTTGATTATGTCTTCAACTTAGGACGATTTTGGAGAGTTCTACAACACTCCCCTCCTTTGGTTGAATCTTTTCTACTCATCGATTGCCTTTAATTTCCATATTCACTTGTATGTCTGTATGCCTTCATTTGACGGTCTGACCTATGGTACAGATGTTTTTAAAAATAACGGCCTTAATTGGGGCAGACGGCTGATTCGCCTATCTAACTTAAAATAAATACATTTTTTAAACAATACGACAAGTTGATACAACATTTTTATCAACTTAATTACACCCGCGTCGAGGTGCGAAGCGAAGCGAAGCGTAGCACAATTTTGATTAGCGTCCACTCTCACTAACTCGTTGCACTCGCTTTTTTGCCTTGGTCTCGCTCTTGCTTAACTTCGGTCCTTTCTAGAAGAGGCTGTCTATATCTCCATGCCGCAGCTTGGACGGTCCTCGCCTTTGAGTTCCAGACTTCACCATGCCGCGCCCTTGCGACAGGCTGGGTCATCTTTCCATTTTTGCACATGGAAAATGCAGTTCTGCAACTAGATTGACTTTTTAGCAAGTCGTCGACTGGAACGCGTCGACTAACAAACACAATGTGTTGTTTTTAATGAAATATTTTTCTAACATGAATTTTGTTAACTTATAATGGTTAGAAATTGGTTCTTCGTAAGGTAGATTGAATCGGCTTACGATACTCGTGCGGTCATCACTACTTTGTGAAAAAAATATAAAAAAAAAAATTGAAGCGTCTTCTTGAGCGAAGAACGGCTTCTGAAACTCGTCTCGTAGTTTCTCCTTCGTAAGGTAGATTAAATCGGCTTACGATACTCGTGCGGTCATCACGACTTGTGAAAAAAGTATAAAAAAAAAAATTGAAGCGTCTTCTTGAGCGAAGGACGGCTTCTGAAACTCGTCTCGTAGTTTCTACTTCGTAAGGTAGATTGAATCGGCTTACGATACTCGTGCGGTCATCACGACTTGTGAAAAAAGTATAAAAAAAAAATTGAAGCGTCTTCTTGAGCGAAGGACGGCTTCTGAAACTCGTAGTTTCCATTTGGGGTATACGTTAATTTTGTTGACTTAAAATGATTAAAATTGAAGTTGTCTTCTTGCATAAGAAAAACAGCTTCCGAAACTCGTACTGATTCGTACTTATGCCTACGTCCATTACTCGAACTTGGCGGCTCTCGCTCTTGAGAAGCTAGGCTTACCGGATCGCGCTCTTGCGTCGGGTTCGCCGTCTTTCCATGTCTGCTCATGGAGTAGACTTTAAATTTTCGATTTGACCGCATATAGGTCAAAACCGCCACTTAGAATTTTGAGAAAAAATATAAAAAAAAGCGAAAACGGCTATTAGCCGTGGTCGACCTCAGAAATATCTAGAGGTGACTCTTCTATATCTGGCTCATCTCGAGCATCTTCGGGATCTCGACTTATTACATCCGGCTCATCTTGAGCACTTGCGGGAACATTGATTTGAACTAGTGTGGTATCGCTACGTCGCTCTGACCTGGGCGCGATCTCATTGTCTGATGAGGAAGCGTCGTCACTAAGATGAATTTCATCCGGACTATCTTCTGATTCTTCAGACAATTCCAATTCAACATCGGGGTCTCCCTTAGGTGCCGGCCTGATGGCATCGACATGTAATCTCGTCGAAGTTACCCCCTTGTGAATGAGGTAAACTTCATTGGACAATCTCTTTAAAACCTTGTGTGGCCCACTCCACGACGGTGTGAAGGTATGATCCTTCCTGATCCTTTTAGTCATTACCATATCTCCCACTTTATATACGACCGGCGTTACCGCCACTTTGGGCGCGTAACGCCATTGGTAATTTGTTTGATTTTTACGAATCTCTTTGACTCTTTCAAGGCGGGGAACGTCCGCTTGATTACGACGTTCTTGTCTATAAGCGAACATATTCCAATCACCAATCTGCGGTAATTCATAGCCGAGCACTACGAAACTGGGCGTATGCCCCGTAGCGGCGTTTTTTCTTGTTCTCAAGATATATGCCATCTGACTAACATGTCGATCCCACTCGTCGTTGGGTGAACCATATAATAAGGTTTTTAAGATCTTCTTGGCTTCTTGCACCCTCCTTTCTATTGGATTGGCCTGTTGGTGGTAAGCTGCTGTGAAGAATCTTTCAATATTGTTACGTGTACAGAACGTATCGTAAAAGCCGGAATTGAAGTGGCCTCCCTGGTCGGAAATGATGACCCTCGGAACGCCATATCTCGCCACTAGTTCCTCTTCGATAAATTGTGCTATTGTTTTTCCACTGACTTGGGTGAACGCCTTGGCTTCGACCCACTTACTAAATACATCCTCTACCATTAATATATATCGGTTATCTGCATCTTTGGTTCGCTGAAGCGGTCCGATTACATCGACGCTTAGAACTTCGAACGGATGCGATGGAGCATGGCTTCTGAGAGGAGCCTTCGGTTGTGATTGTCTGCTTTTTACGGAATTACAAATAATGCACTCATTTAAATATTTGTTAACTAGTCTCGACAAATTATTAAAATAATAGCGGCCCGAGATGATTCTAACAGTTTCATCGCGGCCGGGGTGACCTACTTCCGGTCGGTCGTGAAAATGAGATATTACTCTCATGACCATACGTTTTGGTACGTATAATTTTTCTATAACATTTTCGCCTCTCGTCCAAAGTGTGCCGCCTATCACTTGTCTTGTATTGACGAATTTCACCTCTGCCTCGGTTTTATCTGCTTGTCGCACTAGAGTATTCCATCGTTCGATTTGGTCTTGGATATCTCTGGAGTGCGTTTGCGCTTCTCTGACCTGATCGTTTAATTCCAATGTGGTAATCACTGATATTCGTTCCTTGTACGAGAATTTTGGTGGGTACATTCTCTCCTCTTCGTCGTCTGCTTCGACGTTTGGGCCTTGAGGATTTCTGCTCAAATAGTCTGCCAATATATTTTCCTTGCCGGGACAATGTTCTATTGTGAAGCTGTATTCCTGAAGTAATAATGACCAACGTGTAAATTTCGTTTTCTCGTCCTTATGCTTATTTAACCATAGTAAAGCTCGATTGTCGGTTTTGACTATAAATGGACGGTCTGCCAAATATATTTTGTATTTCCTTATATAATTAACGACGCTCAAACATTCCAATTCATTGATATGGTATTTTCTCTCCGTCGGAGATAACGTATTACTAGCATAAGAGACGATGTGCTTCTGGTCATTATCCCCCAATTGATATAATACTGCAGATAATCCTATTAAGGATGCGTCCGTCTGCAGTATGAACATTTTATTGAAATCTGGCCGGTGCAGTCCTAGAGGTTTATTCAATACTTCTTTTAGTAAAATAAAAGCTTCTTGGGCTTCCGGATTCCACTTGAAGCGCCAGTCTTTCGAGAGTAGTCGGGTCAAGGGCTTTGTAATTATTGCAACATTAGGGATATATTCACGTACCCAATTACATAAACCAAGGAAACTCTGAAGCTGGCGCCTCGTCGTAGGGGCCGGATAATTTTGTATCTGTAATATGTGTTTTTCTAATGGTTGAGTGGTGTTGGCATTTATTTGATGCCCGAGATAGGTTATGCTTGACGTGGCTACTACACATTTTTCCGGTGACACCTTTAAATTATGCAAACGCAGGCGTTCAAAGACGGCTCTCAGATGGTTTACATGCTGTTCTATATTTTCACTGTAGATGATAATATCATCGAGATATACTTTGCAGAAATGATGCAAGTAGCCGGTCAATACGTCTCTTGCCATAAATTTTTGGAATGTACATGGAGCGGTCTTCAATCCGAAAGGCATCACGTTAAATCGGTAAGATGCTCCATCTAATGTTGTAAACGTAGAATAGTTTTTTGACGACTCCTCAAGAGGGATTTGCCAATATCCGCTCTTGAGGTCCAACACCGTAAATATGTTGGCGTTTCCTAGATCCTTTATACTCTCGTATATCTTTGGTAAGACGGATGCTTCGTCTTCCGTTACTTCATTTAAGTGACGATAATCAATGCAGAAGCGAGGCTTCTTGCCGGGCCTTTCAATTATAATGGGAGGCGAACTGTACTGAGCGGTACTCGGTTCTATGACCCCGGCTTTCAGCATCTCTTCAATTTGATCGTACATAACTTTTTTCTTAGAAGGAGACATGGGGTAGGGTTTGATATTGAACGGGCGGTCGTCTTTAACTTTTATTTTATGTTTCGTTGTCACCGTGGTAGCTTGGGTAGGCACCGCGGTGAACAATTCAGCGAATTCCTCGAATAGAGGTTTTAAATTATCGTTTCCGATGATCAGTTCTTCGGGAAGCCGGCATTGCTTCCTTGCTTGATGTGCCGCTTGATTCCAGAAGACGGTTATTCGCTCTTCGGTGCCGACGTAGACACATTTACGTTGATAATCGAATACGACATTGTGAGCATATAAAAACGGGGCTCCCAGAATGAGCTCTTCATTTAAATTTTGAATGACCTGAAACGTGGTCTGAAAGGGTACATCTAGTACATTAACGTTTATGGTCGTAGTCCCGAGGGATTCTACTAAACCATCGCCACAAGCCATAACAAAAGTTTGGGGAGCTGTAAGTTGATCAATGTCGTTCAAAAATTTCGGTTGGATAATATTCCTTGTCGAACCTGTATCCAATAAAGCGTTAACCGCTCGATTATTAATTATAATCTTAATGCGAGGCAGAGGGAAAGCGTCGTTGGTTTGATTGATAGATTCTAATGTAGTGAATCGGTGGGGAGATAGGTTGACTTCTTGATCCTTAAACAGGTAATTAAGGTCAGGAAGGTCATCGAAGTTTTTTAATTTAAACTTCTTGCTTCGGAGCTTCCTCGAGGGTCGCTTCGAGCCTGCTGGGGCCTGGTAGACGGGGCTGGTACAGTTCGGCCTGGGCCATCGCCTCTGACCCCCGCTTGGTTTCCCGTATTCATATTACGATAGGGATTGTTTGGGCATTCCGCATGAAAATGCCACTGCTCTGTTGGGCAATATCTGCAAGGGCGATACGGGACTCGGGAGTTCCTTACGTCTCCAGTACCCCTTCTCGGTATATCCCCTCTAGGCAGCGAGGAAATATTATTTGCAAAATGCACCCTTGGTGCTGGCGGATTATCTCTTCTTTGAGATCCATTGAATGGTGTCCTAGATGCACCAAAGGAACTGGAGGACGGCTTCGCTAATGCGGAGGGTTCCGTTCTCCAGTTACTGCTCGATTGCTGATTCCCTTGAGCTGAAGCGGTAGAGGTGGACGCTTCTCGGTCTTTGCTTTTCTTTGCATTTTGCAGAATCTCGAATTCTTTATTCTCATCCATGATTTTGGCCATTTGTTCGGTCATCGTCACTAGTGTATTTGTATCTAGTATGACGGCACTCTTTAGGAGCATTTTCATATCAGGTCTCAACTGATTGAAGATGGTAGCCGCCTTCATCGCCTCCGGCTTAAACGGATCGATCCTGTTGAAGAGGCATACCTTCCTGGAAATAAATACTGACGTATTTTCCTCGGCATCTTGTTTCTTGCCATATAAATTAGCTACTGCTTCGGTGAGTACTTCACCTGAATCGTAACGGCTTCTGAACCGCTCGAGGAATAGAGGATACGTGGTAATTAGGGTTCGGTATTGTTCGAACCATTTCCTAGCATCGTCTTTGAGCTGTTCTGATATTTTATACAGACGGTCGTTATCCTGCGTAATTCGTACTCGGACGAAAAATTCCTCCATATGATGAATGAAGGTTTCAGGGTCTTCGTGTTCGAAGCCATGAAATTCCGCATTTGGATGCTTCGACCGATACTTATGCTCGTGTGTGGCTTCGCTTAGAGCTTTGGCAAGACCTGCTGCCATTTGGGCGAACACTTGTTCTGAGGAGGGCTGTATGACTCCTTCAGTGGTACTCGGGCCAACCCCCGAACTACCCAGTACATCCTCCGCGCACGGCCTCTCTAACCCTCTAGAGACGTTGTCCATCACAGATGTCGGCTCGTCGTAAAACTGGAAAGGCGTTGATTCATCCATATCCTTTCCAGAAAGCCCTGCTGACTAACAACGCCCCACGTTGGGCGCCATGTAGAAGAACGCACTACCGGGCGTCAAAATGACGCGACACCAATTTATTTCTCAGGGGGCGCCAGTCGCGTATTACCCCGTTCTTCTACCTCCCAGGCGGGTTCGAGATAAGATGACTTCGGTAGCCGAAAAGCGGGACCAAGGCTGCACTACCACAGATCGGAAACTACGCTCTCTCTGGACCCGAATTCCCTCGTTAGGGGTTTAGGCACCTCTTAATTTCCTGAATTTTTGCATAAAAAAATCCCAACCGAAGAATTTCTCTGCGGAGGGATTAGTTTTGGTACGCGAAAATCGCGTTTTGGTCCATTAATAACGGAATATATTTCTCAAAAAACGCATAAAAAAATCCCTATCGAACCTCCGTAAAACAACCAGAAGGTCGAACGTTAATGCGAATTAACTCGACACATCCGGTTTTCTATACGAAAGTTCCAGGGATTATAGACCGTCAACAGGCCTCAAGATCAATTAAGAAATATTAGTTCAAAGAATCCGTTTATTTAACAGAATTGGTTATACAAAATTCTCAAGAAAGAATCGTGCCTTCCCCAATCAAGGTAGTGACTTTCAGACCATACAAGCGAGAGCGCTCGCGCTAACGATCGATTAGGTAGAAAAGATTCATACGTACCTTCTCAGAATCAAAATGCGAGCTTTTAGAATCATTTCAGACTCTGGGTAAATGAATAATTAAGGCTGACTGAAATTAACTTAAAAAAGTTTTACTAAATGAATTTAGTTTCGCTAGAGACTACCTAGCTTTAAAGTTCTTGTATCGTGGAGATTCACGTACTCAAACACATTCAGAGGACTTATTACTGCATAAGTTGAGTGGCGTTCGATCAGTCCACGACTTACTAACCCTTATCACAGTCGATTAATAATATCGATTTGGCAGCGTCTCACCTTCGAGCGACTATTAGGCAAAATTGAATTTTTGGATTTTTATGCACAAGGCGTTTTCCTCTATAACTTTGTCATTTGAAAAGCCCCGTTATTGGCTTTTCTACCATCGCTTTGTCTGGACTACTCAACGCGCTCGATCAAATTGCGAGCCGCTGGGTCAATCCAAACTCTTTCCATGCGAGAAACCGGCCTTGTACATGTGCATTGATTTTTATCAATTTTTGCTTATCGGCACTACGCCGGCTTTGACAAAATCTTCTATTTTGCCTTTTGGATGCAGTGCATCGTTAAAATTTTATGCTCATACTTTAGAATTGGGCTTTCAATGATCGTACCTCAAAGGTCAATGTCTTTGGTTGAGGAATAAAAAATAAAAAATAATTTAAAGTATATTTTCGTGGTACTTTTTAAACTGACTTCGTGGTACTTTTGAAAAATCCAGTTTAAGACCAATTTTAGCGTACTTTTGAAAAATCGATTTTCGAGCCAAATTTCAAGGTACTTTTGAAAAACTAATCTGCGGGTGAAATTTTGGCGTACTTTTGAAAAATCGATTTTCAAGCCAAATTTCAAGGTACTTTTGAAAAGTTAATCCGCGGGTGAAATTTTGGCGTACTTTTGAAAAATTGATTTTCAAGCCAAATTTCAAGGTACTTTTGAAAAGTTAATCTGCGGGTGAAATTTTGGCGTACTTTTGAAAAATTGATTTTCAAGCCAAATTTCAAGGTACTTTTGAAAAGTTAATCTGCGGGTGAAATTTTGGCGTACTTTTGAAAAATCGATCTTCAAGCCAAATTTCAACGCAGTTTTGAAAAATTAGCCTGCAAGTGAAACTTTGGCGTACTTTCGATAAATCGATTCTTGGGCCAAATTTTGACGCCCTTCCAAAAATATTATTTTTCAAAGTCCAATTTATGGTACCTTTGAAAAAGTTTATTATTCATAAATCTTTGTCATTATATACTTCTACTCTGATATTCTGAACCAAAAACATTTTTCCTAAGTGAAAATTCGGTGTTCCTTCGAATTTTCGCCTGGTCATTTCCAACGCCTTATAGAACCCAAAACGGTCCTTGTGGACTGATCTGCGCCTCTGCAGACTCCCGAAAATGTCTTTAAATGAAATTTTTTGCCTAAGTCGAATTTTGATTATGTCTTCAACTTAGGACGATTTTGGAGAGTTCTACAACAGTAACACCAAACAAAAAAAAAAACACACATGTAACATGAAGTTTAAGGCTCATGGTTTTGGAGAGAAAAAAAATAAAATGGGTTGAGAACTTCTGTTTTGTCCTAGAGCAAAGAACGCTGCACTTTGACTGGCTTGCTTCAGCTCAACTTTTTGTTTAGAAAGATTAAACTCGCATATTAGTAGTCCCGCATATGTTCAAAATAAGGCAGTCGTGGGCTTGGAATGATTGAAGCAAGCGACGCAATTCATTCTGTTAGTACATCTAAAATGGATCATTGAACCACTTCTTGGCCGGCTCAGACACGCGTCGTTTACCCCTTGCACCCCGCCGAAGGGTGAAATTTTCAAATAACTGTATCCCGGTAACCGTTTGAGATAGCGCGTCCATTCAAACGTCAGACTGTTTGTATTTAAGAAGTGATTAAAAATGTTCATTACAATACATACACATTTTTTAGTATTTAGCGAGATATTTTTAGAATAAACTCTTTAAATGTTATCGAATAACTTCAAAACGGACAGTCCTAATAGAAATATGCATCTCATAAAAATTATTGCCTATACTTTTAGCTTTATTTTGGTGTAGACATATCTGCACTTGCAGTCATCCAAGGTGGTTTAAATAATATATATAACAGAGGACCGCATGCTCGGGCGCATGTTTACAGATCTACTTATATAATAGTCTAGGTGCTCGCGTACATAAATGCAATTTATACATATCCTCGTTGAACGGCATAATTGCGCCTAGTCTATCACTGTTTTCCTCTGCGTGAATTTTCGTAAACGCGGCGTTCCTCCTCGGCATGAATTCTCAAGTTGTCCGACAAAATATATTTGCCAATTTTTCAGTCCGACGTGTGGAAATCGTGTTTTTGACGCCGAGGAGGAACGCCGCATTTACGAAAATTTTGGCAAAGGAAAAAAGTGATAGATTAGGCGCAATTATGCCGTACAAGAAGTTATACGAGGATATGTATAAATAAAAAATTTGACAATATACCAGAAACCTCGCCAGAAACTAATCTTGAACACAAAGCAGCTGCAACAGAAGTAGAATTTTCAAGTAAGTTAAGAAATATTTTGTATACTGGTATTGTAACTAATATGCAGGGCACTGAAACGTTATACAACGAAATATGTAATTTGCCCACCAACATTCGAAGGAAAAGGAAATATTTGAAAGCTTCGATAATAGATGAATTTCAGGAAGATGTATGCTTTTTCAATGCAACAAATCCTTCTAAACCTCAAAATGTATGCCTACAGAGTGTAATAGACAGGACCTTCAACTCTATGGTTGAAACAAATTCAGAGATAATGAATAGGGACTTGAAGACTCTTTACGACGCTTCTGTGATTTTAAGAAGACTTGCAACATATGCACAATCCTGGAAATTTGATGGATCTCTAACATTGTCAAAAACTGAAAATGTTATTCCCGAAAATATGATACAATTTTTTAAGTGGTGCATTAAAGGTGAGAATGAAAATAATCAACTATATTGTGATGACTCAGCTATGAAGGTGTCTCAGGTTTTATTATTCGAAATGCTGTCAAACAGGCAAGTTAAATACAAATCTGCTACCAAATTAAGTTATAATACACCACAAAAACTAATCCACACTGTTCATACAAGTCCAGGGAGGACCGCGCCGACTCAACAGCTAATAATTATAACGTACACTTGCACAGCTACACTTAATTCCAACATATTATATTATCCCAGGTAGCAAAGGCACGTGAAAATGACGTGAAAAAATGGTCAGGAGTGACGAGAAATGACGAGTTAGATGACGTAAATGAAACGTGAAAATGACTTCCTAATGTCTCAGACGAATGACGTCTTTTTCAGGTTATATTTGGTAATCCCCTCACAGGTTTTTAGTAATAGGAACATATAAAACTACATACTAGTTAGTAATCTACTTGATAAAAATAAAATAATTAATGCATAAATAAGTTTTGTCCTAATGAATTTGTTTGTTAGCCATCCGTAATTTTATTTACATTAACATATCTAATATTGTTTACCATCACTCCAACTTTTTCTCACAAGGGTTGCCTGCAAATTATAATGTTTATTGAGTTATTAAATTCATTTTTACTTACCTTTACCAATTGCGGTCCGTAGGGTTCGAACCTACATGTCTCCCGTTGTCCGTATTACAGTACTGACGCTTCAACCAACTGAGCTAGCTTGGCGACCGCTATTTCGGATGCTAAAAGCAGTATTTATGGTAGTGAATGAAGTCTTTATTATGTGAAATTGAATTTCTTGCCTTATTTAAAATATATGAAAATCTTTCAGGTTCTCGCTTCGAGTTACTAGTATTTTTATTTATTTATAATTATTAAGAAGAACTTATTTAATTTAATTAAACTGCCACCAGTGTCACCTGAGAAGTACGAGTAGTTGTTGAACAATGTAATTATTACATTAATTAGTATTAGTGGCGGTTCGTTAAAAAAAATATATTGTCCCCAGATCTCGAAATTGAAGAGCAGAGAGGGAGAAATCCCAAATTTTCCTTATCTCAAATTTGATGAGCGGTGGAGGGGAAGTCAGGAGTCAACTATTTTAAGAATTAAAGTTTTAAGTTGAGGTACTTATACAAACCTGGGAAGTGTGTTGGAGAAAAAACGGTAAAGGTGTAATATCGTCATCTACAACATAAATAGAATATTTAATGGTCTAAAACAGACCTAAAATTGAAAAAAACCAATAAGCAATTATTACCTTAAAAAAAACAACTTAAATTTTTTTCGCAATAAAAAAAAACGGAATGAGCAGTGGCCGAACCGCCGACCTCATGACTTGGAAGACGACGCCTTAAGCACTCGGCCACCAACCTTTCTGAGGCTACTTACCCAAAGACTATATAGTTGGAATACGCAACGGATAGATTTTGCTTTTTAATGCATTTTAATCTAATTTTATTATTAAAAGAATAGATAGAAATATAATTTAAACAAATAAACCGCCGAATCTTTGCAAACTCTTTCGAATATAAATTATTTTGGATAATGTTAAAAAACATTATATCCTCGAATAAAAACGCCAATACTTATCCCTCACGACACGGTTTATTTTTTTTTTAAACTTTACACTCTGCTTACGATAACTAAATGCCATTAGCGAGTTTTAAAGTTTGTAATCCGATAAAATATAAATAAATTTAACACCGAAAAAAGACGACAATATGACGTGATGTGTAGCACGTCATTTTAATGTCATTTATAAGACGTCATTCTGTCGTCGATTTTTAGTGCCCTGACGTCTTTTTGACCAGAATCACCAGATTTTGACGTCATTATAACGTACCCTTGCTACCTGGGATATTAGTAGACCTGTAAACATACGCCCGAGTATGCGGTCCTCCGTTATATATATTATTTAAACCACCTTAGATGACTGCAAGTGCAGATATGTCTACACCAAAATAAATCTAAAAGTATACCCAAAAATTTTTTGAAATGCATATTTCTATTAGGACTGTCCGTTTTGAAGTTATTCGATAACATTTAAACAGGTTGTTCTAAAAATATTAGTTTTTTTTAAATATCTCGCTAAATACTAAAAAATGTGTATATATTGTAATGAACATTTTTAATCACTTCTTAAATACAAACAGTCTGACGTTTGAACGGACGCGCTATCTCAAACGGTTACCGAAATACGGTCATTTGAAAATTTCACCCTTCGGCGGGGTGCAGGGGGTAAACGCGCCTGTCTGAGCCGGCCAAGAAGTGGTTCAATGTTCAATATTACATGTACTAACAGGTGCAATTGGTCGCTTGCTTCAATCACTCCAAGCCCACGAAAGTACATATGCGGGACTACTATATGTTCCTTCATAAATATACGTCCATTAACCTACAAAAGGCAGTGGCAAACATTCCCAAGGTAAATGTTCAAATTCTTAATCTAGGTCAGTTTTTTCGAAATGCTACTGGTCTTTTGTTCGACTGGTTGTTTCCTATATGCGATTCAAAATAAACGATATGCCACCTACGGTGTCGATTACGAACTACTTTGTGTGAGATGACAAGTGAAATCTTTCATTTTTTGCTTGTGTCATAATTGCTTTGCGTAGTTTTTATTGTCGATTGGATTCAATTAACATTGAAAACAATATGAATCAATATTGTTCAGTTCCTCAGTGTTCGTCTTGGACAAGAAAACCCCCAACATTTGTTTCCCGAAACCGGCAAACACCGCTTGAAGATGGATAACAGTTTTGGGGGGAAGGATTTTGTGGACAGGCTAAAGGCCTAGATAATAAAATTAAAAATTGGAAAGCCAGTGACAAAATACATGAAGGTTTGTTCACTTCATTTCACAAAGATGATTATTTTTATCAAGGAGGTATTTACTGTATGTTGAGGTTAAGGTTAAATAGACATTGTCTTATTTTTAGAACACAGTAAAAAAATAAAACAGCAGTCCCATCAAGAAATTTACTGTAAGTGATAATGATGCCATTCCTGGACCATCCAATAGGTTTGAACGATTTCAAAGAAGGCTTGTGTTGGCAGAAACGGTCCCCGAAACGACCATTCGACGATCAGTGTGATTGTGAAGAAAATGAAAATACCCAAGAAGATGAGAGTTTATTGCAAGTACTACAGGCACAACCTGATTATGTTGGACCAAAAACTTCCAAGTTCAAGTAAATACTCCGGAAGTATTTACGTTGTGTGCTCTGTTAATAACAGATAGTAAGCTGAACTGTTTTACTGGACTTAACAGTTTTAAACTCCTGGACACAATAGTGGAGATTGTGTAGTCTGTTTTTAGAGACAAAAGAGCTCGTAGATTAACAGTAAAAGAGAGAATTGTCTTACTATTTACTAAATTAAAATGTAATTTGTCTTATGTTACACTAGCTCTTCTTTATGGTATTTCAGCTGAATTATGCAAGATTTTTTAAATTATTTATATCGCTTTAATAAAATCAATTGCTATACATATATTTTCATTGAAATTTATTTATAAAATACCTTTTAAATCACCGAATTTACAAAGATTTGAATGTAAACAAAACACCCATCACACAGGAATTAGTTCCGATGTCAACCGCACAGGCGCTGCAATCTTAATTTCAGACGCGTATTACTAGTCTTTTTAATGACATGAAACTGATGATTCTGTATAGCAAGGAAGGCTCCCATAACGTTTAAACAACTTTCATAAAAGAAATCAGTTGAGATTTTACAATTAATCCTTAGTTTTCTGACATTTCAAGTAAAAAAATGTAATGGACAGAGATTAAGCGGCTCCCCTTCCACGACACGTTTAGGCACGAGCAGCCTATTTGTAATGGTTACCCCAACTTTGCTAGTATAATAAAAGTGTATGGCGTTACTTAATTCTGTTGAATAAAATTAGATATTCATCATTGCCGTTCTATGAAAGGTCAGTGCCAAGTTTTATTTATGTTATACATTTTCAGCAAACAGACTATATTTTTAACAGATCACTCAATTGAATAGCTTTTGGCAATATTTCTTTTTAAGATTTCACTTAAAAGAATTCATATTAAATTATGGCTCGTGTTTTTTTGAAGGTCCACTCGATATAAATAAAATCGATTTTGAATTGAAATGTTTGAAAGGAGAGTATTTTATAAGATAAAAAACATTTTTTTTATATAAAGATGTAGGCAGCATTTTTTTTACTTTTTTACGATAATCACTTTCCTTAATAATATCCCAAGCTTAGATGCAAATTCGATATATTTTAGAGAGATTTTTAATACTTTTTTACATAAATCGACAATTATATGCAATTAACAATGTATTCGGTATCTATGTATTGTGGTTTCAAAATTAATAATATATATTACCCAATCTAATTTAATAAAAATGATATTTACTTCAATTTTTAAGCTCATAGTCGCATTCAGCTCGTCAAATTACAAAGAAAATATGGTGATATTTACGTGGTTTATCTAAAAATTTAACAGTTTTTTAATTTTTGATAAACCCGATCATGGTTTTTATTTTCAGAAAGCTATTTTTGTCAAAACGGCCTCAATAATGCTGTGCGATTCCGTTAAAATGAAAATCATACATTTTTAAAACATAACACCAATAAAAAGTAAACCTGGATAACAACCTAATTTCCAACTTAAGTAGAGTCTAGAAAAATGTAAAGATTCACACGCCAGTCGTGCCAAATTTAATAGTGTCTTTCCGCTCTCAAGCTGATTTATTACAGCCCTTAACATACACACTTATCTGCTACTCCAGATGTCTCTGCCTTCGCTGACGTACTTTATTTTAATATATGTCTTAATGCTAACTATTGTTATAGAAGTACCTTGTTAGTTTCTGTGCTGTAATGGGAACTTTGAACAAAAGTGAGGAACGGTAAGTCATTAAAAATCAGTTGCCGATCCAATACACAGAATCGCACAAGGTGTCAATTAATTCAGTAATAAGGTTGCAATTCAAATAATACGAATATATATTACATATTGATTAAAAATTCAATTGGTTTAAAGTAATGTAATTCATTACCTAACTGATTATGCATAAAACACATCAGATCTGCATACCACGCACGGCAAGTTCGGGACACATTCCCATATAATGTTTAATATCAACTGCATACAATGGTTAGAGTGGCATAAAACGGTTGAAATTCTTTGAAAGATGTGTTTACCAAATAATTTTAGTTTCGGTATTGGAAAGACGGTAATAATTAATATTTGTGAAAATTTTCGTTCGCTTATATCATTTCATGATGTTTCGTGGGATTTCGATGCTTTCAACAAAATTTGTGTTACCAGGAAACATGTCATCTTTTTATATTATATTATCGGGCGACCAACGTCTTTAGAGAATGAAAACTTTTCTGTAGTCAGACCAATTCTCTTTAACACTTAGAGTAAACACGTGATGGGATATGTGCTGGGTAGTGACAGGGTGGAGCCGTTATTGAGGTTGTCAGATAATATCACCTTATTTGCTACAAGTGAAAATAATCTCGGAGAATATTCCGAAAATAAGTCGGTTTATGTGTATATTACAACGAAACCGAAGTTATGGCTGATTCAAACAAAAGTTAAGATTGGTGAGTGAGGTTGTAAATAAAATGATATATCTCGGAGCCTTTGTTGGCAATACCGGTAACTGTCAATATAATAATCAACGGAGAATACAAATTGGTAATTTGCTATTTTATCAAATTTTGATGGTATAGAAATCTCACAATACCCACAAAGGTCTGGCTTGCCCCAGTTTTTCTCACTTTTCTTTATGCCTCTGAGATGTGAACTATTAGAAAAGCAGACAGACTTCCTCTTCTTGTAAATTTTTTGAAGTGGGTTAATTTAAAAATTGTGGATGCTGATGTAACCATAAATGAAAATGTGATGTCATCTATGTATCAAAAATTTAGAAAAAGATTAGAACAACGTGTACCAGCAGGAGGTCTCCATGTTGAATATCTGTCAATTTAGTAGAATGAAATGTTTCTCTTTAGTGAATAAAATGTTATTACCTCCACATCCAGTGCAAGTATAGTAACGACAAAAAAAAAACCTCTGCACAAGGAATCACTACTTCCACATCCAGATTTTCTATCCAAGTTTCTCACAAAAAAAAAATGTGTGTGTGGAAATAATTGTTTACGGAACTATAATATTTGAAATCGTCTACTACCCCAAAAACCCATCAAACGATATCCCACATCGGTAATGGGCTGGGAGTGGTGATAGGAGGTGGTAGTGAGGTGGATGAAGTAAAAAAATATTTTGAGGTTTTTGGTACCACACTAAATCATATTTTTTTTCATCCCCTTTAATAATGGGGCAAGGGTGGTAATGGGAGTGGCTAATGCCAAGATTTTTTTTTAAGATCTTAGCTTCTCTTGTATATACTAAATTCCAATTGTATGGACTCTTATCTGCTTGATTGAAGCAAAACAAACCACTGAAAGAGTTTATGAAGAAATCATACATTGGTCTCAAAATAATAACTTGGTTCTAAACAAATCAAAGACAGTTTCAATACAATTTTCACTGAATAATAATTCCGAGAGCCTGACACTTTTTAGTGATACTGACTGGGAAATAAAAACTTTTGTTGATAGTATACTCTTAGGTGTTACTTTTGATAAACACTTACAATGGACTCAACACATCGAAAAATTATGTATAAAGCTAAGAACAAGTTGTTATGCTCTAAAATTTATGTCTAAACATTGTAGCCAGGATATTCTTAAAGTACTCTATTATGCTAATTTTCATTCGCATCTTAGGTACGGAATTGTAAACTGGGGTAATAGTTGTAATGTAACTAGGGTATTTTTATTACAGAAATATGCAATTCGTATTTTATTAAATTTAAATTACAGAGAGAGTTGCCGTGATGCCTTTAAAAATTTAAAAATTTTGACAGTTGCTGGTCTATACATTCTTGAGGTGTGCTCATATGTTCATACATATAAATCAATCTTTTTAAAAAATCAAGTGAGTCATTTACATGACACTAGAGCAAAGAATTGTCTATTGCCTGATTCTCATAGAACTGCTATGTACCAAAGAAGTTTCCTTTACCAAGGGTGTAAACTTTATAATTCATTAGATGAAGAGGTTAGGTCTTCGGGCAGCACACATATTTTCAAACGTAAATTGAAAAAAATATTACTAGACAAAAACTGCTACACGATAAGTGAATTCTTGTAATTTAATATATTTGTTTATGTGACCAATTACAAAATGTCTTGTATGTTCATGTGTTTTATATATTTTATTGTATTGTTTTTTCTCTGTTAACCGTTTGTTAATTTTTCTTGTGACGTTTTCTACATTGATTTTATTATATACTTTTATTTGCATATAATTTTTTTGCAATGAAGAAATAAATACTATTATTATTATTTATTATTATTATCTATTTACCCCCCAACCCTTCGACGGAATAAGATGAAAATATAATCTAGTTCCAGATCCCGTTAAAGTACATACGTGTACCAAATTTCAAGTCAATATCTTAAACGGTTCCAGGGTAATCGTGCGCACAAAAAGTTACAGATAGATAGACCAACAGACAGAACATTTGTTTTCGCTCAAATTTAAAATCTCAACGTTTCATGACATTCTAAGCCTATCTGAACAATAAAAATTTTCAAAAATTTTTTGTCGTTACTATACTCCCACTGAATGTAGAAGTAATTTTGAAAATTTTTATTTTTGAAATAGGCTTAGAATGTCATGAAACATCGAGATTTTAAGTTTGAGCAAAAAAAATTCTGTCTGTCTTCGGTCTGTCTGTAACTTTTTTTTTGTGCGCACGATTACTCTGGAATCGTTTAAGATATTCACTTGAAATTTGGAACACGTATGTATTATTTTAACGAGATCTGGAACTAGATTATATTTTTATCTTATTCTGAAAGGTTGGGGGTTAAATTAGGGTAAATAGGTTAATCACGCAAGTAAGAGTCCATAAAATTGGTATTTAGTATATATGAGAAGCTAACTTCTCAAAAATTCTTTTGGCATTAGCCACCCCCATTACCACAACACCACCATTATTGACGGGGGTGAAAAAAATAAAATTGTGATTTAGTGTCTTTACAAGAACCAAAGGTCTCATTTTTTTTTTTTACTTCATCCACCCCCACTACCACCTCCTACCCCCACTATCACTACGCATATCGTTTTATGGGTGTTTGGGGTAGGCGATTTCAAATATTATATTATTAAAGTTCCCTAAACAAATTTTTCTCATTGTGAGATTTGGATGCAAAATGTAGATGTGGAAGTAGTGATTCCTTGGGCAGCGGTTTTTTTTTATTGAAAAGAGAAAGAAAATTTTACAAAAAATATAAAGGAAAGGCTATTTTGCTTAAAATTAGTTTCATATTTCCTCATTTTTAGAACACCCTGTACAGTTTATGATAAATTTGACAACTGTTTACGACTACCTAGGACAAGCCAAATTTTCTAAAACAATGACTTTTCCTTGCCAAATCAACAATAACAAAGTTATAAAAGTACGGTACCCCATCCGGAGACACACTATTTATAAGTTCCTAGTAAAGAATTTCATATTATCTATTACATACGTAGAAAAAAGTAGATAAGATACAATAAATATTTATTTTATGAGGTGCATGAAACTTCAGTAAAAACCTTTGAACATTATTTTAATTATCCGGTGATCTAATTTTCTTTCCTACACATTTGACTTGCAGATCACAAGTTAAACAATCTCGTCAAAATAAACATTTCTTTGAGAAGTTTTGCATATTTTAGAGAAATTTAAATGATCTAACGAAACTCCAGAATTAAAACCCGGTGGTCACGCCTACAGGTCTAATTTGATATTCTTTTGTTATAGCTTTTGCATAAAGTAGTCATGCTACAAAAGAAGGGAAACCGTGAATTTCATTTCAGCTTCCATGACACCTTTGCGTCTTGCGAACTCCAATAAATTGAAGTTTTCCGATGATTGCACGAACCATCGACCGTGTTTGAAAGTGAAATATATTTTTAGGGTGGGTTTTCACAGTAGTTAGCTAACTTTATATTGATTTTTACTGATGCATAAAGGGACGTTAACTTCAGAAAGTAAAAGTTGGTTTTCAAGTTCTGCTAAATATTCACTAATTTATCTTTTTGATGCAATGAAAAGGAAAGTTGAACAAAAATTGCATAAAAATAAATACTGAAAAAACATTGTTAAAAAAGGCATTTTTAGTCCATTGTGACAAACGTGCAACAGTGTTTTTCGACTAATTTCTGATCTGTGAACACGACTATGGTATTAAAATTAATCGGAAATTATGGAAATATGGTCAAATTGGCAGTTTTTAACTGTCAGTCGAATATTGCCCAATAATAATATTGTTTTTTCCACTTATACGGAAGTTATTTTGAAAGTTATTTTCAAACCGCTCAAACGGGGCATTTGACATAAATAGTTACTTTTGACACTGCAATAATTGATGAACTGCTTTTGAACAATTAATAGTATCCATAAACAAATAGCGTGAATTATAATGAGTGAGTTATTATAAATCAGTAGGTACAGAGCCAATCACGTTTATCTTCATGCCTAGCCTGTCCAATCGACGTAACGCGCGATACACCATGGTGGCTCGGCCCGAGAGAAATTTTTTTCCGATACGGTGAAATAGAACGGCCCATTATTATTGAGGGGCGGAAGGTGATTTATCATGTTTGAATACTTGCAACGTTTTCAAATCAAGTTAAGTAATAAATGTGCCAAAAATGATGAACTAACATACACCACCAGAATGAACAGAAGTAACTAATGATACAATATATAATTTATTAGCCGAAAAATCGCAGAACAAATTTAAAAGTGTGAACAAAAATTAAATCTTACAGTTAATTTTATTAACAAACAAACTGAGTAATTTAAACAAAATTTTCTTAATTTAATAGTTATTGTTATAATCATAGATAAAATATGGTATTCAACTTGCGGTAATGGTAATAACTCACTTGATGAATTATATTACCTACATTACCGCTCGTTGAATAATATACTATTGTTAACATGCAGTTTTATTATTTGAATAATGTTAATGAAAACACAGGCGCACAAAATAAAAAGTGTAAATTTTCTGAGGTTTCACATATATACTCCTATGTATTTTTGACTGCTGAATACGATCCCGATGTCAGTTTTGTACCATCAGGTCAGGATTTTTTTTTAACCACGAAAAACGGGGGACAGCAGGCCAGAGTAGGGTTTAAAATATATTTAAACAAGCTGAAAACGTACTCTTCGCCAATTTACTGAGCTCTTTATATAGTGGGGTATTTTTTTATTTTTTTTTTTATTGAATAATATCATAAAATATGTACAAACAAGCCTTCCAATAAAGATTTTCGAGAAAATAATTATCAATTTTTTGAGAAAACAGAAGTTATAATAACTGGAGCAACAGGTGTTTTAAATTGATGACGTCGTTAAACTTGCCGATGGCGTAGTTGAACTGTATGGATTTGTTGTTAGAATGGTTTTATACAAAACAGTGTGGTGTTGCCAAGTTGAAATTCCTTCTCTATTTCTAGTGAGGATGTTTGAAGAAAACAGGAGTATAAAGCTTATTTATTAAATCAATTTTAATATATTTATCCATGAAATTTAATTTTCTTATGTAAAAAATAATAATAGGCGTGAATTATTAATATTTTAAATAATTTTTAATGCCCATTAGATTTTTGAAAACATATTTAGCAAAACATGACAACAATATCAACGGCCAGTCAAATGACAGATGTGTTCTAACGGATCGTGTTGATTTAAAAAATTTCAATTTATTTTATCGAGGTATTTGCTGTTATTTAAAAATAATAGATAATGTCGTCGAAAATATGTTTTATAAAAAGTTGTGGAAACACAAGCATAAGTGCATCGGAATAAATTTTTGTAACTGTTCCAAGAAATATGGATATTCGAAGAACTTGGTGGCAAGCTTCAAATAATTCTGATCCCATCCCTTCAGGTTCGTTTATATTTTGTTGTGAAGATCATTTTGAAGTAAGTTTAAACCAGTTCTACAGATCCAAAATACACTTACTTATAATATGTGTACTTACATACTTAAATAGAAGTGTTTACCCTTGGGTTTTCACATTTTTCACGTTTGCTGACAAAAAATCCAAATTTTGTTTATAGAAAGAATCTATCATGTCGTAATCAACTTTGGGCAGATTGGATGAATCTCCTTTCACAAAATTCAACTCCATCTTAATATTTTATTGATAAAATATAAAAAACGAAATCAAACGCTACATAAACAAACAAGTAAATCTAACCATGTTTCTTTCACTTATATTATGACAAGAATTAACAATTGACAGCAATCAAGCAAAGTTGAAAGTTGGAAGAGAGCCGTTTTTATACAATGTTGCGACACAATACTCGCCGCGAATTTTGTTTACCTTTTCAAGATAATTTCTAAATAATAACAAATATAAATAACTTTAAATTCCTTCTAAATACATGCATATAATATTTATTGATTTTCAAGATATTGAGCAAAATAGAAGTGTTATAGGCAAAATAATGTAAAGAAAATACACAATTTGGTATTCAAATAAGATAGTTACAGTCTAAGCGAAAGTTGTCTGTTATTGGTTAAATTATTTCCCGCCAAATAAAATCGTTTGAAATCTGCGTCTAGACGGGCGTATTCTTATTTCTTATTTTTATTTAAGAAATTAATGTTTTGGTTTAAATTGATAATGCAGTAATTGCTAAAATAATAACATTACACGATATTGTAATATCTTACCGTCTACAGGGTAATATTTTAAAAAACTCTTGGATGGTTGAATTCTTGCCTAAGGAGATTTACCACAAAATTAAATGGGATAAGCCCAAACTGACATCATCACTTACGATTTAATTTATAGTATTTATTAGACAAATCATATTCCCTGTATGACACAAAACTAATTTGTTTGGACACTTAAATTGTTCAAACTCACAAAATTATAACCTGTTACCCAAAACAAATTAGGCTCGGCTAGCCAGTTTTTTAGGAGGCAAGGGCCATGGGTAAGCGTAAGCGATAGTCCCAATGAGGCCAATAAAAAATTCTTTAAAAAATTTAAAAAAATAAAAAAAAAATTTTTTCTTTTTTTTTTTTGTCAAAGAATTTGGTTTTCGAAAGCAAAAATTACAAGAGTTACCTTGGGCGCCAGGCTCAAAAGACGAGCCAGAAGGAAAGGTACCATACAACAAACACGTTAAAGAAACAACAAAATTTTAAAATGACAACAGTTTAATAACAAATTTACTATTAGTCAACAGTGTGACTTAACAGGTTAGCTAATGATATTAATGGTTAGTACTTGCCAATTCCGCGGCATTAAATTCAAAAAAACTACAGGCAAAATTTTGGGGTTAGTAGACGATATTCCCAATTTAGAAATACGGTGAGATTAGCAATAAACAATTTCATAAATTATGAAAACACGAAATAACGACCTAGCTTAGTGGTCAATAATCAAAATTCCAGTAAAATTCGGCCAATTAGATCTGAAATAATTTAAGTTGCCCAGGCTATGGTTACAATACTTGAAGTTCAAAGTTGAAATCCTCCAATGATTTGATTAACAAAAGATAGGCAAAATTTAAATTTTATTACAAGTTTACAAAATAGTTCTCCAAGAAAAATGGTAATCAACAAAAATGTTATTAGGCATAAGGCCAACCATAACAAGACTTTTAGGGAAATTTTACATAAGGCAAGGTCAAATATTTATAGTGAACTACTCGTCAAAGTCGAGGTAAATAGAGACAAATTCCCAACTAAATAACAAACAGAAGCAAACTTCCTACCACTATAAACATTGACATTACCTTGTAAAGGTTCACTGTTAACTATTTTGCGAAACTGGCAAACAAAATTATAGTAAAAAGGTGTAACCTCACCTGGTGATCAACTTTACTGGAATAACAGAAGTTACGTTATGAAATTTATAGTACTTAGGCCAAAACACTACTAAAAAAATCACAACCTAGTAGCTGATTAATAAAACTTGTTTATCACTAAAACACCATAAATTTTACATACTCCTATGACTCCAAAAAATTCTATCACAAAAAATATAACGTAGGACTAACCTATATTAGGCAAGCAATAAGTATAGCGTTAACTATAACGGTAATTTACGTAATAAAAATATATGTACACAGGGTACGCTAAAATGTTACACGAAAGGAATTAAGCACAGCTGTACTTTGGACCTTCTCAATATTTACAAGATAAAGAAAATCTACTGATTTACTATACAGTATACGACCACATGGCCAAAACACTACGGAAATTTTCAAAAACAATCCAGATCACTAGTGTACACGACCCCAAAGGTCAAAACCATATACACAACGATAAAATACACCCACGATCAGGATTCGTTATTGGCTCTCTAGTTGAAAACACCAAGTAGTATTATAGCATTTTTTACATTTTGTTTATATCCTGCATATGGCAGTAATCGCTACAATACTATTATAATACTCGACACGTTAAAGGAGATACTAGCTAAAACAGTCAACAAACTATGCAACTTAATAGTAAACTGGCTCTACAGCACTTTGTTTACTTTCAACTTTATATCCTGCTTAAAGCAGCAGTCGCTATGATACAACCGTAACACTTGTTGGAAGGGTAGTAAATGAGTAATAGAAAATTAACTTATCTTAAGATTAAGACTTTTGTACAGTCTTAATTCGAGAGATCCTCCAAATCAAACGTGATGTTTATGGATGTCAGGTGGAAATTTGACACTTCCCTGCTTGCCGAGAAGGTAGGAGACAGCACTAGCACTTTACATGGGTTGCCACTGTCGACACGAAACAAAATTCCCCAGCTAACGTCACCTGACCGCTTGGCTTCACATTCGCTATCCTTTACGCCCTTGACCTGCCTGTAATGGCTTCCATGCAAAAATAGTAAAATTTTATTTCTTCTTAATACCTCGGTACGTCCCAATGGTGATATAATAATCGTTCCAGTTTAGTTTAATTGTGAGATTAACTTCCCATTCCCATTCATAAAGGAATAATGATGTCCATCAATGTTCGACAATCATAAGAGGTTTTTGTTTTTTTAAAATGGCGATAATCAGACACGTTTCTACGTCCGAAGTTTCATCGTAAATGAAAACGTGGAAATTCAAGATTGTAAAGATGTGAAGATATAGTTATAAATCGTTACCCATAAACCATAAATCGTAAATCATAGATTTTAAATTGATTTTATTCCATAACTTTTAATTTCTTCAGTTCTTAAACTTTAAATTTTTAGAACTTCAAAAAAATTATATAAATCATTATATAAACCAATATATAAATCGATATACAAATAAAAATCAATCGGTATCTAAAATAAAATAACCTTGTTTAGAATATAACGAGAATCGTAATTAATAAACTATTAACTTACTTAGTTAATCCATTTAAGTGATTGTAAAAGTTATTTGGCGGAGTTGTTCGCCAACACGTGTTTAGCGGTCGAAATCTTAAACTAGAGAGAGCGATTTTAAAATTCATATCGCCGTCGTCAACCGAAAATGACAGCCCACGCCCTCGCGAGACGGAAAACATACTAATATCAGAACTATTGAAATGAAGTTAACTTGATTAACGTTTTGATATTAGAGATCCCTGCGATCTTTATTCATAGTTATTTATTCAATTTGATGTAATGGCCACTAGAGGCCGTTACAATATATATCACCAAAACTGAATTTAAAAAAAAATGGAAACAACCCCATTGTTACACATTCTATAGGATACTTTTCGCAGTTTGCTTATAAATAATGTTAGTTTTTGGACATCCTAAATTTTGTGATACCATCTTTGTTGTGAAAAAAATTATATGAAAAAAAAAAATGAAAAAAAAATCTAACCTGTGTGGGATTCGAACACACGATCTTTGGATTTCAAAAAAGCAAAAGCAAAAACATATATTATTCTTCATTTAAGTACAACTATGTGCCTTACCGGATCCTGGCCCGGAGCCAACCAAACAACCATGGCACTTAGTTCCATGGTGAATGTAAGGTTGGACGGGGCAGGTCCGGCTCGGCTTAACGGTTAACGGGGGGAATAGCTCTCCTGTTTGTTATAAACAAACTTAAAAACTAATAATAATATTAAAAATTGCTGTCTACGCAGAGACCTAAAGCTAATTAAAATTAACACAAGGCAAAACTTTAACCACTGCACCATCATATATTGCTACGAAAATTGATTGTCTGTGATATATATCATTAGATATATTTTTATGAAATATATATTAGTAAAATGCATAAACAAAAAAAAATATATTATGGAGATAACATTTCACAAGATTTCTATTTAAGTACAAGCGACAAAAATTAAGAGAATATATTTTTTTTTAAATTAAATAATTAATAACTTTTTTATTTACTGATCGATTTTCTTCAAAAACATAAAATGGTATTCAGTGTTCTAGCTAACACTAACCTACTTTCCAAATTTCAATACAATCGAACTTTTCTTTCCTAAGTTGTCGTGCTTACAAAGAACGTGACGGACGGACGGACGGACGGACATTTTGAAAGTTGTTCAGAATTCGTTCACTAACACACGATCCTGATGTCAGTTTTACAAAATTAGGTCAGGATTCAGGATTCTTTTTAACTACTCCATCCACATGGCTAATGTAGCTGGAGGAACTACGGGATCTACCCTGGAATAGACTGCTATCCTTCTTGGAGAACACTGATCTTCTTCAGAAAATCCTACATGCCGCGAATATACAATGTATTAACAGGCCCTAAGTACAGCGGTTCTTAGAATCTACTCGCGTTCCTAATAATAATAATAATAATAATAATAATAATTGTGAATAGCTCCCATATTTTTGAGATATGACATCATTGGCAGTTTTTTTAATGGATAATTTTATATTTTTTTTTTTATTTTCAATAAATGAATCAACTCTTTGTTTAGCACAAAAGCTATTATACATACAATGCAAAATGTGCAGAGGTTTTTAATATTTTAATTCATTTTTTTTTAAATTGATAAAAATAATTGTAAATTAAAATTTGTATATGATCATAAAATCAAAGTGAAGTATTAACTGCTATAAAGTACATGTATGCACTCGATTTTAAAATTAAATAAATTTGCATATTAACATTAAATTCACTGCTGTTAAATGTTTCGCACGCTTCCCTTTTTACATTTTGCACTACGTGCACGAACTGCCACAGATTACGTATATCAATTTCTCCATCCGTTTTGATCGGTATTCTATGTAGCGTGACAGTTGTGACAATAAAAAACCAGTGGAAGACAGACAGTGCCTGAAAACATTAATTCTTTTAAAAGTGATACGTAATGGCAACTGAATGAAGGATATATTTTTTGTAAAACTCGTAAAATATTGTCGACTCTTTGTGCTCTGACATCTTGCCGCGGCATAAAAAAGCTATATTTCATTGATCCCCTCTAACAATAACTAAACTAGATTGTCACGTATTTATTTATTGTACCTTTTATTGATTTAATTTAACATCTCTCTATTTGTAATAATATGATTTTACACACAATAAACTCATTCAATGTCTTAATTGAAAAGCTAAGTGGATAAAGGTGTTATGTCACAAAAACACGTTATTGAGTAATTTAGCTCGAAAGTTTTTAGGCGAGAACTTTTTTGTTATAACGACTATATAGCTTGCATTTTGCGATGATATTGACATTTGATGTACTTTTCAGAGACAAATAACTAAAGTTGTCAGTTGTCATTATTTTCAAAAATTTTAAAAAATTAATGTACATAACACCTTTATCCGTTCATAAGTTTCTCTGAAATGAATAAGGAATTAGTGAATAAAAGTGTTAAGAAATTAAACATATTTTATTATTATTAAAACATTGTACAATGTTTAGGTAGTCGGACAGTTCTACGGTTTTGAGCCACAGTTTGGTCATTTCCAAGTATGTTGTGATAATACGGCCTTACCATTCATTTATGAATGGTAATTGTTCTTTAAGATTGGCCAGTTTTCCTACACTTAGGCTGCCCTTGTTTTCATTAAACACCGTTAGAGCAATACAGTCGGAATTTATCTTATGCATATTTCTTTTCTTTAAAATATGGACTTTGTAAAATGGAGTCATTTCATTTAGTGATGTAATAGTAGCACCCATAGGTGCCATTTTATACCGTCGTGAAAATAAACCTTTTCTTTGTTCAAGTTTTTCTTCCTGTTGTACAAATTGAGTTTTGAGGCAATTCCATCAATATCCTTGAAATGATTCTTCATATCTATGACAACGGCGTCTTTGGGAGTTCTTAAAATTTCTCGATACTGGTCCGGAACGTAGATGTTTTGATGTTTCCTTAAAATTTTCTCGACTCTGCCAAAGTCTCTGTCTGAATCTAAATATGAATGTCCCACCTCCGAAAATTTATGGTCGATAACTTTAAATTCTCTCTTTAAAATCAACAACTGGTAAAGTGTAATGATATTGAAGTTTTTATTTTGTCCACCACAGGAGTCGGGCCATATTATAATGTGATCGATCTTTTCTTGGAAATATTCATTGTAAATTTGTGAAAAGGTATGTAAGCAACTAGCAATTTCTAGGCTTTCACGGCTGGCCATATCTTCAGTCCATGTGGAAAAGAACGTGTTTTTTTTTCAGTATTCCTCAATGTATGTATGCCAAGGTTGTAAAACCACATTTAACGAAGGTAAAATGCTTTCGATGTACTTAATTTTGGCAGCGGCATGGTTTGCTGAAGATCTAAAGTAAGAAAGCAAATCGTTCTATCTACTGTATCTTTTGCTCCGTCACGCTTTTGTTGTTCGAAAGCTAGTTTGTAATTTTCTCCGTATTCTTTAGTATTATTTATTTTATTTTTTTTAACCCAATAGATGTAAGCATAGCGAACCTTGTAATTCTTAAAACGATAACCTTACAAACCCAAATGACCTTTGACTTGATTGGTGTAATTATCATACTTATTATTTTTTTCCGCAAGAATTTCGGAATTCGCCAGATTTGCCTTAAACAATTTAATGCTCTTTCAAAATATTGGGTGGGCAGAAGCCATACAAGATATCAGTTTTGCTCTTGTCATAAAAATTTCTACGGTCCAGCTCTCTTCTACTTGTCAGCATAAAAATGTTTGTACAAAAATCAACACCGCAAAGCGTCACTTTCCAGTATTTCTGATTTACAGACTAATTTGCTAGAATACTTTGGTAAATTCGTATTTTATTATTGCATTTTATATTGATAATGTTTTGTTTTTAAAACATTATTAAAACTTGCCTGGGAAGAAATTGCCACTATGTGACTGATTTTTGCTGAATTGCCAAAAGGTATAAATGTGTTTACAGCAATTAGATACTCAAGTACCATCTCGACTCTTGTACCATCTCATACCATTTCGAAATTGAACGAAATGAATATATAAACTATACACTATAAGCACTGTTCCCAAATATCAGCCAATTTATAAACATCTTACATGATTCATGAAATAGTTTATTCATTGCCATTTGTAATATCAGTTTACTACGACTGACCATTTTCACTATAATAGTAAGAAACACTTAACACAACTTGTCACATTAATGTCAATTAAAGCAAAGTGTTTTGGATTAAAACAATTTAATATCGCACAGTAATGGATAAAGGTGGTATGTGATCATGACACCATTAAATTATATAAAAACCATATGTACATAACACCTTTATCAAACATTAAAACGCATTTAGGAAAGGTTTATTATCCCAAAAACTTATTGAAATGATAGATTATAAGTTAAAATAGTTGTCTGTGTAGAAATCTCAAAATTTTCAAAAATGTCACATAACACCTTTATCCACTTAGCTCTTCAATTATAACTAATATAATAAAATTTTCTACAAGAGCTAACATGAGTTTGTTAAAGGCTCGTTTACATGGTGTTAGTTGAGTTACGAATTGATAAAACATAGATAATGGGGGACGATTAACCAAACAAAAAACCTATAAATATTTTTCTTCCAGGGCCATTCTGGAAAAAATTGATTTAGATCAATATTTTGAACCCTTACGTATGAAGAGTTTGAGAACCTGTCTTCTATAGGTAAAAGAACATATGCGAGTTTACATTTCTTCAATTGGCACAAAAGTTGAGCTAAAATGCACCGATCAGTGTTGCGTTTTTTGCGCTAAAACAAAACAATTGTGGCACTCAAAAAATCGAATTACGAGTTGAGTACGTATGTACACTCTCACATGTTACGCAATTATTTAAGTTATTTTTAACATGGACAAGGCACTGCAGTATATAATTAATTACAGGGTAACGTGAGTATTTTAAGGCTTATAGAAACACCCCTACAATCATCCCTAATGATAACCTAACAACGATTCTGACAGCCTTTCTTTGCAGTGAAAAAACTGTTGAGGTATGTGCCGAGTGGCCCCATATTAAAATGACATAATTAAGGGAAGATTGAATTATTGCATGATATGTTGACTGTGACAAACAAATTTTTTAATTGAGCAATAAAGAAAAAAATCATAGTCTCTGTTTTATCATCATTTAATACTAGTTTATTGTTTAAAAACCAGTTATGAACCATAGACAGACTGTTTTGAGCCTCTGATAATAAAATGTTACAATCTTTATGGGAATGAGCCAATGTTGTGTCATCAAAAAGAGAGTGAAGTTTATTGAGGGACTACCGTTTGGCAAATCATTACATAAATAAGAAATAAAACCGCTCCCAAAACTGAAGCCTGAGGGACAATTTAATATCAATGTTACCAGAATTAGCATTATTAAAATGAACAAATTCAGTCAAATATAACATAATAAATTTTCTGCTACCCTCAGAGAATTTTTAAAATTTCAGTTTGTTCACTAAAATATTGTTTGGCCTCGAAACCTTTATTTATTACATTTATCAATAAATTAATTGCTAACGTCGTTGACAATTTTGACCTGAAACCATATTGACAACTATTAAAAAGATTACAATTTTCAAAATAAATCGTGATTTGAGAATTGAGAACTACCTCAAAGATTCTGACAAATAATGGCGTGATAGAAATAGGCCTGTAATTTGCCAGATCATCAATACAGTTTTTTTCTTAATAAAGATAACACTTTTGACAATTTTGAAACACATTCTTTCTAATGCATTCATTAATTACTTTCGTGAGTGGAATGATTTAATGTATTTAATACAATAGAGAATTTTAATGTTGATATCATAAGCATCTTTACTCTGTTTGTTTTTCAGATTAACGATTATATATAGAAAATATTTTATAATAGTGTGGATCATAAAAATAGTTTACCCGTTATCACTACTATCATCAATAATATTTGAAGGGTTTGATGGCAAAAGCAATGAGAGTACATCAAGAAAATTCGAAAAAATAATGGTTATGTCTATGGTTATTTAATAATATTAAATATTTATTAAATGAATTAAAAAGGTTGCAAATGACAACAAAGGAACAACATGTAAGTAAACTGAAGAGAAGGTTGTCGGGGCGTTATGTAGGTACACTTTGCTTGCAAAATTATCTAGAGCACCTATTTCGCAACCGATTGGTATATTTTTTTTTCAAATACTCGTTATTTAATTTCCAAAAAAACGTAAGAGAGCCGATTTCGGCGTAAACTTTAACAAAGTTATTTAATTTTTCATCATTTTTTAGCATTTTATAACCCCCATTGATTCCGCCATCTTGCAGATTGGTTTATGACAATTTAGATATCATATTCGTAATCAGCGATCTCAAAAACCCCCGAGTAACAAGATTTATGTAAATTGGATAAGAAAAAAGTTTTTATTTGTAAGTTTTATTAAGATTTAAATCAAAAATGACTATTCTGGCTAAGCTCAATAATTTTGGTTAGCATAATTAAAAAATAGGCTCTCTTATGTTTTTTGGAAATTAAATAATGAGTATTTTAAAAAAAAATTACCCCAATCGGTTGCGAAACAAGTGCTCTAGATAATTTTGAACGAAAAAAATCACGATTCGTGCCACTGCGACGTAGAAAAGCATTTTGTGACTTTTTGTCGCATATTGGCATAATCATTTTACAAATCATATAAGTATATTAAACTTTGCAGTTGTAAAATATGTGACAAAGAAAGGTTTCTTAAGGTGTCTTAAGTACACAGTTCTAGTGACTTAATTTCTTTCATCATGAAAAAAATTTCATGATGTGTATGTGTAAAGTGTACCTACAAAAGTAGTTGTAAATGTAATTGAAGACACGTAGTTAAACTACTCTTTCAAAATAAAAGTACTTGAGTACTTTTCAACTACAATGCATTTTTAATAAGTACTCTGTAGTTTGTAGTTAACTACTTTTTCAAAGGTAGTTTGGCAGCTCTGCATGACTGGTATATTAAATACTGACACCAGCGAGGAAAAAATATAAAATTTTACCATTACCATCTCTCTTCATATATGAGCTATGTTTGTATGTATTCAAGAATAGGAACAGATTTTTGTGCAACAAAAATGTGCACTCCATTAATACCAGGAAAAAAAAATGATTTCCATATACCATTTCATAGATTGAATATAACATATAACTCGCCAAATAGCCTGGGCCTACAATAGCCTGCCTCCCGACATAAGAGAAGGTAGCTCATTACTTGTATTTAAAAAACGCTTAAAAACATATCTAGCAGATAAATGTTTTTATAGACTAAATGAATACCTTTGTGTGTAATTTTAATATGCGCTTATGTATATAGGGTTTTACTTGTAGAATATAGTGTGTAGGTTTATATGCCTCTATATTAATATTTTTATATAAATTGTGTTTTATGATTAACTTATATATCTCTGATCTACTAGATTTACGACGTAGTTTGTATTAGATGTTATAATATGTACACTTCTATTTTGTTTGTAACTTAAATTGACGTATTCTATCCAATACTTGTAATTGGCCTACGGAATCAATAAAGAATCTAATCTAATCTAATCTAAAAATGGGGAAATGACGAGGTTTTAGAAAAAAATCGGTATCTTATAAAATAAGGGAGATATAAATTAAGTTTTCCCCATAAACCAGTGACTAAAAAATGCGCATCAATATAAAAAAAACCGCTGCCCAAGGAATCACTACTTCCACATCCACATGTTCTATCCAAGTCTCTCACAACGAAAAAATTTTGTATGTGGAAATAATTGTTTATGGAACTTTAATAATATAATATTTGAATTCGTCTACCCTAAAATCCCATAAAACGATATCCCACATCGGTAGTGGGGTGGGGGTGGTAGTGGGGGTGGGTGAAGTAAAAAAATATTTTGAGACTTTTGATTCTTGTACACACACTAAATAATATATTTTTTTCATCCCCTTTAACAATGGGGTGGGGGTGGTAATGGGGTGGTAATTTGCTAATGCCAAAAAATTCTTTGAGACCTTAGCTCCTCTTGTATATCCCGAATCCCAATTTTATGGACTCTTACCTGCTTGATTTACCTATTTACCCCAACCCTTCGACGGAATAAGATGAAAATATAATCTAGTTCCAGATCCCGTTAAAGTACATACGTGTACCAAATTTCAAGTCAATATCTTAAACGGTTCCAGAGTAACCAGTAATCAGTAATCAGAGTAAACAGACCGACAGAAAGACCGATAGACAGACAGACAGATAGACAGACCGATAGACAGAAATTTTCTTTTCGCTCAAACTTCAAATCTCGACGTTTCATGACATTCTAAGCAATTTTTTTTTTGTCGTTACTATACTTCCACTGGATGTAGAAGTAAAAATATGGAATCTCGGATAAAATTTTATAAAAAAAACACGCTTTTATTTCTCGCTCTGTAGACAGTAACATGCTTCAAAATAAAAGAATCAGGCAAATCTCGCTGTTTTACAAATAAATTATCTCTTAAACCGTATATTGACATCTCTTCTCTTTCTCAAGAAATATGGCTTTAGAAACCTAAAAATTCGCCAGCAGTTCGGAAAATTGATAGAAATGTAGGATTATGCTTTCTAAGTCAAATATTCGAATATTTCATTTATTTTGTTGCAAAATTTCAGAAGTGCCGGTTTCCAAAACAAAAGTATATACTTTCTGTGAGATCCTTAACTGCCATTAAATATTGCATTAACTTTTACTTTGAAAAACTTTTTTCTTCTAAACTGGCACAACTTTTATGTCTTAAAGTGACTCTCAATTCTTTTGATTGGGGTAATAAAACACACTTACCACTTTCTGTTTCTCTAAAGATTCAAACTTTCGCCTTTCCCACCGTCTCTCCTGAGATCCGCGGTCATTAATTGCAAAGCAAACTGCCAAAGACAACACGTTAACCGGTTTTGTTTTCAAAAATTCTAACTGAGGTATTCAGCTTTTGCGGTCCTAACTTAATATCAAATTCTGTGAGGGTGAATTTAACCTAATACTGAATTGCTAATGAAATAAACATGGTGTGTAAGCCACTGCCATTAAGTTTAATGTATTCATATCGGAAGACAGCAAATCTTAGGATATTGTTTTAATAAATATCAAATCATAAATATATTTCTGTCTTTGCAAAATATTTGGATAAATTTATTAATTATAAAAACAGAAAGTTTCATTAAATACACTCTTTTGCAAAAAAATTGTACAACTCATGAGCGTGATTTTAAGTTTTTCCTTCTCTCACTTACAGAAGGGAAGTACCGTAACAGTGAAAAATCACTATCCGAGAGATAAAATTATAATGAAGGGTGATTTACCACAACATGAGGAAAATGAAATGGTGTACTAGTCTTCTATGTGGGAAAGTCCCTGCAAAATTTTAGAGTGATCCGAGGTAGTTTAGTAATTTTTGTTGCATTAAAAGTTGCAAAAATACGCTACTGGTATTTGTCTATATCCAGTGATAGGACAGTGAACTTACTTGGGAAAGAACATATCGGAGATGTTTACATTTTCTTAATTGGCATAAAGAGTTAAGCTGGCGCGTGCGGTCAAAGTGCCGCGTTATTAGATTTCGGTCAAACAATCAGGACACTGGTAGGTACAAAGTACCGCTTAAATTTGGTGTTTTTGTGGTCAACGGGTTTAAGAAAATATCTCTTACATATACTTGTTGTTGTAGAATTCACTAGCATAAGGTCGAGGTCGTCAAAAATTTTGTACATCAGATTTCCTCCTTGACGAAGATTACACAGATTTCCTCAAGATTTCCTTAAGATTTCTTCGGATTTCCTAAGATTTCCTAGAATTTACAAAGATTTTCTGCGGATTTGAATTTTTTCATTTTTTCAAACAAATGTTTGAAGAGCGGGGAGGAGGAATCTGAAAAGCGAAAGATTTCCTGAGATTACCTAAGATTTCTTCGGATTTCCTTAAGATTTCCTCAGATTTCCAAAGATTTCCAGGGATATCCTAAGATTTTCTCGGATTGCCTAAGATTCCCTCGGATTGTCTAAGATTTCCTTGGATTTCCTTCTGAGTGTACGCCAGATTTCCTTCGCGGTTTGCCCCTCGCATGAGGTCAATGTCTTTCCGACTTATTTTGCTATTTTTGTAGTGTGATTTAATTAAAACCTAAAAGTCACTTCTACCCTTTCCAGCTTTGCTGTCAGTCCCAAGTCTGATAAAGGGGGAGGGGAAGTGATATGGTTGTACTATATTACGTCAGATTGGTTATTTGTAGTGATACTCTTAGTTTAACATTTAGGCACAATGAAATATTTGTAACTCATAAGTCATAATAATGCTGTTCACTAGTTCATTAACCAAATAATAACACAATAACACCACAAACAAGAACTTGGTAAACTGACTGTAAACAATAAACAGTAAACTGACATTTGACAAATCGATCGAAATTGCTTTAGATATTCGAAACTACTGAAGCATGTTTATACGGAAAAAGAAACTTCCGTTCACTATTTCGTCCTTGTCTGACAATCTGATTGGTTGAAGAAAACGTCCGATTGGCTTAACCGTCTGTACACAGACCGAGAAAAAGGATGGAGTAGTGCACGCAAGTTTCTCTCTCTGTGTCACTTTCTCTAGTCGAGTGCTCCTTCTGGTTTGTTATTAATTCTGATGGACAAATCATAACGGAAGACGTCACAGTTAATGGCGCCAAATAACGCGCCGTTTTGAAATATCCAAATTCCTCACCGATGAAATTATTTATTTTCTCGCTGTATTGACATCCAAAAAATCGTAAATTTTACATTTTTATAACTTTTTTTTGATGCTGTATCGATTTTCATTATAAAAAAAATCATGCAACTTCTCTATTAACTTTTCCACATTTTCCCGCCGTTTTTCCATAAAACCGAATACATCATCGCATTCTACGGTAAAAATGCTATCAAAAACCGTGTTCATTTTCCGTTGTTCAGCTTATGCCAAAATTAGCTATTTTTTAACATTTAATTCATAATATAACAGTGTGAAAAGTAAGTGAAAAAATCTCAGTTCTGAATATTTCCATGCAAAAGTGCCTGATGAGTACCTAATTCCTTATCGAATCCTGAAGGTATAATTTCATCATTATCAATAATGTTAGCATCGATTTTATTTCATATATACCGATAATGTAAATAGGAAAACTACCAGAATAACATAGATTATAAGGCCAATCATAATATTCTACACCAGATGAAATCATTAGCAGAAGCACGTAAACAAGCAAAATTATAATTAGATTTTCACACAGCAATGTGTTAACCAAAGCGTTGACACAGTTTCAAGCCATCTGTTTCAAAACTAGGTACTTTATATGTATATTTGCATTTTCGGTCAAATAATGGACATTGTCGGACCTCTGGCTAACAATAATACCAAATTCAATATTGTGGGATTTAAATATATACAGAGTATTCGAATTTAACTTCCCCAACATTGCGACCTCGCTCACAATATCGGGTAAATTAATAAAAATTACGTATTTTTCTTGTTATGATGCTAGCGCCAGGAGAACTTATCTATCTTGATTGGTTTTTCACACATCTGAATATCTGAAAGATTATTATTTTCCTCATTACACACCCAACTGTAATTCTGTGAAAACATCCTTAGAGCAACTTTTCGTATTTTATCTGATTGCTATATAATGAAAGTATTACGATATTTCGTTTCGGATATATCATCGATGGATTAATTTATATATGAAGTGAAACGCACATTATTTAAGAAATTAGAAACAACAAGAAAATCTATCTAAAAAATATTCTTTTTTGTATTTGGTTCCTAAAATAGTTATTTTATGGACTCATTTGAGTCCGTAAAATGAGTCTTTTCCAGACTCAATCCCAAAAAGTTGCTATGGCAACTTTTGAAGATCATTTCCCAGGTAGCAAGGTGACGTCATTATGACGTCTTTTAAAGGTGATTTTTCGTCGCCGACGTCATTGTCCCAATAAATGACGTACCAGAGACGTGATATTTATAACGTACTTCTGACGTCATCATGAAGACGTCAAATACACGTTTCTTTTAGGTCATTATTTTGACGTCATTAATAAATGATGTACCAGAGACGTGATATTTAGTACGTACTTCTGACGTCATAATGAAGCCGTCAAATACACGTTTCTTTTAGGTCATTGTTTTGACGTCATTAAAATGATGTGAAATAAATCATTATAAAATAAAAATAAATAGAAGTATTTAGTGACTAGTTCAATTTTTGCCACATAGTAATACTAATTTTGTTTTACTATTTCTAAATAGGTATACAGCTTTTAAACATATTTAAATAAAGATGTTCAATGATTCAGTGAGTTAAGTGTTAGGTTGCGAGGCAAAAGGTCCGCGGTTCGATCCCCGCACATTCCGGTTTTTTTTTCGTCAAAAACTTTGTTAATAATTGTGGAAAAATATTATGAGAGGTATGCATCCCTTATCGCAAAATTCACTGATTACCAATACGTCATATTGGCGTCATATATATGACGTCATTGGGCTGTGACATTGTGCCGTCTTTTTCAGGTCATTTTTACGTCATGCTGAAGATGAAATTGACGTACTTAATGCCGAAAAAACGACGTCATAATGACGGCACCTTGCTGCCTGGGTTAGGTAAGTTATAAGTTAAATTGATAATAATTAAATGATTATGGCCCAAAATGAAAATGAAATGAAAAATTTTGAGCACCTTCAAAACTATTACCCCCCAAACGAAATACCCGAATCCGAGGGTATCGTCTTAATTTCTTTTGATGTTGTGGTGGTAGTAGCTTCGCTAGTAACCGATATTATGTTATTCGATGGTTCAATTTCCTTCTCCCCCATTAACATTCTGCACACTTTTTTCTTCCTGTTCTCAATTGATTCTTCTATATATGACTCTGCCACTGAAGACCATCTGGAATTATTTAGAATAAAAAGAGAATAATATTGTGAAAAAACTTGCTTCCATCCTCCTACCCAAGTAACACCAGTAGTTGTAAATTGGTTGCGCTAACGTTGTCGCAGCTAAAGTTATGACGATTTGGCTGTCGTGGCTAGCTGCACTGACATTTTAAAGAGGTTACGATAACGTTGTGGCAACTAAAATGGTACAACATTTTTTGCAATTTAAAGGGTTATAATGGCCATAAAGTTGTGGCAAATTTACAGTAAAATAGGAAAGATTATGGCTATTTAGATGTGAATTCCATTTGGTATAAAAATACGTTAGAAAAGCTGGATTACGGTTTTCATATACAAATCTGGTCATGATAAATTATTAGGCTGTAATAACTGTTTACAGGAATGGATGTATTCTTTAATATTGTACCTAACCTATAGGTAAAAATAATATATCAGCGATTTTGGCGATGGATCTGAATAAAATTACATGCGATTGTCATTTTTTCGTGAAATATGGAAGTTGTACCTCTGTATGTACGAAGCGCCTCAGAAATTTTCTGATTTAAAAGAAATCGTTAATGACCTCAAAATTATGATTTTTAATTTTTTATTCGGAAAAAATTGTTAAAAATTACTTATTTCTAAATATTAGGTCTACTAGAAACTATTAAAATACTTTTATATTACAAAAATGATATTAAATGTCAAAAAATTAAATATTGTTCAAAATTGCTGCATTTCCCAAGCACTCATCACTCCTCCCTGAACAGAAAATATGGCCGCTAAGATGAAGTGAAAAATTAAAATAACCTTTAAGCAGCCATATAGACTATCGTAACTATTTAGCTTCCGTTTGGTTGCAAATCAGTTACAGAAGCTGTTTGACAGCTTAATGGCTATTGAAGAAGAAGAGGAGAATTAATTGACATTAAGTCAGAGTACGTCTAGGGAGAGTATGGACAATCGGTAGCCATTTAAAGTTGTAAGCGGAGCGCGCGTGCGCTTTCAGAATTGCCATACGTAAAAATATATTATTTTTAAATACTGCCAACACAAATAAACTAGTATTTTAAATTACGCGCCATTAAGCTGTCAGTATCGGAAAGATAACTAAAAATGGCAGAGCCAATCAGCCCGTGTAACGCTTTGTCCATACTCTCCCCAAACGTACTCTGCATTAAGTTTAACAAATGTGCCACGTCCACTTCAGACTAATAACTAATAATGAATATCTTTATGGGCTGCATATTCTAGACCGTCGCATAAATTATTGTCACTTTCTGATTCTGGAATTGAAATAACTGATGGCATTGCTCTGATTTTAGACTGATGTATAACTTCTGTTAATTCTGCAGGTACACTACGCACCTTTTTGCCGTGTTAGTTTTTCTGTAATATGTTGAATTGTATTTTATCTTTGTCAGTTGCAATAATTTGAAAACAAATTGACTATCAGTCATGTTTGCCAAAATAACACGCATATAGGTTAGATACCTACTCCTTTGTTTTGGTTATATATTCGTATTATAGAATATTTAAAGCTAAATTGCTTTATTTGTCAAATTATATGCATGTTCACAGCAAAATGACCTTGACTTTTTTCTTGCTATTATCTGCAGTTGTAAAAGCCAATTCATAGCTACAAATATGGAAAATATTGCTTTAGCTGTCAAACGGCATTTTTTTTTGCTAGAAAGTATATACTGCAACCAAAAATTACAACTATTTGTTACAGCTGCTATTGAGCTGTTGCGATAGCTGTGGAAGGCATATTTCTGCTGATTCAGTCATCCAAATGGCAATTGCAGCTATTTGTTTGTTCAATTATGTTGCCACAACGTTAGAGTAACAAAAATATTTGAAATAAAAGGCTTTGAGATTTGAAGACCAAATTACAGCCAAACGACTGTCATCTTAACGTTTTAACAGCCAATATTTAGTAGCGAAAACTCTATAGTCCACTACTTGGGTAGTCTTTTCAACGAGATTAAATCGACGTCAGCATTTGCTGCAAGAGACGCAGAACTTCGCCAGAAGCAATGCCCTGTATACTCTGTCTGGTTCGGTAGTTTAAGAAATTCAGCAACGATAGAGGGCATCTTCCCAAACGAATGGATTCCTACACGTTGTAGACTAGTATTACTATGAGAAGATCCCAGGGCGGAGCCAAAATGCGCGAATATTTTTACCAGTGGCATAACTTTATCTGGGGCATAGGAATGTGTAATTGCAATAAAAGTTTCGCGGTCAAGGAACTGTGAAAATGGAGTAGATTAAAACTTACCAACTGTTACGAGTAACCTTTGTTCAGAAGAAGTGTAAGAATAGTAAGTTCTACTAAACTTTGCCTAATAAAGTTGTTTTATTATTATTATTACCGTCGCCGCCGCTCTACTGCAGGGCACCGCCGCCACTGGTGTTGACATTGAATGTCACGTAATTCTTTCTCATTGGTTTAAAATGATGGAGCGCACAAATTCGTTTCTGCGCATATTTTTTGCTGGCATCTTCTCATAGTAATACTACCTTACCGTGTACATTTTCCCTTACGATAGGAAATAAAAAAATAATCTTGTTTAACATTCGCTGGTAGTAGACGAACATATTTCTGGTACACTTCCATGGAATTAACAGCTTCACCTTCAGCTACCACGGGAAACACTTTCTTAATGTTGATCTTCGTATCTAGAATTGTTATAAGAAGACATCGTGTGTCTTTTTAGACAATATCTTGTATTTTTAGTGAATGTAGCTCTTCGCGCTTGCATGCACCACACACGTCAATGAGAAGAGCAACCAGCGAAATTAAATAGGGAACTGATGCATGTCATTAAAGTATGATTCTATACTTACTTTGATTAATAAATACTTCTCATCGTCTGCATTTGTCAAAAATATATCAATTTCTTGGCGCATCAAAACCACAGAAGAAGGAACTACCAGAAGCGGCACTCTCAGCACCGCCTTTGATGTTTTTTTGTGACCTTCGTCATTTTGTTGTTGGTAATTTTGGCGGGAAATTTAAACAGCATGTTTATAAACAAACTTTACACAAGCTGAATACAATCACCTTATTCGAAGAATTCTACTTATAATGGACATTAAAGCTATTAAAGTAAACTGGGTAAATTTGTCTCTACGAACAATTGTATTCTTAATATAAATAAAGTCACAAAATGTATTAAAATCAATACAATATCTCGAGAAAATCTGCAATTTCTTACTGGGAGGTTGTTCTGAGGAAATATTAATTTTTTTTCTGTTTAAACTACCAAATTGAGGAAAAATAGTAGGTAAGTGCTATTGGTAGCAATCTATTCTGATACATATTTGTCGTGCGCACAACTTAAAATTGTTATAAAGTTCGGTTGAACTTTTACTTGCCAAATCCCCACGATCGCATGCTTCCAACCACAATACGGACCTTAAAAGAAGAAAGGTTCACAACTACTTGGAAATATCTTATAATTTACATCAATAATAAAATACCTTTGGGAATCCTTAGGAAACCCAAATAAACTAATGTCTTTTCCTGTCGTACTACTTGTACATTCCTTAACAGCGCAAACGGTTCCCCCTCGTTTACTCATATCGCTAATAAAAATTACTATTAACACAGCACAATAATACTAAAATCTTTTAAGAATTTATTTCGGTATTATGTCACAGACTGTCATTTACCGCACTTTATTGTTTTAACCTAAAACAATAAATGAACTGACGGATGTACTAACAACAAAATGGCGGCAATGGAATTTTGGCGGGTAGCTCAAGTGTCGTTTCTGGTAGTTCTCTTTTCTGTGTCAAAACGTTGACTTTGTGGGCTCGTAGCCTACTGAATTTTGCTTTAAAAAGCCATGATTCTGACGAATTTGTTTATTTCTATATTTTCTTTGACAGAAAAAACAGCTTTTATCATCGAATATTTTGACCAGAGAGTAGATGGTTTTACTTCTTGCGACTGTAATAGGAAAATACAAAAACAGTCACAATAAAAATTTACATATGTTATATTGAATGCAAAGAATAGCAGCACTTACCTTTACATGTAAATAGTTCAATATTGCATCTTCGTCTACAATTACAATGTTGTTCATTTCTTTCCATCGAATGAATGCTTCATATTCCTTTTCATAAATTTGACGAGATTTCACTGGAAGTAAATCTAACACAATTTCCTTCGCTTTTTCAAATATAATTTGTGAATTATGCATTTTATACTGTATAAAAAGAACGCGTAAATTTTTATTTATATTAAACAATCTGGTTACTATGGTCGCATGATAATTAAAATTCGAAGTTCACTATTTTCGAGAAATATTTGCTCCAATCAAAAATTTAAATATGTTTTAGGGTCCCTTAACAAAAAAAGTTGTTTGTAACACGTACCTAAAATCAGTTTTTTGGGACTCATTGGCTATTCCGGACTCGGCTTCGCCTCGTCTGGAAACAGCTACGATTCGTCCCAAAAAACATGATTTTAGGTACTTGTTACAATAAAAACTATTAATATAACCTAACGTCTCTGTCTGTAACTGTTTTGTGTTGATATTGACTTATGATATTGACTTGAAATTTGGTACACCTGTGTTATAGCGAGATCTGGAACTAGATTAAATTCGCCCGTCTCTTTCTGGACGCATTTTTACGAACCTCACTTTTTATTCACGATGCTCCCTTTGTCGTGTTTTTGTATTTTGCAATTTTGTTGAAATGTCAAAAAATGCCACTTTTCATTCGTTCGTGCCGAGCCGAATTTTCGATTTGCCCTATGCAATTTACGATGTGGATCAACTAGAACTCTTCTTCTTTCCATCGCGATATGGTACGGTCGTCCCGCTGGTGTATTTCGAAAAATATGAACATTTTAAGATTGCACTTTTTTCGGCTCCAAAATGCTACTTTTTTTTCGCCGTTTTTCATTTATATCTCGGAAACGGCTGCAGCTAGCTCAAAAATAAATTTTCACGAGGGTCCAGATAATTTCTTGAGGAATCGCCCAGTTCCATCAGAATTGTCCCAAATACTTTCATTTCGGAGAAATCGACCCAAATATGTGGCGATGCACGACTCAAAATTGTACATTTCTTGCTTAAAACCTCCATAACTCCTAAACGGTGGCTCCTAGGCCAAAAAACTTCGCCCTAACGAATTTGTACAGAATTAACTTATCTAAAAGTCTTTTTTTTTTTTAATTGTCATACTCCAAAAATTAACGAACTAGGAGCGGTCAAAGTGGAGGCTTTTTAATTTTTTTTTCATCCCGCCCGTGCCTACGTTATAGCTAAATATCGATTTTCTGAAACGTCCAATCAAATTCATCCACTGCTGTCAATCTGCGAGGCGATAAAAAGTCATATACAGGGCGATTTATCTAAATTGACATTTGTTTCGTGTTTTTGCGCGATGCAGATTGAAATCAAGGACCATTGTATAAACTGTCGATCTGCATAAGCGTCCTCAATTTTACTTGCCAAATGGTAAAGCTACCGTTCAATAGATGACACTAGCAAATTTCGATCAATAATAATGTCATTTGTTTTACCGTATAAGTAAAGTGTGATGTACAGAGTGATATTTCTTAAAGTGGCAGAGCCTCCAAGTGATTTCGCTGATAACTCAGGAACGGATGTAGATATCGAATTGAAATTTGAAACCTAGGTGGAAATGTAGACGGACGGAATACAAGTGAATTAAAAATACATCTACGTGACGTCACAAAGAAGTAAAATTCTTACAACAGAAGGTAGATATATCGACTTCATATTTGAGACGTAGGTGGAGCTATTGAAGAAAAACAAAATTCGAGTGAATCAAAAATACACCTACGTCACAAAAAATAAAAATTCCTATAACGCACGAACGGGCAAAGATACTAACTTCATATTTGAAATGTAGGTGACACTATTGAAGATAGATGAAATTCGAGTGAATCAAAAATACACCTACGTCACAAAAATAATTTTCGGTGAAATGTCTCTTTTCAGAAAAATGTCAAATTTTCGGAGAAATGTCACTTTTCAGAAAATGTCAAATTTTCGGAGAAATGTCACTTTTCAGAAAAATGTCAAAAATTCGGGAAAATGTTAATTTTCGGAGAAATGTCACTTTTCAGAAAAACATCAAATTTTCGGAGAAATGTCACTTTTCTGAAAAATGTCAAAAATTCGAAAAAACATCAAATTTTCGGAGAAATGTCGTTTTACAGAAAAATGTCAAATATTCGGGAAAATGTCAAATTTTCGAGGAAATGTCACTTTTTAGAAAAATGTCAAATTTTCGGATAAATGTCACATTTCAGAACAAAGTTTTCGGAAAAATGTAAAATTTTCAGAAAAATGACAAATTTTTATGAAACTTTTGAAGGGACGGAATCCGGAAAAATTTAAAATTTTCAAAAAATGTCAAACTTTCATAAAAATGTCAAATTGCCATAAAAATGTAAAATTTTCTGAAAAAATCAAATATTCAGAAAAATGTCAAACTTTCAGAAAAATATCAAATTTTTAAAAAAATGTAAAATTTTAAAAAAATGTCAAATCTTCAGAAAATGTAAATTTTTTAAAAAAAAATCAAATATTCAGAAATATATAAAATTTTCGAAAAAATAATTTTTCAAAAAATGAAATTTTAAAAAATGTCTGATTTTAAAAAAAATGTCAAATTTTAAAAAAATGTTATTAAAAAATGTTAAATTTTCAGAAAAATATCAAATTTTCAAGAAATTTCAAATATACGAAAACAAGTCAAATTTTCATAACTCTTAAATTGATTGAAACGTTAAATTGAGTGCGAAGCACTCAAGCCCTCCGCTAGGAGCTAGAATGGGCTTTAGCCCATTCTAGTAAAAAATAAAACCGTGATTTAGTGTGTGTACAAGAACCAAAGTCCCAAAGTCTTCAAATTTCGTTTTACATCAGTCGCCCCCACTACCACTATCTCCACCCCCACTACCGATGTGGCATTTTGTTTTAAGTTTTTTTGGAGTAGAAGATTTTAAATGTTATAATATTAAACTTCTATGATAGGTACATGCTACCGAATTAGAAATAAATAAAACATACCACACAAATTACAAAATCTCAAAATCTGACAACAATAACTAGGTTGAATGGTACAAAAAGAAGTCAATATACAATAATTACCTGGCGATGCGACGTTGTCTCCTCAGCCCGATAATGATTCTTTTGGATGTTCACTAAAATAATACCCTGCCGAGAATTAGAACGAAATTTCTTTCATTTTTCTTTTATCCTAAGTTCTAATGAGGAAACAGCTCGAGTTTCACGAAAATTCTCGTGTTTACCACAGTTATTTTCGTTAGAAATGTCTGTTTATAACAAGCGATAACTTACTATGTTTGATGTCAAAGTGCCGCGTATTATACTGACTTCCTTTATACCATTATTGTTTTCCACATGAGCTACTGTTAATAAAACAACGAAGTAAAATGCTGAAATATGAATATCATCATAAACATAAAACCCTCTTATATATGAGCATGGTTCGCAATACACAGATGTGACACACCAGAAGCCGAGCTTTTGTTTTATAGAATGAAACTGTTTCTATGCCACTGACAATTGTTTTACTTTTCTCGCACATTTCTTGGATATTATATCTCCCAATGCTATAAAATACACGGCATTTTCAGAATTGCGGCATACATTAAATAAATTAGAGTTTCATAGTGGAATGAATTTAGATTTTACTTTGGAATTCAATGCAACCTGAAATTTTAAACCAGAAAATTCGACGAACGGTTCTTAAATATCTCGAAAACTGCTAATTTTGTCAAAAAGTGTTAAATGTAAAACTTGATGCTTATGAAATTACCTAGAATTTGAGGTCAAAAATTGACCCAGACCCTTCCAATGCTCTTTTCCGTGATTAACTCAAAAACCAAGGGTTCTGAAAAAAAATGTTCATTACAAAGTTGAAAGGTAATTCATTTATCTACAATTTAGTACGTCTCAATCTAACCGTCATTTCCATGCATTTTTATTAAGAAAAAAGGGTCGATTTCTTGAGAAGTCATATTAAGCATTTTTTACTGAAAAACTAACACAATATTATTTATCGGCATACTTTAATATCCATAAGTATATCCAAAATTTAACATTTTGATTTGTGGTTTTCGAATTTACGGCCCACTTTTCAAATATTAAATAACATAGGCCCACAAAAAAAAAGTGGTCTGTGTTGGGATACTGACCATACCTATCCCTTGTATTTTGAGCCGTTGAACACGAATCTGGCCTTTGCTTTTTCCTAGCACGTCAAGTTTTTTTTAACACCAAAAAAGTGGATTATAATATTGCTTACCTAGCTCATTTAAATCAGACTCCAAAAGTGATTTAACTTTAAAACTTCACCCTAATGACATTGTGGTGTTTCAGCATTGACCTTACAACTCAAAGAAATCGTAAACCTCCATAACTCCTTAACCCCCATAACCCTGGGAATCCGATGAAAATAGTGGGGAATTTTAATTGGGGGATTGTGGAGGCTCTCGATTGGGGAATCAATTGGATTGTGCCCTCAGAACCTTGCCTCGTTATCAAGTAAGCCTATAGCGCTCCAGCAGCAAACTCTTCTATTACATACTCCAGTAACCCCGTAAACCCATAACTGTATAACTCTGGGAATATAATAGAAGAATGTGAAGAATCTGAACAGGAGAATTCATGAGATTGTGTTCTCGGATTCTTGAAATTGAGTAGCCCGTGATCCCTTAGCTGTTGAACTGCAAAACTTTTAGCCGTTTAACCCCGTGATATTGGGAATTCAATGAAAGCAAATTAGGGAATCTTAATTGAGGATTCAGTGAGAATGTAACTTTGGAAGTGGAGTATCTTCTCAGGTGATTTCTGTTTGGGTGACTTCATTTGATATCTTGCTTCTGCGAACTCTTTTATCTTCGAACGATCTATGTAACAAATTTCTTTTGCGCTTCTTGCTCTACATCACGTGTTCCCTCTTCAACATCCAATGCTATCATTTGCTCAGCCCACCTTCCTTGATATCATAAGATAAAAAAATTGCAAAAGCAAGAGATCAAATGAAGTCACCTAAACAGAAATCACCTAAAAAGATACTCCACTACCAAAGTTACATTCCCATTGAATCCTCAATTAATATTTCCTAATTTGCCTTTATTAAATGCCTAGAATCACGGGGTTATACGGCTAAAAGTTTTGCTGTTCAAGAGCTAAGGGATCACAGGCTACTCGATTTCAAGATTCCAAGAACACAATCTCATTAATTCCCCTGCTCAGATTCTTCACATTCTTCCAGTGGCGGCTGGTGAAATTTCAATAATTTTTTTCTTGTCTGTGGCGCATGGGACCCATACGAAATATGGGAACTAACATCTAGAGAAGCACTCCTCTAACGACCCTTAAAAAATTTTGAAAAAGCAGTTTGCGAAAAATTTTTTGAAAATTCGGTTGCCCCCCTCGGTCTAGGGACTCCTGTTTAAAATTATTTTTTTTTGTCGTATACATTTTACTTTTCATAAAAATACAACCACAGGTTTTGGAGTTTATGAAAATGATTTTAAACAGGAGTCCCTAGACCTAAGGGGGGCAACCGAATTTTGAAAAAATTTTTCGCAAACTGCTTTTTCAAAATTTTTTAGGGGTCGTTAGAGGTGTGCTTCTCTAGATGTTAGTTCCCATATTATACTACTACTACTACTATTTATATATTTTACTACTATTTATTCCTGGGTTTCCCTCTTGTAGTAAATAGATTCTCGCGGTAAATCAAATGTTGCGGCTCGTTTATTACTGGGTTTCCCACTTGTACTAAACGATCTAGATAGATCCTAGTAAGGCCTATAGTCGAGATTATAACTTACTCCTTCTTGGTCCTGGAAGCTAAAAGGATTGATTTAAAATTTAGAGCTGTTGGTACTTAATCCAACGGGAGAAGAATTAGATTCTTCTCCCTTAAACACTAATTAATCTTTCGTACACGATATTGTCTACGCAAATATAATCGCCGCGTGCCTTTACCTATCAGTGGGTAGATTTTATATGAAAATTCGGGCAAGTAACGAAGCCGGTCAGAGTTTAAATGCCTCAAACATAGGTGGCGAAAATAGCTTCGTTACAATGAGGATACAGGGATTGCCGTTGAAGCATCATAGAGTGCTTGATTCCAAGATTCTAATGTCACATGACACGAATTCCCCTATAGAATCTCCATTTCTTCCGTTGAATTTTCAGAGTTACGGGGTAACGAGGTTATGGCTATGGTTATGGTTATGGTTATGGTAATGGTTATGGGACGCTAAGGTTATGGGATAATGAGGTTGTGGATGTATGACACTCAAGCACAAGGATCCGAGGTCACAATCTCATTAACTCCTCAATCAAGATTTCCCACTATTTTCATCGGATTCCCAGGGTGATAGGGTTGAGAAGTTATGGGGTTAAGGAATTATGAGGTTTTGCGGTTTCTTTGAGTTATGAAGTCAATACTTACTACCACGATATTATTAGGGTGATGTTTTAAAGTTGAATCATTTTTGAAGTCTGATTTAAATGAGCTGTGCAAACAATATTACGATATACTTTTTTGATGTTAAGAAAAACCTGACGTGCTGGGGAAAAACTAAGGTCAAATTCGTGTTCAGCGGATCAAAACACAAGGGATACTAATACACTAATGGTTACTTTATATTATGTGACTTCTACATAACTTTCTCGGTACATGGGGACGTTTTAGTTACCAGTACAACGATCTTCGAGATTTTAGCAAACGATGGTAGCAGTGACTAACTTTTGTCACTGAAATGTGACTTCAAAGTTTCAATCACCTTCAAGTAGCTTTGATATTTGCGGCGACGTTCTAGGAACCTTCACTATCCGTTTAGAGTCGTATAACTTGTAAGTAACATTTATTAGTGTTAATAATATAACATTACCGCTACCTGTAGAACTGAACTTCACTCTGCACGGCTATTACAATGTGCGTATCACTCGTTAAATTCACCATGAAGTAATTTTACCATCTAGTTCCCAATGTTCACAATGGATAGGAAAGCAGGCGATAACGAGAGAAATATATTTCATATTCCACGCATGTGCGAGTTGTTAGGTTCCATGTTTCGTGTTCGTGATTCCGATGATCTGAAATACATAACCTAGTTTATGCTTGTCTTGTAACCTTTATCTTTTCAGAATTTGGGCTGTTTACCATTTTCAAGTAATAACATATTTTTGTGCTGAATTTACCTTTACATTTACCTTTTTTGTTAATCACAACTCAAATAATATCAGAAATAATAGTGTTCCACCAAGCCAAAATTAGGGACGCGTTCAGTTTAAATGTCGGACATACGGCAGCAGACCAAAGCGCGCGTACAGAATCAATGTTGGGAAAAATGGAACTATGAAGTGGCAGCATGAATTTTGCTGCGACTTTAAAGTAACGCCACAGTCCCATTCGATACTTTGTAATAAATATAACTTTAAAGTTACATATTTGCAGTTTCTGTCACTATCCCTAAGTAGCAATTACTTTTAAGTTACATTTCTTAGCGAAAACGACTACAAAGTGATTCTTTTTGAAATACGCCATTTTGATGGCGAAAACATATTACAACACATAAAACAAAACTTCTCAAATGACTTAAACATTTAATTTATCTCCACATCGATGTAAAAATGAACAAATAACGAATGCAAATTTATCGATATTAGGTAATAAGATTCAATTACCTGTTATGTTTTCACTTGATGATACACTCTAAACAATATTGTGTAGCTGCTTTTAAAGTTGACGGTAATGATGTAACTCGGTATAAACAGAGGAAATGAGTTTCTTCAGCTTCTTGTAAATAAGTTGCGTTTTCATTATGAAAAATTTTCACGATATCATCTACAATTTTTAATTCCTCTGTAAGTTTAAAGTCCACTTTGAAAATTATCGATGTATTTCTTACTTATCTTTGATTTGTTTTGATGGTAATGGACTACCAAAGTTTTTATCTAATTATTAAACGTTCATTACTAAATTTTATACGAAAACAATTTATTTTTCGTGATCTATTTAATGAAGACCAACAGCTAAACCAATTTTTCCAATAAGAAAGTTAATTGCTTATAGATTGAATCTAGTTTTGTTTTATCAGCCTCAGGAAATTGTTAATCTCGTATCTGAGAAACGTTCCTCAGTTGAAATGCGCTAGGAGTAAATTATTAACTATTAAAAATAACCTCCAGCGATTATTACCATTTATTATTATAATGTGCAAGCAATTTGCAAATCAAATATCTTACCGATTGTGTTATACGTTATAAATATGTAATTATGCAATATTCGAAATACTCTTGCACGTTAGAACTCAATCCAGGACTGTGTTCGTCAATTATTTTCCACCAATATCTATCATGTCAGTTAAATACAAAAAAAGTATCATTTAACTAGCTGCTGATTATGATATCGATTATTCAATTCAGTTTATCTTTTCACCCACAAGATATTGCTGTACCTAAAAAATCAATTTTGTAGATAGCGATTATCGACGATCAACTGATGTCAAATATACGAGCTAATACTAAAATGGCAATATATTATACACAGTACAAATGATAAATTAATAATCCATAAAAGATTTTACATACTTACATCAACTGACAGAAACGAAACATTGTCTGTTGCAAAAAAATACTAAATAGAAAATCGTCAGAATATCGCCCATTCTATAAAAAAATATATATATTAACACGCTAGCTGATAAACTTGACCGACTATTCAAAGAAGCTTTTTAAGCTTCTATAGCTCTGAAGATGTCACAGGTTTTGTCAAGGATGTCCACAATCTATTTCAAACTATCGACCTATTTACTTACCGACTATAATATCAAAAATTTTCAGAAAACTTATGTACATGAGTACTGAAATTTTTAAGCAAACTGTAATTTAATAAATCAATGCCAACAGGGAAAACGGAAAATCAACAACGACTGCAGAGTGCGACACAACTAAGATCATTGTAGACAATTTGGTCTTCAATCGTCAAAAGGCTGGTACAGCACGTGACTTGTCCAAAGCGTTTGAAATAGTTCATTCTAGATGGTATTTTATGGTATACGAGGTGTAATTAAATTAGTTCCAAAGCTATTTAGTGGACAGGAAGCAGCGAACAAATTTAAGATTAGGCATTGGATAGAATAAGAAGTGCGGGTATATCGGGGAACAGTCCCAGGACCACTTTTATTTCTACTTTACATAAACGATCTGCCATCTTGCGCATTAAATTCCTTGGCAACTCTTTTTGCTAATGATTCACATTTTTTATCAAATGCCGCACTTATACAAATATTCTACCTTATGTAAATCAATGGTTGTTAAATGATATACGTAATTAAAGCCAATGAAATTAAAATTAATTCCATCTAAACAGATTGTAAAAACTTTAACCAAAGAGAACGACCGAATATCACAACTGCAAACTTTAATATTAAATGTACTGATGAAATAAATTCGCTCGGTTTTACTTTAGACAGGCAAGTGAATTAGAAGAAACATATTGCAGCACCAAATAAGAAACTAAATAGCGTATGTTTTTGTCTGAGAGCTATGGCAAACAAGGGTTTGAACAAGAATATTTTGAAAATACTTTATCACGCAGTTTTGGTGCCCTTTTGTCATATAGTATATTTTTTTAGGATATCTCTACCGACCGGACTAAAACTATTACCATAGAGGAACACGCTACCAGAAGTATTTCGCGATTAAAAAGTCGCCATGAATGCTGTAAGTCGCAACGCAAATATTTCAACATTACCTTCTTTGTACATATTAAAAACAATATTATTTGTACATGAGAATAAATCAGCCTACACCTTTAGCAACTCAGATACACGTCAAAACAATAACTTAGTAATATTAGCGCGTCGTAGAACTTCTCTATATGAAAACCATTATTAGTACAAAGAAGCCATCCTATACCTACAATAAACTACCTAGGGACACCAAAATGTTGTCAGTAGAACGCTTTGCAAATAAAAAACATGCTGTTACAAAAGCATTTTATTAGCAATCCAAAACTTGAAACGTACCAAATAAAACCTAACCTAACCTCAAAATTAATTAAAACTTTTGTTTAAAAATACGCACTTCGTTAAATTGGCTGATAGTACCTCCAACGGTTATTACCACGGTAGTTTATTCGGCTTTGCTTCATAGTACTCTTTGTAACGACCACTGAACAAGTCTTCTTCACTCTTACTTTACGACTTTAAACGTCATGTGCCGAGACGACCACAGCGTTTCACGAAATGCCTAGGCAGATTGTGCAACCTCAAGAATTTGCATGATATGCCGGCAGTTCATGTGCTGCCTAGGCTTTTCACGAAATGACATATTTCATCAAAAGACTACCACATATATAGCATTGTACCATACAACCCACACATTTCCACACGCAGTTATGTTCTTGAAATAAATTTTATTCTATTCCTTAAATCATTGTACTATATAAGCTACTTATTTTGCATCAGTTTTTTAAATTTTATAATTTAAAAATTAATTATAGAATAAAGAATATTGTGAAAATTTAAAAAAAATTGTAAGCCTTTATCGTATGCTAGCAATAATCATCATAATCAATAATCATATTTTTGTTATTATGACTAATTATAAATGTGATGAAAGAATATGTAGAATTAGTGACTTTTATTTAGCTTTCACTAGCAGCTAACTGCAATGAATTATTATAAAGAATTAGATGTTACCACATTTTGAATTACTATGTTCAGAAATGGGAAGGTAAAATAATATTTTCGTCGTAAAATGAACATCTAGACGTGAAATGTCGAGCGTAAACCTATTGTCAGATCATGAATATTAAGTATAATCACTTATTTAACCAATGCATATTTACCACCGACAGTTATGAACGCCAAGGAACAATCTTCACTGCTATAACTGACACTTTAACTTGGAAGATTTACTGAATCTGGGTTGGGGTAGTTAATGTGAATTACATCGTAAAATTAAGGAAACATCAGTTTTACAGGTCTTTGAAAATAAGGTACTTGAGCAGGGAATTTGAACCGTTACTTCACCATTACAAGAAAGACCTTATAGTAGGGAAGCTAAAACAAAATAACTCGTCAAATAACGAATTTCGTCAAACTAAGCTGGGTTATAACAAGCAAAAACATATTCAATATGGTCTCCTGAGTAGAAAGATTCCTGCTGTCGCGCTTTTATTATGTGGAGTATGGCGTTCTGACGTCATCAAGATGGCATCCGAACGTTTATAAGCAGAGGAATTATTTAGTTTTAATGATAAATGTCTCAGAAACTATGGCACTTGCGTAAAAAATGCTAACGATTAAAAACAAAGGTTAATAATTATGTCACCAAATGATTTTTTATTTATTTCTGGTATCATAATTGCGTTCTAAAATTAAACAATTTGATGAGGTAGTTACTTACGTGTCGGTTGAGTAAATGTTCGATATGGTGATACAAGCTTCCATATAGTAAAGTAGTATTACCACAGTAGAGAAAAGACCAGTAGTTTCACTTGCAGCGGTCCCTTTGATATTTGTTGTACTCGATTTTATTTTTTTTAATCCACTGCGCATCTACTGTTTGTATCCCACGCGCATTTCATCGACAGTGGCGACTGTTCAGAAACGTAAACGTAAACAAAAATAAACATCCGCCCCACCCTATATCATCACTGCCGTCCACTGTCGTGGTGCCGTCCACTGCGCATCGAATAGTTTAAGCCCACGCGCATCGCATGCGCACTGAAAATCTTATACAACTGTTCCGGCTGAGTCGGACTACTGGTCTTTTCTCTACTGTGGTATTACTTTGAGAAGATGCCAGCAAAAAATATGCGCAGAAACGAGTTTGTGCGCTCCATTATTCTAAACCAATGAGAAAGAATTACGTGACATTCAATGTCAACACCAGTGGCGGCGGTGCCCTGCAGTAGAGAGGCGGCGACGGTAATAATAATAATAAAACAACTTTATTAGGCAAAGTTTAGTGGAACTTACTATTCTTACACTTCTCCTGAACAAAGGTTACTCGTAACAGTTGGCAAGTTTTAATCTACTCCATTTTCACAGTTCTTTGACCGCGAAACTTTTATTCCAATTGCACATTCCTATACCCCAGATAAAGCTATGCCACTGGTAAAAATATTCGCGCATTTTGGCTCCGCCCTGGCATCTTCTCATAGTAATACTAGTCTAGTAAAGATTTTGCTCAAAATGTTGTCGCACATTCTGCAGCATTTGTCACCTTTTTCATCGTGAACATTTTTGTACAAGCTACTAGTATCATGTCTTTGATGAAACTGCTATCAAAAACCTGGCACTAATAGTAACAAGCAAATAAAACAATAACCAATAATTTCAATAATCTATCGTCACATTCATAAAAAATAGCATGCCATTTCGCAGATAATACTGAGCAAAGTGGAAAAATGCCACCATCTTGTCCCGCACCCCGGGGGAGTTTCATTTTTTAAACTACTGTTATCATTTTTCATGATGAAACTTTGACCAAACGATAGCTCTCGGTTTGTAGAACACGGAAAAAATAGGTTACCTATCAAAAACTTGGGCTAAACATGCGGCAACCTGGCATATATCGGCCTACCGGTTTCTAGCAAAAAAGATGGAGAAAAACTTTCTGTACAAAAAATAAAGTGCATAAAATTTTCTACAATTTTGTTCCTATACAATATTTGCATTGGAGTTACCATTTTCCAGATAAATGATTACTTTCTTAAAATAAAATATAAAATTCAATATAAAACGTAACACTACGGAACCCACCCTAACTGTCCGTGCACCACTACGATCCTTGGGGACAATGTTTTTCATAAAGATGAGAGCCTAAGGAATAATTTAAGACATGTCCTAAAAAAAAAAGCTGGCTGTACTTTCAAAATGGCGTCCGTTTAAAAAAAAATGCAAATATTGTTTTTGTCATTTAACACAAAATCTAAAAAAGATGGAGAAAAACTTTCTGCACAAAAAACAAAGTGCATAAAATGTTCTACAATTTTGTTCCTATACAATATTTGGATAGGAGTTACCGTTTTCCAGATACCACTGTTACCGTTTTCGAGATAAATGTCTACAAATTATATTATTATTATTATTATTATTATTTTTCAGTTTATTTTATTTAATTTTTATGTTAATAATATAAAGTTATATTATACGCCTTACAATAATTGTCACAGTTATTTCCTGTATGTGATTTACCGATATATGAATTTCCATGTTTTCTTAATTTTGGACTCATTTATCTGGAAAATGGTAACTCCTATCAAAATATTGTATAGGTACAAAATTGTAGAAAATTTTATGTACGTTGTTTTGTGTTAAATGACAAAAACAACATTGGCAACAGTTTTTTTTAACATATGGCCGCCATTTTGAAAGTACAGCCAGTTTTTTTTTAGAATATGTCTTCAATTGTTCCTTAGGCTTCAATCTTTATGAAAAACATTGTCTCCAAGGATCGGGCGGGGGATGCACGTACAGCTAGGGAGAGCTCCCGACTATTACTTTCTATCATTAACCGATACTTTATTTAACATTGCAATAATTTAAACAAATAATATTTACAAGTGCATTTTAGTTTCACTACATTTTATGGGTTTTTTTCTTATTTTTTCAATGAGGTTTTATAAATGTACTAATTGTTCTAGACAGATTTAATAGAAAGGAATTTCACTTAGTTAAAGGGTTTGAATAGACATGTAGTTATGACATTTTGGGGAATACTTGTTCACATTACTATTGATGAAAGTTCCAAATTAAAAAATTCAATCATAACATGGCTGAAACGAAGGAAAATTTATTGTTGTCCTTGTCTTTGAGGTCAAAAATTACTAATTTTCGTCGTGAATTTTGATCTGGCAATTACTTCTGTCATATACCGATACTTTATTTAATGTTGCGATAATTTAAAAAAAAATAATTGCGCCACAAAACGGCACTTTTTTTCGGATTTTTTTATTTTCTTTTCCAACTGATTTTATCCTTGATGTTTCATTGCCGATTAATACCGGTTGCCGCATGTTTAGCCCAAGTTTTTGATAGGCAATCTACTTTTTCCGTTTTCTACAAGCCGAGAGCAATCGATTGGTCAAACTTTCGTCATGAAAAACGATGACGGTGGTTTAAAAAAAAAACTCTTTACTAAGGGTGGCCTGGGGTGACTCTACAATATTATTTAAACGTTGACTATACGATATTTCTCGAAAACTATTAGTTCAAAATTAAAAGGTAAGATATCGTTGTAAAGGGAATTAAACTAGCTTTAAAACGATGTATTACTTGACACCTTTGCCATTTAAAATTTCAGAGGTGGGTCCTGCCACCGCTTAAGTGGCGCGGTCGGCAATACCCAATTGATAATCGTCGATTTTATTAATTGACGATTATTTTACTCATTAACGCGATATCCAATGAGAGCCCATTTTTTCACAACATTGCACCAATCAAACGTCATTATTATTGGTCGGCTTTTGACAGTACCAACACGCAAAAATTATCGCTCTAATTTTTTGTGTCGCCACGCCAACAAATATTGCGAAAATTTTTTGACTTATTTGTCATGTTTTGTTTCGTGAAATGTTTTCCGCAAATAGGTTCATTCTTGCTTTTACATTTTATCTACACATTTTTCTCTAGCTTATTGCTAATTGTTAACGCAAATCGTATTATTGTATTATATACCCCAACAAACACTAAAGGTTGGCCTATCAGCGGGCCATCATTAGGCCGGAAATCAAACTTCTGGCCCCGTGATGGCCCGCTGGAAAGCCGACCTTTAGTGTTTGTAGGGACGTAGTAATATAATAATATAAACATAATGTAAATCAAGTCAATTATTTCATGTTAAACACAAATGTACTTATATGTTGTAATCCATCACTAATGACACTTATTCCAATTCAACTTTCACAGTATACATACCCCCTGCTTAACTAAACAACCGTAACTTAATGTTTACCCTCCTTAAATTGAAAATAATAATTAAATAAGTAAATATATATCAATAAACACTTTATATAATAACTCTTGTATATTACACTATATCCCGATGTATGCAGCGTTTAGCTTTACTGTTACTAGATGACGGTACCAGAATTATAAGTATATCATTTCTCTTTGATCCACTAAAAATAGGACATAAAGCGAAACATTGGTAGTGCTCCCTCCATCTTTACGAATAATGTGATTGGTCGAAACATACCTAGGAACTGTTTACAATGAAGACTCTCAGAGTCTCTACAGTTTTGGTCCACTCACCAATCTATGGTTCAAGGTATATTGGTTTATTGATTGTCATTACATTTAAAATATGGCAAATTCCGTGAACATTTAAGTTTCTACACCTGCGATTGTTAAATAACTATACATACTTTGTTTTTTATTAGATGAGTCGGTTTGGAAATACATTTTTATGTGACGTAAATAATGAAATTGAAAATAAATGTCAATTAACACTAAAAAGTTATAATAAAACGTCTGGAGGCAGTTAATGGCAAAACTTAATATCAAATATGTTTTATGTGCTTTATTTATTCTTAACATATTCTCCCCAAATAACACTTGTGCTTTTAAATTTCATCTAAATTTTTTTTCTCAAGCTAAGTTGCCAAAAGGTAATATAACTCGTGTAAATTGGCAGTTTATTAACAAAGACTAAATCCCTCCCCCAGATAATAAACTGTCAACTTACACTCTTTATATTACCAGGCAACAAAGCTTTCGAAAAAATTTTGATATAATTTTAAGCACTAGTGATATTACATACGATAAACGCTCGGAGCGTGTATCGAAAAAATCGTCATATTAGCAGAAAACAGGCCTGTTTGATTTTCGGTAACCTGTATATGCCCGTTACTGAGGACTGATCTAATTACTATAGTACACTCACTTATAAATAAGGGTATTCTCATATTTTAACTTTATTAAGTAATATTAATGAACAATTTCTCAACTCAACAACTGGATTATTTGTAGCAACCCCGCAGCGCAACAGAGGGTTATTTAGAAATATTAAAATGACCCAGGTGTATACCTTCCTCATACTGTACAGAAATAAAGCTAATTGTGTTATTAACGAGGCTAAAGAAAAACAAGTACCTTGTACCCTGCAGGAAGCTGGAACGTTTGGTGTGATCTGAAGTAGTTTCCCCAAACCCTGCACTTGAATACTACATTCGAATATTATAGCCCAGTCGATGAAGGTATTTACCTACAAAAACTGGCAAAATGAATGTTTTTTTTTTAATAAGTTCGTGAAAGTATATAGAATAATATCCTGAAAAGTTTACATTTCGCTCGCATGTAGAACATAGAAAAAAAATTTTTCATCAATTTTTTCAAAATTTTGAAATTAAGTCAAGCTAGGAAAAATAAAAAATACAGATGGATAGATCACATATTTATGAACAAATAATGTTCTAACAAAATTTATAGCTAAAGCCACGGTTTTCCCGGAAAAAATAGTCAGGTGTAACGTTATAACTCGGAGCGAGGTCCATGCGTGCGCGCGCTTGAATACGCATGACTGACTCCGACGCAATGAATTACATGTCACTAAATCAGAATTTGTTCAATCTATATATGTGTTGGTTCATTTAAAAGATGGAAATGGTAGCTTTCTGATGCTTTTTTTGTTTTAAACAATACAAGCAAAGGATGGATGGGGAAAATATACTTATATATATTATCACGCCCAAACTCAATCGTCGCAATAAAAAATATGGAAAAAATAAAACCCCTTCAAAAAAATTCTTTCTTCATTGAGAACTGTTAAAAGTATGTACACTTCATGATTATTATCGTTTATTTTTAGAGGTTCCATAGTTTGCAATTAACCGTACGCTTGGCCGCGCAGACTGACAAAGTTACTTCACTATTTTTTTCCAGGAATACCATGGCCTTAGCGATAAATTTTATTAAGACATTTTTTGTTCAGAAACACGTGGTCTATCCACCTGTATTTTTTTTCTACCCTGACTTAATTTTAAAATTTTGAAAGAATGGATGAAAGAAACATTTTTTTTCACTTTTTTTTATGTTCTGCATCCGAGCGGAATGTTAACTTTTCAGGATATTATTCTATACACTTTCACGAACTCATTAAAAAATATATTCATTTTGCAAGTTTTTGTAGGTTTCACTATACTTAAAATGTTCTCTGTCGTCTGGGCTATTATCACTCTATACAGTTTCGCTTTTATTGAATCGTTTGGTTACTTTTATTTATATACTTCAATATTCCTTAGGAGGGAAAAAGGGAAAGGAGGATAGTGATGAATTGAACTGTCAATAGTTCTAAGCGGCACGTTATTGAGCGAGGTTGACTTGATAAGCTTTTGCAAAAATTACTTTAAAATACATGCCCTTCTAATTTAACCTCATTGGATTGGTAAAAATTCACTGTGAGGAAATGTACATCCTTTGATTCCTCACATTAATAAAAATATTGCCCAGTTTTATTATAAACCATGAGAAGATGATTTTATCGCTTCTGCACATGCGCCAACTAGTCGCATGTGGTTTCGTATGGAAAAATCCTCTTCGCGAAGTATTTAATAACATATTGGAAAAAGATTTAGTATTTTTTCCTGTTTCTTGCCACAACCGACATTTAGACAAGATTTAGTATATTGGAAGGTGTTTCCGTTGCGATCTCGTTTTCAATGATTTTTGAAAAATTTCGTTCCGAAAGGATGCGTTTTTTAACATAAAAATGGATTAATTTCAAAATTCTGACGTAACCCGCGCAGTCGGAGCCCGGATTCGGATTCAGTGCGTCAAAATACATAAGAATGACCTGACATGGTCAAATAGGCATCATTTTTTTTTTGTAAACCTGTAACTGTCAGTTTAAAAAGGCAATTATACAAGATTGTAACAAGATTGTAACTTTAAACTGACAATTATAAAAATATCTTATGCATGTCTTTTCTACGCTTTCGTAATACTTCTACTTAAAGTTAATGTGAAATGAAAATTAGTATATGAATTGATCAATCACATGTAAAAATGAACATAGCATAAATGTACACAAACAGAAAATTGGATATGGGAGAGAATCAATCTCGCTACAAATATTTTCATTGACACATCCATCACCACGTAAAAATTTAATTGTAAATAATTTTCTCTATTTGTTGTAGGAGCTTTTTTTACAAAACAAACTGGTAAGTTATAGTTTGAAAACTGCTTTATTTAGTATGCATTTTTGTGAGTTTTTCATATCAGTCATTTTCATATTTAGAGTTTCGTTTTGAGTATTAGAAGAAAAGTGTTACTTAGGCATTGATTTTCATAATAGCGAAAAGGAGGCAGAGAAAATGTTTTTTTATACAGGGTGTTTCATTAATAATTGGTCTTACACTAATTGGAGAATCCTTAGCCCAAAATGTGAAGATTTAACCAAAAACACTTCGATAGAATGTGCCTCCTTACTGAGATACAGGGTAGGGTGTTGAAGTTAAAAATTAAAAAAATATTTTCACATATTATTTTAAATTTACGAAATATTTCTTTATCATATTTGGTATATAGTGTTAGTGGTCCAGGGCGCATAATATCAGTGAAAGAATTGGTTCCTCACTATTTCCAGGGATCCCGGTAGGGGGGTGAAGGAGTTTCCCTCCTTTAATTTGTACGCCACGGGCTAAATATTTGTTTTCTTAATTATATCATATTTTTCAATAACTTTTACGCAAAAAGTTGCTCTTAGTATATTGCTCTAAAGTACCTATTTCTCGAGATATGAAATCGAAAAAGCGGCTACATGGTATTTTAAGTTTCAGTGTTACTCATCTCACAAATAAATTTGTAATCACCAAATATGGACATTTTTTAGTAGACTAACAAATCATGACTAACGACTAATTTATAATATATTAGTTGTGGCTAATGACTAATTGGTTAGTTAGGCATTTCTTAGTCGATAATAATCAATCATGACTGCCGACTAATCTATATAAAAGATTACCGTTACTGACTGACTCACTGACTGACTGATCTATCAACGCACAGCTCAAACCGCTGGGTGTACAAACTTCAAATTTTGCATAGAACGATGTAGTCAACTATTGAGAAGAGATTTTTCGAAATTCGACCCCCAAGAGGGTGAAAAAGGAGGTTGAAATTTTAGGCTTTTTCGGAAACGGTTAGACCTACATGCGTGAAATTTGGCAGAAATATTTTTTGTTGAAATTTAAAAGACGAAATTTCGATTTTCACTTTTTGAAGGGGTGAAAATGGGGGGGGGTAGAAGGTTTAAAGCGCACACGTATTTTTGAAATCGCCTACGTCAGAAACGTGATTATTCGAGCAATGGACTCTTCTGATGAAATAAGATGACACGTATTCGACGGTTTTCAAAAAGAGACCCCCCCCCCCCCCTCCTCCGAAAGGGGTGAATGAGGACGCGGAGGTTTTTTTAAGCTTTTCGGAAACGGTTAGATTTAGAAGCATGAAATTTGGCGGAAATACTCTTTATTGCAATCTATTAGATACGAATAAGATGAAATTTCGATTTTCAATTTTGGAAGGGGTGAAAACGGGGATGGTAGATGGTCTAAAGGGTACCCGTATCTCTGAAATCGCGGAAGTCAGAAACGTGATATTCCAGCGACGGGCCTCTTCTGAGGAAATAAGGAGGCACGTATTCAAAAAGAGACCTACCCCCCCCCCCCCACCCCTAACGGGTGAACAGGGAGGGGGATGTTCTTGAGCATGAAATTTGTCACATACCCGCCCATGTGCTCTATTGTCGGTTAAAATAATTATTTTTTCGTTTAACTCGCTCTAACACAAAAATCATCAATTGTTATCAAATTACGATACGCAGTGGGTTTTCCCGAGCACTATGGATGCGCAGTGGTATTCTCGAGTATATGGATACGCAGTGGGTTTCTCCGAGTACTATGGATGCGCAGTGGGTTTCCCTGAGTACCATGGGTGTGCAGTAGGTTTCCTCGAGTACTATGGATGCACAGTGGGATTCTTTAAATGCAATGGATGTGTAGTGGGTTAGTTTGTCAAAGTCCTTAATTTGACGCGGACGAACTTCCACGCAGACGAAGTTTCACGCGGACGAAGTCGAGGGCATCAGCTAGTTAAGAATATATTAGTTGTGGCTAATGGCTAATTGGTTATTAGCCACCACTAATATATTATTAATTAGTCGTTACTCATGATTGATTAGTCGACTAAAAATGCCCATCTGTGCTAATCACTTTGACATCTAACTAATGCCTTATTGTTTTTGTACATAATAGGCTGAAACCTCCGATTAAAGAACTTATATCTAGATACATAACAGGCTATCTTTTCACTATATACCTGTCCATTAAAATGGATAGATGAACATCATATCCCATAGGCAACAGTGGCGTTGTGTGTGTAAAAAATGTGTAGAATGGTAAATATTTTCATTAAAATGAATTATTGCAATTCCTGCATTACCGGTTTTTTATATAACGTGATGTAGGCATACAATATTACAGTAAGATAAAAGAGTAAGATAAATATGTATTGAAAGTATATTAAAATTTAATTGCTATTTACTTTATAACTGTAAACTGAACTTCATCATGTTACGACTATGGAACGATCGACTTTCTTCTTTTCTAAACTGCTTTCTGCAAACGGCACAGCACTTCACTATTTATTTGCACAAAATATATTGTCACTAAACTGTGTAAATATGAATAGAGAATATTATTTAGGTATTAAGCAAATCACAACTTAAAATAAAATTACTTTTTCATCAGTTTTTGGTCGGAGAACTCGAAAAACATTTATTGACATTAATGGCCGAACTGTCAACTGAGATTATGATAATCGAACTGAAGCCGATCGTGTACGAGCGACCGCGAATACGCCGATGGGCCAATCAGCAACTTATGGGAAGAAGTGCCTTAGAATGGGAGTCTTTCGGGATCATAAAATTCATGCCATTATGTATCTAGATATAAGTTCTTTAATCGGAGGCTGAAACAATAATGTTTTTACTTAGTAGGCTAATGCTAATGGTATTTGGTTTTCTTAGAACTGTCAAATGTTTGTTTTGCCGTAATAGGAGTTATTTAATAGTTCACAAAACGTATTTATTGATAATGCCCCGTCACAATAATTTGTCGAATACGGAAATACGAGATATTGTATGTAATTATGCACAAGAAAATTTCAATGCACGTTCTGCTTCTTGAAAATATTTGCAATTATATACCAACAGAATTCGAGCACGGAGTCTTATTCTTCTTTTCTCCCCCTTCTTCTTCTTCTTCTTCTCAACGTTTTGTCACAGGTTTTGTGATGAATGCATTATTTTAATGGGTCTCCATCTCCAATGATGACATCAACCCAAAATGTTCAGAATATTCTCTTAGTTGTTTACTATCTGGTTTTCAATACCATTAAGAGTTCCATATCTGTCCCAACTTGATGTGGCCAGAAGCGATTAGATTTGGGAGAATTCGATGCTAGAGAGTCGTACAGATTTAATTACTTCCACATCCACTGGAAGTATACCCAGCAAACCAAACCACATCATTTTAACATCATAATGATGTGATTTTTGCAACAGTGACGTCGTCATTCTTGTTTGCAACCACGTGGAAATGCCGTCACAGTGACGCTAAACGGCCGCACTCAGCCACGTCGTCAAAAGTGACTTACTTATTTTCCACTTTTCAGCCACATTAGTACCACTCATTTGTGATCATATTGTGTACAAAAAATATATATTATAACAACTTGAATGTTACCGCCCAATTACTTTTAAAATAAATAAAAAGAATCTATATTGCAACAAATAAATCTACTTTTATATTACGAAAAAATAGCTCCATTGAAACTTAAAAATCACTGATTAAAGATTAATATTTTATATCCGGCTCCAAAAAATGATGAATTTTTGAATAAATTATGTTTCCTCATTGAATTTTTTGTTTTTTTATCGAAAAAAATTATTTCATTAAAGCCGGCTGACATTTTATACCTTGTGTGTGATTTTACATTCTGAAAAACTTTTCTTTTTTTTTTTTCATTTTGAAAAATAAAGGTGAATTTATATTATTTCTTAAATATTTGTTTCAAAATCCTCCTGCATGTCTAAAATTATTCTCGTTGCATAATATAGTTACATATATAATTAGCTGTATATGAGAATATAATTTTAGATATACAGGGTGATTTGTAAACAAATATTTAAGAAATAAGTATACCTTTATTTTTCTAAATGAAAAAAAAATAAAGAGAAAAGTCGTTCAGAATGTAAAATCATACACTAAGTATAAAACGTCAGCCGACTTTGATGAAATAATTTTTTTCGATTAAAAACAATAAACAATTCAATATGAGGAAACATAATTTATTCAAAATTAATCATTTTATATTGGAGCCGGGTATAAATATAAATCTATCATCGTTATTTCATTGTGTTATTTTTTCGTAATATAAAAGATTTATTTGTTGCAAAATAGATTCTTTTCATTTATTTTAAAATTAATTCAGCGGTAACATTCAAGTTGTTATAGTATACATTATAAAGCAACATAATTTATTCACAATTCATTTTTATTTTAATGGCTTACGTTAGACAAAAAATTTCATCAAAGTAGCCTGATATTGCTGAAATTTTACACAAAAAAGTATATTTCACATTGGCTTTACTTACCTTTTTCTTAAATTTTTCTTGAGATTTCGGAAAATATATAAAAAGGCAGTTCATACATAATTGTTTGATATTTGCTTATAAATCTTGCACATATCCCTAGATATTTTAATCGTTTTATAGCACATATATTACTCACTAAAGTGGGGTCCCAGAAAATGTCTCTAAGTAAAATAATAGAAATTAGATTTAAAAAATATAAAAAGTATTAAATAAATTTGAAGTGATCAATGAAACAAACATTTCCGAAACTATATATATTCAAGATATGATTACAGGTATGCCTTATAATATAAATTCACCTAGCTATTTCTTTCTTGATCTTCTTTGATCCCTATAACGGATTAAGTGTCACAATTATCTCATAGTCAAAGTCTGCTGTGGCTGGAACTATTTTTCATACCACATCTAAAAATTTATAAAAAATTATCACAGTTTAAAAATGTTTAATAAGATGTGATATCATTTATGTCAGTAAAAATAATGTTAAAAGTTGAGTATTGGTAGTGGTAATTTCAAGTTCAACCACACACACTCGTTTTGTTATTAAAGTCAAAAACCGCTGCCCAAGGAATCACTACATCCACATACAGATTTTCTATCCAAGTCTCTCATAACGAAAAAATTTTATATGTGGAAATAATTGTTTATAGAACTTTAATAGTATAATATTTGAAATCGTCTACCCCAAAAACCCATAAAACGATATCCCACACAGTAGTGGGGTGGGGGTGGTGATAGGGGGGTAGTAGTGGGGGTGGATGAAGTAAAAAAATATTTTGTGACTTTTGGTTCTTGTACACACACTAAATCACAATTTTATTTTCATCTCCTTTAATAATGGGGTAGGGGTGGTAATGGGGGTGGCTAATGCCAAAAATTTTTTTTAAACATTAACTTCTCTTGTATCACTAAATAACAATTTTATGGACTCTTACCTGCTTGATTTACGGATTTACCCCCAATCTACCCCCTATTTACCACATTTTACCCCTCTTTATCTCCCTTCCCATTAAAGTATATACGTGTACCAAATTTCAAGTCAATATCTTAAACGATTCCAGAGTAAACGTGGGCACAAGAAAAGTTACAGACCGACAGACAGAATTTTTTTTTCGCTCAAATTTAAAATCTCGACGTGTCATGACATCCTAAGCCTATCTGAACAATAAAAATTTTCAAAAATTTTTTTGTTGTTACCATACTTCCACTGGATGTGGAAGTAATTAAATTTAATTTTAATAGTTTACATCTTTAGAACAACTTCATTGACACTATTGAAAAAATAAAAAAAAAAAGGATGACGATTGAAAATAAACTACTATTTTGTAAAACATTAATTAGCAATAAAGATACGAATTCAGAATTTGATTCTAGCAGGGCATACAGAATACGGTTCTAAAATTATTTGAACTTTGTATCACTCTTGATTCGTGGACACCATTTGAATTCTATCTCTAGCAAAATAATAAAGTTTCGATGAGACTTAAAATAAGACACTAAGTATACACTAAATTAAAAATTAAGCAAAAAAAAACTGAAGGTGAAGTTTCTCATTACCGAAACGAGTATTTCAATATGAAACAATACAGAATATATTTTTTTTATAGAGCCTTATTATAGCTACAGAAAAAATTGGTAAAAACAGCAGTTTGCACAAAATTCAAATGCAAAATGTCTAAGATTTTAGAACTTATATAAACTTACCATCTTTTCTCTCATTATACTGCCACTGCCAGAAGCCCCACGAACGAACATAGTTTTAATTGTCTATTATAACCTTCTAAAATAGAAAAAAATGTATAAGTACCTAAATTATTCCAGTTAAATAGGGAGGATTAGAGGAAAAAAACTGATACCTAAAGTTTTGAAACTTGGCAGAGATATTCATTAAGGCCCACACTGTTTAAACATAGTTAAAGTCGTCAACTCTATCTCTTACGCTCGCGCCGCCATCTTGAAAAAATGGTGCTCAGATTAAATTTTTTTTCTTATATCTCGCTAACCATTAGAGATATCGAAATTAAGTCTCCAATAAAAAGTAAAGCTTATAAAATTATCTATAAAAAATGTAATATAATATTTTCCCGTATCTATTATTATCATCTTCTAAAATAGGAAATTACATTTGATCAACACATTTCTAAACCGGAAATCACTCGTAAAAAAAAATTCATATTATTATGTTAATTCTAGAATTCCCAATAACTTTAAAATACCTGTCGAATATATCTGTTTGTCAGTCTGTCAGTTTGTCCATCTGTCTCTCTGTACGACACTTTTTGTGAGTATGATAATTTAAAAGAGAAGAGTCCAATTTTATTGAAACTTGAACAGTAAGTTAGTGTTAACTAAAGGAAGAACTCTATTGATTTTGAAAAAAAAATAGATTAGTAAATATAAAGGTTATAAAACATTTTATGAAAAAAAGGCATGTGAAGAGTGTTGTAACACCTTTGATAAGATGCTAAAAATACAGAGATACTGCACAGTACACTGACCAACGTTTCGATAATCAAGATGGTATCATCGGGAGATCATTAAAATTGCAAGTATGTCACTTAAACCTACAATCATAACATACTTATTCATCGATTTTTTTTTAAACGCTGGGGTTCTTATAGCTAACACTAATGTATTGTCCAAATTTCAATAAAATCAGACTTTTTTTTTAAGTTATTTAGCTTACAAGAGACATGACGGATGGAGAGGCAGACGGACAGACGAACGGACTGACAGAAAAGACATTTTGAAAGTTGTCCCGTATTTTATGACAATACAGTGATATATTTTTTATTATATACGAGTGATATGTTCACAATTGTTGAAACGTGTCGATGAAATGCATATAACACTTTTTGTACAGAATTTTATAAGCTTTATTTTGTATATAAACATAATTTCGATATCGCTAATATGGTTGGAAAGATATAAGCAGTAAGAAAACTGAATCGGACCGCCATTTCTGCTCCAAGATGGTGGCTCAAGCGCAACAGTTTGGGCTTGGGACTTTTAGTATGTTTGATAGTAGGTAAGCCTAAATGAACATATTTGCCAAATTTAAACACTTTATCAGTTTTTTTCGTCAAACGTCGAAATTTGTTCTAATTTGACTGGGGTATTTATACTATAGATATAATTAGACAATCCTCTGATTCGGGTACTAAAATAATATGCTAGAGCAAAATAAAATGATGGGTGATAATTAAAGCAAATACCATACAATATGACTGCATTTTGTCGTCAATTGGTAAGAAAACAATTATCAGTAGGTATTTAAATAAAAAATAACCTAAATATGCTCTCCATATATTTATATTTTATTTATCTCTCTTTTATACTGTTTTTATAAATATAATGAAATTTAAATATAAAAGTGTACCTATATTTTACCAATTAATTGATAGCACACAAAAGGTACCTAATAATCTCGTCGAATATCAAATGGGGCACGCCGCTTGGATGACATGGAGACAACACTGTACCTATTCCTATACCTAATGTGGTACAAAAACTAAATTATGAATTCGAAAGTATTCTGTAATTGAAAAATAAATAACCAGTGTTAACCAATATATTATGTTAAATGATAAATTAGCTTTTTTCCCTTGAATTTTAATGATGTCATTCGATATGCCACCAAACATGAAAATTACAGGCAAGGTATAAAATAAGAAAACAACATTTCATAGTAACAATGTAGCTAATACAAGTAGGTACTTACCTTTACGTAAAAATGTGTTGATATTTACCAAACAAAAACCAAAAACATTAAAACTAAAGTTTATTGACGTCAACGTCGTTAATAGGTCGCGTGCGCTGACGTCACAGATTCTGAGACCTTAGGAAAACAAACAGCTGTCATTAAGTGACATGCCTCTTAAACGTGTTGTTTTAAAGTATATTTTGCCGTTTTTGTGATATTTTGAAACTTAATTTTGGATTATTTAACATCCACAATTATTGTGTCTAGGAAATTTTGTTCGTTAATATGGAGATAAGTTTATATTTTACGAAATCGTCTCATAATGTAGAGGAAATGTATGGAAAAAGTTGGTGTCATCGAATTAAATCGCTTATATTTTGAAAAATGATGACTTCAGTACAAATATTAGTGTATTTCATAATATTTCACAAAGGGATATTGCGAATTACTTGGTTTTTGTGAGAAATGCATAGACAAAAGGATGAGTTCAAGGCATTAAAAAATCTTGAAACTATTTGTGGTTGGGTGAAAGCAGTACTCTCCAAGAAATTTACAGGATAAAAGCTTTTTGCAGAGGTAAGAATTAGTTGTCGATGATCAACCCTTTTTTCAATATATGCTTACCTAATTAAATATTGCTTAATGAATAATTGCTAACATACAAATTCATTTTCAGGTTATGAGCTCTTAGCGGTGCATCTTGAACAAAAGTCATCAACTCCTTGAACTATTGGTGATCCAGATGATCCTTCAGTAATCATTGTGACTGTGTTACTACTCTAGACAAAATTCGTTCATTTCAATTTTTTAGCAGTGAACGGTGGCTATGGTCGAAAGGTTAACTTGTTATGAATTTTATGAAAAATACCACATAAATTAAACAATGAAGGGCTGAAGTACTATGAACTACTTGAAATATGTTAAGAAGTGTACACAATTTCATAGGCCTTGGCTATGATATGATGTACCTATAGATCGAACCATACAAACCATTGTAATTTGTGCAAGAACTTTTTCTTATCGTGTCTTGCTAATGTTATATAATATGTCTAACATGTATTTTATTATTTCATGTATGTAGGCCAATAGTTAAATATCCCTTGTATTTTATTAAATACGTATATTCACTTTTTATTGCTTTATTTATCACTCGTATTATTGTTAGCAATAAATTGAAATAGTCAATTATGTTGAACTTATATGCATCTTTGCATCTAACTGAAAGTAAAACAAAATATACTTACTAAATATCAAACTTTATTATCCAACATTCCATTAGTACCCATAAGGAGAATCAACAAGAAACTTACAGGAGATGTAAAGAAAGATCTATATTGCAATAAAAAATAAATGATAAATAAATAAATAATCTTAGTTTCATCCAACACTGAGTTTTTAAACACCACACAATATACTTCAAAAGGACGTTTAGTTTCCAGATCAATCAATGACAGCAATACTTTGAATTTTCTTGATTTATGCACTTCATCAGATATCTTAATGTAGCCTGTGTATTTTCCTCTTGAGATGTACCTGATTTAAAACAATTTCTGCTATTGCACTTCGTTCTCCTTCTGCATCAGCTCTAGCCTCGCTCAACTAAAACAAACACAAGAAATTATTATTAAAAATGCTGACAAATCAATATAAAGTATTATTTTTTTACAATGAATTGTTTATTGTTTCCTTTAACAGTAGTTATTATTATCACAAGCACTTTTAGTTTCACATTTGGGTTTTAAGTTGTATATTAACAGAGAACACCAAACTGGATGGATCATCGTGGTCTTGAATTACGGCCGTCTTTCCTATAACATAAATCCACACTAAAAATCAAATTCTTAAATTAACAAGTAACAACTTACCATTAATAAAATGCCTGGAATATCCCAGTAAAATAATTCCTTTTAGTTGCTTGGAATCTTTTAATTCTAACCTCTTCTGGCTGTAAATCGACGTTATTTTATAAAAACTGATGTTGTCTCGGATTGCGTCACTGCCACAACTAATAATACAACAAAAACTTGCCATTTTGTGTGATATAATGTCCATAAAAACTCTAATATTATGAAAACTTTCAATTCTTATGTTCAGTCAGTTGCCATTTGACAGCAATGACAGCGGTTTGTTTTCCTAAGGTCTCAGCTCTGTGACGTCACGTGCACACGACCTATAGAACACAGACAAGTGTAAACTGGAGATGACAGATGTCTGGAGAGTAGTACTAGACTAGTGGCGCTGCCGGCGGTGGTCGCTATTTAGTAAGAGATGGCGACACCAAAGTGAGTGGTGGCTCAGTTAGTTACATCCACGTTTTAAAATGTATCATTAAAATGATGTGGTGTTTGTGGACATCCCAATCTCCACTAACATGGGAGTGGTTATAATGTGAACGTTCTGAAACGGTCCAAAGAGTGTCATCACGGTGATGTGATGCTTTGCCATTTACAAAATCCACTAAAATGTGAGTGGCTATAATGTGGATGTGGCAGTGTGTTTACTGGGTAGTAACGACAAAAAAATTTTTAAAAATTTTTATTGTTCAAATAGGCTTAGAATGTCACGAAACGTCGAGATTTTAAGATTGAACGAAAAAAAATTTCTGTCTGTCGGTCTGTCTGTCTGTAACTTTTTTGTGCGCACGTTTACTCTGGAACCGTTTGAGATATTGACTTGAAATTTGGTACACATATGTACTTTAACGAGATCTAGAACTAGATTATATTTTCATCTTGTTCCGTCGAAGGGTTGGAGGGTAAATTAGGGTAAATTTGGGGAAAATAGGTAAATCAAGCAGGTAAGAGTCCATAAAATTGATATTTAGTATATACAAGAGAAGCTAAGGTCCCAAAAAAAGTTTTAGCATTAGCCACCCCCATTACCACCCCCACCCCATTATTAAAGGGGATTAAAAAAAACTATTGTGATTTAGTGTGTGTACAAGAACCAGAAACCTCAAAATATTTTTTTACTTCATCCACCCCACTACCACCCCCCATCACCACCCCCACCCCGCTACCGATGTGGGGTATCGTTTTATGGGTTTTTGGGGTAGAGGATTTCAAATATTATATTATTAAAGTTCCATAAACAATTATTTCCACATACAAATTTTTTTCGTTGTGAGTGACTTGGATAAAAAATTTGGATGTGGAAGTAGTGATTCCTTGGGCAGCGGTTTTTTTGTTTGAACTCCCATAAACATCATCCTATATAAAAAAAAATATGTCGTTTTGAACTAATGATTAACATAAACAGATTCCCAAATAAAACAATTGTCGATCTCCCAACGACAATAAATTATTATGACCCATTAAAATTTTGTCTTGGAAAGATATTCCTTAAAATGTACGTTTTTACAAGAATTTTCTATCGGAATTTTTATAAAATTTATCAGTTATATTACGAAGAAATGAAATGAAATTGTGAAACAAACGAAACTCTAACTGAAGTAGAAACCTGAAAGCTCTAGCTACTTTGAAGTATAACAGATTAACGGAAAAAGAATTCAGATTATTTGTCTATGAAAAAAAAATTAATATCTCAAAAATAAAAAATATAAAAAATATATATGCATATACTTCGCATAACGTAAAAATACAAAAAGAAGGAAGAGGAAAGTTCATACAAAATGGCCAGAGCATACCAAATAAGCAGGCGGCAGACTAAGAAGGTATCAACAACTTTGTGTGTTTAAAATTCATCAACTGAATAGAAGCAACATTTTAAAATGTGTTTTTTATTATATTTTTGAAACTACTAAAAATTAAGAGATTTTATGTTATAAAGAATGTGATTGTATAATTGAAGGTTTAGAGAGTTTTTCTGTGATTTTGTTAATTAATCTAAGACGAGGCTGCCTGAGTTGATTGGTAGATCTAGTGTGATATGAATGAAAATTTGAGTTAGTACAAAAAGAATGTATGTTCGTGTAAATTTCAAGTAAAGTAAGATAAGTGTGAAGAGAAGGAATCGGCATTATATCAAGACTCTTAAATATTGGTAAACGGATCTCTCCAAACAGCATTAACAATTAACCTGACTGCTATCTTCTGCAAACGAAAGATTACAAGTGGAGAGCATAAGTAAGATGGACCTGAAATAATGAAAAATGGCATGTTCTTAAGGTTTTAAAACAGAGTTGATTTTTAGCTTACTTAGCTAACTTGATGATTTGTATGACAGTTGCTTTAATTAGTAAATTATTTGTTGAAAAAACAACTTGTTGGATTTTTTCTTCATATAATTTAAGATTATTTGAAGAATACCAAGCACCATCTTGTTCGATAAAACTAAAGCTATTCTCACTTAGGTCAAGAATGTTCAAATTAAAATCAATAATGGATGTATCGACAGCATAAGCGATGCATTTTTTGGTGACATCAAGTGAAATAAATCATTGATATATAAGATAAAGAGTAGGGGCTCCAAAACAGAGCTTTGAGGCACCCCATGTTTAACAGAAAGAAGTACTGAGTTCATATTATCTATAGACACACACTGATGTCTGTTGTTAAGATAACAAGAGAAAAGATTCAATGGCAAACATCGAATACCATAAATACCATAAAAACAAGCTAATAACTACATGCTCGCCCTCCTCAAGGCCCCCAACTATGTGGCAGGCTAATTTAAAAACTGCCATAGTGGTGGAACGTTTATTTCTAATACCAAATTGACGACAATTTAGAATTTTATTACCAAGGCTCGGGAGATTTATCTCTGTGACGGTTAAATCAGGGTTGGCTATAGGTCAGCGCGGAACGATTTGTATGCAAGTATGACACAATATGTCTTACTTTGTACTTTTTTTAGAGAATTCTCTAATATCCAAAGTTAATAAGGTCATAAACTTTACGATATTATGAAATTCGCTAAAAAAAGTACAAGCTATATTGTGTCATACTTGCATAGAAATCTTTCCGCGCTAACCTAGAGCCAACGCTGATTTTTGACGTCACGGAGATAAATCTCCCGAGCCTTGTTTATTACTGTCTAAGTAATTTGTAAGTCCTTTTTTTGAGAATAATTTTTATAATTTTTTCAAAGATGGGGATGATAGAGATATGGCGGTAGTTGTCGATAACATTAATGTTTTTTTTCTTAAAGAGAGGTAAAACTTTGGTAACTTTTAATACGTCAAAGACTCAGCTGGTCTTACAGACGTTAAAGATAAGTGACTGTGAGGTAGTAAACAAGGTGGTACAGATACGACAATAGTTGTAATTACGAACATGAAGTTCAGCGAAAAGTATAGATGTTCTAGATCGGTAACTTGCCAGTTGAGCAAAATTTGGACCTGACAGAAACATAACGAGGCGCACAGTGATCAGACTTGCTAACCCTAGTTTTTTTTTTCATCATTCTTTACACGTCCGATATATGGAGTATATAGGCGCGTCCTCATTATCGTCGGCTTTGCCAATCGGCATGACCGCCTGGCTTTTGTTGGCAAGTGAGTACATACAATTCGGCATGAAAAGCCGATCTAATTAAAAATATCTTACTAGTTTTTTTTTTTTAACGGCTAATGCATTTTTTTTTAAATCAAGCCCCTTTTGCCATCCTAGAATTGAACGCCTGTGACTAAATAATTTAGTTACGTCTAAAGGTTCACTTTATAGGTATATTATATTTACCACCAAAATTTCAAAATATTCGGATATCAAATGAGCGAGATATGAAAATTGCTGCATGAAAAGTGGGACACACTGTATACCTCAGACAAAAATTGTTGCTCTTATTTTTAACCCCAGAGGATCATGTATAAACTTGCGATAGTCTAAAGCGGTGAAATAATTAAAATATAGGAAGAATTTAATTGACAAAAATCTTCATCGGTTTCGTACTGACACATTACTGTACATTTTAAATTATCTATTGAGCATTTGCAATGTTTCAAATTACATTTAGTTTTTCTATCTAACTAAATTGAAAATATATCTGGAGCTCAATTCTCGACTTTATAGAAAGTAGACTTAGTGAGAGAAACGAAAGAGAAAGAAATAGGAAATAGTCGGAGAGCAGCCAATCTGTAGGAAGCATTTTAAAAGAAGTCTATACAACTCGCGAACACCCACCTAAAAACCGCTGCCCAAGGAATCACTACTTCCACATCCAGATTCTCTATCCAAGTCACTCACAACGAAAAAACTTTGTATGTGAAAATAATTGGTTATGGAACTTTAATAATATAATATTTGAAATCCTCTACTCCAAAAACCCATAAAACTATACCCCACATCGGTAGTGGGGTGGGGGTGGTGATAGGGGGGTGGTAGTGGGGGGTGGATAAAGTAAAAAAATATTTTGAGGTTTCTGGTTCCTGTACATGCACTAAATCACATTTTTTTTTTCATCCCTTTTAATAAGGAGATGGGGGTGGTAATAGGCTAATGCCAAAAATTTTTTTGAGACCTCAGCTTCTCTTGTATATACTAAATACCAATTTCATGGACTCCTACCTGCTTGATTTACCCATTTACCCCAAATTTACCCCAATTTACCCCCCAACCCTTCGACGGAACAAGATGAAAATATAATCTAGTTCTAGATCTCGTTAAAGTACATATGTGTACCAAATTTCAAGTCAATATCTTAAACGGTTTCAGAGTAAACGTGCGCACAAAAAAAAGTTACAGACAGACAGACCGACAGACCGACAGACCGACAGACCGACAGACCGACAGACCGACAGACCGACAGACAGACCGACAGACAGACCGACAGACAGACCGACAGACAGACCGACAGACCGACAGACAGACCGACAGACAGACCGACAGACAGACCGACAGACAGACCGACAGACAGACCGATAGACAGACCGACAGACAGACCGACAGACAGACCGACAGACAGACCGACAGACAGACAGAAATTTTTTTTTCGCTCAAACTTAAAATCTCGACGTTTCATGACATTTTAAGCCTATTTGGACAATAAAAATTTTTAAAATTGTTTTTGTCGTTACTATACTTCCACTGGACGTGGAAGTAAAAACAGATGATATTATGTAAAATGACCTGGATTTGATTTTTGAGTTAGCCCGTTAATTTGAGATTGCCAAATCGGTCAATTCGCAAATTTTTTGAAAAATTTTAAAATTATGTGTTAATTACTTCCACGTCCAGTGGAAGTATAGTAACGACAAAAAAATTTTTAAAAATTTTTATTGTTCAAATATGCTTAGAATGTTACGAAACGTCGAGATTTTAAGTTTGAGGGAAAAAACAAATTTCTGTCTGTCGGTCTGTCTGTAACTTTTTTTGTGCGCACGTTTACTCTGGAACCGTTTGAGATATTGACTTGAAATTTGGTACACATATGTACTTTAACGAGATCTAGAACTAGATTATATTTTCATCCTGTTCCGTCGAAGGGTTGGGGGGTAAATTGGGGTAAATTTGGGGAAAATAGGTAAATCAAGCAGGTAAGAGCCCATATAATTGGTATTTAGTATATACAAGAGAAGCTGAGGTCTCAAAAAAAATTTTGGCATTAGCCACCCCCATTACCACCCCCACCCCATTATTAAAGGGGATGAAAGAAAATTGTGGTTTAGGGTGTGTACAAGAACCAGAAAACTCAAAATGTTTTTTTACTTCATCCACCCCTACTACCACCCCCTATCACCAGTCCCACCCCGCTACCGATGTGGGGTATCGTTTTATGGGTTTTTGGGGTAGAGGATTTCAAATATTATATTATTAAAGTTCCATAAACAATTATTTCCACATACAAAGTTTTTTCGTTTTGAGTGACTTAGATAAAAAATCTGGATGTGGAAGTAGTGATTCCTTGGGCAGCGGTTTTTTTGTTTTGCACATAACACATCAGATCTTTTTTATTTTAATTCCGATTTAGACCAATATTTTACACATTTTCCCTCCAATATTCTTGGACAGGCTGACGGCAAAGAATATAGTGTAACTAATAATATAGTGCCTAAAAAAAATATAATTACCCTCTATTGTAGTGGTTTTTTAAAATAAAAAAAAAATACCCGATCGAGGTAACTTTTTTATTTTTAAAGAGAGAGTTATAGTATAAACGAGAAAAATGTTCCATATACTTTAAACAATATTTTTTTGAAATTCGGCTCATGTAACCAGATGACGCTGTTGAATGCGGCCGCGCAACTCGTCCGCATTAATTTAAAGCATAACTTCTGTTAACGTCGCCCATCTGTGGTGTCGTTTAAGCGATCAAGTGAGCCTACGGATTACTTAGTTTCTATTTGCAATTAAATGTTATACAATTATGTAGATAATCTCGAAACATACGCATTAAAAAATATATTTTCATTAATTATAACAGCCAGTGAGTACTAAAGATTACATTTTCCTTCGCATAAATAACTTATGTTACATTGCACGTTTTCTTTGCTACACTTGCAGCTTGTAGTACAGTTATATAATTTACATTTACAAAATGGAGTTAACTCAATAAAATTGGGTTTTGGGCTTTTTGAAATCATCTTTGGAAATAAGATTTCCTCCTTTAGGTACCATCCAAAATCTAAAACATTTGGAATTCTGGACTTAATTTGGTAGTCTGTCTTGTAAATAGCACATTGCAGAAATGCCCTTTTTACTTGTATTCTCTGTACTAGGATTTACAATTTCTGATTTTCTTTTATAAGCAGTTCGGGTATACGATCTTCTACATTGTGCATGGTAAACTGGATTTAGTGATAAAAATAAATTTTTCTGTTCTAAATATTGTTTTAGAGCCACAGAAATGTCATCGGATTTTGCATTTGATCGGTACATTTCTAAAACCGTAAATATCGCTCACAGACAAAAAAAATTTCATACCACTGTGTTAATAAACGAATTCTGAACAACTTTCAAAATGTCCATCTGTCCGTCCGTCAGTTTCTTGTACGCACGATAACTGAAGAAAGAAAATTCCGATTGTACTGAAATTTGGACAGTAAATTAGTGTTAGCTAGAGGAACAAAATCGATCGGTAAATAAAAATGTTATTACCTAATGATTTAAATTTGAAAAAAAAATTTTTTAATTTTTATGTTTTTGTAATTGAATAGAAATCTGGTGAAATGATATTTCATTTTAATATCTAAATATTTATATATTTTACAAATATACATTTCATAATGTAATATACAACCGTGAAAATATGATTGTAGCTCGTGTCTTATAATGTAAAAATTTACATTATTTTACGTGTAAGTGGTGGTGCAGTTCTTTTGACTCGGAATCGAAACCCAAATGGGGTTTGGTATAGTTTTTTTACCAAATCTTTTACCAACTAAGATCGTACTGTAAAATTAAAAATGTCTAAAAGTAACATTATTTACAAAAAACTGCGAAAAGTATCCTATTGAATGTATAACAATTTATTTCCTTTGATTTCCTATCCGGGTAATTATAATTTATTATGCCAAACTATGAGTTTATAACGCACTAAATATAAGGACTGAGACAAAAAGCACTTTCAACTTAACATAAATGGACACTGGAAAATAATAATCACCCGGCACGTGTCTGCGTTTAGCTCTAGATGCAATTGCGGCCGATTCATAGTAGCGCGCATTCGTTCGAACGCTGAAACAATCAATGAATATTTCGATAAGGGAGCAAAATTTCAAAAAAAACTTATAAAAGATTTTATTTAGTTCATTCGGAACATTTTCTTCGGTTATAGTAGGCACCTAACTTTAAAAATAAAAAAGATACCTCGATCGGACATTTTACTCTGCAAATTTTAAAGATTTTGCGTCAAAGAAAAGTTGTTATTTTTTTTGCCAACAAATTATTTTTTAGGTAAAGTTTTTTACTTTAAACATATCAAATAATAGTTAGAGAATATTATGCAAAAAAATTAAAAAATTCTGAAGTAAAATAAAAAATATATGTCGTGTTATATGAAAAATAACACATAATTTTTGTTTTTTTTTACAAAATTGACAATTTGGTCATTTTGGCAATCTCAAATCAATGGGCGAATTCAAAAATCAAGTTTAGCAGGTTATTTTACATCAGATTACCTATTTTTTAGGTGGGTGTTCGCGAGTTGTATAGAGGGTGTCGAATTCAGAGGGTCTGGTCTTCCACTAAAACGTAATGAAATAAAAAAAGATAAAATACCAATTTCCCATTGGAATAATTTCGAGAATTGAGCCCCTGGTGGAGCGCAGTCTTGTAGCAAATATCGGTACTAAGTCCCGTTTAATTATTTCCCACTCAAAATCAGTTGAATGGTGTTTTATAAACGTTTTAAACCATTTTTAGAAAACCGGATACAAAATATTTTTTCAAATATTTTAAAAGTATTATTGTAATATTGAAAATATTTCATCAATGATGAAGTGTTGTAAAATATTTTGAAAATATTGGATGCTATTAGCAGAGTGAAATAGTCATTGAAAAGGTGACAATTATACACCTTCTAGAGCCCTATAATGAGCTAGGACAATTATTGGACGCAAGGAAAAATTATTTTTTATTATTGGTGTGTTGCTATGTTATGTAGCAGGTATTGTGTATGTTTGTAATTGGTGTACAAGTTTTAACCGGATTAATCATATGTGTTATATTTACAATCAACCTTAATAATCCACCTGAAATAGTATTCAAAATTAATTATCTTTCACTAGACGTGGATGTGGGGTATTATCCGCGCGAGTGAGCTGAAAATCGTAATATTGCCGTACGCCGTACGGTATATGTCAAAGGTTATAAATGTAATAAAATCACATTACGTCCACCTATACATTCAGGAATTCCAGGTCTTTAATTAGATAGCCTATTACAAATATCCGAATAACGAATTTATTAGCTTCTAGTCGAGGAATGGAATTTTGATTGAGGTTATATAAATACGTTAACTGTTCACCCTTGGTACACCACAGCATTTATTATAAGAAACTTGTATACTATTTATAACCGCAAAATACGAGCGTGAACTAGTATTTGGGTCGGAACTAAAAATTCATTTATTTTATTGGCAACTTGTGTCTAACCGATGCATTTTTGAGGAATGTTATAACAAATTATTTCTAATGATATATTTATCATTTGTAATAATACAAAAATGTAAGAAAATGCAGAAGGACCAAGACCTATTATACATTCAGCACGGCCCATATGTATGGAATAAATTCATTTTAGGCGTAATTATGAACTTTTTTGGCAAATCCTGAAATAGGCCGATTTTTTATTTGAAATTGCCATTTTCTAGCATGAAAATAAACCCCCCCAGCGTTTGTACAAGAACACGCTACCGTCAAATTGACGCGTCACCAATTTATATTTATAAGGGCGCCAGTCGCGTTCTGCCTCGTTCTTCCACTCCCAAGCGGTTTCGAGACAAGTAATGGGTCAAGGCTGCACTACCTCGGATCATCAACGACGCTCTCTCAAGGCGTGATTTCAATTATTCACTGACAAGAAGGGCTTTTACCTTTGGATTATTGTAATTTTTGCATAAAAAAATCCCTATCGAAGATTTCTCTTCGACGGGATTGGAATTTGACGTGATTTGGATCTGTTTATCCGTAATAAATGGTCTGACGTCTTTTGGTTTCTGCTATTTTTGCATAAAAAAAATCGAAGATTTCTCTCCGACGGGATTAGAATTCGTACAGATTCACGTACTAATAATGGCCTCTACACTTAAAGATTTCTGCAGAAATCGCATTGAAAAATACCTATCAAGCTCCCGTAAGGCGACCAGAACACTGAGTATCAGACTTAAGGAATCCTGAGATTCTGATTACCTCAGTTATTTAGGTCTTCCAAACGAAAACTCCAGGGATTAAGACTAGCAACAAGTCCTTACATCAATAAAATGCAATTAGTTTAAAAAATACCATTTATTTAATAAGTATGAAGTAATACAGTATTTTGTGAAAGAATCACGCCTCCCCAACTAAGGAAAATGACTTTTTAACCATACAAGTGAGAGCATACGCTAACAATCGATTTGGTAAAAAACTTCAAACTAAGAAGGAGGTCGTGCGGCACCTCATTTGAAAAGGATTTTGATTCTATATTCACCAACAGAAAGTTTTTTAAATTTGGAGCATTAATTACTGGCAACATTGGTTTTGAAAATGTAAAATTTTCTTAATGTCTTGTAAACTCTGTTGAAGTGTTTTTTACTAAATTATTAGTTTGAAAGGGAAGTTGAATCTATTGTTGTTTCTAAAGTTTGTAATACAAAATTGTACCCATCAGAAAGTTTTTTTAAAGTAGACACTGTAAAATTAGTCAAAAAACCATTAATTGTGCCTTGAAAAACTATCAAGTTGTCATGGAATATTTCTGTTTCCAATTGCTGTCATTTCATTTTAAGTTACTAAAAATCTGCGATACTTTCTATATGGTACATATGATCATATTGATCCTAACTAACCCCTTCTATCACCTCCTTAAAACTTTCTGTCGATGTACCAAACACCCTGTATATAGAGACAGCTATTTCAGGTGCTTTATCCAGAGCTCGGGAATTTTATCTCGGCGCCAGAGACGGCTCTCATATAGACATAATATTATATTACAGCAAATACCTACTGAAACAATCAAAAAAACGACGAAATGGTGAAATATTAATCATTGCCAGCTACAATGCATTTTTGGTAATAAATTTAACCTAAAAAGGTAATGGTCCTTACAAATACATATCAACTACATATCTAGCAATAAAAAAACAATTTTGAATCAAACACATACTTTCCTGTTCTGTTTAATATGTGTGGAGTGTTTTTTATTTTTATTTCCATAATAATTAAGTATAAAAACCCAATAAGCGGCTGGCAGCATAAACCATTTTTTATAATATTAAATCATACATAACAAAGTTAAGGAATCATGACATACAACCGCCATATACCGTGTGGATCACAAATGTACACAAGGTGATAAAGTGAATTTTCTTTCATCTGAAAAGGTTAAAACGTACTTAACCTACTTTTATCATTTGTGAATCGTACTGACAATTTACCTAAAGACGTAGTTGACTCTTTTATAATTGTAGTGTTAAAGGCATGCGATCCTGACCGAGTATCAATATTAGATTCCAGTGTACGGTGGTACTTTTATATAAGTTTTTTACTAATGGGGTTTTGTTATCTCCTTTAATTAGGCGATATGACGCCGCCGAAATTGTGAAACATTGCTTTGACAAAATCACTTTTACTAAACTTACACTGTGGCAGTTCTGCGCATTTACGTCAACATTTAATAAAGGGAAAGGGTAGACCATCCGAGATCGCAGTTTCGCAATCCGTAGTACAAATCTAGTGTGAAATTATACAGAATCGACGGTATACACAAATGTGTGTGTGTTACTTTAAGGTAGTGAAAAATAAATAAATACCTATTATTTCTGCTTACATCATTGTTAAAAAATATTATTTTGGGTATTCAGCAGATAACTTTCAAAGAAAACATTCGTTTCTTTCATATACCATTGGTGCAAGTCTGACCAAAAAGGAAGATCAACAAGACTCCCCCTACGGTGACTTGTCGACTTCTTTCATACACCTACTATATCTAAGATTCAGCATGAAAAGCAATAAAACAACCACTCTTTCTATATATTGATGATTCAAGTCTGATCATGCTAATATATATAATATTAAGTATCTCTAGGCCTACTTAGAGGATACTACATCACAATGAAACGTTCATTACATTTCAAAGTAAAAAAAAATACTAAAAAGCACAAAGAAAATAGTTATAAAATTTCGCTCACCACATGCATGTCCAATATATGAAGTATTTCATATATTTTCGATGGATTAATGCCTTTAAACATTGTACAATCTTTTTCTTTCTCTTTAGAACTCGTCAGAAGAATATAAATCCAATTCGAAATAAAAGTTATTATTAGAAAATGAAAATGAAATATTTTCATGTCAAAAAACTGACAGGAAGACATCTATTTACTTGACAAATATATTAAAAATAACAAAAAACAAACATTCCTTTAGAGCCCCAAAACTCATCTAGTTTAATAAATAAATACTTATTATTTCTGCTTACATCATTGTTAAAAAATATTATTTTGTGTATTCAGCAGATAACTTTCAAAGAAAACATTCGTTTCTTTCATATACCATTGGTGCAAGTCTGACCAAAAAGGAAGATCAACAAGACTCCCCCTACGGTGACTTGTCAACTTCTTTCATACACCTACCATATCTAAGATTCAGCAAGAAAAGCAACAAAACAACCACTCTTTCTATATATTGATGATTCAAGTCTGATCATGCTAATATATATAATATTAAGTATCTCTAGTCCTACCTAGAGGATACTACATCACAATCAAACGTTCATTACATTTCAAAGTCAAAAAAATACTAAAAAGCACAAAGAAAATAGTTATAAAATTTCGCTCACCACATGCATGTCTAATAAATGAAGTATTTCATATATTTTCGATGGATTAATGCCTTTAAACATTGTACAATCTTTTTCGTTCTCTTTAAAACTCGTCAGAAGGATATAAATCCAATTCGAAATAAAAGTTACTATTAGAAAATGAAAATGAAATATTTTCATGTCAAAAAACTGACAGGAAGACATCTATTTACTTGACAAATGGTATATGAAAGAAACGAATGTTTTCTTTGAAAGTTATCTGCTGAATACCCAAAATAATATTTTTTAACAATGGTGTATGCAGAAATAATAGGTATTTTTTTATTAAACTAGATGAGTTTTGGGGCTCTAAAGGAATGTTTTTTGTTATTTTTAATATATTTGTCAAGTAAATAGATGTCTTCCTGTCAGTTTTTTGACATGAAAATATTTCATTTTCATTTTCTAATAGTAACTTTTATTTCGAATTGGATTTATATCCTTTTGACGAGTTCTAAAGAGAACGAAAAAGATTGTACAATGTTTAAAGGCATTAATCAATCCATCGAAAATATATGAAATACTTCATTTATTGGACATGCATGTGGTGAGCGAAATTTTATAACTGTTTTCTTTGTACTTTTTAGTATTTTTTTACTTTGAAATGTAATGAACGTTTGATTGTGATGTAGCATCCTCTAGGTAGGGCTAGAGATACTTAATATTATATATATTAGCATGATCAGACTTGAATCATCAATATATAGAAAGAGTGGTTGTTTTATTGCTTTTCATGCTGAATCTTAGATATGGTAGGTGTATGAAAGAAGTCGACAAGTCACCGTAGGGGGAGTCTTATTGATCTTCCTTTTTGGTCAGACTTGCACCAATGGTATATGAAAGAAACGAATGTTTTCTTTGAAAGTTATCTGCTGAATACCCAAAATAATATTTTTTAGTAGTGAAAAATACATATGCGTGTGTTTGTTTAATGTTATATCCACCAATTCCTCCTATTTGAGTGAATGTTTATCATAAACTGACCATATTAACTTTGGATATTACGGAATTCAAAATTACAAGGTAAGATATATTGTGTCATACTTGCATAAAAATCTTTCAGCGCTTACCTAGAGCCAACCCTGATTTTGACGTCACAGAGATAAAATTCCCGAGCTCTGTGTTATAACAGTTCTTACATAGAGAGACAGAGATACTGACACTATGTATGGAGATATGGGAAATTTCTAGTGCAAACATTTTTTAGAATACTCATCTAACGAGTCGAGCTTTCAACCGTCGCGTCGTGTCGTGAAATAAATAGTCCTTGATTCGTTTTCATCACGTAATAAAGTGGAAAGTGGATATAACTTCCTTAAGTGTGGGTTTGAATAAGTACGGTGTAGATTGTGTAGAAGATTCGGTAGCTACGGTCATAAAGTTAATGTTCTTGAAAGATGCAACACGAGTAAGAACAAATTGCATTTTAAGGAAAAAAAGGTCTATCATTAAAATTTAATATAATATGAAACAACAAAGAATACATCAAGCAGCTAGATATTAGATCACTTATAAGGTTTCTATTCACACCATTTTGGCCGCTTTATCTATACAGGGTTAGGTTAGTTTGCCTCGGGCAGGCCCCCCGTATGGGAGGGGCTATTGGGTACTGAGTTTAGGGCCCTGGGCTTCCGAGGGCCCCGATGGGGGGGGCCTGCCAGAGATCTTGACAATTTTTTTTTTAATTTCTCCCCCCTCCGCTCATCCGCTTATCAATTATTAAGCGCGGGGGGCCGCCAGTGATCTTGATAATTTTTTTTTTCAAATTTATTTCTTCCTTTCGCTCACCAGTTATTCATTTTTTTTTCACATTTCTCCCCCCCCCCCCCATCCCCGCTCATCAATTATTAGGTGCGGGGGCTCGTCAGTGAATTTAGTACCGGAGCCCATGATTTGATGTGGAGGCCCGGGGGCTAAAAGCTAACTTCAGGTTAAAGTGTTTATCAAGTCAGGTTAAAAGTAACCCTGGGCTAAAGTCAGAGATATAGTTGAAGTAATCGTATTAGTGAGAAGTGTGTGAGAGGCAAAGAGAATAAAAAAGGAGGTAACTCATCTCCAGTCTATACTCCACTTTTACCTTAAGTGAGAGAAGGTCATTTGATGTCGGCTAACTGACGTGGCCTGTGGGGGTAAACTTACGAGTGTGTTGTTTAACCCAGGGCTCCACCGGGGTTAGAGACACCGCAGCCGAGCTTATATGTCGGGGTGAAGATACAATTCGATAATTACTTTATATTTCTTTATTTGGTAATGTGTTTTTGAAAATAATTTTAGTAAGTTTTGTTACCAATTCATATCAGTGCTTAGGGGATATTGTAAATGTAATATAAATTATTGAAAAAGTAAACTAGCGAACAATATAATTATATTCGGCTCTGCGTTCTGCACCCCTTGCCTCTCCACGACGCTCATAAATGCGATTGCTTCAACTATAACTTAGCCCGAGCTTCAAGATGGGGGTTATCTCTATTAACCCGAGGTTAACCTGAAAATTTTATTTTTGCTGTTGACAGTTGAGTGAAAAGTCAAAGTTATTTTTTTGGTTAAATTATTAAAAATGGAAGTTCTCGATGAAATAAGAGATATTTTGGAATTACTGGAACACGAAAGACATACTCAGTTTTCTAATTTAGTAAAAAGCAAATATTAATATCTATTTTATCGTATTGTAGAAATCGTTCAACTTCTTTGTCCCTGCAAGATGTTGCATCAGTTTTTTTTATTCTACAACGTGTTTATAAATTAATTACTATTTTTGTTAATAGCAACCGCTCTGATGGTGGAAAATTCGGGCCTCTGCCTACTTTTCTTAAAATAAAAAGGTAACTATGGGCTAGAAGAGATTTTAGTTTATTTTATAATTGTTGTTGTTCGTTGTTGTCACTGTCAGGTGACTTTTCTTCAAAAACGAACGTACGTTTTTAACTTAGTAACAAAAACTTAAAAAGTTAACAAACATAAAATTACTAATTTTTCGGCAAATCACAATCAACCTAGTGCTGGCAACTCTGTAGAAAGCGTCACCAACCTTAGATTATAGGGTTTCCTAACCCACAAATAAAATGTCTTGGATAAATGGATACCAGTTTAACACTCACTTTGCCCAGAGCTAGCTAACACGCAAATTTAATCCTACATTGATAAACGGGCTCTTAAAGGTATTTACATATTACTTTTTTCGCTAGTTAGCACCTCTTATTTATAAATTATTTTTCTGGTGGACGACCTGTATATTTTTTTAAATAACAGTAACGACCACTACATTCTACAAATATTATTTTACTCCGTCGTTTTTTAATTAGCATTTTTTTTTAGAATCACCACAAGTTTCTTCCTTGAGAGTTGTGTTAACTACATGCCAAAGATTACACAGGTCAACATTTAGTTTGAAAAAATACACCGGACTCTACCTAGGTACTCGGGGGTTTTTGGGATCGCTGATTCCGATGCCGAGGTCGGTTAAGCTCTATCACATCAGGATCAAGGTCATTTGAAGATCACACTAAGAAAAGGTGGTTGAAAAAATCTGAAAAAATTCACACATAGGTTTTTGAGGTCGCTGAGTCCGACTCCGATGTCGGTTGACCTTTATCACCTCATGTTCAAGGTCGTTTGAAGGTTAAAGTAAGAATAACAGGTGAACAAAATTGGAAAAAATGTATAAGAATGATCACCTGCCTACTTATTGTCTGTTTATCTGTCTGCCTTTATACCTGCACACCTGTTTGTTTGTTTGTTTGTTAGTCTGTATTTATCGTCCGCCTGCATTTTCTCTCTGTCCATCTATCTGACATCCTGCCTTTCTACCTGCCTTTCTGTCGGTAATTCTGTCTATCTCCTTGTCTGACTAAATGACTAAATATTTCTATCTGACAGTCTGTCTGCCTCCTTGTCAGTTTGTCTGACTCAAAAAACCATTAAATTACTTTGATTCTGACATGATTGAGCTCCAAGTGTGGGAAGCCAACGCCCATAATTCGCGCCGAACTTACATCCCTCTTCTGCCCTAACTTACTTGCGGTGGGCATGCGCCATCTATCGAATACTCAAGGTACTCTCTACTTGCATGTTCGCTCTGTTTCTGCAACTACACCTAAAGGCCAGTCTTTGCGTTCCACAGGATTTATGTGGTGAGTATAAGCTCGTCAACTTTCACAGGAAAAAAATAAATGACCTCAAAATGATCTTGAAATGACCTCTGGATGCCTTTTAAGGGTAAGCGAACACCGGATTCGGACTCAGCGACCTGAAAAACCTATATGAATTTTTTTTGATTTTTTCAACCACCTTTTCTTATTTTGACCTTCAAATGACCCTTGAAACTGCCGTGGTAGGGGTCACCCGGCATCGGATGCAGACTCAGCGACCCAACAAACCTATATATAATTTTTTTCAGATTTTTTGACAACTTCCCCTTTGTTTTTCTCAAATTAACCTTGAAATGACCTCCGGATGCCTTTTAAGAGTAAGCAAATACCGAAATCGGACTCAGCGGCCCCAAAAACTTATGTGTGAATTTTTTCAGATTTTTTCAACCACCTTTTTTTAGTTTGACCTTCAAATCACCTTGAAACTGACGTAGTAGAAGTCAACCAGCCTCGAATACAGACTCAGTGACCCCAAAAACCTGTTTGTGAATTTTATCAGGTTACTTCAATCACCATTTCTTAGTTTGACATTCAAATGACCTTGAAACTGACGTGGTAGAGGTCAACCGGCATTGGATACAGACTCAGCGACCCAAAAAACTTATATGTAAATTTATTCAGATTTTTTAACAGCTTCCCCTGTTTTTCTCAAATTAACCTTGAAATGACCTCCGGATGCCTTTTAAGGGTAGGCAAACACCGGATTCGTACTCAGCGGCCCCAAAAACCTGTTTCTAAATTTTCTCAGATTTTTTCAACCACCTTTTCTTAGTTTGACCTTTAAATGACCTTGAAACTGACGTGATAGAGCTTAACCGACTTCGGCATCGGAATCAGCGACCCAAAAACCCCTGGGTACCTAGGTAGAGTCCGGTGTATTTTTTTAAACTAACTGTTGACCTGTGTTATTATTGTCCTGCGTCACATTTTTTCGTGAATTATTTTGTAGAGAGTTTCCACCCTTTATATTATTCACTAAAGGTGTAGCATGTTTCTTCCTTAACAATTGTGTTAAGTCCTCCGCCATATTTTTTTTAGGTATATTTTCACTAAAAGTTTATCTTATTTCTTCGTTGGCAACAGTATCAACTACTTTCCAAATACCATTTGTCTCTGTTATATGGTTTTATAGATGTAGCGGTAATGGGCATTTACCAAATCAGTGGCGGATCCAAGGGGGGCACAGGGGCACGTGCTCCCCCCGTCATTTATTATGCTATTCGTTTTTTATTAAATAATAGTGAATTATGAATAACACTATTAATTGTTACTGTAGTATACGGGTGGGGAATTTGAGTTGACAAACGCGAATAACTTGAAAATAAAGAATTTTCGAGAAAAATGTTTCAGACAAAAGTTTCATCATTTGAAAAGGGGGATTTAATGAATGTATTTTTTTAAAGTTTGGCGGAGGACTTCAAGGTCAACTTTGGTTTTTTAAATGCAAACCCCAATTTTTCTGCGCTACTTCCACGTTTAATGCTTAATTACTCGTAAACAGTGAGAAAATATAAAAAAAATGGTTGAAACAAAAGTTGTTTATTTTTTAGAGCGGAATATGAATCTGTAGAAAAATATAGGTTTGCATTTAAAATACCGAAGTTGACCTTGAAGCCCGCCACCAAAATTTAAAAAAATATAGCCATTAAATCCCACTTTTCAAATGATGAAATTTTTGTCTAAAACATTTTTTTCGAAATTTTTTTATTTTCAAGTTATTCGCGTTTGTCAACTTAAATACCCCACCCGGTATATACATATGTACTCCCTGTCGTTTATTTTAGCAAAAAGGCAGGACCACGAAAAATTTGTTGATTTTTCATTTGTGAGTGGGAAATTTTTTTTATCTCTCCCCTTTCCGCTCAGAAATTTTTTGTGATTTCCAAAAATTTGAAAATTTATTTTTTCAAATAGGCTTATGAAACGTCGAGATCAAGGTCGAGATTTTAAGTTAGAGCAAAAAAAAATTCTGTGTGTCGCTCTGTCTATCTGTAATTTTCTTTTGTGGGCACGATTTGCATCATTAACTTCCACTACCACCGCCATCGGGGTATTAGGTTTCTATTCCTATAACTCCATATTCAACATCGACGAGAAAAATAACGTGTTCACAGCGCAATTAGTACTTGGATGGGTAAAATCCATCTTGGGAAACACAGCGTTCTCGTCCTACCTTCTAGCGGCTTGCATATCAGCGTATACACGGAAGCTATGTAATTTCAAGACGAGGATTACGTAGTGGATATACCATCCTTCGGAGGGAATGTAAAGCAGTCGGTCTCTTGTCTATTAAATGTTAGGTAAGTAAAAAATCCCTACTCTTCGAAATAGAAGAGGTTCGGCAAAATTTCCAGGTTGAGGGTAGCTAGTCTCCTCGTCTCCTGGTAGCGGAAATAGGCCGACGTTAAATAAATAGATAAAGAAAATTAAAAAAAAGTAAGTTCTACCAACAATAGTTTCTACATAGTGGATTGCAAATATGGTATCAAAATTTCTGGATGTGGAAGAGACTCCTTAGGAAGCGTTTTTCTAGGTATAATTACTATGCGACTTGTAATTTTAATAATTTCCGATGATACTTTCTTGATTTCTTGACACTGCATGCAATGCATTGACTAACACTAGCTATATAGAAATATGCCGATTAAATGAAATATATTATCTGTTTGCGATTAGTATACTAATGTCAATCATCTTTAGAAAAAATAAGTGCCCACTTGTATGAAATTGTACTTATACACAATTAAAAAGAATTTAGATTTAAATACGACCTTGATCTTTATTGCTACAGAATTATATAAGTATAGGTACAAATTCCCGCTACAGTATTGATCATATAACTAATTTTATAAATTATTTATGGTGGAAGTATTAATCTAGGCATGGTACAAAATATAGTAAGGGCAAATGACCGCAATTTTATAACATTACTCATTTTAGTCTAAGTAATGAAGACGACTTTTTTGTAAATATTTCGCGTGCAAAGACGAGATTACCTCCGCCCCCCCCCCCCCCCCCCCCGTTTCGTGGGTGCTGAACACGATGCAAGTGGTGGGAGAAGTTTTTGACACCCGCAACCTTCTGAAACGGCCCAAAACCACCTCTTTTATGGATCCCTTTATGTTTTCATATATAAACGTGTCTGGGTAGTGATTTATAGATGAGTTATACTAGAAATAGCACGGAAGAGTAAGTGGAATCCAGACAGCAGGCCTAGGGCGTTGATTAAACCTCCTGAGGGGTGGAAAATCATTTTTTTTTCAAATGATTCGGTTCAAACGCGTATCTCCCCGTTTTCCATGTCGCTGATCACGGGAAAAATATTCTCTTATTTGTTTTTTTTTAATTTTTCAGCCCAAATCTCTTGCTCGAATATTATATTACCTATGTTTCACGTCTATAAATGTTTCTTCGACTAATATAAAATAACTAATATAAAATAAAATATTAAAATTAATTACAATATATTTAATTATTACCTATAATTGCGGCTAATTTTTGCTAGGCTACCCGGCAGTAACGTATTACATTATCATTAATCAATCATTTAAATCAAGTTTCATTAAAAAAACAGATACCTGCAGAAATCAGCGACCGGATCTTAGACTCAGAGATAAAGATAGAAAACTCTTAATTTGCATGCTTCGTCGTGTTATTTTCTGATACCGAAATTGCCTTGAATGCTTTTAGTATTTTGTAATTGACGATCCAAAGTGTAATTAATAAATTTCACAAATCTTGGAAGGGTTGATCGCTACCACCTTCTCTTCCGTGAATAAAATTAAATTACAAATTTTAAAAAACCCCCGACACAAAAATATCGACTAAGTAACTAATGTAAAAAAACTAAATTAACAAAACTTTAAAAACCGCTGCCCAAGGAATCACTACTTCCACATCCAATTCTCTATCCAAGTCACTCACAACGAAAAAACTTTGTATGTGGAAATTATTGTTTATGGAACTTTAATAATATAATATTTGAAATCCTCTACCCCAAAAACCCATAAAACGATACCCTACATCGGTAGTGGTGTGGGTGTTGTGATAGGGGGGTGGTAGTGGGAGTGGATGAAGTCAAAAAATGTTTTGAGGTTTCTGGTTCTTGTACATACACTAAATCACAATTTTTTTTCATCCCCTTTAATAAGGGGGTTGGTAATGGGGGGTAGCTAGTGCCAACATTTTTTTGAGACCTTAGCTTTTCTTGTATATACTAACTACCAATTTTATGGACTCTTACCTGCTTGATTTACCCATTTATCCCAAATTTACCCCAATTTACCCCCCAACCCTTGGAAGGAACAAGATGAAAATATAATCTAGTTCTAGATCTCGTACATATGGGTACCAAATTTCAAGTCAATATCTTAAACGGTTCCAGAGTAAACGTGCGCACAAAAAAAAGTTACAGAGACAGACCGACAGACAGACAGAATTTTTTTTCGCTCAAACTTAAAATCTCGACGTTTCATGACATTTTTAAGCCTATTTGGACAATAAAAATTTTTAAAAATTTTTTTGTCGTTACACTGGACGTAGAAGTAAAATTATGAAATAATTTTGATTCCATATACGAACTCTTATGATTTATTTAAATCCAGCTTACACTTTCTTTATGTCCTAGATATTTGCTTTCTTATACGCATGAATATATCGGGAGCTGCTGTTTTGAATATAACTATTTAGTAGTTTGTCTTTACAGCAGCCCCCAACATATTCATGCGTATAAGAAAGCAAATCTCGAGGACATAAAGAAAATGTAAGCTGGATTTAAATAAATCATAAGAGTTCGTATATGGAATCAAAATTATTTCATAATTTTTAAAGTTGTGTTAATTTATTTTTTTTTATATTAGTTATTTAGTCGATATTTTTGTGTCGGGGTTTTTGTTAAATTTATAATTTAATTTTATTTTATACTTTTTAAACTAAACATATACATACAACATAGTGTATTATTATATCACGAGTCCCACACAGAACTTTTTAACCTTTAAGCCAGCACGGTCCAGTTTTGTATTCTACTAGTCGCATACGGTCTACAAGACCGGTTCTATTAAAACTATATTTATGTGTTATATTTTAATAAAAACTGCATCAAAATCGGATCTCCTGTTGAAGAGATATAAAGCCACAAACAGACAGACAGACAGACAGACAGACAAACATACAAACATACGAGTCAAACTTATAACATCCCCCTTTTTGGGTCGGTGGTAAAAAAATTCAAAATGTTTAAAAACCCCCCATCTATTCGTACCAGTTTCATATGACCGAATCAAAATGAGGCTGAAATCATTGTGAAAAATTGTCTGCGCATTTGCAATTTTACTTCAATCGGACAATTTCTAGAGAAGTTCAACATGGCGAATTCAAGATGGCGACCAATCATCAAAATCTAATATGGCCTAAAATCTTCTCGACAAAATACTCTTTCAAATAAGAAAAAGTGCATCAAAATCGGATCACCCGTTGAAGAGATATGAAGCCACAGACAGACAGACAGACAAACATACAAACATACGCGTCAAACTTATAACAGATCTCTTTTTGGGTCGGGGGTTAAAAATAAACTTACTTACTAAACTTCAAACTTTTGGATATTTTTTGGTGGTGCGTTAATTTCTTGGAGAAGTGTATATTCATTGCGTCGTCCCTATCCGATATAAAACTTATAGTTTAAACCGAATCCTTCGCCATTTCTTAGAATGCAACGTATGAGCGAATACACTATACAATCAAATTATAGTGTTAAAACTAAAAATTTTTGCCCGCCACACAGTGGGCCATTTGCAACTTCTAGGTGGACAAAATTCTACAAATTTCTAAATGAGCTTAAAATAATTGTTAGAAGACCGAAAAAATAGTGAAAAAATTCTAGGCATTAAGGGGGTGGTTTTTGAGGGTTGAAAAATAAATTTGCTTCTAGAGTGCCGAAACTCTGTGAGTATGATAAAACGATATCTGTGAATATATAACAAAATAGTTAAAAAATTATAAATAGTAGAGGGGTTGTTTTTGAGGGGGTTGAAAGATAAATATTATTTTAAAATTCTGAAACTTTGTGGACATGATAATATTATATCCGCGAGTTCGCTAAAAATAGTAAAAAAAATCTAAACAATAAGGGGTTGGATTTGAGAGGATTGAAAAATAAAACTTTAATAACTATGTAAGAAACTTTCAAAAAATTCTGTTGTAAATATTTTAATTTTTAACATCACTTCACATCACATCACACATCATTTTTTGACTCTGGCTGTTCCAGGGTTATTATCTTCATCTTTTAATGTTTCATAAAGTTCTCTTTTTGACACAGTAAGAAGTATCCCTGTAAAAACACAAATATCTCTTTAAAGCACAACTGGACGCATATAAATGTTACATACATAAAAGCTACAAGAATTATATAATAAAATAAAATGAAAAACATAACATACAATAATGTACAAAAGTATTGGCATTCTAATGAAATTCATACTTCGAATAAATTCCACCCATTTCTTAACGCATGTTTGATCTGATGTTATTGCTACTATTTATAATTTTTAACTAATTTTTTTATATTCACAGATATCATACTCACAGAGTTTCGGCGTTCTAGAAGCAAATTTATTTTTCAACCCCTCAAAAACCACCCCCTGAATGTCTAGAATTTTTTCACTATTTTTCCTTTCGTCTAACGACCATTTTAAGCTCATTTAGAAATTTGTAGAATTTTGTCCATCTAGAAGTCGCAAATGGCCCACTGTGCGGGGGTAGGAGGGGTTGACTCATTGGCTTTTTGAGGAAGAAGATCCTAGTTTTTTATTATAATGTCACCACAGATCCAGTCATGGTGCTTGCTTAAAAAAAATGTTGCGGCTACATCGCTTCCATCTATCATTCATCATAATCCAGAGAGAGCGCAGTTTTATTTTGAGTTCGTTCTCCATTTCTTGTGAGCAATGGGATAATTGCAGAATTGTCTTTACAGGTTTTAGCAGCTCATCCTCAGTTTTTATCACTGGAGGATTGTCTCCTTTGATTTTATCAAATAGGAGTCTTCTTGAAAGAACTAGTTGTTGACCTGCAAAAAAAAATCCCTAAGTTAAACTCGCACGAATTTGCACTTCAAATCAATGCCTATAAGTCTTAAGGAACTACACTTTACAACAAAGTAATGAAACTGGGATAGACACGCACAGCAAAAAAGTTGCAGGCTAATAAATACCCGACTTTAATAAAAATAAAGTATTTTTTTGTCGTATTTTATTTAACTTCTCTGGCAATTATATAATTACAATAATTTCCAAATAAATTACAATATTAAGTACATACCTTTGTCAACCATATCTGATAAAATTCACAATAATAAACTTTGAAATTACGCTGTACACAATTATTACAAACGCAAGCGCACGGACGACTGATTAACTGCGAAATAGCACAGATCAAACAAACCAGATGTTTCACTTATGACGTTTCATGGTTTAGATAATAAATCAACTCCTGGAAGGTACGAATTTGTGTAGTGATCTGCGCATATACCAAGCAGTCTTAACCAGCGAGTATAGACACAGGAGGGAGGTGATGACACGTAACAATAATTAAAAGTCACCTAATAAATACTCAAAAAAACCACTTAAATGTATAACAATAAGAACTCTAAGCTTCAATAGAATACACTGCATTCCAAAATAATTAACATCACTGGTGTAGTTGATGACGACTTCCATTTCTGAGATTTCAGTACTAAACACTCTCTCCTGTGATATTGTACTCGCTGGTCTTAACTTCCATGTCAACCGCAAGGTTGCTCTGTTTATGACTTCTGCGCAGAATCCTGGAAGGTAAACGTCACACGACAAAAATGAAACTGGTTACATAGGGAATACTATTAAGTGAAACATTTGGTTTGTTTGATCTGTGGAAATAGTACGTAAATACCGGTCGGTTTGTCAGTCTCTACCACCCAAGTGGGTAGTAATAATTTTTTTGTCGCGGCGGTTTATTGCTTCCTGGAATGTTGGCGGTGGTTATATAAAGGAATAATAATAATTTTTACAAGTCGAATTTTTGGAATATTGGCGCGCTAGAATCCAATTCTGGCCCACTGTGCGCCATATTGAATTTAGTGTGACGTCATTTTATTTTCGTATTTTTCTCAGCATATCATGGGGTGCATAAAAAATAACTGGTCCGCCATATTGGATTTGGAATGGCGTCACTTAGCTAACCATGCATTGTCATCCAAACTAAACGTGTATGCAAAATTTCAGCTCAATCGTTTGGGGATAACTATTTTAAAATTCAGTTGCAAGATTTGACCCACAAGAACAAGGCAAGTTAAATAAAAGCTTGTAATCAAGGTGGCGATAAACATCAAAATCTAATATGGCAAACACCTTCTCGACAAAATACTCTTTCAAATAAAAAAAAGTGCATCAAAATCGGATCACCCGTTGAAGAGATATGAAGCCACAGACAGACAGACATACAAACATACGCGTCAAACTTATAACACCCTTCTTTTGGGGTCGGGGGATAAAAATGAAAAGATATGCACAGGAATAACGATCATGTGTCGAAAACCGGTAAATCTTGGATATCATGCTTTCTAGTCAGTGAAGTTTCTGCCCGTTTGAGGGATGAGGAGGGGTTGGAGCTAAAAATGAATATTTTTCCCGTGATCGGCGGTGATTTTCCACACCCTCGGGAGGGTTTAATCAACCCTCTAGACCTGCTGTCTGGATTCCACTTACTCCATAACCCCCTTCCATGTTATTTCAAGTATAACCCATCGATAAATCACTACCCAGAACCGTTTATATATGAAAACATAAAGGGATCTATAAAAGGGGCCGTTTCAGGGGGTTGCGGAGGTCAAAAAAACTTCTCCCACCACTTGCATCTCCCCCCCCCCCTCTAAAACAGGGGGGGTAGTCTCGTCTTTTGCGCGAAATATTTACACTATTTCTGCCTTCATTACATTGACTATATTATACTGCTTAGTATGCTTGATGATTTCTTGCTGCAATATTTGTATCTTTAGAACGACAATTTTTGTCAAAAAATATATAGGTATCTCATCACAATAAAATATGTTAACATACGTAAGTAAAAGTCAGATTAATATAAGGCAGTTTATTTTGGCAAGTCTGAAATAAGTATTTCATGAAGATGTTTATTGCTTTTAAATTTGTGAATTTGATTAAGATTTTTTCCACAAAATTTACTTTTCTTCTCGAATATTAACACCACAGTTTTATATAAGTTTGTTTACACATCATTTCTAGTTTTAGAAAATCAATCAACCGTTTAGCCTTTGCAAACAAATCTAAAATTTAACACATATGACTAACTATATCAAAAAGAAGATAATTTTCAGACAATACTCATGTTTTTCCTCAGAGTTCAGTAAAGCATTAATAACAAAATTATCCACCTGTATTTCTATCGTTACAACTCCCCAATCCCAATATTTAGCTGCGATTGAATGGGCGACAAATAAATCTTGTAGCAGCGTATTCGTGGAGAATCTTAAAGAACTACGAGGATTACGACACAGGGTTTTGAGATTTAGGTTTCTGATTCATATAATGGGGGTGATTAGAGCTTCAGGGGTCCTATTATCGACGGCAAAATCTTTAACTTTTGTACAAATATGTATTTTAGAGTTTGACACTAATAGCAGAATATTTTAATAGAATCAATGGGACATATGGAAATAGTTCAGAGGAAGGATTATTGATTAAATCGGTTAGATAACAACTTTATTATCGTGCTCATCAAATGTCTTGCTGTAAATTAATATTTATTATTTAGAGCAGATTAAGTATCTTGATTTATACAAGGTGTATACAGAGGGACAAGCGTCAGTGGCCGATTATAGATCCAAAAATATGAAAAAAAAAATCAAAAAGATTAGCTCGTAAAGGCTTGCTGAGGAATATTATTTCCAGAATCAAATAGTATTCTATTTGCAATGATTGATAATGGAACATATGAGTTTTACAAGGAAATTAGGGACTGTTTAATAATTTGTATAGAAAAATTGTTATGTCCAGAATGGATCATACAAAACTACCTAATAGTTGAGCATAATGCGCATTTACCTACTCCGTGGGATTTTTTGTGAAGGGAAGGTGCGACTATGTGGAATCTCTTTGCTATATGCTAGATAATGGTGTAGTACTGGGTGTTTATCTTAGAATTGCGCTGTTTGGTTTTTATGGCGTTATACATCCAAGATGGCCGCTATGCGAGACATTTATTCTTTACATCAAGAATAACTCCTTCCAGAGTACTCATACGCAAAATTTGCATATGACATTTCCTGTTCTACATGAGCCAAAGAACAAATTTAGTTCTTATCAATTTTTTCGTATCTTTTACCAATTAAGAGTTATGATTCATTATCGGTTTAAAACATAATTTAGCCATCGGTTATTTATTAAGGCGAGAAAAATTATGATTCTGCTCACAAAAACTTTAATAATAACTAGTATTAATACATACAATTTGTAATAGGACATAGTAGTTGTATTATAAAATTGGTTCTTAAAATAAATTATGTATTAACAGAAAACAATATTTAATGATACTATATTATTATTCTCTTCAAAACAATGTATCATCACCATCTACGTCATCCGATGAATCTTAATGCCTTGTATGCTCATCACAGTTGTCACACATATCTTCATCTCCTCCACACACACATAGTTCTGTGCACTTCAGATCGTGGGAAAGACATTTACATGGTGGAGCACATTTTCTCTTAATACAAGAGCACCGAATAAGTTGAAGAACTGTCTCTGGAGCATATGGTAGCATACACACAACAGGAGCATAATGGTCGTTTTTTAGTTCCCAACCGAAGTTTAATGGCGAAGGCAGATTAGGGCTGGTCAGCACGGCACCATTCTATAGTTTGATAACGAACTCTATCAACATATGGTATCAGTGATGCTTTTGTTGGTTTCTTTCTCTATGAACATCCACCACCTCAGTTCTCCAATGTCTGATATATTTGTGCCAGGAACATGGACTTGACATATGAACTTTTCTATTAATAGTCTATCTGTATCAAGAAAATCTTCCAAGTTTGCTTAAAGCTCCTGGAATGTCATCATCTGCTTTACTGAGACTTGCCAAAGTCCCTGTGGTGTCATTTCCGGATAATGCATGCAGACCTAATAATGCTGAAGTTTTCTTTGAGCCCAGGGAATCGGTTACTTTGCTGAGATTGATCATTCTTTGATTTTGGCCAACTCCAGTTACAAACATAGGTAATGTTCAGCGGAAGGAACTACCACCATAAAGTAAGTACGATCTGTATCAGGTGAGTAAAATGAAGCTGTGTAGAACCGCAACGACAGGCGAACATGGAATGCAAAATTATTTTTGTATCTGCCTCCTCACGATTGCTTTTCAGTTCATCTGCTTCAATCTCCATTGAACACTTTGCTGTTTCCACCCAAGATACAAATAAACTCTTGTTTCTTCCACTTGCATATTGTATTGCTTTCTCGGACAAGTAAGCTGTTAACTCATCTTTAGTCTTGACATGAGATAACAATGACTTCATAGATGTGTTCCCAATGTACGTTGTATCACTGATCTTGTAGTGGACTGGTTGTGTGTTGCCAATTCTTTTCTTACGCATAGAAGATTTTAGTGAATTTTCTCTGTATCATAGCGTGATAGTGTATGTATGTCTCTTGCATGGACGTCTCCAGGATCTGTGCAGTCACTCAAGCGCACTTTGAATATTTCACTATTAGAGCATTGGACAGCTAACTTAATACGCTCGCCACTTTGGTCTGTTGCTACGCAATACAGTCTCTCTTTGCATTTCCCTCCTTCATCACAAAAAAACAGTTTTTTCTGTTATATGCGGGTGTTTTAGATCGTAATGTGTATGTTGCCTTATCACTGCTGGCACTCGCTTCTAAATCATCGGTAGGCTCACAACGCTTTCCTTTTTCGAAAAGTTTTTTGCTTCTATCCATGTTTGTCGTATGAGTCAGTTTTTTGTAACATTCTTTATGCCATTTTGCATTGGAGTCTTGTAGCTGTACAAATTCCCGATTCGTCTACTAATATGCATATACTCTGGATCCAACCATTCTTCTCTTTGTTGCAAACACTGTAGAAATTTTTCAACCTTCAATGGATTAACAAGAGGTAATTTACTTTTACCGTGACACAAAATACACAGTTTATAATCTGTTGAAAGTCGGATAGGCTAGGCAATAAATGTATACTAATAAATTTGTGTTATGGGTAAAACTGGCGTGTAACTCTTAAATGGTAAAAGATACGAAAAAAATGATAAGAACTAAATTTGTCCTTTGGCTCATGTAGAACAGAAAATGTTTTATGCAGATTTTGCGTATGAGCATTCTGGAAGGAGTTATTCTTGATATAAAGAATAAATGTCTCGCATGGCGACCATGTTGGATGTATAACGCCATAAAAACCAAACAGCGCAATTCTAAGGTAAACACCCGGTACTACACCATTATCTAGCATATAATAAAGAGATTCCACATAGTCGCACCTTCCCTTCACAGGAAATCCCACGAAATACATTATGCCCCAAGACTATAATTAAGAAATAAAACGTGAAAAGTAGCGTTAATTAAATGAAACAAAACAGGTGGAGAATGGACTCACGCAGGCGTCTGAACTTGGCAAAAAACATATCTTGGTGTTCAAAAACATATTTTCTCTTCAAACGTCAGAAAAGCATGAGATTTCATAACTCATTTCATGACATTAAAGTTTGACTTCTTAGACGGCTGTGTGTTTCCATTAACAATGGAGGTAATAGTATATTATTATATGAGCGATTATGATAGCCATTATTCACGAATATGACGTTTGAGCCAACGAGCCGTAGGCGAGTGGCGCAAATCATCTGAGTGAATAATGGCCATAATCGCGAATGTAATACTATGCTTTTTCTACACCTATTAAACAAATAAATTAGACTGAAACTTAATAGCATTAATCGGTACCTATTCGTAATAAGTCGAAATCGTAAACAAACAATATGGCGGTATGGCGGTACACTTGTCACTGTCACGCGAGTTGATTGTCAGCCGCAGCAGCAAGAGTTGATCGCGGTCGATTTCAAATAATATCATTGAATCAGCGAAACAATGATTTTTGAATTTGTAGTTATGATTGGCCGGATGCAGTGAATTATGAATCGATAATTCACTACAGTGAATTATGAGTATAATTTTTCACCAAAAAAATGCTAATAATTATCATATAATTAAATAGGTGTAGAAAAAAGTACTTTTACTTCCACATCCAGTGGAAGTATAGTAACGGCAAAAAATTTTTATTGTTCAAATAGGCTTAGAATGTCATGAAATGTCGTGATTTTAAATTTGAGCGAAAAAAATTTCTGTTTGTCTGTCGGTCTGTAACTTTTTTTCTGCGCACGTTTACTCTGGAACCGTTTAAGATATTGACTTGAAATTTGGTACACTTATGTACTTCAACGGAATCTGGAACTAGATTATATTTTCATCTCATTCCGTCTAAGGGTAAAATGAGGTAAATGGGGGGGGGAGGTAAATAGGTAAATCAAGCAGGTAAGAGTCCATAAAATTGGTATTTAGTGTATACCAGAGAAGCTAAGGTTTCAAAAAATGTTTTTTCGTTAGCCACCATTACCACCTCTACCCCATTATTAAAGGGGATGAAAAAAAATGTGATTTAGTGTGTGTACAAGAACCAAAAGCCTCAAAATATTTTTTTGCTTCACTACCACCTCCACCCCCGTGTGGGATATCGTTTGATGGGTTTTTGGGGTAGACGATTTCAAATATTATATTATTAAAGTTCTATAAACAATTATTTCCACACACGAAATTTTTTCGTTATAAGAGACTTGGATAGAAAATCTGGATGTGGAAGTAGTGATTCCTTGAGCAGCGATTTTTCTGACGTTGTGAGAGGCAGAAAAGGTAGCATAGCAACGAGTATTTTATTTAATACGCTCGCCATGCGATATTAACACAATGCGTTTTTGGTGGTAAAATTCGAGATTTTGTATCTTTCTTTTTTTATAGCTAATCGAAGTTTGAAGAAAAAGCAGCATGTTTTATTCGGAGTAAAAGCCACTTATTGTTATTCGTCTGTAATAAACATACAGACTTGTCACAAAAGTATAACTTTTACTCTTGATAAAACAATATAGTATTTTATTTCTTTTTAATACTTTTTTTTGTACTTTACGGGATATTGTTATACAATTTTGGACAAAAGACATTAATCAATATATGGGAAATATCAGTACAATAGTTTGGTGTTTCCAACTGTGTCCATATTCGGTCTAGTAAGGTATGTAATTATGATCAGAATATTTTCTTAACCATGAAAAATAATAATGAACTGTTTCTAAACAAGCAGTGACATATAAATTTCATATGTTTAAAATATTATTTAATTGATATATGTCGTTGATTGGAAATATAAGATTCAAGTTAAATATTATTTTTAAAATTTTATCTTAACAAATTTGTAAAGTTGTTGGGTGACTATCATACCCCATACACTGATTCCATATTGCAAAATAGATTCAGCTAAGGCGTTAAAAAAGATATTTCCTAAATTTTTTATTCATTATCTCTCAAGATATAAAATTTATGGAAAAGCTTTCTCACTCTCAAAGTTACACATTGAATATGTCCCACTTAAGGAACTAATCTCTAATTATTCCTAGATTAACTTTTGTTGTTTTTTACTTTTCGGGCATATGCACTCGGCAACACTATTCCAACTTGATTCATGCATCTTAATAAAATTTTGGAAAGGAAGAGTAGCACATATCATGGAAAAATTAATGAATTTTGCCTTGAGAGTGAGCAGGTAACTCTCTTTTATATGGATAGCCAACTGTTATCTTGTTAAAGAAGAACAGTGTCATCTGCATAGGATATTAATTTACAGTTTAGGCCTAAAAGACTCATATTAGACATCCATCTTAATATAACACTGAGCACATCATTCACATCATTCACTTTTACATATTGATTTGTGTTACTGATGTAATTACCAAATAATTCCAACACAATTCCGCGAATTCCTATTGTTAAATTCATATTTTTAAGATTATTTATAACATTCCTAATTTCTGACTCCCAATATTATACAGAACAATTAATTCGTCGAAAAGGGGCTGAAGGGAAAATTCCTAAATCATTCTTTGAAAAATGTTAAAATGTAGGAATAACTAAATTTTTGAGATATTTGCTTATTTTCATGTTTATTTTGACAGATTGAAAATGTTTTTACTTAAACTTAAAATCTCGGAGTTTCATGGCATTCTAAGCCTATTTGAAGAAAAAACTTCATAATGTTGCTTGTCCTTTATTACAAGCTTTTATTTAACTTGCTTTGTATGTATGTTAGTTTGTTTGTTTAGTTCAAATCTTGCAAGTCAATTTTAAAACAGTTATCCCCAACCGATTGAGCTGAAATTTTGCATACAAGTTTAATTTGGATGACAATGCATGGTTAGCTAAGTGACGCCATTTTAAACCCCATATGGCGAATTCCTAAAGATGGCGGACCAGTTATTTTTTATGCACCCCCGTGATATGGGTATTAAATGAAAGGGTTTGCTGAGAAGAATAAGAAAATAAAATGACGTCACACTAAATTCAATATGGCGGACGCCCCAAGATGGCGGACAAATTTTTTTAGTTTTAACACTATAATTTGATCGTATAGTGTATTTTCTCGTACGTTGCATTCTAAGAAATGGCGAAGGATCCGGTTTAAACTATAAGTTTTATATCGGATAGGAACGACGCAATAAATATATAAAACTAATCAAGGCGTAGCTAAAAATTTAAAAACAAAATTAAATGTAAAAAAAACTTTTTTAAAAACAAGCTTTTATTATTTAGGTGTGCTAAAACGAAAAAAATAGAAATAAAAAAATTAATTGTCTTAAACGCTTGTCGCGTGAATAGAAATAAATAAACTTACTTAGGTAATTACAATCTCTGTCAAAAAAAATTAATGCCTGTGTGAACTTCTCGCGCGCGACAGGTTTTTAAGACGATTGTTTCTTTTATTTTCATTTTTTTCGTTTTAGTACACCTAAATAATAAAAGCTTGTTTTTAAAAAGTTTTTTTACATTTAATTTCATTCTTCTAATGTAAGCTTTATTGTAATTATTTTTTGACCTGTCAAATGTACAATACGTATCTACCACCAGTAAATTATTGGTATTCTTATCATTATTATTATAGTTCGATATTTAATTATGTTCTTGAAAGTATCTTCTGTAAAAGCCTCACACATCACAATTTATATGAGAAATTAGATATTTTGTAGAACTTTAATAGTCAGTTAATTAGTCTCTTCTATCTTGAAAATTAACCTAAAAGTCCCTATTTTGCCACTCCATATAGTTTCAATCAGGCTACCCTATGATTATAGCTCTCGGTTCCGTTTAACTACGACAAGCACCCTCGTTGAGGTGAACCGCAGCACAGAATGGGTTGGTTGATTGATTTCGGAATCTGTCAAGTGCATATAGGTAATCAGCAAAGTTTTCGAGGTTGTAGAATTCCATCTAATACAGCATCGCGAACGCTTCTATTTATGTAACTCATATAATATTTGCCATGAATCGAAAATGTACTCGCAGGAAGTGTGCTTAAACTCAACAGTAATGTAATTAAATTACAGATTCCTCAGTATACTGAGTAATCTTAATATTTAAATTAAATAAATAGAATTTATTTTTATTTATCAGAAGTGTTTAGAAACTTATCCTTCCATGAAATAAGAAATTACGATTCTTTGGAAGGGCGAGACAAAAGATTGAGCCAAAGAAAATTGTAAAATAATAGATACAATTATTTTCTCGTTTAACTCGCCCTAACTCAAAAACGGTACAACGAATTAATCTCAATTTTTTACCGTGTTATAACTCCATTTATTAACAAAATGTGTTAATATGAATGTCAAATTTTAATAAATAAAGAAAATATGATTTTTTTTCTAAGATCATTTCGATAAACTGTGAAATTTTACAGGTTCGAATATGACAAGCGAGAAACTTTTTTATCTTTCGAATTAGTATATTGATGACGTATGAAGGTAAAGGATGGAGCTAACTTTTTTATTTGAAACTTTTTTCTAGGACTAACAGTTTTCGAGAAAATTGCAATTAAGTATACGGAACGCCCTCGTGGACGATTCAGCGCAAAGAATGCGGTGTGAGAACTAATGGACCTACTTTAGTGTTGTTTAATGAAATCGAACTCAGATTTTCTTGCAGGCTCAACGAATGAGATTTTTGAGCAAATCAATGGAGAGTCATTAAATATTTGTAATAATTACCATGAGAGAACACATTGATATGTCCCGGGCTATTCAATTAAGTTATACCGCGAGAACCCTATTTTGCAGATGCATAATAGAAACATTAAAGAATCCCGGGCAATTTACCTCCAAATAACAGAATAAATATTTTTCATTCTTGACTGTTTGTCTATTTTCCTGAATAACGTTAGATAAAAGCACTGTTCCATAATAAAACTAATTAAAGTAATATATTATTTACTACTACTATTTATTGTGTTTAATTAAATGAATTAAAATTTTATATTAAATAAAAACAAAATAAATAGCTTATAACCCGTTGAAAAATCAACGGTGCAAAAGATCATACGTGCTTGCATCAATTATTTTGGAGGTATTTTCACCAACACTTAAGCCACAACGGCCTTGTTGCAAAATGAAAAGTGCTGACAAATGCAATCTCAGAATTCTATGATATTAAAAATTAAATTGCCTGCAAATTTCAGCTTTCTAGGTCTTATATTAGTTTTCGATGTATTGGACTCGCGGCTGTCGCGGGCGCGGGCTCGATTTGAAAGTGACTAAAACATGACGCTATGCGCACACCAGGTCTAGTGATGGGCGATATCGCGATTTTTCAATCACAACGTAAATCGTTACTGTGATTTTCTTATATCAGTGAATTTAAAGCGTGATATGATCACGACTTTCATAATACGACGTACGGGAGAAATTGTTAATTGTTCCCTATCCCTAAATAAACGCCGACAGACGGTGAATGGTGAATTAGCTACTTTGGTAATCTGTGCTGCCGCAAATATGCGTAATATGTATAATATATATTATGATTTGTTTATACAAATAACCTCTAATGTATGGATTGGTAATAAAGCAAAAGCACTAGGTTTTGAATGGAACTTGATAATAGGATATTTTTGTAAAGTTGTACTGTCGTGCGCAAAAAAATGGGACAGGTCTTATAACGTATTTTTGCTAAAATCTAGTTGTGTACATCTAACTGTAATTTTTGTGACATTGTCAGTTATTTGTCAAAATTCATTGCAAGTGTGCAAATAGAGACGGATTTACATTAGAAAAATAGTTGTCCTATTTTCTTTTGCTCACGACAGTACAAACTAACATTTCGGAAGCATCAATAAATTTCTTGTTTATATTTATGTTTATTTTACACGAATTTTTGTTAATTTAAAATGATAAATTTATTTTTTAATGTTATTTTTTTTGTTTTATAATATATAAGGATATTTTTTAAAAATGTTTTCATTTGCTTATTGTCGAATTCCATATTTTTAAATGCTCAATATTTGCAATAAAATTGCTAGTATATTTAATCATATAAAATATTTTTACGCATGGTTTTAATAATTAGTTAGTTCTGGTGTTATAACAAATAAATAGACATATAAAAGACATAAAGATATTTAAGTATTTAAATATCTAAATAGTGTGAAATGCGTATCTAATAACGCTAAGGCACGGGATCGCTTACTTTACGTGTTAATACATACGGCCGCAAACAATAATCGACTCAATAAATATCGTGAAAGATATATTGGTCTTGGTTGAATCTTAATAGACAGGCAGGGGAACGAAATACGGAAAGTCGTGATCACGTCGCGCTTTTCTGCCAACTTTACTAATTGTAAAAACATAGTGAAGTAGTTCAGCTCGCCGCGCCATTCGCCTCGCACATCGCCACACCACAGTAGAGAAAAGACCAGTAGTCCGACTCAGCCGGAACAGTTGTATAAGATTTTCAGTGCGCATGCGATGCTCATGGGCTTAAACTATTCGATGCGCAGTGGACGGCACGACGACAGTGGACGGAAGTGATGATATAGGGTGGGGCGGATGGTTATTTTTGTTTACGTTTACGTTTCTGAACAGTCCCCACTATCGACGAAATGCGCGTGGGATACAAACAGTAGATGCGCAGTGGATTAAAAAAAATAAAATCGAGTACAGCAAATATCAAAGGGACCGCTGCGAGTGAAACTACTGGTCTTTTCTCTACTGTGGCCACACGGCGATGAGGAAACAATTCAATAGAAACAGTAGGTAAATTCATAATGGAGTTGCTCATTCCACCACACACCTCGAAGTGCACCTTGCCGTACATCAACGAACAAAAATATTTGTTTTTCAGCAGGCAGCTGCCTAAAAGTAGCTCCGTGATTGGCTCATTCAAGAACATTCGTAAATATCAATGAAATCTGTCTGGGTAGTTTTTCAGCTCTTGATATAAATAATAGAATTCACCAAGTTTACTACGTTCTTTATTCACTGGGTGCACATTTCATCTTCGAATTCCTCTTTTGGAGAGCAACCACCATTTCAAAACAATGCTAGGAGAATCACTACTATTGTCTGAATCTGTGAACATTTTCACTACCGGTCTGATTGAATACAAATAAAAAACTAAAGTCATCAACGGCGCGATGAAATGTTTCAGAATGTTTTGCAACGACGACATGCACAGCGACATGCACGGCGAGTGGCGCAGCGAGTTGAACTACTCCACTATGTTTTTACACTAACAGTCGTTACTTGTGATTTCTTAATATCAGTGAGTAAATCACAGTTCGTGATATATCGCCCATCACAGGTCAAAAGCTGGTACTCGTACCGAGCGTATCTTATATTTCATAGTATCATGAAGACAGGATAAGATTATATACATAAAGTGAAGAAAGTACAACACAGTATTGTTACTTACAGGGATTATATATAAATGTACAACTAAACCTACATATACATCAATTAAAAACACGGTAAAATTCGACAGTTCAGTGCAATCAACCGAATAATATTCCTCAATTTAAATATACAACTACCTAATCTAAGTCAACACGTACTGACACAATACAGATGCAAACAGGGTGTCTGGTAGAGCGATACCGACCCTGTACAAGGGTACCATTATAATCTTTTTCCTGTAAATATACTATTTATTTGTGCTAACTAACATAAACTTTTAAATCATTTTTCTTTTGGAAGCTTATTTATTTCATATAGAGAAAAAAAATATTTCCCTATATCAAAAGTTAAACTTAGTGCGTAATATTTACATAAATTAAAAAAAAATGAGATTTTAAAAGAAAGTACAAAATCGGCATTATCAAAAAAATCGCAATATTTTTCATATAAGTAGGTATGTTTGGTCAAACAGATGTCAAATGACCCTCTATACCTCCCTGTTCAGGGTCGGCACCGCTGTATATATCAATAGGGTAACTCCACAAAAAACTTTTTAATTGCACTAACACTGCATGAGATTATATCAAAGTGAAGCCCAATATGTGAATAGTTACATACATGGTGTCCGGAAATAACGTTGGAATATTTGGGTGGGTGGTTCTACACCCAAAAATATGAAGAAAAGTTCATATGAACGGGGTTGGGAAATGCTTCTTAACGGAGCTACGCCCCTTCGAAGATTGATTGATTGATTGATTTACCAGCGTGCGGTAGGCATTGCTGCCACTCCCAAGTTATACAGCTGGGCCCGCTACGTCCACGCTGGGTTAGACTAAGGTCATGCTTGTTGCCAGCAGCGAGAGCCACATGGCGCATGGTAAAGGAATGTGGGATGGGAGGTGTAGGTATTTGTGAGATGCGTTACCGCATTATGTCGTGAGGGAGCGTTTAAACCCCCTTTTTTTGTATTTTTGGTTCTGGGCTTCTGCCTATTCTGGGTCTTCTTGTGAGATATGTTGCCGCGTTGTGTCGCTGCTATCTGTGCTCCTATTTTTGTACTTCTGTTTCTAGAAGTCTTCTTCTTCTTCTGAGGCTTCTGATTCCTCCGTTTCTGATTCTGGTAGAGTATATTTCGCTCCGATTTCTTTGTGAAATTAATTCTTTCCCCTCGCTTTTCTTTCCCAGTATGTTTGGTCCTTTCCCAGTTTGTTCATGATCCTCTCGATTGTTGCTTTCCACGTGTAAAATGGTTTCCCAATTTTAAGTTTGCTGCTGTTCAGTGTTAGTGCTTTCTTCAGTAGGTGTGTTGGTTCCCTTCTTTGGACGTGTCCCCAGTACTTCATTGTGCACATTTCCATCTTTTTTGTGATTGTCTTCCCTTCTAGTAGTGTTGATGTTTTATGTCGTTGTTTTTGCCCTCTGAGTAATTGGATGATGTCTCTTTCAGCTCTTCTCAAACTTCTTCTGTTGGCTTTTGTTGTTGCCCCGTTTTTAACTCCATATGTCATTGTTGGCAGTATGATGGCTATATACAGCCATTTGGCCAGGCCCCATGATAGTTTGCTTTTCTCAATGAACGGTATAATTGCTCTTGTGACTCTGTATGCTGTTTTTATTCTCTCCTTTACTGTTTCTCTCCTTTTCAGTTGGTTCGTCAGATATGTTCCTAGGTATTTCAGTTTGTTCGTTGTTCTTAGGGGGTAGTCACCTATTTTGTGTTCTTCTCCACTGATCCGCTCCATTGTTAGATGGGTCTCGCTCCATTATTAGACATTTCTTGAAATTTATTTTCAGCCCAGATATGTCCAAATGCGGTTTCATGTTTTCTAGGAAGTTGAGAATTTGTTGCTCTTCTTCTGCGACGATTAGGAGGTCATCGGCGTAAGCTAATACGATATAAAAACATGGTTTTTCTTAATTATTTTAAAAACTACTACTACTAGAGGGATGAAATCTGTTACATGTGGTAATTTTATCATGAAAAATCGTTTGGAGCTGATGAAAATGGGAAGCAACGACCGGGGCGCGTACGAAATGCCCATCATTTTTTTGCTTTGACATTTTGTTTTATTTTTGACTTTAAATATGATTTTACAGACGAATTTTTGAAGAAAATGCAAATTCATAGAATGTATCGTTTTCCTTTAAAACCCGATTGAAAAGTTCGATGTAAAAAGGTAATTGAGCAATTGCGCCTTCAAAAAATTGGCTTGTTTCAACCAGATAAAAATGTCACTATTAATAAATTTTGCCGTCAAACCAGTAAAGTATTGAAAACGACTTAAAAATGGAACACTATTATTTTTAAGAAATTACGGATATGCATTTCATGTATGGTACGGCCAACGGGAACGCGTCCGATGTGCGTAGGCTTTATGAAGTATCATTCAATGATGGTAAACAGATTCTCTGTGACAAAAAATTCGTCAGTTTACATATCAGACTTCACTAAAGAGGTGAAGAAATAAAGAAATTCAAGTGACTCTGACTCTACTTCTACGGACCACTCGCACCGTAAAAATAGAGGAAAGGGTTCTGGAATAGTAGCAGCTAATCCAGGAACCAGTACCAGGAGAATTGCTATGCAAGAGGGTATTCCGAAAGCTGTGTTTGGAAAGTTCTTCGAGAACAGTTGCCTTATCCTTACCACCTACAGAGAGTCCAGACGTTAAAACCTGAGGGTTTTCAGTCCTGGATAGAATTTTGTCAATGGTTGAGGCGAGACTTTCACGAGGACCCTAATTTTATAACTAGAATACTTTTCACTGATGAAGTCTGTTTCACTAGGGATGGAATAATCAATTTCCACAATTCTCATGTATATGAAAATTTTTGAATCGGAGCATCAAGATAGATGTTCCATCAATGTTTGGGTGGGAATGCTCCTGGAAAATATTTTAAATAATTTATTCGACGATGTGACATACTATTTTATGTATAACATGTATTTTATGCACGATGGCGTACCGGCATATTTTAGTTTGAACATTAGGTCATATTTTAATGCTGCTTATCATGAGCGATGGATAGAACGAGGTGGCTCTGTTGCTCTGGATTTAAATCCCCTTGACTACTTCGTATGGGGCTATTTAAAATCTTTGGTTTATGCAGCCCCTGTTCGAAATGTTGGAGAATTGGAGCAGAGGTAAATGGGTAAGAGATAAACCTGGTATTTTTAGAAATGTAAGGAGATCTATGAAAAAGCGTGTAAGAAGCTGCATTGAAATGAATGGGAGGCATTTTGAACACCTTTTGAAATGATAAATAATAAACACGTGATAAGAATTCAGTTCAGTTTAATGTTAAAAATAAAAAAAATGTCAAAGCAAAAAAATTATGGGCATTTTAATCAGGAGCTCCCTCCCATTTCGTACGCCCCTGGTCGTTGCCCCCCGCTTTCATCAGCACCAAACGATTTCTCATGATAAAATTACCAAGTGTACGAGATTTCATCCCTGTAGTAGTAGTAGTCTTTAAAATAATTAAGAAAAACCATATTTCGGCAACTTTTCTTCATAGTTTTGGGTGTGCCCTCCACTTTAGAACTGTCGTTTCTCTCAAATTTTGTACATAAGACAGTAGAGTTTATTTGGGAGGATTCAATTAGCAAAAATTGTAAAATTGTAAATTGTTTAGCACACTGCATTAAAAAGTTTCAACTTTACTCAGGAAACTGTATTTACGAGCAAAGAAAATTTTCTTCTAGACAAGCAATCCCAATAGTGAAAAAACACGATGTATAAACCTCAAAAAAATCTATGAAATTTATTGAATAATTGTAAACGCCAAATTTGACAAATAATATATAAATGATTATGAACATTATTTTTTAAGAATATATTTAGACATCATATTTCTAGAATACCTTGTATACAAATGTTTAGACCCAACAGGTCGTATTATTAACTCGAGTATAAAATATTTTAGCAGTAAGAGGAGAGAAAAGGATGCTGAACTTTGTCATTTTGTTGTGATTGTGTCAGCCATAATTAAAATTTGTTGCTTTTACAGTGACAAATGGTGACAAATTAATCCAGAATTTTATAAATTCGGTTTTACGGAAAACAGTCCTTTTAATATGTATAATAAACAAAAAAAACGTTGTTTTACTTCCACAGCCACGTAATGGAGTGGAAGTATAGTAACGGTAAAAAACTTTTGAATTTTTTTTTTCGAATACCTAGGCTTAGAATGCCATGAAACGATATTTTAAGTTTGAGCAAAAAACTTCTGTCTGTCGGTTTGTTTGTAACTTTTTCTGTATGCATCATTACTCAAGAACTGTTAGATATGTCGGTTAAAATTTGGTACATCTTGGTATTATAACGAAAACTTATAAAAAAATATTAAATTTTCAGTTTATTTCAATGAAGAGGTTGAAGAGGAAGAATGAAGGGTTGGTGGGTAAATGGGGTTAAATTAGTAAAGCAATCAAATATGCGTCCATAAAATTGGGATTTAGTGTATGCACGAGAAGCCACATCTCAAAATTATTTTGACATCTTCTATCCCACTATCAACCCCATACTACCCCCATCCTTTTAAATAAAATTGTTGACTTACTGGTAAAAAAAATTATAGAGAAAACCATGTTCTGAGTAACCATATGTATTATACCATCTGCGTTAAATGGACAACTGGTTGGTTGAGAAACAAGCACACTTGGCCCTCACCCAGTCGTCATGAAAAAACTCAGATTTTTAAAACACAAATAGGCCTCATTTCTGAATCCGGCGAGTATACCTCCCTCAAAGATTTATTCACACGTTGCCATAACGTAACCACACTAGCGCACTACGTCCAAGAAATATCACAAAAATGGTATTCCTTCAAACTGGGCGATAATCCGCTGACTCGCAATGTAAGACAGCATAATGCCCCATTTCTAATAAAACACCCCCTACCGTACCAGGCGTTGCTTATTTTCCGGCAACCTCTTTAGCTACACTTTCCTTTACGTTAACTTATTAATACCCTACACTTTATCTTTTCTCAACTTTATGACCTTCTAATCCTCTCTTTCTTCTTTATGTTTGTTTAATTTTGTTCTTGTTTTTATTCTTTTTATTATTTTTGTCCCTAAATTCTCTCTCGATCAATAAATTCTCAAGAATTAAAACATTTTAAACAATAATTTTTAAACATTATATTTTTTCTGGCGGCAGGGAGATCACCAGAGGGCGATGTTATTCGAACGGGTTTTTTCGTTGAGCTTTTTCCCGTGCCAACCACCAAAATTCCTCAGTGCCACGACAGTGTTTATAAAGTGCTTTTAATTATGTTTAGATCTTTTCATAGAACATTTTTAAATTTTATTATTAGTTTTAAATTCGCCTGCGGCGAACAGGAGGGCTAATTCTCCAAATCTGTTTCTGTTAAGCCGAACCTGACCTACCCCGTCCAGCCCTTTAATTCCCACAGCGCACAGCTACTACTCTAGTCTTGACTGCCTGGGACCTTATTCTTGACTTGAGAGAGTAGAATTAGTGAAAGAAAGGAAAGAGAAATAAATAGGAAACTTAATGAAATAAAAAGAGAAAAAATACCCCGATTCGCTTCTCCTAAGCCGGAGAATAGTGGTCCTGGTTCTGATTATTGATCATATACTCAGTATTATTATTAAAATGCGTGTGCTTAATAAATTTACTTTTCAAATTAATGAAGTTTCATTTTGTATTACATTTTTGAAGTTATTCGAGACTTATACTATAGTATATTTCATTTTGTTTCAATGAAAATTGGGTGAAAAAAAGGAGGGTCAAAGAAATACATTTTTGAAAATAAAAAAAATGCAAAAATCCCCTAAAAGTACATAAAATAACGTAAAATCGAAAAAAAACGTGACGTTGATAATAGTTGACGAACTATTACAAATTTTATTTCGTCCGCCATCTTTGACCGTTCTATTTGACTTGTCCGGGATTGGTGCATTATATTTGACCATAAATGATTTTATTTTTGCCAACTTTGGCGAAATTACTCCTTCTTCTTTTCTTATAGAAAAGATATTCAATTTTGATTTTTTCGGCTATTCTTGGTGTTTTTTCTTTTTTTCCCAGATGGCGGATTGACCAATACATATCGGACAGGTCTATATTTTTTAAGAATTTTATTTCAAATAAGCCAGTATTTTTAAAATTCCAATCCGATTACTAATACAAGATATATTAAGCAGATAAGTTGAAAATCCGTGAAAGCGCGTCAAAAAGTGTATCTGATAATGTAATGTGTTACTGTGTTACCGTTGATTGAATTTCACTCAACGGTGTTACCTAGCAACACTATCATATTATTTGCTTCCATTGACAAAACAATCCATATTCTTTTTGATATCTATCTAATAATTTTTTCGGGATTAATTTTCCCGTTGCTTTCACAGATTTATTTGAAGTCTTCTCCACAAAACAGTGCAAAAATTATGGTTTTATTTATTTCACAGTGACAAGCTAAAGACAATCATAATTAGCTATGGAAAACAATGGGTCTAACATCGTCAAGGTGATGCGATTGTTAGATTACGAATTAATATTTTTTAAATTTCAATAATAATAATAACTTTTATTCGTTTTAAAAAGGATTATAAAGACAGTTTGAAATAATATATTATACGATATATACACATCCGGTAGGTCTCATTACAGTACTCGTTTATATTCCGGGCTCCTATGTCGCCTCGTCCTTAAAACAACTCGTACTGTAATAAGTCACCTACCGGACTTATAACGTATAGCCCAGACGACAGAGAACATTTTTATAGTGAAACCCACAAAAAGTTGCAAACTTTTTTTAATGAGTTCGTGAAAATGTATACAATAATATCCTGAAAAGTTTACATTCCGCTCGGATGCAGAACATAAAAAAAAAGTGAAAAAATAATTTTTTTTTACCAATTTTTTCAAAATTTTTAAATTAAGTCAAGGCAGGAAAAAATAAAAAATACAGGTGGATAATAATAATAATAATAATATCTCTTTATTTTCAATAAGACTTGTACAAACAAGTATACAGAATATTGTCAATATCTAAAACTACAGAAAGAAGCTGAAAAAAAGAAAAACAGCAACACAATATTTAAAAATCTTGGTACAAAAACATATATATGTATGATATATCATAATAAAACTATTACAATAAAACATCCACTAAAAATCTGAGCAATCAAGATACTCCGACACAGAATAAAATACATTATTTAATAGTAATTTTTTTACGGTTTTCTTGAATTAATAAATATTCGTTATTTCTTTGACGGAAGTTGGAAGTCTATTAAACAATTTTATGGACATAATAAAAGGTCCTTTGGCAACCATGGTTAAGCGGTGTTGTGGTAAGTTTATATTATTATTTATTCTTAAACTGTAGTGCTCAGGGCCATCCCGCCCTTGAACAAAGTCAGGGTTCGTTTTTATAAAAACAACACAGTGTAAAATATAAATAGCTGTAATAGTTAATATTCCCAACTCTTTGAAAAGTTGCCTGCATGAGAATTGAGGTCCCTTAAAGGTCATCGTTCGTATGATTTTCTTTTGCATGACCAATATATCATTAATTCGAACTGAGTTTCCCCAGCATATGGTGCCGTAATTTAAACAGGAATGAATATAAGCAAAGTAATACAATTTCAGTATGTTCAGACTTACTTTAGTTCTAGACCACATGTTTCTGAACAAAAAATACCCTTTTTCGCTAAAGCCACAGTATTCCTGGAAAAAAATAATGAAATAACCTTGTCATTCTGCGCGGCCAGCGCACGGTTAAATGCATACTATGGAACCTCTAAAAATTCTAAAAAAAGCTTTTTTCTCTTTCTGATTATACGTTTTAAACATTTTTCTTAGTGAATAGGAGGATAAATAGTGAGTATGGAGAGAAAATATATAATTATCAATGCATACACAGACACAACACATCCCCGCTGAATCGCTCGCATGAATTTTTACATGCCTTTACTTATTGTATTTATTACAGATACACCTATCCACATTTCAGCTATATCCAATGGATTCCATATACATTTGTTAATGTATTGGAAAAGTTTCAGAATTTGTATTCAAAACAATCAAAGATATTTTCATAGTTATAAGGATAAGATCGTGAAAATCGCAATTTCTTATCATGATCTGATTGATCATATTTTCGAAAAAATGCATACAAGTAAACGATTTTGTGTTTGAACATTCGAAAAATATACACTTTTTCCGAAATAGTGATATTTTATTTTTTCCAGTTGGTCAACTTCTCGACAAATTACAGCCTTCAATACATATATTTATCAAAAAAAATCATCAAGCAGGGAAATTAAAATGATTTGATGGCAGTGGGTACTAGGCGATTATTTTTTATGAACTATCAAACATGAGGAATGCCATACAGGAATATTTTGTCTGAAGAGCGCTCTTTGGATGGAAAATTCAATTTACCTGTGTACTCATCTGTACCGCCCAAAAGTTATGGTTTCATATACCAGCATCGTACTGAATATAATTCATGCTGGGTCACTTGACCTCTTAAAAATTACGATGGGCTTGTAGTCTATTACACTTACACCTTGTTCCCAGCATTTTTCTTCACTTCTATCTGAATAATAACAATAAATCAAATACATGAATTATTAAGCTTCTCTTACTTCTATTATACAAAATCACCATAGAACACTAACAATAATAATTGTCTTTTAAATCCTATAAAGGTCAAAAATAGAGCAAGCAATAGTATGTCCCTGTTTCTGCACATAATTTCACTAATCAAAAATGTTTTTATAACTTAAAGAAAGGTATAAAACACACACGAAGATGTACATATGAGATTTAGAAAGAAAAACCAGTAAATAAGTACAAAATTTAATAATCACACTACCAAATACAGAGAGACAATGCCGTCAGAAACTTAAACAACAGATTTAGGTCTCGCCGTGAGGTCACAACTTTGCCGGCAAGTGGCGAACGTTGTAGCATAGGGAACTGGCTATCCTCCCTCTGTCGACGGCTCTTGGTCCGCCCCTAGAGCGGGCGCTGCACCGAGATAAACGCGTTTTCATTGAATCAAAACATGTTTCATCGTTTTAATACGCGCAGCGCAGTGGAAAGTCATTACCCTTTTTCATAAGAAGTCGCATCTGTTCCTGGCACAGAAAATGTTGATACAACGATAGTACCTATAAGATTATTCCGCGGTTATATAAATAAGCTCCTTGCCCTTATACAATCACTTCACCCTTTAGCATTCTTTGAACTAGTAAAACAAATTTCAAATGGCAACCGACCAAATATAAATAGCTTAAGGTTCAACGATCGTATCGTGTTGATGCAGGTGCTTTGTCTAATGGGATGATTTTTATTGAAAATACCCGTCTACCGAGAGAGTATGGTTAACTTTGAATCAGATAACGTATCTTGTAATGTAAACTAATATGTGCTACTCCCTTATTTCTTGTCGGTACATTAGAGTATACCTAGTCGGCCAGGCGTCAAGGAGTAAAGAAATACCCAACAAGGAAATGATTCCAGGAAATCTGGAATTTGTTTCAATTGTTTCAACTATAACTCCCACTACTTTTATTCCCCCTCGTACAATTTCGAAGTTAGCCGCCATATTGACACAATGGTGAGGAATTAGTGAGGCAGAAGCGGGCAAGGTACATTTTTTTTTTTAAAGGAATATGACTGCCTAAGTGCTTTACATTTTCTAAGTCCAAAAACATCTTAGCAGTCTGTTACTGAGTGCAGGTTATTTAATAGTTTAGGGGGTACAAAAAGGAGAGGTGAGTGGGGAAAGTTCCGTTTGGGGTGGAATCGATTCCATATTGATAGTAAATAATAAATAATAGTAGTTTGTGCAACAAGAGTAAGAGAGTACTTTGACAGATTACGCACTAATTTGATTTTAAAACGAATAGTTGTCTATGTACTTAATACACGAACTGTGATTTCATATCCAGCCTAGAACTGATATGAAATATATCCGTTCAGTTAACTGGAATTGCCTACTTATCCATTCTACCTACTGTGCAGAAAACAGCACATTGTTTTTTTCTTGTCATTAACTTTACTCACTGCTTAAATATTTCCAATTTTTGTTGCAACCATGGATTCATTCCGCTTTTGCCACCCATACTTTAAATCGCTCATTTTTATCTAAAGTTATATGATTTGAAAAATATATTTCATTTTTTATCATATGTTCTGTATCCCAGAATCCAATTCAAAAATTAATTTATTTCAGTTTGTTACATTATCAGTGTTTCTTTCACTTTCTGCCAAGAAACTTACCGCTGCTGTTCTATATTTCCTCTCTTTTGGTATTTCAACTCGTGTTCGTTCATACTTGCTTTTATATACATTCAGATTTCTTATGACCAATTCTTCCACACTTTACATTTTAATTGTCCCGTTGTAAATGCAACTGATTTTTTACTAGTACTTTGACAAGTATTTGAATAAGCTTGTTTTTGTTTTATTTCCTCATCCATAAATTTTCCTTTTACAAATTCTAATGTTAGTCTTGTTCCTGATACAATTTCTAATAATGCAGATATAATGGAATCGTAATTTATAGGCATTGTTAAAAATAATTTTCTTCTGTCATTTTCGTTCCAGCATTCCAGCCCTACGGGCCTCGTCTTGCAACATATATTTTCGACCAAAAAAAGCGCACTTACGACCCTTGGTACATAAATAACTCTACCAAATAAACAATTTAAAGTAAAGTTTAAAAAGCATCTTTTAGCCAATGCCTACTACAATATATCAGAATTTAAATATGTGTAATTTTTGGTCAGTGTTTGTTTTTTCCTGATGTTTGACTTGTTCTGTATTGTTGACCATACTAGGACCATCTCCTAGTGTTCCATAAATTTTTTATGTTTTGTTTGTAATATGTATACGTATGTTTTGTCTGCTATTTACACTGTCCACTGTCTGTTTCCATGATGTATCAAAACACTACAGTGTATTTTTCTAATGACCAATAAAGTTATTTTTATTATTATTATTATAACACTAAATTTCGTCGCCATTTTGTCAATATGGCGGCTAACTCCAACCTCATACGAGCGGGAAAGCTACGATTACCACAAGAGATAGCTAAATTCCGGATTTCTTGGAATTATTTCCTTATTAAATTAGGTACTTACACTTAGTGCCTGACCTATAGATATTATTATAGAAATCTGTAAATAGACGCGCTTTTTTAAATTATGAAAAACCGCTGCTTAAAGAATCACTACTTCCACATCCAGACTTCCTATCCAAAAGTTATAAGACCAACAGACAGACCGACGCGACAGACAGACGTTTTTTTTGCTCAAACTTAAAATCTTGACATTTCATTCAAAGCCTATTTCAACAATGAAAATTATCAATTACCACTGGATGTGTAAGTAAAATTGCAGGTTGTTGCTAAAAAGAAAAAGATGCGTTGAATTCGCAAATGGATTTAAAATAATCATAATTGGCTCTTACGAAGAACATTAAAGTACAGAAGCAAATGCGACACTGTGTATTCCTAATGTCGGTTTAATGTCGTCACATTTCGTACAACGCTTGAATCCCGTTATCTACCCTCGTCATTATAGAAGTTTAGTGGCAGTGTGATGAGGTTAATTATACGTAACCCTCGCAGGTCTGCTTTGCTGCTCTGAACAACCTGCATGGTCAAGATGACATACATATATTTATGAATTAAGCGAACATGGAAACATTTTTGCTTCCAACTTTTATATTTATTAATTTGACTAGTTTTTTTATTAATAATTCGGTAACCTAATCTATTGCACAATCTGCTGTGTGCATGCTCTATTCTCGCTCAGCGCACCAGCACACAGTCAAACACTTGAGAGCGGCAATGACACTTTACGCTTGAAATACACACACAATAGAGAACTTGCCCAAACAATAAAACTGAATTAAAATACTCAAAATCGTAAGCTAACATCATTAAAAACCCCATAGACAACAAAAAATTTAAAAGAAATCTCTTCCAGAAATATAAGCGATTAAAATCTGCCGATTCTGCTCTGGCTTTAACAATTCCGCATGCGCATGCGCAGTGGACACAACCTAACCTAAAATTTGAATACTACTCCGTGTAAAACCATAGCCAGATACGTATTCCTTGGAAAAACATCTTCAATATTCGTTGATTTTGAGTGATGTTTGTTATTTTTATATTAGCTTGTGTGGTAAACATTTTAGTTAAAAATGACTAATGCAGGGTTTTCAAAAGGATAATCAGACAATTCACCTAGTGTAGATATGTTTATGGTGGCTTCATAGATTAAAAGAGTTTCTCTCTTGCTAAAGTACGCGGTGTTAAAAGTATTGAAATATTTATAATATTATAGTTTTAATTAGGTAATTAATAAACTTATAAAATAAATATATACTGTTACCATGTATATCTAAAGACCTTGTTTCATTTTAGTTCATATCTATAACTCTTCTTTCTGGTCTTTTTAAAGGAATCAATTTAATATGGGTAATTTATACACATATTATGTTATATTCTGTATTTCTGTATGTGAAATAGAAAAACATTTTCAATGGAAAAGTAATATACATATCTTTAAAGAATTTTATGACACTCTTCAATGGTAAAATAAAATAAACTTTAACACTGACCTGTAACCTGTAATATAATATCTTATCTAAAAATTCAATTCTTGGTATTTTGGCCATACTTAATATACTTACATTAAAATCATGATACTATGAAATATAAGATACGCTCGGTACGAGTACCAGCTTTCGACCTACTGTGCGCATAGCGTCACCCTCTAGTCAACTTCAAATCGAGCCCGCGCCGGCGACCATCTACCTAAAAAAACCGCTGCCCAAGGAATCACTACTTCCATATCCAGATTCTCTATCCAAGTCACTCACAACGAAAAAACTGTGTATGTGGAAATAATTGTTTATGAAACTTTAATAATATAATATTTGAAATCCCCTACCCCAAAAACCCATAAAAGGATACCCCACATCGGTAATGGGGTGGGGTGGTGATAGGGGGGTGGTAGTGGGTAGTGGGGGTGGATGAAGTAAAAAAATATTTTGAGGTTTCTGGTTCTTGTACATACACTAAATCACATTTTTTTTTCATCCCCTTTAATAAGGGGTGGCAATGGGGGTGGCTAATGCCAAAAATTTTTTTGAGACCTTAGCTTCTCTTGTATATACTAAATACCAATTTTATAGACTCCTACCTGCTTGATTTATTCATTTACCCCAAATTTACCCCAATTTACCCCCCAACCCTTCGTCGGAACAACATGAAAATATAATCTAGTTCCAGATTTCGTTAAAGTACATACGTGTACCAAATTTCAAGTCAATATCTTAAACGGTTCCAGAGTCAACGTGCGCACAAAAAAAGTTACAGACAGACAGACCGACAGACAGACAGACAGACAGACAGACAGACAGACAGACAGACCGACAGACAGACAGACAGACAGACCGACAGACAGAAATTTTTTTTTCGCTCAAACTTAAAATCTCGACGTTTTCTGACATTTTAAGCCTATTTGAACAATAAAAATTTTTAAAATTTACTATACTTCCACTGGATGTGGAAGTAATACACCTAAAAATACATCGAAAACCGTAATATAAGACCTAGAAAGCTGTTTGCAGGCAATTTTACTTTTTAATATCATAGAATTCTATGGCTGCTTTTGTCAACACTTTTCATTTCGCATAAGGCCGTGTCGGTTTAAATGTTTGTGAAAACATCTCCAAAATAATTGGTGCAAGCACATATGATCTTTTGCACCGTTGATTTTTCAACGTGTAAGTAAGCTATTTATTTTGTTTTTATTTAATATCAAATTTTAATTCATTTAATTAAACGCAATAAATAGTAGTAGTAAATAATATATATAACTTTAATTAGTTTAATTATGAAACAGTGCATTTATCTAATAACATATAACGTTATATGTTATATGTTGTCATATAACTTTATTCAGGAAAATAGACAAACAATCAAGACTGAAAAATATTATTCTGTTATTTAGAGATAAATTGCCGGATTCTTTAATGTTTTTATTATGAAAAACATTTTGCATCTGCAAAATAGCGTTTTCGCAGTATGACTTAATTCAATAGCGCGGGATATATAAATGTGTTCTCTCATGGTAATTATTACAAATATTTAATAACCTCCATTGATTTGCTGAAACATCTCAAGAAAATCTGAATTCGATTTCATTAAACAACACTAACGTATGTACATTAGTTCTCACACCGCATTCTCTGCGCTGTATCGTTCGCGAGGGGGTTCCGTATACTTAATTGCAATTTTCTCGAAAACTGTTAATCCTAGAAAAAAAAGTTTCAAATAAAAAAGTTAGCTCCATCCTTTATCTTCATATGCCCTCGATATAGGTACTTGGTATCTATTTCGAAAGACAAAAAAGTTTCTCGTTTGTTGTATTCCCACCTGTAAAGTTTCACAGTTTATCGACCTAGCCTTAGAAAAAAAATCATATTTTCTACCTTATTAAAACTTGACCTTCATATTAACACATTTTGTTAACAAATATAGATTCATCACACGGTAACAAATTGAGATTAAATCGTTGTCCCGTTTTTTAGTTAGAGCGAGTTAAACGAAAATATAATTGTATCTATTATTTTACAATTTTCTCACATTTTTTACTCCATCTTTTGTCTCGAACAACCAAAAGAGTCGTAATTTGTTATTTTATCGAAAGATAAGTTTCTAAACACTTCGGTTAAGGTAATTTTAGTTTACATCTAAACTAAAAATTGACCACTGAACTAGTTGACTTTTACGTGACGTAACAGCGGGAACTTCAGTATGCGTGAGAGCGTATCTCTATTTCTTAGTATCATGCATTAAAATGGTCTTCACATACATAAATGGTGTTGTTCTTTTCAGAAATATCCCCCATATTATTTCTTCTGCATGCTATTAGCCACTTTGATCGGCGATTTTTATCTTTAGCCACGCGAATAAAAATTTTATTTGCTGATTTAATAGATGTATTATTACACAGTGACACTATACAGCGTTTATAATAAGTATTTTTCATTTCTCAGCACATAACAGAATCATAAACTAAACAAAATCTTCAAAATACGCCGAATAGCACACTTGAATATACAACACAACGTTTTTACACAAGCAAACGTAAACACGAAAGTTAGGCTTGGAGGTGTTACTCTGTGACAAAACTAAAACGCAAATGCGCATGCAGATGTCTCAAAGCCAACTGCCGCCCAATCTATTAATTAGGGTGAAGACGTACCACTCAGCTAAAGTACACCGTCTGAGGGACACCACGCGAGACTAGTTTTCACGAAGTGACGTCACAGTGCTTTTCGCGAGGATTTCACCTTTAATTATTTATTGCAAGGTGAGTACTGCGATTTAAGAGCTGATATTCGGTGTGGCGTGTTTTTATACATAAATACACACTTTAATGAAATAAAAAAAATGGGCAAGTTCCTCATTCTATCTACAATCGTTTGAGAATATAGAAATAAAAGGAATAATTAAGTTGAATTTTAGCTGGAACCGGCAATTCATCAACGTATTATGAGTATGCCTTACATAATATGTGATCAGAATAAATAGACGAACAAAACATAATCGCTGTCAATTTATTTAAGTTTTATTAATATTATTACAAAGCTCGTATTCTTCGTATAAATCAATTAAATAATTAATTGTTATTCCTAAATCAACTCTCATTTTATTAACAACAGTTTTGAGCATTATTATTTCATAAAAATACATTTTCAGTGTTTCGACCAAGCTTGTTTAAGTGCTAATGCACTGAAGCGTGTTTTAAGGTATTTTTTCTACTCCCATATTTTAATTCGTGTATTAAACATTCCCTACCTGTACTTTAATGAGATTCATTTAGATACAAATTTTCCATAATTTTATAACCAATAGAAACACGACACACAGCAATATTCTGTGAGTATCAACTATTGCCTTGAACATCTGACAGGTCTAAAATTTATCAATTTTGACAAGTCACAAATTTTAAAACTTTGTGCTTCTTGCAATTAGAATCAGTGAACATGTGTGATAGTGAAAGTGAAATTGAAATAATAATCCATAATATTTCCTAAATTTGATTTTCATAATATTTCCTAAATTGTAAACTATAATTAATAAATTTCAGAAATAGATTGTTAATTTTCTATTTTATTATGACTAGTCGCAGAAAAAATAATGTATGCAACTCACATTTAATGGTTATTAAGACACTCGCATTCATTACGACATTCGCCTACCACTCAATTCTCATACTCGTGTCTTAATAGCCATCATTAAATGGTTGCTGCATAATATACTATTGTGACATTATCCACAGCTGCTTGGAAAATGTCAACTTTGCGTTTTCAAAATGCTAGTAAAAAGCCTACTTTATATGTCGATCGTAGATAAAACAACTAACGGGGTGTGTACTTTTGGTTTTACCAACGATTATTGTTTTGCGCTTTCAAAACAATGTATTAAATATTTAGTTTTAGTTCCAAAGTATGTGTTAATTCTCTAATTTGAACAACTAGTCTTGTCTCCAATAAATCTCGATAAGAGTCTCCCAGGACTACACTCCCTAATTTATCTAATTAAGTATAATTGGATATCAATTAGTTTGCAGACGCGACTCCTTAAAGAGGATGGATAAAATGAAATCTAGTAGTGAATCCGGCACCAGCCTTAATTTGATTTATTGTTTAATCTATTCCCAGTTCTCTAATTAAGATAGTTAAATTTACTATAAAATAACACGCTCTAGGTGGTGAAAACACTACGAACGTTTAATCTTGTGTTGTCAATAAGTACTATAAAATATTTAAAAAAGGAGGTTTAATTAGCAAGAATATAATTATAATTTTCATTTTATTAGTTTGTTATTAGCAAAATTGCTAAACTAAAGTTAAAAATCAAAGGATATAGCAAATAAAAAGTTTCATACCCTTTGCTCATTTGCGTAAAATACATTTACAAAATAAAAATTTATTGCAGTTTTGTTATTTTATGTATATTCAACTGCATTACAATATATTATCTTATGGATTTACATAGTTATAATGGTGTACTCACAGTTATCATCGTCAGTCGTCCGTACATTATTGCTTTTAAGTTAAACAGTCTAGACGGACCCATAAACTTACGCTCTTATCAAATCCTTTTCGATTTCCATTCGCGGCTTAAATTTTAGTCACTGACAAATGAATACCGTTCTGCTCATCACGTACAACGTACATGGTGTAACGCGATTGTACTGATTTGCCATTTGATGTTTTGCCTCACGTGAAAATGTCGACCTCAAGTATGAAGAAGACATCGTTTTGTACTTTTATCTCCGCCAAAGACGAATGCGTAAAAGAAGAAGCATGAGGATGCATCCATACCTTGAGAAAAATATAAATTGTAGAGCCTTTATGGTATTTGACTTCGTTTCATGCGTGAATATGGAGATAATTCATGATTGTACAAGCACGAATGCTTTTTCACTTCTTGTACAAAAAAAGTATTTAATTGTTGGTCACTCATTTTCAGCAGATGTTTGAAACTAGTCACACGTGAAACCTGAAAAATGGATCAAGCGCTACTGATATGAAACTTAGCCGCATGTAGAACAAGATAGACAACTAGAAACGTTTAGAGAACGAAACGCATGAGGTAGCTTTTCATTTCCTATGGGAGTAAGGTAATGGGTAGTCGTAACAGTATAAAAAATGAAAAAATGCTTACCAATTTGTTGCAAATCGGTTGCACCGTCTGCAGCGCTCCATCTACATACATCTGTCTGAAACTCAAAAGTTACTCGAGTCGCAGTTTCGTTACATTTGGGTTGCACCGTCTGTGTTTGGTCTAATTGAAATATATTAAATAATAGCAAAACTTTAATTTTCGTTTAACTTCCACGACCGTTGTTATTAATCTAAGAGATTTAATTCAAAATTTTTTTTTTTTGAAACTGTGGTGATATGTTAACTTTTTATATTGGTTGTATTTTAAAAATCGTGGACTCCTCAAAACCACCTCAAAATATAGGTGTCCATTCAAAAAAAACTATGGCTGTACCATTCATCCTACGTAACAGATTTCAAAAAAGCCATATGTCAAAATACAAGTTTTGTTTAAAATATTACAAATACATATAAAACAATAGCAATAGGACACATCTATAAACGTTTTGTATGTTCACATATTTCTTAATTTATTAAAAATATTCCTCCGTCACTGTCTGGATGACACCAGATGTTTAAAAGGATCCCATTACAGCAATTCTGAGCTATTGAAGTCAAGTATTATTATGTAATAATGTGTCGTTTACAAAAATAGAAAATCTTTAATGGTGAAATCCTTTGAAATTCTTCCATTTCCTTTTTCATCGCCTGCCGCTAACAAATAAAGGAGAACCGTATGGAAGTACTAAATCAACTGCACACAACAGTCTTTATTGTTATTGACATCATTTTATCTTCACCCAATTGACTACAATCAATATGTCGTTAAAAAAATATATTAGAAGTTGATGATACTATTAAGTTTATTAATAAAGGAAGATGAAGATATTTTCTATTCTGTTATAACCGCAAATTATTGCTTAAATTGACTAATTCATGTCTAATGGTTTATTCGCTTCTAAAAATAGTTCTAAATCGAGTGGGTTATTATTTACAATCACGAAATTGTAAACGACCATAAATGGCTTGTTAGACTGTATTTAACAATATATAAAGCTATATATATATTTTTTTTAATGTCTGTTAAAATGTGTAAATTACTGTGTCTTGATTGACACAAATCGGTTTGAATTTTAACTGTCAGGGATACACAATATACCACAACCATTTCTATTATTATGAACAAAAAAGCTTTGAAATTCACTGAAAATATGTGTTGGGTTATTATTCTAAGAAGGCTATAATTAATTATAAAAAATTTACTTAATTGGATTGCCGAATATTTATTTATTTATTTATTTACTTATTTATTTATTTATTTATTTATTTATTTATTTATTTATTTATTTATTTATTTATTTATTTATTTATTTATTTATTTATTTATTTATTTATTTATTTATTTATTTATTTATTTATTTATTTATTTATTTATTTATTTATTTATTTATTTATTTATTTATTTATTTATTTATTTATTTATTTATTTATTTATTTATTTATTTATTTATTTATTTATTTATTTATTTATTTATTTATTTATTTATTTATTTATTTATTTATTTATTTATTTATTTATTTATTTATTTATTTATTTATTTATTTATTTATTTATTTATTTATTTATTTATTTATTTATTTATTTATTTATTTATTTATTTATTTATTTATTTATTTATTTATTTATTTATTTATTTATTTATTTATTTATTTATTTATTTATTTATTTATTTATTTATTTATTTATTTATTTATTTATTTATTTATTTATTTATTTATTTATTTATTTATTTATTTATTTATTTATTTATTTATTTATTTATTTATTTATTTATTTATTTATTTATTTATTTATTTATTTATTTATTTATTTATTTATTTATTTATTTATTTATTTATTTATTTATTTATTTATTTATTTATTTATTTATTTATTTATTTATTTATTTATTTATTTATTTATTTATTTATTTATTTATTTATTTATTTATTTATTTATTTATTTATTTATTTATTTATTTATTTATTTATTTATTTATTTATTTATTTATTTATTTATTTATTTATTTATTTATTTATTTATTTATTTATTTATTTATTTATTTATTTATTTATTTATTTATTTATTTATTTATTTATTTATTTATTTATTTATTTATTTATTTATTTATTTATTTATTTATTTATTTATTTATTTATTTATTTATTTATTTATTTATTTATTTATTTATTTATTTATTTATTTATTTATTTATTTATTTATTTATTTATTTATTTATTTATTTATTTATTTATTTATTTATTTATTTATTTATTTATTTATTTATTTATTTATTTATTTATTTATTTATTTATTTATTTATTTATTTATTTATTTATTTATTTATTTATTTATTTATTTATTTATTTATTTATTTATTTATTTATTTATTTATTTATTTATTTATTTATTTATTTATTTATTTATTTATTTATTTATTTATTTATTTATTTATTTATTTATTTATTTATTTATTTATTTATTTATTTATTTATTTATCTATCTATCTATTTATTTATTTATTTATTTATTTATTTATTTATTTATTAATACACTGCCCAATAGAGCATTCCAATTACAGGGCAGGAGATAATAAGAACTTACAAATATATAAGAAGGGGATATAGAAACATAAAAATGTAAAATAAACAGATAAAGACAATGATAACAATAAAACAAGAATGTTTATGCAGTTAATCTCTGAATTTCTGCACGTCTGTTCTGGAGGTCGGCAGATGAAATAATGAGTTTTGATTTGGTCTAGGTGTTCAAAAATTTAGTAGACTTAAGATAAGGCTACAATTGAATATAGTATGTATTACTTTAAAACGAAATATTTGTTGTAATATAGTTTATAGGAGTCTCTAGACTCAAAAATGAAAATCTGTTTAAAAGTGCAATCTGTGGAAAACCATTAGCAGGATAGTCACCATCTTCCTTGTGACTTAAAGTCTTTAAGAAATGCCTCTGAATTTTCTCTCTATGTTTTGCGTTTGTATGTAATAATTGGGAGACCAAATAATTAGATATATTGGGTTATATAAAATGAATTGGTTAAGGTAAATCTTCCGCACTGTTCCATTTAGCTCCTATGCCAAATGGAACACCGTTGAATATTTCCGGTGAAGTTAAATATTTAGGAATAATCGTGGATCAAAGACATACCTGGAACTCACATCTAGAAAGAACACTTACCAAAGCCACTGCGGCTATGTGAACGTGCCGCAGGCTGTTTGGTAAGACTTGGTCTAAAACCGAAGATGACTTAATCGTCCTACTTCTCGGTTTTGAGACCCATGGTCACCTATACAAGTATGTGGTGACCAAAAACTGAGGAAACATAAACACAAAAATTAACACAAGTTGCAGAAGTTGCAACGCCTTGCCTGGTTAGGGATTATAGGAGCAATGTGCTCCTATCCCAGAGCAGCTATGGGAGCGATGCTAGACCTGCTTCCTCTACATCTGTATGTAAGGAAGGAGGCAGCACTTAGTGCCCTAAGGCTGCAGCAGGTACTCTCTTTCAAACCAGGAGACCTGGTTGGTCACCTAAGGATTCTAGGAAAAATTAAACTAGAATCCATTACCAAACTCACTGACTCCATGTCAATTAAGCGGAACTTTGAGTGCCGGTTTGATATGCTAATCAAGAGCCACAGACGGGCTCAAAGTCCTGCAGTTAGAGAAGGGGGCACTCATCTGGTACACAGATGGATCGAATATGGCTGAAGGGGTTGGCGCGAGCATAGCGGGGCCTAACTGTAGGCTATCCAGAACCCTAGGCAAGACCCCAATCATCTTCCAAACAGATATCTATGCTATAGACCTATGTGCCCAGGAATGCATAAACAGGACAAACACCTATATACTCCAGCCAGGCAGCGTTAAAAGCTCTCAGGTCCTACATCTTTGGGTCTAAAATTGCCTGGGAATGGAGACAATCCCTGAAGCAAAAGACAACTTAGCTGACGCCCTTGCAAAAAAAGGGCGCTGAAGCCCCATTCTTTGAGCCCGAACCGTTTTGTGGCTTATCTAAGGGACGACTAAGGGAGGACGACCAACAATGGGAATAGGAACAGAAATAGTCCTACTGGAGGAATACTCTGGGCCAAAGACAAGCGAAAAAGTCCATCATTTATTCGTCAAAGAATGCCACAAGTCTTCTCGAACTCGCAAAGTCCGACTTAGGCCTTTTAACAGGCCATTGCCACTGAAGATACCATCTTAAGAACATGGGCAAGGCAGGCAACGGTACGTGCAGATACTGCGATACTGCAATATAAACTGCGAAACATATTCCTTGCGAATGCAAGATGCTAGTCCGCACTTGGCAAAAGTACCTAAAAAAGATGGAATTAACGCCTGAAGACATAAGGAAATTAGCCCAAAAGAAAATCACAAGCTTTGCAAAAAGCTTGGGAGTCCTGGGCAACAGCTAATTGTAGGGTAATTCACAAAGGATCTTTTCAGGTCGATGTGCAGTATAGCCGAAAGAACCGAGCGACCCCTTGAACAATCTACAATCTACAAATCTCCCTTAGAAAAACCGTACTGGTATTCAGTAATGTGATTCTTTGCATGAGAAAATGTTGGTTCATATGTAGATATGCAGATATTCATCTTTAGATATACCATCAATGTGCTTCAAGTAAACATTAATATTGCCTTGTGATTTAACCAAAACTGAAAATCGTTTTCTATTGTTTCACTTAATAATAACAACACCAATCTTAGCTACTAATTTTTGCAATATCTCAACATTCCAGGTATTTTGAAATGGAGAGATTCGGATTCGCGTGTTATTGACGGGTTTAAGTAAATATCTCTTATATCTACTTATTTTTACAGCGTTTACTACCATAGGGCCAATCGTCTTTTCGATTTATTTCGCTATTTTTGTAGTGTGATTTGATTAAAACCAAAAAGTCACTTCTATCTTATTATTCAGCTTTGCTGTCAGTAGCGTTAATCCCAAGTCTGATAAAGTGATATGGTTGTACCGCGTTACGTTAGATTAGTTGAAGTCATTGGCGGCGTATTCCTACAAAAAAATAAGGTAATTTTTTTGGTCATTTTTTAAAAATTTTTCATTTTTTTTACTCCTTTCGGTGGGGACAACCTACTGTTAAATTTTCCGCATGTTCTGGTAGATCACGTTGTATAAAGACAATGATAACAACAAAACAGGAATGTTTTATTTTATGCAGTTAATCTCTGAATTTCTGAACGTTTGTTCTGGAGGTTGGCAGATGGAATAATGAGTTTTGGCTAGGTGTTCAAAAACTGGGAGAGGAAAGGCGTCAATATCGATGGGAAGTTCCTGAATCACCTAGGCTTCGCTGACGACGGCGATGCCGACGAGCTTGGACTCATGCTATGAGAGCTGAAGGAAGTTTCGGAGTCCGTAGGCCTGATGATTAACCTCCTAAAGACCAAGGTCATGAGTCAAGATAACATCTAGGTTACACTTGACTACCACACGCTTGAAGTTGTTGAAGAGTATGTGTACCTCGGCCACAACATCAAGCTTAACAAAGAGACTAGACCGCAGAAATTACCAGGCCAATTGGCCTGACGTGGGCGGCTCTTGGAAAACCCGATCACATCCTCAAAAAACCGGACATGCCCATCAATCTGAAACGGGAAAGTATTCGACGCCTGCATCTTACCTGTCATGACCTACGGCCTCCAACTAAAACTGTAACACAAAACTGGGCGAACCGATCCAGAGTGTGTCAACGGGCAACGGAACGTGCGAAGCTGGGGATCAGCTTGAGGGACCGAGTCAGGAACGAGATCATCAGATAGAGAACAAGAGTCGTTGATGTCATAGATCGTATTGCCGCCAATAAATGGCGCTGGGCAGGGCACGTCGCCAGGGATGACATCAAGTGGACGAAGACGATAATGTAGCGGCCCAGACAAACTAGGCGGAGTATGGGGCGACCCCCAACAAGATGGAGGGATGATGTCCAGAGGAAAGCCGAAAACCGGCAAGAACTGGATTTTTCGTTCTCAGGACAGACAGCGGTAGAAAAACATGGAAGAGGCCTATGTCTAAGAGTGGACGAAAACAGACTAAATAAGTTCAAAAATGTAGTAAACTTAAGATAGCACCACAAATTAATATAGTATGTATTTAAAACGAAATATTTGTTGTAATATAAGAATCTGCAGACTCAAAAGTGAAAATTTGTTTGAAAGTGCAATCTGGGGAAAACCAATAGCAGGATAGACACCATCTTCCTTGTGACTTAAAGCCTTTAAGAAAAGCTTCTGAATTACCTTTCTGTTTTGTGCCTGTATGTAATAATCAGGAGACCAAATAATTAGATATATGGGTTATACAAAATAGATAGCTTCCTTAGAAAAACCGTGCTAGTATTCAGTAATGCGATTTTTTTGCATGAGAAAATATTGGTTCATATGTAAAGACTATTCAATCATCTTTAGATATACCATCAAGTGCTTCAACTAAACATTAATATTGCGTTGTGATTTAGCCAAAGCTGAAAATCTTTCTTTATTATTTCACTTAATAATAACAACAGAAATCGTAATAACTAATTTTTGCAATATCTCTACATTCCAGGTATTTTGAAATGGAGAGATTCGGAGAATGTAAGGCCGTGACTTAGATACTTCTAAACGATCTATGTAATAGGACATCAAAATTTTTTTATGTCTTTCTAAAGCGTGATACATCTTCAAAAATGTAACAAATAAAAAAAACAAAAATGTTGATATTCTGTTTTCGGCACCAACCTGTTCTCAGAAATCTGTGAAATAATGGCGGGCCTTAAACCAAGAAAAGTTTTCATGTCTTGACGAAATAGCTATCAGTCTCATTAAAAAATCACGAATACGATAACCGAGTCATTATACATTATAACTATACCTTTCGTGAGTGATATTTAAAGAGACCAAAGTGATACCGGGATCAAAAATTATAGGCACATCTCCCTTCTGTTCACAGTGTCAGAAATGTTTAAAAAACTAATTTTCAAAAGTCTATTTTCATATATAAAAAAATGCAATTGTTTAACTAGTCATTAGTATGGATTTTTACGAAAAAGTTCAACAAAACTCTATATAGGGTCCTTTATTAATTAATGCGAGTGTCTTATTTAATTAATTAAATGTGAGTTGCATACACTATTTTTTCTACGACCAGTCATAATAAAATAGAAAATTAACACTTCATTTCCGAAATTTATTAATTATAGATTACAATTTAGGAAACATTATGAAAACCAAACTTAGGAAATATGGATTATTATTTCAATTTCACTTTCACTATCACACATGTTCACTGATTTTATTTGCAAGAAGCACAAAGTTTGTAAATTTGCTAGGTAAACAGTAGCTATAACTTGTCAAAATTGATAAATTTTAGATCTGTCGGATGTTCAAGGTAATCGTTGATATTGACAGAATATTGCTGCGTGCTGCATTTCTATTGGTTATAAACTTGTATCTTAATGAAAAATTTGTATCTTAATGAATCCCATTAAAGTACAGACAGGCAATGTCTAATAAACGAATTAAAGTATGGGAGTAGAAAAAATAATATAAATATAAATAATAATAATATAGTGAAGGAAACTATTGTGAAATTCTCTTTATGTTGGGCACCATGTCAATGCTACCAGGAAGGCTAATAAAAAAAAAAAAAAAAATAAAAAAAAAAATAAAAATAATACCCGGTTATTTGTGAATTAATTGAAATTAATGGCAACTCTGCCAAATCTTCGAAAATACACTCCACTATTCATATACTACGTGATTTACCATGATATGTGGAAAATAAAATGGTGTACTACTCTTCAGTGTGGGAAAGCCCCTGCAAAATTTTAGAGTGTTCTGAGGTAACAGTATATTAAATTATTAGTAAATTTGCGAAGATACACTTCCGTTGTTGACTAGGTCAGTAATAGGTCGACGAATTTACTTGTGAAAGAACGTATTAAAGATGTTTACATTTCCTTAATTGGCATAAAAAGTGAGTCAGCGAGTGCGGTCAAAGTGCCGCGTTTTTTGCTTTCGGTCGAACAATCAGGACACCGGCGTGTTATTGACGGGTTTAAGTAAATATCTCTTATACCTACATATTTTTAAGCGTTTACTACCATAAGGTCAATATCTTTTCAATTTATTTTGATTTATTTCGTTATTTTTGTAGTGTGATTTGATTAAAACCAAAAAGTCACTTCTACCCGCTCCAGCTTTGCTGTCAATAGTGTCAATCCCAAGTCTGATAAAGTGATATGATTGTACCGCGTTACGTCAGATTGGTTAAAGTCATTGGCGGCGCATTTTTACAGAAAAATAAGGTAATTTTTTGGTCATTTTTTTGTAATTTTTCATTTTTTTAACTCCTTCCGGTGGGGACAACCTACTGTTAATTTTCCGCATGTCATGGTAGATCACGTTGTATAGAGACACACTGACACAAGTGACACGACAGAAATCAAAATTGTTTCTGGTTGATCCTCAACGACCGTGTCCCGCGATGCACTCGAGAAGCTCGCGTTCATTCGGGGAAGACGGGAGTTGGTATATGCACTAGAAACCACACCTCTACAAATGCAAACACGATATTGTTATTAATATTTCGAAAAAATCACACCGCTGCGAATGCGAACACAACGTGATATTATTATTTCGTGGGACCCAGGGGGGCCTAAAAGCCTGGGGCCCTATACAACTGCCCGTGCATAGCTACGCCTCTCTGTGTCAGCTGGAAAAGCCATTTCGCGATTTGATAAAATAAATTGGCAAAGCGAATTGGTAAATCCAACTAGTATAGAATGCGGTTAGATAAAAATAAATCCTTCTGGTACCTACAGAAACGTTATAAAAGTCCTTAAATTCAATAACAATCACTCTGTCAAGTGAAATAACGTGTTACGAAATGGTTTTTAATAAAAAAAGCTCTCTTAAAACATAAATTACACACTCTCTTTGTCGTAAAAAACATTAAATACCGTTTTGTCTCTAAAGCGCGAAATGAAAAAGTTAGTATGCTGCGAAATGCTTTATTTATTGTTATATATTATATCGGAGAAAATTACTTCGTTCACTGGAGTAGAAACAACGGAAAACAGGTTTGAACATATTGCTTAAATCTGTGCAAAATATTACATTTTTAAATAGCTTCCGTGGCTCCATTAATCTCTTTGTTTTACATGTATAAAAAAGCTTTGAATTTCTTAACGCTGAATATAGACAAGGGCGTCAAGTATTTTGTAAAAAAAATATTTAAACAAAAGATTTCTTCATGTAAATTGGTTCATGGTCTTGTCCTTGAGAAGTCCTTAATTTATCCCACTCGAACTAGGCCTAGAACCCTCTCTGCAGGGGGTCAAATTCACGAAAATATGATTTTTCGTGATTTCCGGCTTCCCTGTTAAATTATGTCAAAAATGGTTAGCGTGTCAGACTTGGATCAATAGTATATGAAAAGAACTAATGATTTCTTTGAACGATATCTGCTAAATACACAAAATAGTGCTTCTTAATAATGATATAAGCAGAATTACAAGATATTTAGTTTTAATGGCCTCTCTGATCAAAAACTTATCTCTAGATACATAATGTGTATTGGTTTGTTTGTTCCTGATTAGCTAGTCGATCTATTCGTAATGTTCCGGACACAATTGGTTCAGTTCGATTATCGTAATCTCCGTTTGACGTGTTTGCCACTAAGACACAGTTTAGAAAAAAAGTAAGTTGATCGTTTCACAAAAGTATAACCTTGATAGTCGTAATATGATGGGGTTCGTTTACAGTCGTAATAAGGTGAATAGCAAATACATTTCAGTATCCTTTCAATATATCTAGTCGAATAAAACTAAGTTTTTTTCAAAAATTGTTTGAACTAAAGTCACACCGCACAGTGGCACGAATCGTGATTTTTTTGTTCAAAATTATCTAGAGCACTTGTTTCGCAACCGATTGGGATAATATTTTTTTTAAGACTCGTTATTTCATTCCCAAAAAACGTGAGAGCCGATTTTTGAATTATGCTAACCAAAATTATTGAGCTTAGCTAAAATTCCCATGTTACACTGTGATCACCATGTTACTTACAAATAAAAACTTTTTTTCTTATCCAATTTACATAAATCTTGTTACTTGGGGTTTCTTGAGGTCGCTGATTACGAATCTGACATCCAAATTGTCATAAACAAACCTGCAAGATGGCGGAATCATTGGCGGCTATAAAAATGATGAAAAATGAAATATTTTTGTTTAAGTTTATGCCGAAATTGGTTCTCTTATGTTTTTTGAAAATTAAATAAGGAGTATTTAAAAAAATATATATCTCAATCGGTTGCGAAACAAGTGCTCTAGATAATTTTGAACGAAAAAATCACGATTCGTGCCACTGTGCACCGCTGCGAATGCGAACACTTGCCACTAAAACACAGTTTAGATTTAGGGTTGGCCTTTCTTCACCTCGACCTAAAGGTCTTTTGTGAATTACCCTGCAACTAGTTGGTGCCCAGGATTCCAATACTTTTTGCAAAGCTTGCGATTTTCCTGGGAGCTAATTTCCTGATGTCTTCAGGAGTTAATTTCGCCCGTTCTAGGTACTTTAGCTTAATGCGGATTAGTACCTTGCATTCACAAAGTATACATTCCGCAGCTTCAGTTGCAGCTTCACAGTATCTGCATCTTCTGCCATGCCCATGTTCTTGAGATGATGTCTCAAGGGGCAATGGTCAGTTAGAAGGCCTATGATCAGCCTTAGGTCGGACTTTTCAAGTTCGAGAAGCCTTGTGGCATTCTTTGTTGAATAGGGTATAAACCTTTTCGCTTGTCTTTGGCCTGGAGTATTATTCCTCCAATAGGACTTCTTTTGTTCCTTTTCCCATTTTAGGACCTCCTCCGTTATGCGTCCCTTAGATAAGCCACAGAACGGTTCGGGTCCAAAAAATGGGGCTTCCTTTTCTTACGAGACTATCAGCCAATTCATTGCCTTCTATTCCCGCATGCCCTGGCACCCACGTCAAGGTAACCTTGTTGTTTTTTGCCACTTGCTTGAGGGACTGTCTGCATTCCCTGGCAATTTTTGACTCAGGTATAAAACCTGTGAGCCTTTAATGCTGCCTAGCTATCTGACAAGTATATAGATCTTTGCCCTTCGAGAGCCTCTATTTAGACATTCCTGGGCACATTGATCTATAGCACAGATTTCTGCCTGGAAGTTGGTTAGAGTGTTACCAAGAGCTTTAGATAGCTTGCATTTAGTCCCTGCTATGCCCACACCAACCTCTTCGTCCATCTCGGATCCATCTGTGTACCAGATCCTGCTCACCTGACGGTTTTCAAACAACACATCAAACGGGCAATCAAATTCATGCTTGATTGGCATTGAGTCACTTGGTTTGGTCATGGATTCGAATTGGACTAGCTCCAGAATCCTTAAGTGACCAACCAGATCGCCTGGTCTGAATTTAAGTGCTTTAAGGCACTAAGTGCTTCCTCCTTCCTTACATGCAGAAGCAGAGGAGTAAGTCCAGCATTGCTGTGGGACACGAGCACATTGCTCCTGAAGACCCTAGACAGGCAAGGCGTTGCAATTTCTGCAACTTTCCAAAAAAAAAAAAACAGAGAAAAAGCAAATCGATCGTTTCATAAGTAAGTATAAACTTCATAGTCGTAATATGATGAGGTTCCGTTTACAGTTGTAATAAGGGGAATGGCAAATACATTTTAGTATTCTCTCAATACATAATATAGTCGAATGGGTCAACTCGTTTAATCTTCCAATTTACTTTTCACCCGGTTTCAGGCTTGTTCTAACCTGTTTTTTGAAATTACACAAAAATATTAATAACAACAATAATAAATGCCTTTATTCATTGTGTATACAAATTAAAATACAATAAACAAGAAAAAATATATTAGTAAACACAAATGAAAGGGCGAAGTTCGGTGGTACAGTAGTATTTTAATTTTGCTATGGACATGTGGCAATCCTGATCCTGATATTGACGACATGTGGCAATCCTGACCTCGAATTCGGTTTCAGCGCCCCAAAATACATATAAATATGATAGTCGGTAAAAAAGTACACGACGTTTTTTATTTTTTGTGTGCCTGCGTAATCTTTAAAACAGTAGTAATAATGATTTTTTTTCACGCACTATTTTGTTTATGAATGCGATTGCTCGACATGACCTTATTTCAAGTTTGTAATTTTTTCTTTTCACTTTTTGTTTACTTGGAGAAAAGGAGTTACTATTAAATTGGGTGCAGATAAAACGAGATAAAAATATATCTCTGTCCTTCAAGGACAAAGAAAAGAACGAATAATTTCTAGATATATCCTTATGTATCTACAAATACAAACTTTTTCACCATACTAGCTTGGTATTTTACAGTATAGTGAAATATCAAGCTGGGATGATGAACCAGTTTGTCACACATACATGCGAAATGATATTTCATTGATATCTGAAAAGCTGTGTGTTTCCTCCACTTTGAATATTTGAATATTACGAGCTGTTTGGTATACCAAATAGATGAGTTGAGAACTTGTCAAGCGTCTCTCAAGTATACATTTCTATAAAGACCACAGTTTCCAATAATATAATAAAAATATATTTTGCTTCAATTTTGCTTTTTTATAAACTATTTATGAAAACATTTGTTTCCAATGCAACGTTCCATTTAGGTTTTAATTCTAAGAAGTGTTTTCATGTGCAACAGTTTAATCCCATTAACGCAGAATTATAGGAAATTTTATTCAACAAACTAGATGAATACAGTTTGCAACAAAACTCTAATAAGCTCGTTCAGGATATTAACCGTGATACATTAAATATTTGCTATTATAGTATATGGTTAAAAATTAAATAGAAGTATTCCTTTAAATATTGGCAAGGATTATTAATTTCTTAAATTGCTAAGTATTATTTTTGTTCGTCAAATATCTTCGATAATGTTAGCTACATATTATTACAATTAGTATTAATAAATTACACATTTGTAGAACATATACAGGGTACAAAGTGAAACTGGAATGAACCCAAGTAGCACAGTGTGGACTATGAAGTTTTCACAGCTAAATTTTGTCTGTGAAAACGTTGGGATAACCAGCGTTTAACTGGAATTTGGCTTTGGAATCTCGAAGCTTTTTATTCCAAATATTTTTACTACTATAACGTTGTCGTAACAAAATTAAACAATCAAATGGCTGTTATTGCCATTTAGATTTCTGGCCAGCTGTAATATGTCTTCTACAGCTCTCGCAATAGCTCAGTAGCAGCCGGAACAACTAGTAGTGACTCTTGATAATACTATATACTTTAAAGCTAAAAAAATGCGGTTTGACGGCAAAACTATATTTTCCACATTTGTGGCTGGGGACTGGCATTTACAGCTGCATTTAACAGCCAATTTATTGTCAACTATTATGTAAATTAGCTGCCATATTTCTTGTAAACGACGAGAACTCAGAGGGGCAGCCATTTTGAACAATATTTATTTTTTTACATTTATTACTAAAGTGACCATTCGTCCCCCTTTTGATAAAGCTGTCCCCCAAAATGTCTCCCATTCGCGTGGTTTCACTAAAAATGTCCCCCATTCCCGTGATTTCACCTCCCCCTCCGCTCATCAGTTATGAGACCTGGAAAAAAATGTTTTTTCATTCCATCCCCCGCTCATCAATTATTAAACCTAGAAATTTTTTTCCATTATGTCCCCCATTAGCAAGATTCAAATATGGTCACTTTATTTATTACAATTTACTTTAATTTTTGTTATAAAAAAGTGCTGTAATATTCTCTAGTGGACACAACATTAGAAAGTTAGTAATTTTAAACAATTTTCTGGTGAAATACATGAAAAATTATAATTCTGAGATTAATAGTTTCGTAAAAATAGAAAATTACTGAAGCCCTTCGAACATACAGAAGTATTGTATGTGATACTTCTGTATATTATTAACGAAAAAGTGATAACCGCATGCAATTTTATGCACGATTTGTCGTCAAAATCGTCTTGATATTTTTATAAGTACATGTACAATAAGGTATGCACCCATTTTCGTATTAGTATCCGATAATGTCTATTAAAGGTAATTGTGCAGCCAAATTGTTTATCATATGTAGTTCCAAAAATATACAGCTCAAAGGTTGTAACATGGTTCTTCCACCAGTCAAATGGATAAGGCTTTAACGTTTTCAAAGCAAGAAAATGTTGTACCACTTTAGAGTGTTACAACGTTGTCGCAACCTTATTGACGTTTCCGCGGTAGCTGCTATAGCTAAAAATCTGCCAGTTCTTGTTGCCGCAATGTTGGTGCAGCTTTATTACAGCTTCTTGTGCTACTTGGGAACATCCTTATAAAGAACGGATCAATCTACCGTATAGAAACCTTTCTTGAACGTATTAGTCCAAAGAATATTTTCCTTATTAAAAAAAAAGTTGAAAACGGAAAGGGGGAAAGAGGAAAAGTCCTTAATAAAGAGGAGTTAACTTCAGGATGCCCTCTTAGAAATAAAATCTACTACACTTATTCCCGCCTAAAATTACAACTTGATAATCACCAAAAAAGTAACACTCGTGGGCCTCCTAAAAAATAATAATGTTTTTTTTCCAAGTTCCCTATCCCGTAATATTTCAATTAAATGTTTAAATATATAGCACACATATATCAATTTAAAAATATTATTTTGAATTTACTTAATACATTTATAATTTACGTAAGTTTAATTAGTATTATCTAAACCCACGATTAATTTTTGAACATTGTGGTTGATCGTAGTGGAACATATTTCTGGTACACTTCCATGGAATTAACAGCTTCACCTTCAGCTGCCACGGGAAACACTTTCTTAATGTTGGTCTTCGTATCGGGAATTGTTATAAGACATCGTGTGTCTTTTTGGACAATATCTTGTATTTTCAGTGAATGTAGCTCTTCGCGCCGGCATGCACCACACACGCCAATGAGAAGAACAAGCTGCGAAATTAAATATGAAACTGATGCATGTCATTAAAGTACGATTTTAAACTTACTTTGATTAATAATAAACACTTCTCATCGTCTGCATTTATCAAAAATATATTATTTCTTGGCGCGTCAAAACTTTTGACTTTGTGGGCTCGTAGCCTACTGAATTTCGCTTCAAAAAAGTTATGACTGACGAATTTGTTTATTTCTATATTTTCTTTGACAGACAGAACAGATTTTATCATCGAATATTTTGACTAGAGAGTAGATGGTTTTACTTCTTGCCACTGTAATAGGAAAATACGAAAATAGTCACAAAAATAATTTACATATGTTATTAATATTGAATGCAAAGAATAGCGGCACTTACCTTTTCATGTAAATAGTTCAACATTGCATCTTCGTCCACAATTACAATGTTTTTCATTTCTTTCCATAAAACAAAAAAATGCTGTTTGTAACACGTACCTAAAATCAGATTTTTGAGACTCATCGGCTTTTCCGCAGCTACAATTCCTCCCAAAAACATGATTTTAGGTACATGTTATAAACATAACTATTATTGAGACATTCTTTGGCTTGAATTTATAATAAACATTATTATTATTATTTATTCCCATTGGTTGCCGATTGTCATCGATAAAATAGATGTTACGGACTGTTTAACTACTCAACTGTGTTTATACCGCGTACTAATATATTTCAGAGATGTCAAAAAAACTGCTGCTCAAGGAATCACTACTTCCACATCCAGATTTTCTATCCAAGTCACTCACAACGAAAAAATTTTGTATGTGGAAATAATTGTTTATGGAACTTTAATAATATAATATTTGAAATCCTCCACCCTAAAAGTCCATAAAACGATACCTCACATCGGTAGTGGGGTGGGGGTGGTGATAGGGGATTGATAGTGAGGGTGGATGAAGTAAAAAATATTTTGAGGTTTCTGGTTCTTGTACACACACTAAATTAATTTTTTTCATCCCCTTTAATAATGGTATATACTAAATACCAATTTTATGGACTCTTACCTGCTTGATTTACCTATTTTTCCCCAAATTTACCCCAATTTACCCCCCAACCCTTGGACGGAACAAAATGAAAATATAATCTAGTTCCAGATCTCATTAAAGTATATATGTGTACCAAATTTCAAGTCAATATCTTAAACGGTTCCAGAATAAACGTGCGCACAAAAAGTTACAGACCGATAGATAGACAGACCGACAAACAGACAGACAATTTTTTTTCCCTCAAACTTAAAATCTCGACATGACATTGCTAAGCCTATTTGAACAATAAAAATTTTTAAAAATTTTGTTGTCTACAGTAAGTTAACGAACTATCGGAGAAGGTTGTCCATTTAATGCAGATACTAATATGGTATAACATGTAGGGTTATACAAAACAGATTTTCGTTTTATCAATTTTGTTTTAATAGTATAATAATAAGTCGTGTTTGTGATGAATTTTCGATATCTCGGGACATTGTTTCTATAGATGGAAGTGCTGTCTCTGATAGAATACTGCAGAAGTGAACAAGCGAGAGATTTGAAAGATTCTCTTGCTGGAAGTGGTTTACTTGAAGACGTTTCTCTAGAAATACGGTGAGTATGTGACTGCAGTACAATGGAGTTCCTCGTCACTATGCTCTAGTTGTGAGACAGTACCTCATAACATAACATAACATCGAAATTGCTAAACTGGAAGGGGAGGGTCCATTCAGTGAGCACCGCATTCACCTGACCTAAGCCCCTTAGACTTGTTTTTGCGTGTTTTTTAATCAGTATTTATTCATAGATTTTTTATTATCTTCTGCATTTATATATTTGTCAATGCTTAGATTCCAATTTTAAAAATAATATTTAGAAAAAAACTTCTTATTTTTTGCCATTAATTATTTTTATTTATTTGCTTTTATCATGATTAGAGAATATTATTTAGGTATTATGCAAATCACAACTTACACACTTTTTTATTTATTATGAAAATACCTCGGAAAATACCTACTTTCTGTATATTGTTGCCCTAATCTGGGCACGCTAATATACTAGTTAGGTAAATACTTTAAAACACTCATTATTGGAGAACCAATCAAAACAACTACTCTTCTAACTAATACAGAAAGTAGATAATTTCATATTAATAAAAAAGGTGTGAATGACTAAATGTAAATGAATGATTTAAGTATTTTCAATATACTTTTTTTCTTTAAAATGCTAAGAATCCTATCATGTAATTCAATACTTCGTCAGTATTAGCTAGAAGAGTAGTTGTTTTGATTGGTTCTCCAATAATGAGTGTTTTAAAGTATTTACCTAACTAGTATATTAGCGTGGCCAGATTAGGGCAACAATATGCAGAAAGTAGGTATTTTCATAATAAATAAAAAAGTGTGTAAGTTGTGATTTGCATAATACCTAAATAATATTCTCTAATCGTGATAAAAGCAAATAAGTAAAAATAATTGATGGTAAAAAATAAATCAAGAATAGGCTTGTAAATAATGAATGAATGTTTCTATACTCTACTGATGAGAACTAACGAGTTCCAAAAAACTTGTACAACTTCGCTAGAGTTGAAATAGAATGTAAAGTTCAATAATTCGTGTGAATGACTGAATTTCAATAAATAATTTAAGTATCTTCAATATTTCTTTTTGCCTTAAAATGCCAGGAATCCTATCATGTAATTCAATACTTCATCAGTATTAGCCAGAGGAGTAGTTGTTTTGATTGATTTTCCAATAATGAGTGTTTTAAAATGTTTTCCTAAGTAGTATATTAGCGTGACCCGATTAAGGTACCAATATACAGAAAGTAGATAATTTCATATTAAATAAAAAAAGGTGTGAATGACTAAATGTAAATGAATGATTTAAGTATTTTCAATATATATTTTTTTCATGTAATTCAATACTTCATCAGTATTAGCTAGAAGAGTAGTTGTTTTGATTGGTTCTCCAATAATGAGTGTTTTAAAGTATTTACCTAACTAGTATATTAGCGTGCCAGATTAGGGCAACAATATACAGAAAGTAGGTATTTTCATAATAAATAAAAAGTGTGTAAGTTGTGATTTGCATAATACCTAAATAATATTCTCTAAAAACTTCTTATGTATCCAAAAATATAATTGCATTTTTTTCTTTCTTTCTAGGTAAGTCCACTGAAAATACCTATTATGATAGTGGTAAGTACCTAAAAGTTTTATGTTGTTTTATGTTCCCAATAACTGATTAAGTGCTACCTCTGAAGTACTGAAGATCTGATTATTTTTTATGTTTCTATGTAATATCATTAATTAGCCTTATTGGTGTGCGATGTGCATGAAAAATAAAATCAATAGTTTACATATACAGGGTGCGTCACTTAAAACTCCCCAGACTTGTAACTTTTTTTTATTTTTGAAGCGATGACCATGTTGGGCACATCAAATTGTAGACATTTTTAAAGCATTTAAATATTCATAGAGTGATTTAAAAAAAAAATTGAAAAGATTGTTAAGAAAGGAAACTTAATTTTTTTAAATAGTTTTTTACCTCACCCTGAACTGTACATGAACTGTGTTAATGTTTTCTTATAAAGGTTTTAATTAGCTTCAATTTATGTTATTAAAATAAAAAAATTTAAAAAATAAAAATTTTGCAATTTCCTATTTAATATCTAATATATAAAAATCTCGTGTTTGTTATCGAACTACTCCGAAACGGCTTGACCGATTTTTATGAAATTTTTGTGTATATTTGGTAGGTCTGAAAATAGGTCGTAGGCTATTTTTTATACCCCTAGGTGATAAGGGTAAAAAAAAATTCAAGGAAATTAAGTTTTCTTTCTTAACAGGTTTTTCAATTTTTTTTTAAATCATCCTGTACAAATGTTTAAATGCCTTAAAAATATCTACAATTTGATGTGGCCAACATGGTCGTCGTTTAAAAAATAAGAAAGTTACAAACCTGTGTAGTTTTAAGTGGCGCACCCTGTATAATAGGTAATTTTGTTGTTTTCATATTCAATATTGGATATCAGGTGATGAAGTCATCTGCGGCATACCCAAAATAATATATTTTTTAAAAGTACCCATAACATTTAAAAGAAGGAAACGCCTGAATTCGTCGTTATTTCCAAATTGGTCTAAAAATATATCGGTCAAAACCAAGAAAATTAAATATGTAAAATTATGTTTATGAAAACTTCTCAACAGTTTTATAAATATTCGAGTCGATTTAGATAGACCGCTGAGAAGAGCTGGATAATATCTATCGACAAGGTTAATTGAAGTTTATTTCATTCCTGCTGATGAAATACATCAGCATGGCTTTTGGCAAATGCGTACTTGGATTTGTGTACAAAAAAAATATTAAGTGTTAACGTAGAAATTTGAAATTTAATGTTTATGGCAAAGAAAAATAATTAATTTTTGCCTAATTTAATAAGATGTATCAGTGCAAGAGCTAGTATTTGCGTTTTGAATAACAAAGTTCTAATGAATGATAATATATAAAATATGATTTGTGAAAATATTTAATTTAAAAATTGTCAAATGTTAAAAAAAATTGAACAATATTAATAAAAATAAGTAATTAAAACAAAATAAATAGTAAAAAATAAATGTATATAGGCATGTCCACAAAAAATATAATATACATAAATATTAGTTTAAACTACACATTAGAGCCCTTAGTACCAAAATCAAATTTTTTTATTAATAAATATTTTAATTTTGTCAATTATTCGTAATAGAAATCACCTCAATGCAGCGAGGCTAAAAAGCGTTCCCAAGGTAGAGGCTATTAACATGACGTCATCTCCTTGCAGGCATGCCACCTGTGTCTGTAATGCGGGCCCGTTGTTTTTTATCGAAAGACTAATATAATATTATTGGTTAGCTTGATTTGGAGCCCCTATGTCCAAAATTTAAAGACATTTTGATTTATGATTTTCGAATTACGGCCCCCTAATCTTATATTTTTGAAATATTAAATAATTAATAACTTTTAAACGAATTGTATTTCGAAAAAAAGTCATTCATTAATTTTCTGTTTAAATCCACTTTTTCTACAACCTAGCATCATCTATAATTTCAAATTTCATAGGCTAAGAATTTTTATTGAAAAATTATCAAAAATAATATCAAACAATTTATAACTTGGAAACGAATTTTTTTTTTCGAAAAAAGTAACTTCTCATTTTCTATTTAAAATCACTTTTTCTACCAGACACAGCCATCTATTCTTTCAAATTCGGCAATCCTTAATGCACAAATAATTTACAGGGCAGCCGGTTCAAAATGTTTGGTAATTTTTCAATGAAAATTCTTAGTCTATGAAATTTGAAAATATGGATGACGCAGTGTTATAGAAAAAGTGAATTCAAAAATAAAATGAAGAATGACTTTTTTCGAAATTCAATGTGTTTAAAAGTTATTAATTATTTGATATTTGAAAAGTACAATTTTAGCGGTCCGTAATTCGAAAATCATAAATCAAAATATCTTCAAAATTTGGATATATGGGTTCTAAAGCATTCTTATCAATAATATTACATTAGCCTTTCAATAAAAAACAACGGGCCCGCATTACACACACAGGTTGGCTTACCTGCAAGGAGGTGACGTCAAGTTACTAGTCTCTACCTGAAATTAAAATTTTGTGGACATGCCTTTTATGAGGTCATTTTCAACATTAAATTTTTTAAAATTCTGTAATACTGTTGCTTTAAAATATATTTAAACATGATCGTTTCTTGTTGAAAGAATAATTTTCATTGCTAAAATAGTTTCATATCTTTTGCTATTGTCATTATTGATCATTATGATCATCGTTATAATCATCCTCTGATTCGTCTTTATTTCCTTGCGAAAAACACAAATCATTTCAAACCCAAACGAACAATTTTTGAACCTAAGTGGAGAACGTCGAGACGAAAGCCCAATAAGAAGACGCCACAGCACTTTACTAAAAGCGACAGAAGTTAAATCAAACTTCTGTATTAATCTACAGATGTAATTCAGCTGCTCACCTATAGAGAATTTGGTAGCATGTACTAGTAGAGATGTGAAGCCTCCGACTTCTTCTACTCTTTTTTCCTTATGGGTTGCGGCACTAGAACCCCGCTGTAACCCGCTTATTGTACCCATCTTTTCATTACCTCATTAGTTCCTTTTCTCCCAGAAACGCGAGTGTACGGTAAATGGGAGTTCCTTCCTTCGGGGTCACAATGGTTCCCTGAAGTCTGAACACATTCCAGCCACCAAGGCTGGACATTCACATATATTTTGAGGAGGTTCCTCATCCTCACCACACATCCTGCACTCTGGATTGTCCCTCACCCATATATTGCTTAGGTGTTTATTATGTGTGCAATGTGCAGCTTTAGCAATTCGTTGGTCTTAGTTTTGGAGGGTTCATCAGAGATGAACATATTCGCTCATCCCTGGCGCCCCAATCCAAGACAAGTTATGTTTTTGACTTACTAGTTCTTTTATCAATTCTCTTGCGATATTGTATGGTATCCCACAGAGGCTGTTTTTGCAGCTTCTCTGGCCAGCTTCGCGTGCACTCTAGTTGTGTTCTGCCAACTCAAGGCAGTCTTTCATCGTTTTGGAATGTACCTCTAGTCAGTGATGACACGGATTGTTTTGTCAGGTATGACCTCCGTATCATTTCTCATTCACAGATTTCTATAGCTGTAACTTCTGCTCCCGTTACCCCTAGATAGGCCAGTCTTTGCACCCTTCTTAGTTTTCTCATTGCCTCTCCTTTTCCGGCTTAGGATGGCATAGGTTATTATTGGCACCACAATCCTTTGTCCATTGCCCATTTTTGGTTATAGTCCCCAGTTTTTGCTTACCATTATTCTCCATACGATAAGATCTGCGTAGCTTTGGTAGTTACTCTGTCTAGATACGCTTTGAAGTTGAATTTGGTATCTAGAATCAGCCATAAATATTTAACTTCGTTGCTCAGCTGCAAGTCATTTCCCCCGTGATATAATTTTCCACGGTTGAGTTTTCGCTTTTGGGTGAAAGTGGTCTCCCTAGGTTCAAGGAAAGACCTTCCTGGGTGTACCATCAATCTACCATGAAGATGGCACTCTGCATCATCTCTGATAGAACTCTCCCCTGTGGGCATCCTCTGGTCACGGATACCTTCTTTGTTGTGGTTCCTAGCGTGGACTAAATTTTTCCAGTTCTGAGTGCTGCTTCTCGACTCGACGTCTCTTCACTGCATCACTTAGTGAGTCGAATGAGGTACTGTCAATGGTACCATCTATGTCTAGAAAGGTCCCTATGGCAGTTTCTTGACCATCCAGGGCTGTTTTTATTTTGTGAGTAAGCTCATCTATTGCTAACTCACAAGATTTTCCTGTTTGGTAGGCATATTGGTTTCGATGTAGAGGTTTTGTAGAGGTCTATACCGTCTCTGATATGTCTATCAACCAGTTTCTCCAGGGTTATCAGGAGAAATGAAAACCCTGGAGAAACTTTTTCTCTTCAGCATGGTATCATATCTTTGGCACTATGACTGCTATATTCCTCTAATCATTTACACGATATTCATGTCTGAAAAATTTCAATTTCTTTTTCTTTTTGGTTGAGAACTGATGTCTTCGCGAAGTTTTTCTGTTTTCTCTGTGGAATTTTCTACCACATATGTATTCTTTTTTAAAAATAATGTCCAGAAAATCTTCAAAATAATACAATTGTTCAGTATATTTCTGAAAAATAACCTCTACGCGTCTGTAACTTTTACGTCAAAGCAACGGGTGGTTTCCAATAAGGTACTAGATAATTGTATTACCTTGTAAATTTTCTGAATATTCTTATTAGAGCAGATACATATGTGGTAGAAGAACCCAGAAAGCAAATAGAAAATTAAAGAAATAGCGTTAAGACAATCCTGACAAGGCATTTATTTGAGACTGAGGATATTTATATGGGTAATATTAACATACTGTAGATTACTAATACATTTTTTTTCTGACAAATTCGTGGGAACTATTATAGGTTTAGCCTATATTTGTTGCTATTTATTGATATAAAAATTAATGAAAAATTGATTGATTATCAGTGCAGAGCAAACGTGATTAATACATTGTTAAAATCGCATATGTACATTAATGAGATTTAATTTTCTAGAATATTTAGTTACTCGAATATTAATTTCTACCTGTTATGAATATTCCCCTTCAATCAGACCTAAATTGAGCAACTCTCATGTCCCTTCATCCATTTACCCTTTGAGTTACTTAGTTACATTAATCAACCGCTGCTGATGGAGCAAACACATCGAGCCAAGTATTAACAATCTTACGATAATAACCAATTATACAGCTGAATTAATGGTTTACATTACCATTCGGATTGTCTAATGAAATATGAAATAACATTGGGCGGGCGAACTATCAGTCTTAAGCTCCATGGGAAGGAGAAAACATAATACGGCTACAGAGAATTATTTGCTTAGACCGAAATAGGATTTTCGTAAGGGATAATAACCGTTTGATACCCTAGCATTCCTAAGAGTGTACCAAGAAAGCGAAAAGAAGGATCCATTGTAATAAAATACTTTTACTATTTTAAACATGCATAAAAAAGTAGAGATTTATACAGACGGATCAAAAATATATGGTCGATTTGGCTGCGTATTCTAGTTTCGAACACGAACCAACCGATAAATATCGCCTTAATCCTGCTCAATCTTCACAGCTAGGGTCTTTGCTATATAACGTGCCTTAATTTGCACAAATGAAATGAATATAGAAGTATTATTATTGTTTGCGATTCAAAACTTGTATTGCAAGCCATGGGCGCAGCCAGGGGCGGAGCCATGCCCCCCCCCCAAGCCGTCTTCCAAGAGCCAAAAAATAAAGAAGCAGTACATTATCTCTTGAAATAAATATTTTGTAATTAATGCCAATATTATTCCCATCCCACATTCCTTTACCATGCGCCATGTGGCTCTCGCTGCTGGCAACAAGCATGACCTTAGTCCAACCCAGCGTGGACGTAGCAGGCCCAGCTGTATAACTTGGGAGTGGCAGCAATGCCTACCGCACGCTGGTAAATCAATCAATCAATCAATATTATCTAATAGAGGAATCTACATACACATCCGTTTTCAACCATTTTCTGATAAATTTTCCTCATCCTCTGGGGAGGCCGGTTCTATTGAACCTCCCCCCCCCCAGATGAATTTTCTGGCTGCGCCACTGTTGCAAGCTATCAACAACTTTACTTTCAAAAATGCTAAGAATGTAATATCAAAAAGCTAATCAATAACCTAAGTCAAAAGCAAGTATCAATAACATTTATCTGGACAAAAGGGCATGTTGGAATCATAGGGAATGGAATTGTAGATCAGCTAAGGAAGCCATTAAACTTTTCGAAATCTACTCAGTGTCAACAAATAATGATATTACCCAAAATCTAACACAAAATATCTGTAAAAATTGGTTAGAACATGTTAAGTCTACCAAGAACTTTATTTCAATAAATCATGTCTAAAGCCAATATTAACTTATACATAACTTATTATCAAGAACCCAACAGAACGGAATACAGCTCCTACAAAGTAAAGTACTACTCTACAACTACATCTAAACTACAACTTGGAATCCCAACTCGACAGCTCCATGACATCACGCGCATAGATAGTCGAGAATCTCAGCTCCAATTTAAGGATTAGTTTTTGAAGCCTTTGTACCTGTCAAACATACGGCTGAAAAGTATCGTACTCGATTTAAAATTGTCTGCTAAATCCGAATCCAGAGGGCGCATAAAAATCTGGGATTACCTTCAACTCTTAATCCGCGAATTTACCCTCATTTCGGAAATTGTGAAAAATTGAATTTTTAAAATATAACTTGCGTTTTCTCCCACAAGAAATAAGCTAAAAATCTATTCTTTTTTCAAATTGTAGCTCACAGTGCATTTAACGCAACAGTGTAGTCAAAACACATCCAATATTTATAGACATTTTAGAAAAAAACATGTTGTGAACCTCTACGCAGCCGGGCATTGAGAAATGTAGCCTGCGAGGCTTTTTTTTTTATTTTGGGAAATTGACAATAACTAGATGGTACAAAATTATAAGAAAAAAACCAAAATTATTTTTAGTGATTGATTCATAGTGATATTTTGAGTGAAACGGAAGATATGATTTTTTTAAATTTGACCGTCCTGCGATCGAGCGCGCTACGAGTCGAAACCGACATATGCGGGCATTCTTTTGCATTATATTTAGTTATTACATCCACATCCAGTGGAAGTATAGTAACGACAAAAAAATTTTTTTAAATTTTTATTGTTCAAATAGGCTTAGAATGTCATGAAACGTCGAGATTTCAAGTTTAAGCGAAAAAAATTTCTGTCTGTCTGTCTGTCTCATCTTGTTCCGTCGAAGGGTTGGGGGTAAATTGGGGTAAATTTGGGGTAAATAGGTAAATCAAGCAGGTAAGAGTCCATAAAATTGGTATTTAGTATATATAAGAGAAGCTAAGGTCTCAAAAAAAATCTGACATTAGCCACCCCCATTACCACCCTCACCCCATTATTAAAGGGGATGAAAAAAAATTGTGATTTAGTGTGTGTACAAGAACCAGAAACCTCAAAATATTTTTTTACTTCATCCACCCCCCCACTACCACCCCCGCCCCACTACCGATGTGAGGTATCGTTTTATGGGTTTTTTGGGGTAGAGGATTTCAAATATTATTTTATTAAAGTTCCATAAATAATTATTTCCACATAAAAAATGTTTTCGTTGTGAGTGACTTGGATAGAAAATCTGGATGTGGAAGTAGTGATTCCTTGGGCAGCGGTTTTTGGTACTGTATTAATAAGTACAATATTCCTGTGCCAGTTTCTCCGGCTTAATTTTGTTTAAAAGATATAGTTATTAATATAGTTGTTTAAAATTCCTTAGGTTTAATTACTTCTACTTTATGGAAGTAGAGTAACAATAAAAAATGGGATTTATTTTGTTCAAATAGGATTAAGATACCATGAAACGTCGAAATTGGAACAAAATTTTTAAAAAATCTGTCGGTCCGTCTTGTCTGTAACTTTCTTTGGGCGTACGATTACTCTGGAATGGTACAGTCTTGGATAGAAAATCTGGATGTGGAAGTAGTGATTCCTTATATTAGGCAGTGGTTTGTATTTATATCAGCTAAACGAAATATATTATAATTATTAATTAGAAATTATTATAATTATAAGTTTTCATCAGTACATTTACCGAAACAAAATAATAATAATAATAATAATAATAATGGAAGACCAGTTCTTCAGTTCTCTTGCAGAAACACTTCTTGTTGCAAATATTATTCTTACACTTGCAAACGACTACTTAGACGTGACTGGCTTCGATTGTTTCTTACACATGGTAGGTATCAGTATCAGTATCAGTACACCTGTTGTCAAGGTCTAATCATACTGAAGAACATCTGGAAGTTTTGGAGACATGTTACCTGTTTTTTTTCCAAATAAGAAAAGTGTATACAGGCACATATCTTGGCATGTTCATAAAATAGGTCTTCAGTAGGTGGTAAACTTCTTTATCGCTATTGCAGTTTAAAAATAAATGTGCCCTTAGTTCTTTAAGGTTTACGTGGAAATGTGAATGACCATAGAGGCATTTAAAGAATATGGAGCCAGTGTTTATAAATTCCATGACGCTGCAATCGTCTACGTCATTTATATATTTTGCCAAAGGATTGAGTGTTCCTCAATTTTCAATTGCCCTCTTAAATTCTGTCTTTTTCCCTTCCCAAATGTGTAGCTTGGGTTATCCCACCCACTAAGTACATAGGTAGACATAAAAAGGGTCGCTGTAAAGGCGCAGTTACACGGCGCGTGATTAGGCGAGCCTGGCTCGGCGAGTCACGAAACAAACGCCATGTGACATAGGGAACTTGGTATGGCTTGCGACTCGGGAGACGTTGCTCGCGTCGGCTCGCGTCTTCCATCTAGGTGTCGGTAAAGTTTGGCGAGTCAAAGCCGCTAGTCGATCCATGCAGTTTTGACGAGCCTACAATCCACAACCCCACACGAAATCTGCATTGGTCACGCGCCGTATTGACGATCTGGCTCGCTATCCGTTACACGGCGCGTGATTTGCCGAACCACGCACCAGGTTCGTGGATCGGCGAATCACGCGCCGTGTATCTGCGCCTTAAGGAGGAGAGTGCCTGTTGCTACGTCTTCAATTATTTTATTGCAGAACAAATATGAATCGAACTTTTGAAGCCACAACTTTACTTTCATTTTCCTGTACAAAAATAACGACAACAAAAAATATCTGTTACTTGCTATTATTGCTGCTCTTCCAAAACATAAAATTTTAGTATGGAGAATATCGGCTTCCTCATGGTTATGAATCTTACCATTTTCAAGGTGTAAGCTGATTCTAATTATAGTAATTTCTAATTATTAATTATTAATTGTTATGTATTTTGCTAAACTGATATAAATACATTCATATCTATCATATTTAGAGACAATTTCATTTATACAGGTTAGATGTCTGCATACATAATAATTTATGTGTTTCTAAAGTTATGATGAAAATTAAACTTAAGTCATTTTAAACAACCATATTAATAACTACATATTTTAAACAAAAAAAGCCGGTAAAACCTCGCCCAGGAATATTGTACCTACTAAAACAGTACCAAATAACTAAATATAACGCAAATGAGTGCCCGCATCCGTCGGTTTTGTCAATTTGTCAAAATAAAAAAAAATCTCGCATGCTACATTTTTCACGTGATATTCTTTTCTAAATTTATATATAAATATTAGATGTGATTTGACTACACTGTTACATTAAGTGCATTGTAAGCTACAATTAAAAAAAAGAATAGATTTTTCGCTTTGTTTTGTGGGAGAAAACGAAAGTTATATTTTAAAAATACAATTTTTCACATTTTCCGAAATGAGGGTAAATTCGCGAATTAGGGTTGAAGGCAATCCCCAATTTTTATGCGCCCTCCGGATTCGGATTCAGAAGACAATTTTACATCGAGTACGATACTTTTCAGCCGTATGTCTGGCAGATACTTAGGACTGAAAGATAAACGTCTCCAGAATCTGGACTGGCAATTGCAGGAAAATAATAAAACAGTACACAAATAATAAAATAACATTATGGAATTTCTAATTTGCGAAAAGGCAAAACATAATAGATTAGTATAGAATTAGATAGATAGGTAGATATATATTTATTTCTGTGACTTATTTACATAAGTATAGATATTGTCATAGTGTTAATTCCAAAAACAGAATAACATATAAATATGGACAAATATAATTTAAACATCTAACTTTAATTGAAGAATTAATCGACGTGCTTGAAGATTAATTTAAATTATATGAACAAATTTCTCCAAAACAGTTACACCCCACCCTCCCTTACAAACCCTTTTCCAAAGATCTATTTTAGCACAACACAACAGAAGTGGTAAGGATCTGAGACGGGATAGGAGGAAAAAACTAACTTTAAACGTTGTCACTCAATCGCTCAAGAGACAGAAACTACCTGTGTTATGCAATTGTTGAAGAAGAAAATTGTGAAAGATAATTAATTTAATGCATTAAAATTTCAAATAAACACATTGCAACACATTTCAAGTAAAAATTTATAAAAACAAGCAACTACTGTGATTTAAAGTTCCAAAAATTCTTCCACAGAATAAAAGCAACTACCGATTAATTGTAACCAAAAGTATTATACGATTAATCGATGAATTGTCACAAATTAATCAGTTTCTTTTAATCATTCGATTAATTGTTGCCATCCCCACTATTGAGTAAGTATTGATTTTTTATTGGTTTTAGCGTTAAATTTTCTGTTGGTACTTTGGTTTGCTTTTAAGCTGCATACTAGCCCTCTTATAGGTGTACCCTCATTAATTTTATGTTAGTATGAAATATTTTTAGAGGCTATCTGGAGGCTCTCAACCATCGCCATAAAACTTAATCATTTCCCTACTCTCTCGAGAGAATACATCTGTCGAGCTTACCCTTCTTACCTATTTCAAGATTTTCTTATAAAACGTCCTGTTTAACATCTCGGACGTATCCAGCTGCCCGATGTCTTTGAAAGATCAAACGTTATATTAAAAACTTCAGGTAATATGTTGCTTCCAGAAATTTATCGAGATTGTTCGAAAGTATTTTTATAGCGAGTATGCTTTACGTTCGCCGTAATAAATTTCCAGTTAATTTAAATAAGTAAACTTTTCGCGAACTGAAAACATATGAGTTTTGTTCAAAGTTCTATATGCACATTATGTTCAATGTAAAAATTGATCGATGTAGAAAACTTTAGTAGATTACGGTATGCAGAGAGGTTAGTGTAAAATTTAGAAAATTTGTGATATTTTTCGCATTTTTTACCCTCATAAAATTCTTATAACGAAAACGTATCTACAATTTTTTTCCTAAAATTAATACTACTGTGGAAAATAAGGTGCACACAAGGGTTGGCTCCGGTTAACACAATAAATTGTAATCTTTATTATAATCTAGTATAGTTATAGTCTAGTATATCAGTAGCTACTAAACTCCACCCTAATTTGCATGAACAAGAAATTAGTGTTAAAACAGATTCGGGAGCTGGTTCTTTTGTTGTCATAGTTAGGATCAATATACCGCCGACTTTTTCCCATTCCCAATCAGCAGCGTCTGGCGTAACGTTTTTCCAGATGAAAAACGCGATATGAGTGTTGCCGAGCAGTAGCAGAAGTTGGTGGTAGTTTTCATAACATTGCAGTATTGTTCGCTTTACCAACAAGTTTGTTAAAAGACATGAATCTGTATACATCTAGACTTTTTTCTGCGGAATCCCAAAAAAATTATTAATTTTAGGAAAAAAGTGTAGAAACGCTTTTGATAGAGAATTTTATGAGGAATAATTTTATATACATATTATTTATTATGTATTTTTATCAAAAGTGCACCGTTCCCAAGATAATTTAGAAAACCTCAAAATGGGGGTGGAAACGACCTCCTAAGGGATGAAGCACACTATTTAGAAGTGGGATCTTTTCGATTTAATAATACTTATGGTATTCTCATTAATTCTACCATTTTTTTAAACTTTATGAGTTTTGTCCGATATAATATAAAGTTCTTGTCATATAAAGAGAGTAAAGTGTATCCTCCTATAGGTTACCCACATGATTTGTTACTTGAAACATACAACTATAAATCCTTATTGGTTCGTCGTAGCATGCATTCTGTAATGTTCCTGTTTAATATGGTATATTTTGTTCATGATGCAAGTGAAATATTAAGCAAAATCAATTTCCACGTACCCACATACACAAGGCGTCGTTGCGAAACTTTTTATATAAAGACGGCTAATACTAATATATTGCATTACTCTCCTTTGTACGTGATGTGCCGTAATTATTCCACAGTGCAAGATAGCATTGATATATATAATTCTAGCAATGTACATATAAAAAATACTTTTTTATCGTAATTCTGTTAATTTTGTTTTATATTCATTTTGTTATTCACCTTACTTGTTTTTATACATGTTTGTCCTATTAAGTCATGTTATTTGTATTTCTACTGTGCTTTCTTTTTGTTTTAATTTGTATCAAGTTTTTAACATTGTATTGTTGTTGTGTTGTTCCCTATCCTGTAACTGGGATATAATCCCGTTGGATAGTTGTATGTAAATAAATAAATAAATAAATAAATAAATAAATAAATAAATAATACAATTTTAACTGTTATATTACTAAATTATGACGCATGTGTCAATAGAAAACGCAGCAGATCGACAACGTTCAGGTATACCATTAAATCTGAAAGTGGCGTCCGTCGTGTCAAAAATTTCATTTGGCTTCTCATCTACCCATACTAGCATTTCATGTCTGTTTACATGACTATAGACCATGACCATAGACCCCCGGGTCCGGATAACATCCCCCCGGAGGTGATCAAAATAGTCGTCGAAGAATCCCCCGAAGCGGTTTTTGGGGTCATGAATCGAGCGTTGGAGAGAGGAGACTTTCCATCCAGATAGAGGAAAGCAAGGCTCGTCCTCATTATTAAAGGGAACGGAAAACCTGAAGAACCATCCTCCTACAGGCCCATCTGCTTGTTGGATGCCCTGGGAAAGGTGTTCGAATACTTAATCCTGGGAAGGCTAGAGCTAGAAATTGACCGGAGGGATGGCTTGTCGAACTACCAGTTCGGATTCCGCAGAGGAATGTCGACGGTGGATGCTGTGACCCGCATAACGAGCAAGGCAAGAGAAGCCATGGAGGCAAAGAGAATATGCTTAATCGTCACCTTTGATATCAGGAACGCATTTAACACTGCAGGATGGGGAGCGACTATAAGCAAACTAGAGAGATTGGAAGTTGCACCTTATATCATTAATATCATTAAGAGTTACTTCAGGGATAGGCAAATAGGGATGGACGCAAATAACACCTTTGAATGGAGAAACGTGACCTGCGGTGTCCCACAGGGTTCGGTACTCGGGCCAACACTGGAATATTATGTTCGACGACGTCCTACGGATTCCCCTCGCAAATGGGGTCACCCTTACGGGCTACGCCGACGATCTTGCCCTAACTTTGACTGGAAACTGGACAGGGCTAATCGAGGAGAAGGCGAATGCCACTATTGAGAGAATAGAGGAATGGCTGCGGAGCGTAAAATTAAAACTTGCTCCGAAAGAAACCGAAGCAGTGATGATCACAAGGAAAAGAACTGTCCAGCCTGTCACCATCAGGGTTGGACAGATGGAAATTAGACCGGGGAATTGACTTAAATACCTCGGAATCTGGCTGGATCCAAAACTAACATTCAGGTGTCCCATAACAAAAACGGCGGAAAAAGCGGGGAAATCGGCAACCGCTCTGGGAAGAGTGATGTGCAACACGAAGGGGCCAAAGGCCAGCAAAAGAAGAGTGCTTTGTGGGGTGGTGCATTCAGTCATATTATATGCCGCCCCGGTCTGGGGATACGCCTTAGAAGAAAGGGCTAATGCCAAAGTAAACCTGTCAAAGATTCAACGGCAGATGGCACTGAGGGTATGTAGCGCCTATCGGATAGTCTCGTACGAGGCAGTGCTGGTGGTAGCAGGGATCCCTCCAGTGGATTTACTGGTCAAGGAAAGGGTAGAAGTGTACGAAGGAGTCGAGAGAGGAACCGCCAGGGAAAGACTGTTCGAAAGATGGCAGAACAGATTGGAGAACGCCCATAAAGGAAGATGGACTCACCGTATGATCCCTACAGTCAAAGAGTGGGTGGAAAGGAAACACGGAGAAGTAGGGTATCATCTCACGCAGGCCCTGACAGGTCACGGCTGTTTTGCCGACTACCTGTTGAGAATAGGAAAGCTGGACTCTCGAGAGTGCGCATATTGCGGCGAAATAGACGATGCAGAGCACACAGTCTTCCACTGCAACAGATGGGTGGAGGAGAGACGAGGCATAAATCGTCTAGGGCAGGATGAGCTTGTGGAATTCATGCTGCAATCTGAAGACAATTGGGCAAAGGCCGAAACAGCTATTACACGGATCGTCGTGCATAAAGGAGAAGGTGAGAGGAATCCCGAACTATACCCTTTGCACAACTAGAGGGAATACAGGGAACAAAGACACGGGAAAAAAAACATCTCTACATTGAATAACGATTGACGTGTATCCTGAAGAGAAGCGAGAGCGGTTCCATGATACATCATACACAGAAGAGGGGTGGTTTTAGTGGGTATGCCTAGAGGTGAGTCCCACACTACCGTTCAGGTGTCCATAAAGGATTTCCATACCGGAAAAAAAAAAGACATGCATAGTAGTCTTATCACTAAATAAAATGTTATCCATTAATTTTTGTGGTTTGCGGTCCCCAGAAGATCCTACATAACTTGCCGTGCTGCATAAGCTTTTTCAAGTTTTTGTAGGATACTCCTGTGTAATCGTGCGCGCAAAAAAAACGTTACAGATAGACAGACCGACAGGCAGACTTTTTTTACTCAAACTTAAAATTTCGACGTTTCAAGACATTCTAGGCCCATTCGAACAAAAATAATTTTTTTTTTTTTACCGTTACTAAACTTATTAAAGTAGTAGGAAAAGTTATAACCAATAAGCCTAAATAAATAGAGGAACTTTCCTCCTCTTTATTTATTTAAATATTGTTAATTTAAGTTGCCATTTCGCATTTCAGAAGATTTATTTTTTGTTATAATCTAGTTAGGGAAAATTTACATATAATTTTCTTCCAATATAAGTAAATATTTAAAAGAATAAAAATAATCAGCTCTGCAATTTTTGCTGAAAATAATAAAGTTTAGTGTATTATAAATAAACAAAAACTGCCTGTTCTACTTATAGACTAGGCACGTTTTCAAAAAAGAACAATGCAAGAAGCATTTCATGTAACAATTGCGGAAACAACGTTTTTAGGGTATTTCGGCCCCGCTGAATACGAATCTGCCTGTTGCCGAAGCGAAATTTGGACCGGAAGTCCGGTATCCAAGATGGCGACCAAGACTCTGTTGCCCTATATTATCTCCCTTGTCTGTTGGCTTAAAATAATGATATAAACGTCTGCTTAAACGTCTGCTTAGGGGTTTTCTCGGATGCTAAACACATTGCAATGTTCAAAATTTACTCACTTTAAGTATGGAATGCATGGGTTCCAAAATGGCGCCCAAGATGGCCGCCGAAATTGTGTTGCTCGGAAGTGAGCAAGGAAGCAAGGAAGATAAGAAAACGACCATTTGAAAGGTTTTTAGCTTATGGCAAGGTTGCAAGGAAGATAAGAAATCAACCATTTAAAGAGTTCAAACATTGTCGAGAGCGGTGGCATAACTTGGTGCAAGTCAGTCTATTCTTCTTGAACGTGCCAAGCGCGGATTTATGGGGGTAATTACCCTCCCCCCTAAGATTCTGTAAACCATCAACTTTCGTTTTAAAATGTCATAATTTCTATTGTTTTATTTTATATTTTACAATATATATTCTGTTTAGTTGTGTTTATACATTTTTTTTTCTATACTAGACATTTCTTTTATGATTTTCTCCCCCCGCTCATCAATTTTAATTTTCGGGGAAAGGCATTTTTGTTATTTTCAGCACGCGGGTGTGTTACCCCCCAAGCTCAAGGCCCAGATACGCCCTTGGTACATGCACATTGGCAGTGGGATGAACAATTACAGGCTAGGATATCCGTACAGGCTTTGGGGACGGGCTCAAGGGTTATAAGGAGGGGAATGTACTGGTCAAGACCAGTACATGCCTCCACCCATATGACTCAGGGTCCATCACCACCGGTTGGGCGTGATTTCCAAATACCTTCGTTTAATACCTGCACATATATTTTTTGTAATCGTAATTATGGACTCCGAACTTAACACTTCAATTCATATGTAAAGCATTTTTCAAATTGTGCGATTTATATAAATAAATTCACTTACCGGCTTAACGCTGCTTGTATATCATATATGAAAGGTTAAAGTATAACTTACACCATAAAACAGCTTCTTAGCGCCAAATCTGAAATTCTTATAAGGTTCATCCACTATCCCCCCTTTCCACTATTACACGCGCCTCCCCTTCCTTCAGTAACACAATTTTCTTATCAAATTGTATTCTGGAAGGTGTAAAATATTACTTAAAAATGCGTAACACACACAGAAGTACACATTCAACCACTAAAAACTATATATCTGACACTTCAAATACAACAAGACCCACGGAGCGCACGTAAACACAACAAAGTTTCGGCGGCCATCTTGGGCGCCATCTTGGAACCCATGCACTCCAAACTTAAGGTAAGTAAATTTTGAGCATTGAAATGTGGCTGTCATCCGAGAAAACTCCTAAGCAGACGTTTAGATCATTATTTTAAGCCAACGGACAAGGGAGATATAGGGCAACAGAGTTTTGGTCGCTATCTTGGATACCGGACTACCGGTCCAAATTTCGCTTTGGCGAAATACCCTAAAAACGTTGTTTCACCAATTGTTACATGAAATGCTTCTTGCACTTTATAGAGATGGATTTCCTACTTATGGGCCTAGTCTATTAGGTCTCACAAATAATTAGTTTTTATTGGCTAGACATAACTGCAATTTTATATCTTGAAAAATAAAGTCAACTTTATTTTGTACCAAGATTATGATGTACCCGGTATCAAGCTAGCATCAGTGTTTTATCAGTCAATGCACGTACTTACTTATTTACTAGGATAGTGAATTTTAATAAAGCTACTTATATATATTATGCTTTAAATCGAAGTAATCTTACCTTTAATATTTTGTTTCTGGCTGATTGGACTAGCTCCACAGTGCCACAAAAAAAAAAAAAAAAAAAATCGAAGTAAACGGATTTTGCGCATTCGGAAAACGTGATTTGACGTCACTTCCAGCAAAACCGGAAATTTAGGCACATCAATCTAAGATCAAATAATGGTAAATAGTCTGGTTATTCACTTCCAGCAGTTATTATTTCAATACCTGTAGTACGTTTTAAGAAATCGTTGATACAGTATCGAGGAGTAGGTCTAGTCTTTGGAGCCATCTATCGGAGAAACTGTCAATAATTTGAAGTTTTGCTAAAGGAACTTATTATTCAGAATCAGTTAAACTACAATTACAAACTATCAGTTAAACTACAACATATCAAAAATTTGTCAAACTTGACAGGCCACCAATTTACCTATAAAACGTGATGTGTCCTTTGAGAAAATATGTCTAAAGAAACACCTACCAAAGTTCCTGGGGCTCCTACTTCAGGAACATCCTGTATAGTTGCTCGTCGTCTTATTGGATTATTTCCTATTCAAAATTCTTTGTTTAATCTAAATGTAATACTGTAACATCAAACGTCTCCTTACTTTATTAATCGCTCTAATGATGAACTTCAAAAACAGTTTTCAAAGACGCGATAAAATAAAATCAAGGTAGCGAATAGAGAGGAGACAGTTAGTTGCACGTATAGAGTTTCTCAATTTCCACTGCAACAAAGGCAAAGCACGATAATTATTTCACCGCATTCAGCATAAGCTCTATACCTTGCAAAACAAAAGACGTCAGTAAATAGGTCTGAAACAAAAAGAGCATTTTCTTCTTATTGGAATTGTTAAAATTAGAAACTCCATTATTCTAGCCAGCTGCCACTTCTAAAAATATCCATATACAAAATAAATGCGAAGCATATTTTTAGTTTACAACTTCCGTGTAATAACACACTTGAAACAATTATAGTAGTTGGACTGTTTAAGTTAACCTTAAGATTATTGACTACATCAAAATCAAATATCAAATTAATCATTTATAAACATTCAGAATTTATTATGGAAATTTCAGTTTATAATAAGCTATTAATAATTTTGTAAATCATGATACATCCACTCCAGTTTTACTAAATTTAGAATAAACATAACAAATTATTATTTTACCCAAGTCATCTAGAAATGGGTGCTGCATCTTGTTCATATAAGGTGCTCTATGCAATTTTGAAATGTTTAAAACATTTTCAAGTAGTGTGACATGAGTAAATAATTAAAGAGATAATAGCGAATTATAGCAAATTTTTATTATTTTTCCACTTGATACAATAGCCCAAGAATTTTAGTTTTTTACCCGGAGTTAATTATTAAAGCTGAAAATTTGCAAGATTATTGTTTTGGTTCAGGACAACACATATCAAAAAGTCTCCTACTTTTCCCTGTCGGCTTCCCTGTTTTTGCGGAGCAACAAGTGTCTAATTCACAGAAATTGCAGAGCTGGCTATGAAGTGCAGCAGAAAGGTTGTTACTAGTCCGATTTGGATCGAAAAGATCATAAAAGCTTCGGAGAAGCATATCGTATTTCAGATGTTCCATGCATATTTTGTTCATAATTTTCCGTTCTAGTGCTGTCAAAATTCCAAAAATTGAAGAAATTCCGAAATGGCGCCATGGCGAATGAAGGCGGAAGGGAATACACACTTTGGGTTTTCCATTGGTATGTCTACCTTCTCTTTGGCGTCACCCATTACGGAGCTACGCCACTCCGAGTGTCGCCGCGCCCTGGCTGCGCTGATGATACTTGTTGCGGGTTTCTGTTTATATATTATTTTTAGCTGTTGTTTTAGTAGATTTATTGAATGAAATTTAACTTGTCAAACTCAGAAAATGACCTTATTCGGCAAGACAATTGACATTATTGATCTACTGGGAAATAGGGTCGTCCGTATCATCATCCATATCTACTGAACAATTCTGCTTCCTGTATTTGTCCTGCTTCTTAGTCTCCTTTCTCATACACGCCTCCTCTCCACAGAACAAGCAGTCCCTTTCTATATCGAAGGGACTGAGTGCTGATCTAAGCCGCAGCTCAGTCGTTTCACTTCCAGACTGTGCAGTTTTAACCATGGCAACGCCCTTCCTTATAGTGGAAGGTCTCGAGTAATTTTTCCTGCAAGGAAAAATGGCACTATAATATTAGGTATATGACTAAGACTTGGGCTACTCAGAACATTTCTCTAGAACTAGCAAATATCGTAGGACTTACCTGTATGTCACTTGTATGGTGATAGATGAATTTTTCTTCACCAGATTTTTAAACAACTCCTCATTTTTAGTGTCTCCTCTTTCCACACTAGCCCGAAGCAAAGTTGATAGCTCACCTTAAACCGCCACAACATTTCCATCTTCGAGAGACAATTTGAAATCTAGCATACGATAGTTTTCCACCAGATTAGCGACAATTTCTCTGTAGTTATGACTTTTTTGATTCCCAAGAAAATTTTTAGTAACTTCTTTAAAACTAAGCCAACCTGATTTTTCGGTATCATTCATTTTTGTTACAAAATTTCATCTCGGAGCACTGTACGTATTTGAGGTCCATCCTTCCTTTAACTTTGCATATGAAACATTCTATGGGAATCAAAAAAGTCATCACTATAATGAAGAACAGGGAGAAAGATTCCATCAGGACATTATGAAAATGGAGCGGCGTTATCAAGGAAGATGCGATATAAATATGGTGGCAGATTTCTGTTGGACGTTAAAACGAAAAGTCAAAAAAGGGGATCAAACGAGCGCGAAATCTACTGCATAGAACTATTGATAATAAGACACAAAAAGGAATAAGATCTTTAACCCTTTGATACCCAAACTCTCTCAACGCTTTTAAAAACTTTAAGAGATATATTGAATTACTACTTAAGTGTTAGGATGTGATCGTTTGCATAGACTTGCATGACTTCTTTCATTTTTTGACAATATTGTAGATTTAAAGCTATTATTTTGAGGTTAGAAAATTCTGGTGATTTGCTGGGGGAAATCTGACATCAAGTTCGTATTCAGCGTCTCAAATTACATGGGTATACAATATTTTAGACGTTTTCATATGTATTTATTTTTTTTACAATATTATAGATTTTAAGCTATTTTTTGAGGTTAGAAAATTCTGGTAATTTTCTAGGGGAATTTTGACATTGATTTCATATTCAGCACTTCAAAATTCATAAGAATACAATATTTTAGTCATTTGCGTAAGTGTTTCTTTTTTTCGCAATATTGACGATTTTAAGCGGTTTGTTGAGGTTAGAAAATTCTGTTGATTTGCTGAGGAAATTTCGACATCAGATTCGTATTCAGTGTCCCAAAATACACAGGAATACTATATTTTGGTCGTTTGCACAGCACTTTTTTTCCTTCTATGTGGCTGTGTAGATAATCAAATCACGATGATCAAAAATGAGATGAATAAATATTGCAATATCTAGCAGTAGCACAAAATCAAAAATATCTCTTTCTCATGATCTGATGATGGACATACAGAGGATAAATCCTGGTGAGGTTCCCCAGTTCCTACCAAATTATATCATAACGCAGGAAAGTGCATAAGATGGTGGATGTCTGGCACGTATCTGCTATTCTAGACAACGCTAACAGTTTTGCTAAGCGCGATTTGAACTTGGACAGCTCCAAAAGACTCTACTTAGCTGAACTGGTCTATATGGTACTCCAACTTGAAATTAACTCAAACTGACTGACTTTGACTGGACTACAGTTGCTTAAAACTTGAATCGCAAGTTAACTTTACCATCACTGACTTAACATTTGGTATTTAGAATTTCAAACAGGTTGAAATTTATTTGGATACATCTCGTTACAATAAACACATTGACACTCGATAACTACTCGTTTCCAAAATAAATGTAAGTTGGTACACCTTTTATACCCAAATACTAAATGGATTTTCCATAATCTTGATTGTAAAAGACTAATTTCGATACAAAAAGATTTATTTCGACAACAAAACTCTGCCTTAGAAAAGAAAGAAAAAACATGTATTAGCACATGTTTGTAGGATAAAGGTTATCACATCAAATAAATTAAATTAGTTTACACATTTAAAAAATATGGCTTTTAATTGCAAAATATCGGGTTGGGGAATGAAATAAATAAATTTAATTACCTTAATCTTGTTGGATGCACTATGTAATTTCAGATAGCTATCCACAAATTGTACTAAGTCGATTTTCTAAGACGAGTTTACGTAAATTGATGTTCCTTTTTTTTGCGTTATATGAAAAACAAGATTGATTGATTGATTGATTGATTTACCAGCGTGCGGTAGGCATTGCTGCCACTCCCAGAATTATACATCTGGGCCTGCTACGTCCACGCTGGGTTGGACTAAGGTCATGCTTGTTGCCAGCAGCGAGAGCCACATGGCGCATGGTAAAAAAATATGGGATGGGAGGTGAAGGTATTTATGAGATGCGTTACCGCATTGTGTCGTGAGGGAGCGTTTAAGCTCCCTTTTTTGTGTTTTTGGTTCTGGGCATCTGCCTCTTCTGAATCTTCATGTGAAATATGTGCTGTGTATTGATATGGAGTGTTTATGCTCCTCTCTTTGTGTTTCTGCTTCTTCAAATCTTCTTTTGCTGAGTCTTCTGATTCCTCGATTTCCGATGCTGGATTGGGTTTGGGTCATGCTTGTTGTCAGCAGCGAGAGCCACATGACACATGTTTTTTCCTCGCTTTTCTTTCCTAGTTTTTTTTTTATCCTCTCGATTATTATTTTCCACGTGTAACATGGTCTCCCTATTTTTAGTTTGCTGCTGTTCAGTGTTAGCGCTTTCTTCTGCTGTCCTTTTTGCTTTAACTTTCTTGATCCTTGCCCTTATCTCTCCGCTTACCAGGGTATGGTCTATTTGTGTGATTGAGCTTCCATTACTCCAAGTGTCAATGCAGGTTTGACTTTTGCTCCATGTATTTCTTATGGACGTTTTTCTTAATTTTTCATAGCGTTAGTGTGTGCCGGTTTTCTTTTTCTAATTGATGGCTTAGTGCTCCATATAGACAGTCCTCTCTTCGGTTATTACTGATTTCTTTCTCCTCTTTGCCGCCTGGCACTATTTCACTGCACTATATATACCATTATTTACTACGTTAGAGGTGAAGCACTGTGTAAAGTTTTGATTTGTATACCTAATTAAACACTATCTAATATTTCTTATCAATTACTGAAAATGTTCCGAGATATGTATTATTTTACAAACACATCCACTTATACTTTTTTTTTAACTATATTTTTTACACGTTGTCACTATTTAACTTTTATAAACTTTTATGGGTATCCATTGGTGGCAGAGCATTATAAAGCAGATCTGGTCGCCTTGACAGCAAGATGACAAGTCCAGTGTGTTGTCGCATTGTGATCGTTATTTAATGATTATGCTCCTCTTTTTGTTTTTCTGTTTCTACAAATTTTCTTATTCTCCTTCTGAGATTTCTGATGCCTCGGTTTCTGGTTCTGGTAGGGTATATCGCTGCGATTTCTTTGTGGAATTCATTTTTCCCACTCGCTTTCTTTTCGAGTATGTTTGGTCGCTTCTCAGTTTGTTCATGATCCTCTTAGTTGTTGTTTTCCACGTGTAACCCGGTTTCCTCATTTTTAGTGTGAAATGTAATGTAGAATTTTTCACTTAATAACGAGCGCAATTTTGACCTGAAAAACTTCACTTGATAATTTACCTAAGAAAATATAAGAGGATATAATGACCATACTTTAAGAGTAATGCATTTGATTATAACGTGCGTTATGCTAATATGTACCACCCTGTAGAATTTTTCACTCAGCAACGGTTTTTGTCACCTTTTTTCATTGTAATTAAAAATTATTTATTTGAAACCAAATACCTTAAAAAGAATTTTCGTCTGCACAATTATTTTTTATTTATTCTTCCAAATACAAATATTTACATCTTATTATTATTTTTATCTGAAATGAATATGACACTCTGCCTTTTTCTGCTCCACATAGTGCTATTAGTTATTTCACTCAAGTGAATGAGAGACCGGTGTTAACGGATTTATTTGGTTTGACCGTAATTTATGCCCTCGCCCGCTGAGGACCGCCTGACCCTAATTCTAACATTTGGTACTTGTTACTCTCAAGATTGGAACAGAGATGATAATATACTAGCCTACTGGGCTTGTTAATTAAAAATCATGCATTTGCTATTATTAAAAATTAATTAAAGACACTTATCGTTTGTTGATTCTCTCTTCAGGTGTTACTAGACGATGTCACTGCACTACACTATAATTTACTGCGTAGACCAGAAGCACTGTGGAATTATTTGGTTTGCGTACCTAATTAAACACTGATAAATATTTATAAAATTATTGAAAATGCCCCGAGATATATATTAACTTTCAAACACATGCTATCCACTTATGCGAACTTTATTATATCTTCTACACTTAACTTTTAGATATTTTTATAGACAGAACACCGAGATACGTCTGCTAGCATCGGCAGTCACACGAGAAGTCTTGTGCGTTATATGAAAAACAAGAGGTATAAATTAAAGACAAATAGACTGTTCAAATATAAATATACAAAAAAGGTTATATCTTACATCTAAGCACAATAGCTATTATAAAGTAATTAAATATCAGGTCATTATTAATTTAAAGATGGTAAATATATGTACTGAAAATAAAGTGTATTTTATTAGATTTTTAATTAAAAATGCGTTTTGATCAAAGCGGAACGCTACAGCTTTCCAATCGTTAAATTTTTTCAGCGTTTTGGTTTATTACACCATCATCGCAGAAAAATACTTCCTAAATCTATTCAAGATTTTTCACCCCTTAACAAAATGACGTGTCTATTTCGAGTGCGTAAATTCGACACGAGTTATATGAAATGCTTTAAAAAGTTAACAAGAGAAAAAATATACATGCTATTGTCTTCCAATTGTCCATGCTTCCATAACTGAGAATATATCAACAAACGTGAGATTTTAATACAAACAATCGACCTTTTGTTTGTGTAATTTCACTTGTTTCATCCGGAACAATTTATTGTAATTGGAATATTTAATATATTTCCATCAGATTTCATTAGCAGGAACATTAATTCTTTTTTACAAACTCCAACACCAGTTACTACTCAAACAGAGGTACACAAAGTACTATTGAATAATTAAGTGACTTTGTATTGTATTGAACGTTTTACATGTGAAAACCTGCCAAACAAACAAGGCTGTGTGAAAAGGTTCATTTGTTTATAATTGCTATAATCAAATAGAATTATTAATGTATACAAATTGTGAATTTGACAATGTAATTATGTGGTTATTTATATTACAGAATAAATGCAAACAATGGCTGTAAGAGTAATCGATACATGCCCGGACAATGATTTACAAGTTCTTCCTCAAACATATTTAAACATAGACAAATCGTGAGCTGAGAATTTTAAAATATACGTACAGTTCTATATGAAACTTTTTCAATTTTACAGGAGAACTGTTTCAAATGTTGCTTTGGATTATCCGGAATTTCACTTTAAATTCAGTATACCTTATACAATAATAAATAGGTGAATCAGCAGCGGATTCAGAATTAACAGGGTGGTCACAACCAGTTTACCAGTTTACTCATTTATTTTTCGATTTATTACCAATTGGTAAACAAATTTTTACAATTTAATTGTTACATGAGCATCCAAGTATTTCTTATTGTGCCCTTCACTTTATATACAGGGATTTTCAAACAATTGCAGAATAACGAAAATAATAATAATAATAATAGAGTCTCCATAATAGGATGGTTCTGGATGGAGCCTCTAAGGTCATCGGGAGTTCGGATCCCCTCCTCTGCATGGTCCGGGACCATGAAAATGCAGGGGTAGGAGCCGTTATGTTTAAGGCAGCACAGAGAGCAGCCAATGAACTTGGTCTCTCCTTCGACGTCGAGCGGGTAAATCGCGACTCTGTCACCGAGTTGGAACCTGCTCGGCGTAAAGCCCAAACTCCAATGCATGGAGTTTTCTATAAAAATATAGAAAACCTAGGCTTATCCGAAAGGCTGACCTATGCCTTCTGAAGGTCAGCCGGTCTGAAGTCTGAGACCGAGGGATTCATAATGGCTTGCCAGGAAGGTGTATTCAACGCTCTCGTTTATCGAAGTCGTGTCATGGGTATAGAGGTCCCAGCTGCAGGGCCAGCCGCAGGGCGCCAGAGACTTTGATGAAGTTGTTGTCGCCTTGTCCGACATATGCAGTCTCGTCCTATATCCAGAGGCACGACGGAGCATTACGAGTGCTTTATTATCACCTAAGGTACTCGTATGGGATAGACGAGACACCAGTGCTGCCTTACGCTCCGGGAGATACTGAGTCCGTTCTGGGAAATGAGAAGTGTCTAATTTATTGGAACTACTCGTTTCCCACCGTCAGGCAAATACAAGCCAACAAGCCTGGCGTAGTCCTCCTCGACCATCAACTCAAGACAATGTTCGTCGTGAAGTTCTCGGCTCCCGCGGAAAACAACATTGTCTTAAAGGAGGAGGAAAAACGGACAAAATATCGAGATTTGCTCTTCGAACTCCGCAGACTTTATCCAGACCATACCGTTAAGATAGTGGTACTGATTATAGGAGCCCTCGGTGGAACGAGACACACACTGCTTTTGGAACTGAAGATCATACCGGCATGCCGAAATTCGGCGCAGAGGTCTTAGCCGGCAGAATGCAGAAGGCCGTCATCCTCGGTTCATTACATCTGCTCAGGGCACACGATTCTCGGACCCAGTCGTCACTTACCCCACGGGCGTGGGGAGTGGCTACCGGTACTACCAGCTCCCCTCTGTGAAGATCGGAGCTACAGAGTAGCGTGACTGACTTTTATTAAAAAAAAAAACAAAACCAGGCCGTAGACGCGGAATCCTCGGTAGAGTGGTTAAAGAACGGGAAACTGTATCCGAAGACGGAAGGATTCATGATCAGTATTCAGAATCAAGTAGTGAACACCAGAAACTACAGAAGATACATTATAAAAGAAGACATCCCAACTGATAACTGTAGAACGTGTAACCAACACCAAGAAACCATCGAACATATATTATCTAGCTGTCCGTACCCAGCTAGTATCACGTATCTTGACAGGCAAACTAAGGTGTAGCTGCGATAGTGTATCTGGAAATCCTTAAGCTACTAAAGATCCCACCTGAATATGATGAAAGTCCATATTATGCCTATAAACCGCCGCCTGTGGTAGAAAATGAATATGCTAAAGTATACTGGGACAAGGGAATAATAACAGATATTACAGTCTGACACAACAGACCTATTACAGTGGTTGATAAGATACATAAAACTGTCACACTCATTGATGTATCTATACCTAGCAACAATAACATGGAACTCAAGCTCGCTGAAAAGGCTGACAAATATAAAGACTTGAAGAGGGAGATTGAACAGATGTGTGGCATGCGCACCGTTAAGATCGTCCCAATAATTCTGTCATGTATGGGACTAATACCCAAAAAACTGAAGGAATCTCTCTGTGAAATTGGAATACCATGGAAGTCATACCTAAGTATGCAGAAATCTGTTATTCTCGACGAGACGCACTTCGTGAGATCGTTTTTGGAACCAAGACAGGCCCATAGCAATAAATATATGAACATGAAATGTGCTATTGCAATTAAAAAAACATAATGGATTTCAATTAAACAAATTCTTTTCGGGTATAACAATTTTTTTTGCAGTAAATGTTGTTTTAATTCAGATTTAATATATAAGCATTAGATGAGTTTTTTATTTCCGGATGCATTATAAAACATACATCTAGTGTAATGGAAACTTTTCTGGTAAGATGTGGTTCTAAAGTCGTTTGACACTAGCAAGCCTCTTGATCTGATATCGTGACCATAATCCTATTAATTGGCCAAAAACAGTGACATATTTTTATATACATATGTACATACTTCTAAAATGTATGTTCCAGCTACTGTTAGAATCTGTAAATCTTTAAAATCATTACGACAAGACTGGCGGTAATTTAGACTAGATCTTCACTCTTAAAACGACACAGTTCATTAGAATCTCCACGTATTCCAAACAAAATTGAGTTTGTTTTATCTTTGTTCAACTGTAAACAATTTTCTTCTGGCCATAAATTAGATCTTAATTGTTCTGCTGTTGTTCTAAGGCTGTAGAAATCATTTTCCACTACTAACATATTGATGTCATTGGCATAGCATACAGTATGAGTTATTGGGTAGTTGCTGTTCAAGAGTTTAATTATGTCATTGGCAAAAACTATAAAAAGCAACGGTCCTAGAATTGACCCTTGCGGTACACAATGTTTAATATTACAACTAGTACTTGCAATATTATTTGTTTGAACAACTTGGGTTCTTCCTTTAAATACGATGTTAATAGATTTAATGAAGTACCTCTAATGCCACATCTTGCTAATTTTGCCAGTAATAAATCATGATCAATGTAATCGAAAGCACGTGAGAAATCTATGAATAAACCTAAGACTTGTTGCTTATTATCTAAGGCATTAACAATTGTATTTAGAAACTCGCACAGTGCAGATTCAGTACTTTTGTTTTTAGTAAAACCATGCTGAGACATAAAGAGAATATTGTTTTGGTCAAAAAAGGCAGTTCGTTGTTCTTTTATTACTAATTCATAAAGTTTAGAGATACCGCGAAGGAAACTTTTTGCTTTGTAATTGGCATAATCATTTGCATCACCTTTTTTAAAAAGTGGTATTAATTTATTTGGAAATGTTCCTTTCTTTATGGCTAAATTTATTAATTATGCTAGAGGCCTGCATAATTCTGAGCTACATTTTTTCAGCAAATTATTTGAAATATTATCAACGCCAGATGAGTTTGATTTCTCTTAATTTACCCAATAAAGGTATTAGATCACCTTGACATATTTTAAACCTATTAATTGTATGATAGCAGAGTAGAACATTTCAAAAAACATTTCTTTTCTAAAGTTAAATTCTGAAACACTATGGGCCATATGGTAGCGCTATCTACAAATTAACTTTCCTAATTTCTTTTTGCCAATATAAACGACAATATTTTCGCATTTAAAAAATTCTGTAATAATATTTACACAAAACTTCTCTCTGCTATTTATTAATTCTTTTTTCTGATGGTTGACTATCCTTTTTTGTTTTACTAGAAATATATAAGATTACTGACGTATATTGAAGCTTTCGAGATGTGGGTCTGGAGACGTTTGCTATAAATTCCCTGGACAACCCATCGCACTAATAGTTCGATTCTTCGAGAAATACGTCCCCAAAGACGACTCTCCAGCATCGTATTATCCCGAATCCTTTCATTTTTTGGCCACGAGACAACACAATAAAGAACGATTGATAGTTCAGGGAATGCCAGATGGCAAGAATCGAAGAGGAAACATTGGATTGATGTCACCAAGTAGCTGATGGAAAAAGCTTTCGTGAGACTGTATGCTTAATAGGCTACCGCTACAGAGGCCATACCTTTATACAACATAAAAATTAATAATAAAAGATTAAATATTTTTCGTAAAATACGTCAACCGGAAAAGAATATAAAAACACCATCACATTATAATTATTACACAGGCGCAATTTTAGTTTCCATGTTGCATATCTCGTCCTACGGACTTTCAACAACGTTTTAACGCCTTTTTGGATTCAGCTTCCCTAAAAATAAACAATTAGATACCTAATTTTAATGTATTAAAATAATTAACTTAATTTAAATTTTATGACGGCTATTTTTCGAAACATGGCCGCCATATTATTGTGTTTATAGGCTTCAGGTGACCCTCCTTCCTAAACGTTGACTATAGGGGTGGACATTATTTATGGCAAGTTTGGTGTTGTTCTCATAAAGTGCAATTTTTTTTCTTTTACTCGATGGGTGAAATAAGAATTTACAATTATTTCACTCCGTAACGTGATAGGCAACGAATGCCCGTTTTTGACAACATTGCACCAATCAATGTCATTGTCATTATTAATGATAAACTAACCTAAATCGGCTTTTGACAGTACTAACATGAAAAACTTGTCTCTCTAATTTTTTGTATCAACGCGTCGACAAATATCGCGGTAATATTTTGTTCCGTGAAATGTTTTCCGCAAATAGAATCTCTCGTGTTTTTAAGTTTTATCTATAAATTTCTTATCTGGCTTATTACTAATTGTTAACGTAACCTGTAAATTGTATTCTCGTATTTTATACGTAGTAATATAATGATATAAACATAACGTAAAGACACCACATAATTTGACATTCTCATTTTCAAAGCCAAGGCTGTCTGATATACAGTGTGTCCCAGGATGGATGTAACAAGAGGTAATGGACCAAAAATTTTGGAATTTTGGAATGGTATTTGGGGACTGAGTCCTGCTTCTTGTAAAACTAAAGTACGCCAAAAATGACTTGATTTGGTGTTCTACAGGGTGTTTTATAAGCAAAGTTGTAAAAATCACCACTAATAAAGTACCTTTATTTTTCAAAGTATGAAAAAATTCCACTAAGAAAAGTTATTTAGAATGCAATTTTATACCTCTATATCAAATTTCAGGAATATTAAATTATTTTTTTGAAACTTCCCATTTTTTGCGAATTAAGAGTTGAATTTATATTTAAAGTTGTGTAGGAGCAAATGTTAATCATCTCAAAAAGCAGGCTATTGATAAATAGAAAATTGAATATACGAGATGTAAGAAGGTATAATGTTAATCGAACTAACTACTAACAGAATATTAATGAAGTTTAAAAATTATAACAAGTAATAAATGTCAAAAACATAACAGATTCACAAACAAATGAATTATTGACCAATACAAAACAATGTTTACAATTTTTTTATTATTCGACGTAGCTACCACCCACATCCACACACATCGATCCTTCGCCTGAAGTCCTTAAAACTGTTTCGAATATGATCTAACGGTATGGAGTTTACGGCATTTGTAATTCTCTGCTTCAATACTGCTACATCGTTAGGAAGTGGTTCAGCGTAAACCAACTGCTGCATAAAAAGAAAACCAATATTGATAGGTCTGGGGATCTCGCCGGCCACTTGATCGGTCCATTCCTGGCAATCCAATTTTCTCCGAAATTTAAATTCAACCACCGATTAACCATTTCTGTGGAGTGGCCAGGGCAACTATCATGTTGAAAATGAACTAAAGGCATATCTCTTAAAATATTTAAATGTTCTTCAGGAAATCTTTCAAGAAGCTGTAAATAAGTGTGCTGGTTTAACCTTCCCTCAATGAAATAAGGTCCAATAACTCCAACGTGGTAAGAAACGGCACACCACACATTCACTTTTTTATAATATTGTCTTCTACAATGAATTCTAAAATTTGGATTTTCAGAAGCCCAAAACCGACAATTCTGAGATGAAACAACACCATTGGTTGTGAATGTGGATTCATCTGAGAAAATTATGAAATGATGAAAAAATCTCTCTTCCATGATTTTTTCTCCAATGGTCAAACAAAAATCCATCTCCCTCTTCAAGCGTATGTTTATAATTTGCTTTATATGCCCTAATTTTCTTTGCCTTGTAAGTTCTTTGGAATCCAGACTTGCTAATATTAATAAGAGCTGATCTCTCTCTTAATGGCATCCTAGGATTTTCTATAACAGGCATGAGCTATAATAGCCCCAACATTGTCTTCATCATATGCTTTTATTTTTCTTTTCATGTTAAGAACACTACCAGTAGCCAGAAACTTTTTAATTATTCTCATAGCCTGAGTACGTGACAAAGCAGTGTTTGGAAATTTCAAATTAAATTGGCTTACCACTTCTCTTAGCGAGTTTTCACCTCCAATTCCGTAGTATTGCACAATATAAATTTTTTCATGCACTGTGTGTACTATTTTCACTTAATTTTTTATGCTTGGTTCGTTTAATTTGAAACAGAAATTAATGATAATATTGACGACGTTTGACAGATATGTCAATAATAAATGATAAATGTGTATCCACTGCTTTTCTCATAGCCTACTTTTAGCTTCTACATAACTTTAAATATTAATTCACAAAAAATAATTTCTATGCAGTTTTACTTGAATGGTTCAAAATAAAATACTAATTTATTGAAAAAATGGGAAGTTTCAAAAAAATAACTTTATATTCCTGAAATTTGGTATAGAAGTAAAAAATTGCATTCTAAATAACTTTTCTTAGTGGAATTTTTTCATATTTTGAAAAATAAAGGTACTTTATTAATGGTGATTTTTACAACTTTGCTTATAAAACACCCTATAGAACACCAAATCAAGTCATTTTTGGTATACTTTAGTTTTACAACAAGCAGGACTCAATCCCCAAATACCATTCTAAAATTCCAAAATTTTTGGTCCATTACACCTATTGTTACATCTATCCTGGGACACACTGTATATAAGACAAGTCAAACACATCTTTTAATGGCTTATAAAAACGTAATTACAAAATAATTATAACTAAAATTAAACAAAAACGAATACCAAGCAGGCAAAACAATGATTACATATTAAACACACTCTGGAAACAGATTAACTAAAAATGTACTTACGCACGGTAACTCATCACAAAGTAAGTCAAGAAAATCAAAACTATCCACTATACGATATAGCTCGTTGTACTTAATGTTCTCTCTGTTTAAACAAGGAAACCTTAACCCAATCATTAAACCTCTTAAATTAAAAATACGTATTAAATAGGTAAATATAATTATCAATGAACAGTTTGATATAAAAATTCTTCAATGATTCAGAGTAGGTAGTTTGCCGTGTGCTTCTAATATAGCGTCACTAGATGGCGGTACTATAGCAATATTTCATTTGATATCGGCAACCTTACGACGGAAAGTCGGAGATTGGTAAAATGTGGTCGTGATCTATGTCTTTACTCGTAATGTGATTGGTCTAAGAAGGCCCGAGAACTCTTTGCATTGAAGACCTGTCTATGATGTAAGGTATATTGTTTTTCTTGATTGTCATTACATTTAAAATATGGCAAATTCCGTGGACCCTTAGTTTCTGCAGCTACATTTGATAAACATGTATACCTACTTTGTTTTTTTACTAGATTAGTCGTTTTGGAAATGCATTTTTATGTGACGTAAATGATGAAATTGAAAATAAAGCTCAGTAAACTTTAAAAAATTACAGGAAGACGTCTGAAGGCAAATAATTACAAAACATAATATAGAATACTTACTTAATGAATTATTTATTCGTGAAATATTCTCCCCAAATACCACTCGTGCTTTTAAATTTTATCTATATATTTTTGCTCGAATTAAGTTGCCAAAAGGTAATATAATTCGTGTAAATTGGCAGTTTATTATCAAATATTAACTCCCTCGCTCTTATTACGTACACAGCAACAGAAAATAAAACAAAGTAGCACGCTGTTAATTTTGCTCGTATCAAAAATGGATAAATTCAAAAATCATACGGAAAGTATTGACAAGATAAATCTATTTATTTTATTTTATTCCCTTTTAAATAAGCAACTGCTTTAATGTCGACATAATCTACTACACAACAATTAAATAAAATGTTCTCATAATGTTGAACAAAGTTAAACGAACTGGAAATCTTTAATAACATTAGAATAAGTTGCAAGTTAAAATCAAAATTCATTAGACCAGGGCTACGCCCACGGCGGGATATATTTAAATTCTCAGAGAAATGCTTTCAGATCTTAGTATAATTGGTAATCTCTTGCGACAACGTCGAGATAATCATTTGTTTTAACTTATAAGTCTATTACCAGATTTTGCGCTTTTAAATTGTAGTAAAGTAAGTTTTATTGTAGAATCCGTTTTTATTCGCCTTTAAAACTTTAACATGGAATTATCTTAGCTCGGAAAGGATTTGCTCAATTCTTTCCTCTTGAAGTAAATTCGCTAATGTTAAGTTTTTCATATTTTCGATTGGGATCATTATGTTGTTTTATATTTCTTTGATTTAGAATCAATACGCACAAAAATCATTTATGTTGTTAAAATTGCAAACTTACATCGAAACAATTAATTCCTTATTATAACTTCTTATTCACAACGTCTTGTCAAACGTTTTGTGATTCATGAAAAGTACCCCAGTTGGTATCCGCTTGCTGTATGGCACGTCTGGCAGCATCATGCCATCTGTCGCGGTTGCCTGTTAGGCGCTCAGCCTTATTAAAGCTCTTTGGTGACATCACACTAACGTTTTGGAGGGCGTCCTCTTCACCTCTTATAATAGTAATAATAAATACATTTATTATTACAAATGAAATGGTACAAATTCGGCAATACTGTCCTCTTCCACTAAACTAAACCTAAACTAAACTAACTAAACCTAAACTGAAACTTGAACTAAAACATCTATTTTCATAACAATGATGTACCATAAGCTAACAGAGTTGTGCGCGAGGTCTCCGCACAAAAGTCTCTGATCAGTATCCTACATAACCCATTAACAACTGAAAATACAGAGGGCACCACAGAACTATTGACATTGGATAAGCAACAATTGAGTTTCGATATATGTTGAAATTTTTTTATACTTTTCAACTTTTATTTCATCTGAGAGTTCATACTATAAATGGGCTACTATAAACGTGTATGACTTTTGAAAAATAGCCGTCCTGTGAAGGCCTATTACAAAGTTGGTTAAATTTCTGGTATTATGACGGTGGTTATGTGTAATTTATTTAGAACTTAAATAAGTTGGCTCATTTGTTTTAATAATCTTTGATATGAAACAATACATGTGATGTAGTCTTCTGTTTTACATATTTGAAATTTTATGCTCATTTAGATATGGGGTGATATAATTGCGGAAGGGAATATTATGTATAAATGTACCTCATACAACAATTTTGAACTTTTTATACAGAACGTTTCATTAAAGAAGACAGCGTATTACCATAAACCTATAATCTATAATCAAGTAGAGATAATATTAACGAATTACCAAATATTCGTTAATATTTTTGAGGAATATTATGTTTTAACTGGTATAACTTCTTTAGGCGACAATATGGCAGCTTTATTTTATTTTTAATATGGCTTTCAAACTGCAGGAATGAATCAAGAGTTACGTCCAGATTTTTTTGCTTCATTGACCACTGGAATTATCTCATTATTAATTAATTTTGAAAGTTAAATTCATTGATTGAAATTTTTTATTCATTAGCACTGTTCCTATTAAAATGACTTGTGATTTAGATGCATTTTATTTAAGGTGATGAGCACATGCATATTTATAAATATTACTTAAATCTTGATTGATCTTAATTAGTATATAGTTATTAGCTGCTAGATCAAATGAAAAATAAATTCGCGAATCATCAGCATATTGATGGAGAGTGGTATTTTTAACAACTTTAGATATATGAAACATATAGTGAAAACAGTTGTGGCCCTAGGATTGATCCTTGTGGCGCACCTGTCTTTAAAGTTTTAAATTGAAACATTTTATTTATAATCTTGCCATCTGGTTTTCCCTGAAGTATCAACTGTTCTATATTGTTCTCTCTCCAATTGATATTGCCGAAAATAAGGTGATTCGAGAGAATACGATGCTGGAGAGTCTGTTTTGAGGACGTATTTCTTGAAAAATCGAGGTATTAGTGCGATGCGCTGTCTAGGAAATTCGTAACAAACATCTCCAGATCCATATCTTGAAAGCATCAATACGCCATCTACCTGCGTATTTTTCTATTGTACGACATCACATTACATTTATATATATTGAGGGGAGGCTACTTGCATCAAATCACTTTTTTTACTGTCAATAGTAACTTTTCAATTAGTAACTGAAATTTCGCCAAAAATTTATTATATCGTTGATAAGGACAACGAACAGGAGAAGTGCAGAATTGAACCCTGTGGAATTCCCGATTCTACAACAAAAGGGAAATGACAAAATCAATACTTCAAATGCAAACAAAAGGTATTAAGAAATATGTTAATGGCCAGCTGTGGCTGGCCCTATAAATTGCCTACAGTAAAATGGTACTTTCCGAAATTGATACATAATATACTATTATGTATTAGTCTGTTTTAATGCCTTTTAGAATCGAAGTATTATTTTTATGTTCTAGCGAGTAATGGGCCATAAAATTGACTTTATCCCCTGATATAATGATGCGTTACAATGTGGTCATGAAGTTTATACCCGTAATTCATTGTACTAATAAGGCTAATACTAAATATAGCATGTTATTTATTATGCTACTTTTCGTATATTCAAAACAATTATATTAAATAGATGAAAAAAATCTGAAATTTTTTGACAGCTCATAAAATAGCCCAACTGTTCCTCCAAATTTTACTGCTTATTGTTTGTTTTCTTTATCATCGAAAAAAATTACAATCACAATCTTCGGCATCTGTAATTATTTGTATTAAAAAGTCAAAGAAATTGCAAATATATTTACGCAAAACTTTCCTCTTTATTTAACATCTTCTATTTACTTTATTTATTTTTTTGTTGTTGAATGACCACCCTGTGTATTTGTTAACTAAAAGTATATTACGTTTTTTTTCTGTCAATAGTGACAACTGCATTATCAATATTATCCTTCGTTTCACAATTAATTTTGTTTAAAGTGACCATCCTGCATATGTTTTACTAAAAATGTCAGGTTTCCTCCTTGGTAATAGTATCAACTACGTTCCAAATATAATTTTTTACCATCGTTTATTAAATAACCATTTTTTGGGGTAACCACTCTCTACATCTTTAATTTAAAAAATCGGCAGCTACTGGAAGCCGCTGGAACCGCCCCACCCGGTGAATCTTCAAAACCGAAAAGAGCACTAAATTGTGTTCCATAACTGCACTAAACATAATTTGATCTCAACTTGCTTTGTTTTTTATTTTTATTTTTTTTTTTTTTCACGAAAACAAAATCGAAGCGTTATATCGTTGAAATCGGAATTTTCACTGATTTTCAATGGTTCGATTACAAATTGTAAGTAATCATAAAATGAACAACTTGTGCCGAAACGGCACTAAACGTAATTCAATCTCCACCAAAACCTCAGGTTTTCTGGAGCACTAAAGAAACCCTCATGCAAAGTTTCATCCAAATCCGTTTAGTAGTTTCGCCGCTATCGTGCTAACATACATATTCACACAGAGACATTTTTCTAAAACTACTTTTTTGAGTTCCTGTCACCTCAAAACGTAAAGATTTCATGTTATCTCAATTTTCTATTTTGGACCAATTTTAGAAACCTCCCGCAATTTTGTTGGGAGGTTAATATAGCAGATCTCTTCCTCGAGAGTAAAATTGTATTAACTACATGTCAAATATTATTGTCGTAACATTATTTTTTTAAATTATTTATATATTTTTCACTAAAATTATAGCAGAATTCTTTCTTGACAGTTGTGTTAACTGCATGCCAAATGTGATTATATTCCGTTACATTTTTTTAATAATTATTTTTTTAGAGTGTCCACCCTGTACATTTTTCACTAAAAGTAAATCCCATTTCTTCGCTGACAATGGAATCAACTATCTACCAAATATTATTTTTCCCAGACAGACAAATAGAAGATGACAGAAAAACATACACAGACAGACAGGATTGATGAAATTAAGAGAGTGATTTTTCACTGTTACAATACATCCTTTTGATAAGCGAGGGAAGTAAAAAAAGAAGTTAATGAGATGTTTAGAAAATCGTTGTCGGTTAGATTTTTTATTTGAAAAATGCTTTTATTTGACAAATACTTATTTCTAGGCCCACCTTAGAGCCGTTTCTGGTGTCTTAACGAGAAATTTGCAAAGGCCCTCGATACTATCTTCCATTTTAAACAATTTTTATTTGAGGTACTTTTAGATTTGATGAAATATACATTTTGCGCTTTTCTTAAACCCATCCTATCTTAGACCTCCCAATTTTTTTTGCTATAATTTCAAGTTTTCACGTTGAACCGTGTTTAAGTAAAACATTATCCACAGAAACGCACACAACACATACGCGCAAACACACAGACGACATGCTTATTAGTATATTTTTGAAAACAAGCTTAAAGTAACTACCAGCCAAAGATGCTTCACTCTCGGAAGTTTATTGTTGCTAAAGATATGATTATTTTTCTACGGCGCTCCGTTGTTTCAGCTACCGTTTTGAGTTTATAAGTGCACGTCTAGCGTGCTCTGCTCTATCTGTAATTTGCACCACAATATACTGTGATTACAAAACATTTACGTTCTTATTATATTTATTACTTATACGCAAATATTATCATTTGTTATGAAATAAAAAAACAGAAAAATTTAAAAAGTAATTTACTTGAAAACAAGAATTATTACATTGTAAACTATAACTTAAAATATTCATGAGATACAGGAAACAGCATGCAACTGAATAAACTTAAATTTACTTCATTGTGCATAAAAAATAACAATATCTGGGATATATTTACATTATGCATACTTAAACTGTGCGTTCCTCCTGATTATTTAATAGAAAATCGAAGAAATTACACAAGAGACATGCTTGTTTCTTTTATTTGCGAAATAGGTGCTTTACTTTATAAAATAAAATAAAGTGGGAAAACCTAATCATAAATCGATAACTATCAACAAAAAACATAAAATACCCGCAGTATTATCAGCTTGCTCACGCTGTAATCATATTTCAAATTTAATAAAAATAGTTATCAGATGACAAGGTCTCTGCCTTATCAGAAAGTAATATGGCCTTATAGAACCTCATAATGATGTTTTTCAATATAGCTCAAACAATATTGATTGCATATATACTAAACGACAGCTTGCTTTACGTAAAGTAAAAATAAACATCTACCTACCTATATCTATATCATGTTAAATATTATGGTTACGCAGATGCATCTAAAAATATTCCATTTATATGAGATTCCCGTTTAGTTTGCCTTAATGTTATGTAAATATTATGTCTAGTGTTGTTTTTTAACATATAATGATTACGGTCAACAGTTATATGCTCATGTTTATGGGAAATCTCATCTTTATTACTACTTACTTTTCTAGACACTTGCTTGCACTTGCAGTCTTTGCAATGGTGCTTGACAATGTGTCTTGTTAACTCTAAATATTCCTGTGTCCACTAATCGATGTCTCGAAGGCATTTGACGCCTTAAACCGTGAAGGGCTACTTTCTGTATTAAATTATGTAGGAGGGATTGAACGTAGTCAACTTTTTCTTAATTATCTTTCTAACAGAACTCAAAGAACCAAAATTGAAATATCATCGGTTTTTTTCAATATACGTTATCCTTTTTTTTGTAGACAATTGTAAACATTGCACTATTTCTGTTAAAAATAAAGACCTTTTATTGTTGTTATTATTATAGACTTGGCAATTTTTCTGTCAGTTATCATCGGCAAGTCCCACATAATTGTGATGTCGTTGGTATTGACAACCATCTCAAGGGTATATTCAAAATATCTTTATGGTACTGGTATATCGAAGTATTTGCACATACCTAGTGGTGATATCTGGCCACTCTGTTGCGTCAATGTTTGGCCGTACATTCTACTCCTGCATACAAACTGAAACAGCAGTAGGGCCATGTTCTCTTTACCAATAAATCCAGATTTTCTCTTTATTTCAATAACGTTCGTACTCGGGTGTATAGTAATCCATGGGAACGATATTAGGATTCGACGGTGAGAGAAGTGGAGTCCGTGATGGTTTGGGGTGAAATAAGTAAGAAATAGACGCACCGTCACGCACGTTTTTAAAAATGAGACAGTAATGGCCAAATGACGAAATTCTTCAAGCTCCTGTTATCCCACTTGCCAAACAGAAAGGTCCTAATTTCATTCTGCAGTAAGGTAATGCAAGACCTCACAATGTCAAAATTGTTAAAGATTATTTTCGAACAGCAACATCTTGAAGTAACAGAATAGCCGGCCAACAGTCCTAACAGTCCAAACATCATTGGAGTATTCTTACTAGGTCGAGAATCAACAAAAAATCTTGAAGCAAACGATCTGAAACTTCAATAGGATGGGAAAATATTCTGATCTGATGATTGATAGAGTCAATACCAAGACATTGCGCTGCGGTTCTGAAGCCAGAGGTGGACAGACTCATTACTAATCTTATTGTTTAGATATATTTTTGTAGATTATAAAGTCTTATCGTTGACGGTTATTTTGACTTACTTTTTTCGTGACTACTAATAAAGTGATAACTATTTCATTGTGGCTAGTTTATGTGACTGCTTACTGACTTTTTGATAAAATAAATGTATCCTGAGAATAATGTCCTGCAATTAATTAACTCTCTACCTATATAATGTATTCCTTAGTACCTTCAATATGTACAGAAATAGCCAATAATTGTCATGTAAAAATTGTACTTGAAATTTTTCGACATCTTAATATAAATCTCAAGAATCCTGTATTTTAAATATTTACTTACGTAGATTTCAATAAAAAGTAAAAGACGACTTTCATATTCTCTCCGTAGAATTCAAATTGTATAAAAGGAGCTTCCCTAACTGCTATATAATTAAAGTGAAAAAGTGGATAAAAATATCCCATCTGTAAAACTGCATAAAAGGGCAATGTTAATTAAAACTTGTAACTAGACTAGTACATGCGTTCGTGTTACCAGACCGTTACAATAATGTTATTTTTATCCCACTTCTTTATAGACCTGTTGAGTATTCCATTTATAAGCGTGCTACAAGTCACCAGGCCCGTCATAATGAAAATTCTATTCAGAGGCAGAGAATGAGAGAGAATATGAAAAGAGAAAAGGTATTTAAAGACTTTCTTGGTCTATTTATTCCTCAATTTCTAAGTCGCTTTTCATTATACATGTTCTAAATTAAAAAGGTAGTTGATGTCAATTATTACAAAGATTTTGCTTTCGAGGAGCTATTTCACTAAGGCCGATTATGAAATTTCCTTAAAGTTGTACAGGATGTAAAATATGCCCTTTTTGAACAAAAATCTGCCGACAGTAGAGATTTCAATCAAATTAAATTTAAAAAATGGCATATACTCTTAAGACATTGTACTTTAGAGTAGTGCTGCGGCAAAGTGGCTTTGGATTAACCTAACCCAAAAATCGCAGATATTACTTCCACATCCAGTGGAAGTACAGAAACGATAAAAAATTAAAAAAAAAAAATATTGTTCAAATAGGCTTAAAATGTCATGAAACGTCGAGATTTTCGGTTTGAGCAAAAAAATTTCTGTCGGTCTGTCTGTAACTTTTTTGTGCGCACGATTACTCTGGAACCGTTTAAGATACCGACTTGAAACTTGGTACACATATATATTTTAACGAGATCTGGAACTAAGTTATATTTTCATCTTATTCCGTTGAATGGTTGTGGGGTAAATTGGGGTAAATGGGGGTAAATAGGTAAATCAAGCAGGTAAGAGTCCATCAAATTGGTATTTAGTATATACAAGAGAAGCTAATGTCTCAAAAAAAAATTTAGCATTAGCCAACCCCAATACTACCCCCACCAAATTATAAAAGGGGGTGAAAAAAATTATTTCATCGTAGATGATCATTCGAAAGCTTATTTTAAAGAGGAAGATTAAATGATGTATTTATTAGAAAAAAATAGAAAATTTTTTTGAATCCTATACATAACCTCAAAATTTTCCAAAAAAGTCATTTTTTAAGTAACCTAAAATATTTCAAATTCTGAGGCCAGATTCGGATTCGCGAAAAATTACTTCGGAAATTGGATAATGTTGGGGTTAAAACTGAATGAAGTAAAAAAAAAATTGAGGCCTTTGGTTCTTGTACACATACTAAATCACATTCACCCCATTATATAATGGGGTGGGGGTAATAATGGAGGTGGCTAATGCCAAAAATTTTTTTGAGACATTTGCTTCTCTTATATATACTAAATACCAATTATATGGGTTCTTACCTGCTTGATTTACCTATTTACCCACATTTACCACAATTTATCCCCCAACCTTTCAACAGAATAATATGAAAATATAATCTACTTCCAGATCTCCTTAAAATACTTATGTGTACCAAATTTCAAGTCGATATCTTAGACGGTTCCAGAGTACTTAGTATATATAAGAGAAGCTAATGTTTCAAAAAAAATTTTGGCATTAGCCACCTCCATTACTATCTCCACCCCATTATAAAAGGGGGTGAAAAAAAAATGTGGTTTAGTATGTGTACAAGAACCAAAAGCCTCAATTTTTTTTTTACTTCATTCAGTTTTAACCCCAACATTATCCAATTTCCGAAGTAATTTTTCGCGCTGAGTCCAAATCTGGTCTCAGAATTGGCCCGTCATGTCAGGGTTGTGAAATATTTTAAGTTACTGAAAAAATGACTTTTTTGTCAAATTTTGAGGTTATGTATAGGATTCAAAAAAAATTTCAATTTATTTCTAATAAATACATAATTTAATCTTCGTCTTTAAAAGAAGCTTTGGAATGGTCATCTACGATGAAATAATTTTTTTCACCCCCTAGTATTGGGGGTGGCTAATGCTAACATTTTTTTTGAGACATTAGCTTCTCTTGTATATACTAAATACCAATTTTATGGACTCTTACCTGCTTGATTTACCTATTTACCCCCATTTATCCCAATTTACCCCACAACCATTCAACGGAATAAGATGAAAATATAACCCAGTTCCAGATCTCGTTAAAATACATATGTGTACCAAGTTTCAAGTCAATATCTTAAACGGTTCCAAAGTAATCGTGCGCACAAAAAAGTTACAGACAGACATTTCTTTTGCTCAAACCTAAAATCTCGACGTTTCATGACATTCTAAGCCTATTTGAACAATGAAATTTTCTAAAAAATTTTTGTCGTTTCTATACTTCCACTGGATGTGGAAGTAATATCTGCGATTTTTAGGTTAGGTTAATCCAAAGCCACTTTGCCGCAGCACTACTGGAAAGTAAAATGTCTTAAGAGTATTTGTCATTTTTTTTATTTAATTTTATTGAAATCTCGGCAGATTTTTGTCCAAAAAAGGGCATATTTTTCCCACTGTGCGCCGCGTCAATACAATTTAGACGACCTGATAATTACAATTCTAACTTAATAATACATTATTTTTCAAAATTAAATTTACTAATTGTAATATCAAAAATTTAGCTATTTTCTTGAATTATAAAGCGACTTTGGAAAGAAATCTACATTTTACATATGTAACAATGACAATTTGTCACGGTAGCGTGCTGACAAGTTTATTAGCATTGTATTTTATTTGGTATTTAATAATAAAAATTATAAAATGCTTCCAACACAAGAAAAAATAGGAAGAAATAGATACTGTTATGTGGTAATAATAACACAAGCACACAAAAAACATTCTTATTTTGCAAATGTGAAAGACACATTTCCTTATGTTTTTTGACCGCTGATTCCAAATATCATGTCAAGAATATATGTTTCACTGCTCAATTTTTCGCAAATTGACATATCGTCCCTAAATTCGGGATTAAATGGATATTCAATCTAATAGAACGACACTTGTTGGAATTAAACTTTTGAATGGTTAAAATGGCTCTAGTCACATACTCCCAACGTTCAATCGTGCCACGGAAATGATGGTGGTGTATTTTTCCCCCAAAAAAACTACTACTACCTTGTTCTGATTATTCCATAATATGCTTGTGAGAGCTTAATAGATTGGAAATATTGATAAATCGAATATTTTTTTACCAAGAGACGCCAAAACAACCCCGAAGGTTGTAACCGCTCCCTCCCTGAATGACAAAACATTCGGAAAGTACTGCGAATAGGTTGAAGAATGGTTTCTTCAGTTGTCGAAACGAGGAACACAATGGTTGCAATATTTAACACCCAACTACCCTTCCAAAATGGAAGAAAACTACCCCTTGTTCTAATCTATCCATACTAAGCTTGTGAGGGCTTGACAGATCGGGGTTGTTACAGTGAATATTGACAAGTCGATTATCTTTTAATTAGGAAACGCTAAAACAACTCCCTTCCCTGAATGACAAAACATTCCTAAAATAGAAGAATGGTTTCCTCCAGTTTTCGACTGCAAGTAATATGATAATTGCAATGCTTTCTCCCACTCTGGAACTACCCCTGAATGAAAAAAGACTACCCCTTGTTCTGATTTTTCCATACTACGCTTGTGAGGGCTTAACAGATCGGAATTATTACAGGCAATATTGATAAATCGAACATTTTTGACTAGGAGACGCCAAGACAACCACTCCTCATTGAATGACAAAACATTCGGAAAATACTGCGAAAGAGCTGAAGAACGATTTTCCCCCGTTATCGAGGCGAGGAACACAATGGTTGCAATATTAGTGGTGAAACTAGTTTTCTTCCATTTCGGGGTAGTTTCAGAATTGTGTCCTCGATAATGGTGGAAACCGTTCTTCAGCCCTTTCGCAGTATTTTCCAAATGTTTTGTTATTCAGTGAGGGAGTGGTTACAACCCGCGGGGTTGTTTTGGCGTCTCTTGGTCAAAAGACCCAAGGACCATCGAAAGGCATATTTTAGGCAATGTGTCGACACTGTGTCGAAACATGTTTTTGGACACGACACATTTTATAAGCACAGTTTCGAAACAGAGTCCACACTGTGTAGGATATATGCCGAAAGTGGTGATGAAAATGTGTACTAACTTGATTCCAAAATGTGCCCATAACTGTTTCCAAAATATGGCTTGTATGTGACTTAAGCCTGTAACTGGTTTCCAAAATTTTACTCTGATGAGACCACTATGTGTATATGTGTATCTAAAATGTGTCGCATGTTTACTAAATGTTACTGTAATGAAGCCAATATGTGACTGACATGTTTCTTATTGTTTCCAATATGTTATTGTAATGCACCTTATTATGTGTAGTTACAAAATTGACACAAATGAATCTAAATTTTGCCGAGAACCACATTTTGGTGCCCGAATATTTTAAAAATAGACTTAAAGCCGACACAATGCATTATTCTCTAAAAATTTGGACAAACAATGGACACAGTTGGCATGCAATGCTATTATCTTCTTACAAAAATTACTTTAGACAAGGAATAAGTTTTCACGTGTGAATAAATAGGTAAAATATATGACCCAAAAAACTAAAACAACCCCATTTTCTCTGTGAAGTGTGATCAGATACTCATAAAAAATAGAAGACATTAAAAAATTGTAAAATTTATTTTGCATATTTAATTAGTGATGGTAATTAATAAATAAGGTAATTGTAATTTTGGAGGTAAAATTATTTCTAATGTATTTTGTATGTTACAAGACACCAAGTTAAGTGTATTTTTATAACATTTTTGTGTAAAGATATATAAATCGTTAATTTTTAAAATAAATATTTTTCTTTAAGTTCTGTTTTTCAACGTGGATGCCCAGTTATCTGAAGAAAATATGGTGGATTTGTATAATGTGTCTAAATGGAACAACAAATTCTCATCTGGAACGAATTTCACTCAAATTTGCCTGTATGGACACACAGCTACATACTAGACAATAATCAGACTCAAATTTCGACTATTTCATTAAATGTGTACTAAAATGTGTGTATGTTGATACATACTCACATATTTGACACACTTTAAAGTCTTGTGTTCATTACTGGTACAAATTGTCCCCAAAATATTACCTATACGAAACAGGTTACATTTTAGACCTAATTAGGGAATCCAACGACCTGTCAAAATATGGCGTTGTGGGCAAACAATTGGCAAACACGGGTTTATTTTTACTAAATTCCAGAAGCGTAGCCAAGCCAACAGAAAAACACAAACGTTTAACCAATGAAAATGAATGTTTGCCCTCGTGGCCCACACACGCCATGTTGGATGTCACGTGGTTCGGATTGCCTAATTTGGACTGGCCACCTAGGTTAGAGTAAATAGCAAATTTCTTGTTATTTGATGGTACTTTTAATGATAATAAAGACAGAAATGGCCTTTGCTTCACCTCTTTCATAAAAGCTAACAACTTCGCTTGATTTTCTTGTACACATTTTTTTACATTTCTATACTATGTTGTATTATATATTTTCGATTGCTTGTTAACTACTTTTGGTATTTTAAAAAAATACTTTATGTAACTAGAGTACACTGTTGTCAAAATTGACCTCTACTAACAGGTGGTAGTGCGCACTCACAATTTATGCATAAAACGGAAAAAACGTGTCTTAAATTCTACTTTATGGAAACGTGTTGGTGTAGACGCATTTAAGGCATGAAAAGAAACATGTGTGCCTAAAATATAAACATTTGGAGATATAAGTGTCCTCCTGGCCAAATTTCAGCAACATGATGGGTACACGATTTTTAGACACATTTGAAATACATTTTGACCAAGGGGTGTCGACACGATGCATAAAAATTGTGTCTAATGTTTCCAAATAGGCTCCACATAGAAACATTTTTTTCACAAGAAACCAAAATGTTTCACTCAGTGCCTATTTTGATACAATATTTCATTAATGTGTCGATACATGACCCATCAAATGTTACCATTTGATTCAAATTTTGAGCTTTGGGTCGACACACTGCAGACACACAATATATTGTGCCCTGGTCCAGGCACATTTTGCTCCTTGGGGATGTTCAACATTCCCTATAATAACCCCGATCTGTCAACCTCTTACAAGCGTAGTACGGAAAATCAGAACAAGGTGTAGTTTTTTTTTTTCAATTAGGGGTAGTTCCAGAAGAGTTGGGGAAAGTATTGCAATTATCAACAATTGTGTTCCTCGCCTCGATAGCGATGGGAAAACCGTTCTTCAGCCCTTTCGCAATATTTTCCGAATGTTTTGTCATTCAGGGAGGGAGTGGTTACAACCCCCGGGGTTGTTTTGGTGTCTCCTTGTCGAAAGATGTTCGATTTATTTATCAATATTCCCTGTAATAACCCCGATCTGTCGAGCCCTCACAAGCGTAGGACGGAAAAATCAGAACAACAACATGTAAATAATGTTAACAGCGTTTTATTGACAGTCACCGAAACACCAAGAGTTTCGACAAAATTTATATGAGAAAACACAGGAGTTTCTCAAACCTGTGTGAGGCGAATTTTAAAGAAGGATCATTTTCATCCATATAAACCGAAATATGTGCAAGTACTAAAGGACAGAGATTATGTGCCTGATTTGATTTTTGTGCATGGTACCAGGGGATGTTAGAAGACAATCGAGATTTTTCTAAAAATGTGCTATTTTCTGATGAAGCTACTTTTACTTCAAATGGTATCGTCAGTTCCTCAGAAATGCAGGTGATGGACAGACCACAATCCAAATTTTATTATTGCAGCCAAAGACCAATATAATTTCAAAGCAAATTGTATGGTTGGCATTTTAAATGAAACAATTGTAGCTCCATTCTTTTTTAGACAAAGTTTAAATAACGAACGCTATTTAAACTTTTAACAAACTGAGATAGCTCCATTTGTCGACGACCTATTTACAACAGCGTAACGGTTTACTCTTCCAGCTTCTATTCATTCTACACTTGCAGTGCGGGAGTGGTTGAACAATGAGTTTGGTGAGCAGTGGATAGGCCGATATTCAGGCAACCCTTGGCCTGCTAGGTCTCCAGACCTTACGCCATGTGATTTCTTTTTATAGGGTTGCTTGAAAAGCAATATTAATAAACAACGCCCGTTTTGTGATGTACAACAGTTACGAGTTTGTATAGAAAATTGTGTAGCACAAATTAATAGACATGTTGGAAAAAGTACGCCGCGAGATTTCTTCAAGAACAAGTATATGCATGGAGCGTTAAAGTGGTCAAGTAAAGTCTTGAAAAGTACTGCATTATTAAATTAAAATTGTAATTGTTTGTTCGTCTAAATTGGCGGTCTGAAAATGTTAGATAAGCTCATGTGCATCAATATACAGGGCATGATTACAGATAGCGACATAGCCAGACCGTTTTTTTTTCAAAATTTATTTCCAGCAAAGTGTCTATTTCACAAATGACGATTAGTTTTGATACAAACTTATGTAATTTAGTTGAATAAAAATAGAATAAAAATAGAATATATGATTATGGGTAAAAATTTGTTTTTTTTTTCAGATCTGGTTCATTTATATGTGTGGGGTCCTCGTTGGATTCTAAGCATTTTTTCTTAATAAAATTTGTCGATTGTCAATTTGTCCCATTTGTCAGTACAACCGTCAACTAATTTTTACATTCCCGCCAAACTGATGATCACATGCCATGTCAGAATGTATTTTTTGGTTGTCGGATATTCAAAAACAAACCCCAATTTAGTTTTTTGTAAATCTCAATAATACATTTTTTTTGCATATGTAACCAACTTTATGGCAGATACTGTATGTCGTGCACCAGATAACAATGTTTAAAGGATGGTAGTAAAACTTTTCAATTTAACAATTTACATTGATTTATTTTTCTCATCTCAATGAATTGAGACTGATTTTCACGTTTCAACAAATTTTTAACGACACTGAAACATTAGTCCAAACTTCATGCTTTTGAATATACGATTCTATAATACAAATTTTAAAGTCTCCTGCATCCTTTATACAGCAAATGTTTGCCACATTGGACTAACTGACGTGGAAAGACTCTATTCATCCTACTACAGTTAAAGCGGTTCTTTTATGCCTCCTGTCAAGAATGGAGAGTACGTACTTGATAGCAGGCATTTTGTAATAATAAAACAGTAACACTGCGAGACGTTAGTCATTTTTGTCAAAAAAACCGCTGTCCAAGAAATCACTACTTCCACATCCAGACTCTCTATCGAAGTCACTCACAACGAAAAAACCTTGTATGTGGAAATAATTATTTATGGAACTTTAATAATATAATATTTGAAATCCTGTACCCCAAAAACCCATAAAACGATACCCCACATGGATAGTGGGGGTGTAATAGGGGGTGGTAGTGGTGGGGGGTGGATGAAGCAAAAAAATATTTTGAGGTTTCTGGTTCTTGTACGTACACCAAATCACATTTTTTTTTTCATCTGCTTTAATAATGGGGTGGGGGTGGCTAATGCCAAAAATGTTTTAGAGACCTTAGCTTCTCTTATATATACTAAATACCAATTTTATGAACTCCTGCTTGATTTACCCATTTACCCCAAATTTACCCCAATTTACCCCCCAACCCTTCGACGGAACAAGATGAAAATATAATCTAGTTCCAGAACTCGTTAAAGTACATATGCGTACCAAATTTCAAATCAATATCTTAAACGGTTCCAGAGTGAACGTGCGCATAAAAAAAGTTACAGACAGACCGACAGACAGACCGACAGACAGACCGACAGTGGAAGTATAGTAACAAAAAAATTTTAAAAATTTTTTATTGTTCAAATAGGCTTAGAATATCATGAAACGTCGAGATTTTAAGTTTAAGCGAAAAAAATATTTCTGTCTGTCGGTCTGTCGGTTTGTCGGTCTGTCGATCTGTCGGTCTGTCGGTCGGTCTGTCTGTCTGTAACTTTTTTGTGCGCACGTTTACTCTGTAACCGTTTAAGATATTGACTTGAAATTTGGTACACTTATGTACTTTTACGAGATATGGAACTAGATTATATTTTCATCTTATTCCGTTGAAGGATTGGGGGGTAAATTGGGGTAAATTTGAGGTAAATAGGTAAATCAAGCAGGTAAGAGTCCATAAAATTAGTATTTAATATATATAAAAGAAGTTAAGGTCTCAAAAATTTTTTTCGCATTAGCCACCACCATTCCTACCATTATTAAAGGGGGTGAAAAAAAATAAAATTGTAATTTAGCGTGTATACAAGAACCTATGTCCCAAATTTTTTTTTCTTAATCCACCCTCACCCCTACCCTCGACCACCACCCCCATTATCGATGTGACATATCGTTTTATAGGATTTCAAATATCATGTTATAAAGTTACTTCGAGTAATATGGATGCGCAGTGGCTTTCCTCGAGTACCATCGATGCGCAGTAGGTTACCTCTAGTAGTCTAGATGCGCAGTAGGTTTCTTGGAGTATTTACGATGAGCAGAGGCTTTTTTAGAATACTATAGATGCGCAGTAGGTTACCTCAAGTAGTATGGATGCGCAGTGGCTTTCCTTGAATACCATTGATGCGCAGTAGGTTACCACGAGTAGTACAGATGCGCAGTAGGTTACCTCAAGTGGTTAGGATGCGCAGTGGGTTTTCTCGAATAAAATGGATGCGCAGTGGGTTTCTTCAAGAAGTATGAATGCGTAGTGGCTTTCCTCTAGTAAATTGGATAAACAGTGAGTTACCTCGGGTAGTATGGATGCGTAGTAGGTTTCATTGAGGAAAATGCTTGAAGTAGAGGCTTTACTTCTACCGTGTAGTCCACGGCACAGAATGATTTTTTATATCTTTGTCATGCTATTTTCTGCGTATTACTTCTACATCCAGTTGAAGTATACTAACGCAAGAAAAATTTTTGAAAATTTTCATTGTACGAATAGGCTTAGAGTGTCATGAAACCTCAATAATTTAAATGTTTGAATAAAATAAATTTGTCTGTCGCGTCGGTCTGTCTGTTAGTCTTGTATCTTTTTGGTGCTCACGATTACTCTGGATCCGTTTAAGATATTGACTTAAAATATGGAACACGTATATATTTTAACGAGATCTGGAACTAGATTATATATCGATCTTATTCCGTTGCAGAGTTGAAGGTAAATGGGGATAAATAGGCAAATAGGTAAATCAAGCAATTAAGAGTTCATGAAATTGGTATTTAGTAAATATAAGAGGAGCTAAGGTCTCAAAAACATTTTTGGCAATATCCACCTCTATTACCACCCCCACCCCATTATTAAAGGGGGTGAAAAAATATTGTAATTTAGTGTGTATACAGGAACCAGTCATTAGGAATCATCACCATGATGGGGCATATCATTTTATGGGGTTTAGGGGTGCACGATTTCAAATATTATACTATTAAAGTTCCATAAACAATTATTTCCACTTAGTGGAGTGCAAATATAGTATTCTCGTTTTAAGAGACTTAGTTAGGAAGTCTTGATGTGGAAGTAGTGATTCCTTAAGCAGCGGTTTTTTGTATTGAAAGGAAAGAAATTATAACGACATTGATTTCAAGATCTAAAGTTGCTTTACTGTTACAGGTAATAAAAAAATTATTTTGTTTTCAGTCTCAATCTCTACCATCTATTTATATAATATTTCGAGTTCTAAAATTTTTTAATATTTTTTATAGAATTTAAATTTTTTTTTCTATCTAAAAAAAATATACACATTCGGCGATTGTTGATAACAAATTGTTTATTAAATAAACACATAAATTAACAATTTTTTTTAATTTTTTCTTTCTTGTAGAGAATTGCAAATAATAAATTTTAAGAATAAAAATTTTTCATAATTTTTTTAAATAATGAAAAAGGGAAAAAAATTATTATAAGCAACTAAAAAAAATTTTCTTAAGAAACATTTTTTAATCACAATATTTTAGAACATAATGGCAATTTTTTTTTTCAAAAAAACGTAATTTACCTATTTGTTTATAAAATTTATTTAAATAAATAGCACTACAAATTTAAAGTTTATCTAATCTTATAGTATTTTTGAAGATAAAAAAGTAATATTAATTAATATTAATTAAAAAAAATTTTTCAACCTCTCTTTTTCATTTGTTAGTTTCTTGTTAGATTAAATAATTAATAACTAATAGACTATAACAAGTAAAAACATCGCAATGTCATAATCCCATAAAGTATAGTTGACATAAGGTCTCCACGAAGCAAAATAATTTTAGTGGCTTTTGTTTAACAATTATTCGACTTGAAATATAAACGCAAACTGAAAAAAAAATTGTTCATTAACAATAGGCTCATTTTATAAAAAATCGGTGAAACAATTATTTTCCAACAGTATATTGTTTCTTCAAGTGTCTAAATAATACTATTTTTTTTTTAATTTTTAAATTAATATTTAATAACATAAAAAATATTTTTATTTATTACGGCCGGTTTCAGAGCATCGTAACGGCTTAGTGTTCGCCGCGCGGAGCTCTATTTTCAACATTAAATTAAAATTATTAATAATAAAGATAGAGTTTTGGAAGTTAGGAAGGACTTTTTTATTGAAAATTTCTTCCTCTTTAAGAACCTTTCTTTAAAATTTCCTAAATATCAATAGTTTTCAAGTTATTTGCAAAAAACGAAACTCGTTATTTTTTTCAATCTTCATTTGTTTATAACTTTTGCAATTGTTTATGTGCGGGTTTGAAATTTTAGTACATTTTTCTAGACGTTATTCCGAATCCAATGATCCCTCACTCATATTTTTACGAGCTTTAACAAGCATTAACACGGCTTTGAACTTGTGAACTAGTCTATATAGTCACTTGACAAAAGAACTACTTTATATCTACTAACCAGTGGTTACTTTTTAGCTACTTTTCATATGAATACATAGTGTAAATTTAGTAGCAATAATAAATTCCGTGCGTTGATTAGTCGATAGGTGCAGCTTACAATAAATGGTGCGGGTATTCTCAAGTTGATAAAGTTCCGGAAGTTGGGACTTATAACGCATTATAAGATATAACTAGATTAACCCCGTCGACACTCGACTGAGTGAGGATATTTAAAAGTGCATCCCTGAAATTATTCTTCAGAGATACACCTTTGAACTTAACTACCAGTACTCACTTTTGAGATATTCGCGGCCCTGTTTCAACGTAATGGTCTCACCTTTTCCATAGAGAAGTTCATGAAAACAAAGGATCACATTTTCAAATGTATATTCCTCGTCTAATATTGAAGAGGTTAGCCTTGTTAATTATTTTACTATCATTTAGTGACCGCCCTGCATATCTTTTTCACTAAAACTAATATATGCTGCTTCTTTAGCAATTGTGTTAACTACAAGGTAAATATTGTTTCCTTAACATCTTTTCCATAATTATTTTTTTTTGGGAGTGTTCAACCTCTATACTTTTCGATCAAATATACCAGATTTTTTCCATGGCAATAAGCCTCAATCGGAACCAGATTGACTAAATTATGATAGGAAATCGGTGGAGATCTTCAATAAAGCTCTGTAAAATTCTACATGGTGCTGACTGGTTAAAATCACCAGCTGCTCATGTGCACCTTCTCGCTGAAGCTGAAAACGTGTCGAAGGCAGATACAAAATGCTTGCTCCTCATAACTGAAAGTCCAGCTATCCAAAATAAATTAAAGAAATATATAAGTGAAATCAACCCACAAAATGAGGAAGATCCAAATGACCTGTGGATTCTCTAACAGAGAACATCACACGGGCAGTAACGGAAACACAAAACGAGACACGTAGAAATGTGAAACAACCTTGGATAACTGCCAAAACTTTAAGTGAAGTAAAGGCCAGATAAAATTTGAAGATTTGAAGGCCCAAGGTGTCAACACTGTCTTAGAATCAGAAGAGTATAACAGACTGAATCGATTCAAAACTCATACTAATCATAATAATTCCAAAGATCTTGCCCGAAGAGTAAGAGTGATTACACATTTTAAACAAAAAACCTGGTCAATTATGATCTCCACCGATACTCTAAGAACTAATAAGGATCAGATCATTGAGGTTTGGCGCCAATACTGCGAAAAACTATTTGAAAGAAACCATTCCTCATAGATCTATACGCACTATGTCGCGACATAACCCCACTATTATGTCGTGACATTGTGCATATAGATCTCCGAGGAATGGTTTCTTTCAAATAGTTTTTTGGCAGTATTGGCGCCAAACCTCAATGATCTGATCCTTATCAGTTCAAGAAACCTCCCAAAAATTTTACACCTTCAAACTGGGCAATAGTCCACTAACCAGCAACATAACCCAGATCAGAATGTATAATGCCCCACTCGAAATTAAACACCCCCTACCATACCAAGCGTTGCCTATCTTTCGGCAACCTCTTCCCTAGCCATACTTTCCTATACCACAACCTACCATTTTCCCATCTTTGATCTTTCCTCAACTTTATCTTTTCAATCCTTTCTATTCTCTTTCTGTATGTTCCATTTTTGTTCCTTTTTTATTCTGTCTGTTTTTTTGTCATCAAAAATTCCATTTTGGCCGATAAACCTTTAAAAAATTCAAACATTTTAAGCATTTTTTCTTGTACGGGTTTTTTCGTTTAGCTTTTCACCCGAGCCAACAGCCAAAATTAATTCAGTGTTATAACCAGTAACTAGTTCTAAGTTTTATATGTATTAGTTTTAGGCCTATGTGGGCAGCATTATTTTTAAATATATTTTTAATCTTAAACCCACGCTAGGTGGGTAGGAATTTTAATTGTCGTTTTTTTATCATTGTCGCCAAGCCGAACCCAACCTGATACGCTACGTGCCGTGGTTGTCTGGCTGGCTCCGGGCCAGATTTCGGGGAAGCGTATACCGGGTGTCCAAAAAGTCTGGAAACGGTCAGATATCTCGGGAAATACACATTGGATCCAAAAAATAAAAAACACGTCCTTAATTATTTTGAAAGGGCTATCCAATGATACCAAATTTAACACCAGCGTTTCGCGATCGACTCGTTGGTTAATTGACTGTTCTCTTTTTTAACGAGGGGGTGTATATAGCGACACTCGCTTACTACCAAGTCAGGAGTTTTCTGGAAACGAGAAAACAAATGAAAAGAAAAACAACAAGAAAACAAAATATATAATTTACAAATAAAATAAAATAACATGTTATAATATTTGAATATACATCTATTTTCCCAGAAATTTTTATTTTATTATAGCCACGGCTATAAATGGCTTTTTCAAGAAAATGAGCTCGTACTTTATTATTTTTTATTCTTCCGTAGAATTTTTTAGAAATTACGAAAAGAAATATTTTTGCGATTACAGCGCCATCTGTCACGAATCGAAAAAATCATTTCAGACAAACTTGACGTAATTTTTGCCGTAGAATCCGATTCTGCAATAAAAAAGATTTTCAAGTTGCTCCCCGCCCCACTCCAAGGGGGTCGCTTTGGTATCATTGGATAGCCCTTTCAAAATTATTAAGGACGTTTTTTTTCTCTTTTGGATTCAATGTGTATTTCTCGAGATATTTGACCGTTTCCAGACTTTTTGGACACCCTGTATATGTATATGAATGTTAATAAATGTTATTTGCTTGCTTTCTTGCCCAGTTTATGAGTATTGTTATATTTTAATAATGTCAGTTTGTTGTCGAGTTTCACAGTAATAGCATCGAGTGTTCCAATCCCTAGATATTTTTGTGCATTGTATATTTCAGAACTGGGAAGCGATCATTTATATATTTTATCGGGTAACCGTCATATGCCTTATCCATAAAAATATATTTTTCAAAATTTCTTTTATCCGGATGATACGTCAAAATTAATATAATCATCACTAATACATGTTTTACTCACCTCAACGTGATGGAAAATCGGGAAGAAATACGTAGGTGCACCACTGAATTGACAAAGAATTCATCTTCGACGCAGACTGATAAAACCTGACCTTTCTGTTATAAAGAAAGTCCCGAACGACCGGAATTGATTCCTTTATAATTTCGTTCATATTTTTTTGTCATGTAATTGACTCAGCACTCGGATGTTTTGTTGTATCGTGTTCGGTTTGGGAAATAAATCCAAACATCTGGATGAAATACCGGCCTACAGATTTTTTGTTCGTTTAACGTAAGTAATACTAAATCGACCCAGGAATAAAAGAACGTCTTGATAATATGTAAATATAAATAATATTAAGATAAAACATTTATACGGCTGCTAAAGAAATTTATAAATTATTTAATAATAATAATAATAATAATAATAAATTGCCTTTATTTCAGTATTATACATTAATACAATACCTAGGGCGAAGTCTAGCCGAAGCTACTCTACTTAACCCTTCCCTTAACCCTTCTATTAAAAGTTCTAATTTATGTGCTCTAAAAATAGAAAGGGAAATTTGTGTAAATAATTTCACAAACTTCTTTAGTAGCTGTATACATTTTTTTTTAATTTGCCTTATTTATATTAACGTCTTGGCGAACTTTAGCTAATGCTACTCCACCAGTTAACCGGGATGGCGAGATAAGATACGGTCACCCATCCAAGTACTGGGCTCGCCCGGCTTGCATTAACTTCGCCGATCGAGGCCTCGCCACTGAAACCGGTACCGTACCTCGCCTCAACTTTTAACTTAATATTGTCTATATTTGCATATCATTAAGATGTTCTTTGATTCCAAGAAGTTATATTTCGGATTTGAACTCTCAATAGGAACAGGAACAAAGATCCGAAGAGTTTCCACCTACCCGGTGGATGAAACTCTTATTTTGCAAAAATCTACCCCCAGCGGTGACTTCGTGCCGGATTTTCTCATTTTTCTTACTAACTAACATTCGGACGAAACAAGAGAATGTATTTGTCATTAAATACTACACAAAAATCTTCTATTGACCTTTCAGCTAGTCCCCACCCAACTCTTGCAAATAACGTCCCAAGTTGAGGGTAGTTTGCAGCGCACAGACAAGAGAGAGTCAAGTGTGAGGTGAGGTCCTTCACAGCGAATATCTCCATAACAGTTTTACAGTGTCACGCCCAAAACGTGCTCAAGCTGAAAATTATACCCGAATATCTGAATTGAAATGGCAAATTAAATCCACTCACTTCAACACAACAATATTTATTTAATAACAACAAATAAAACAATAATACTATACTTACAAATATCACAATCACAATATACAAACCCATGACGCGACGTGGTTACTGAAGGGCTTTCAAAGGGCAGAAGGTAGTGCCTCCCTTTCGGCGTCCGTGTAGAGACTGTCCCGTCATTGTTTACATTTTCGTTTAAATACCCCGGTAGATGATATATGGTGTTTACAGTTCAATGCTAACTTTATTTACTAAATAAAACATTGTTGCCTCAGCAGTATACTTGTACGTGCATTCGAGTGGTATTGAACCAACACAATAATTTAAAATATTATTCTACAAGCTAGTTATGGAATATTTCTATTTTTACGATTCTATAATAATAAATTAAATCAGGAATTAGGTTTGACACATCTCCCCTGCCCTTGAAAGCTGGCCCCCAGCTTTTAAAAACTCTAATTTACAAGTTGAAATTACCTAATCTAATATAATTAAGTCTTTGAGAGTTCCAACACACTTAATGTTTTTCAAGCACACAACCATTAAGTTTTGAATCACACTGTCACTGATGTCACTGGTCCTAGTATTTACACCCCTTTGTAAACACCCTGTATCGTGGATCCGGAAATTATAACACCAGGGTAACATTAAACACAAATTTATTAACTTACATACTAATCACAACAAATAATTACGTCACTATAGAGTACTATATAGAGTACTATAATTCAATAATTAGGAAGTTTCCAATTTTAGAAATATTATGTACATTCAACCTCATTTAGTAGTCTTTCAGATAACTAGTCAAACAAAAAAAAATTATCTCGATATCAGAAAAACTCACGAACTTATTCAATTTCTTATTTGAATACTTCGCCTCGGCTGAAGTCCACCGTGACGTCACAATACACAACGCGCTGACTTGCCATGCTGGCGGCCCGCCGTATGTTCCCTTTATTTAGTGTATGTGCTCGATTTTCTGAAATGTCACAAAATGTCACTTTTGATTCGTTCGTGCCGAGCCGAATTTTCGAATTTCGCCATGCAATTTAAGATCAGGTTTATCTGGAAGACTTCCTCTTTACGTCACGACATCATACAGCCGTCCCAATGGTGTTTTTCGAAAAATATGAACGTGCCAAAATTGCATGTTTTAGCAATTTTTCGGCTCTCAAATGCAAGCTGGCTATAAACTGCCGGTGCCTGCCAGCGAGTATAAAGGTGCCCGCGCGCGCTTGCTGTTGGCGGAATCATGTATTGTGACGTAATCGAGCCTCAGCCCAGATGATCGCAGTATTTTAAACTTGTAAGGACCATAACTTTTTTATTTATAGAGATAGTTTTTTTTTTAAAATTACAGATATTTTTTAGATTTTTACGACTATTTATTACGATAAAATGAGAAAAATGGAAACTTCCTAATTCAGTCACTTTATTACTTTGTTCACTTCTTGATCTTTTGCACTCGCTATCTGAACTCAACTGTTTTCTGAACTGAACTGCTTTGTGCGCCAATATTCTTGGCTAAAGATGTCGGTCTCGGATGTCTGGGGCCGGGCAGGACTATTGCCCTTTACCCCAGTACATCGCTGTAGACCGGGGACCAGCCTCGTGCAGGGCGGGCGAACTTACTTTACGTCGGCCCCACTCACAATTGTGAGCGGTGCAGACGATTTCGGTCCACCTCCCTGGGTCCTGGCTCGTAATTGCTTTGTGCCGCCACTCACTCTCTATTTATACTCTGAGTAATTGATTCTGGATCTGTTTACATCTTTCAACAATGTTGCAGTAGATATTAGCACGGCGCGCCATCTCTGAGACGATTGCCGAACTAACTAGCTAACTTAATTGCTTTCTATTACTTATACGTGGAACTTAGAGGGAATTCCTACAGATGTCTCTGGGGGTAAAAATACAGGAAACAGGAAAAATCGTTAAGAATGAAATTATAGAGCGGTATCTCCTCGACTCCTCCATTAGTTTTTCCTATGTTTTTGCAAACATGCATTTTGTTATTTGAGTTAGTTTCCACGTCACTCATAAGGTAGAGATCTTGGGACGTTTTTTAAACCGGTTTTCCCTGATTCCCTGATTCTCCACTAAAATCCTGTCTGATTTAGCTAGTTGATGGGGTCATCTTTGTTTAATATTTCTTCAGCTGCTTAATTTAAGCACCCTTTCCCGTGGCAGTTGGAGCACATAGTTAAGAAGTGCAATCCAAATGAAAAGAAATTGAAAAATAATTGTTTTTCAGATCGGTCAGAAGTGCGTGAAGGTATATTTGTAGGCATGGAGCCCGAAACGACGTTGCTTCGTTTCTCATCTCCCTATTTGACGAAAGGGAATGAGAAAGACAAAGAAATCGTCTTTGTATGACATATTCAGCTCAATCTCTTAACCATTCATCGATTCTGGCTACTCTGCATGAGAAATATCCTCAAAAAAAATTTAAGCATTCTCCAATACCGACAAGCTGATATTTCATTACCTCATACTTGCAAATTTTTCAATATGACCACAGGAAACATCAATGATGTTAATCCAGATATGGTTAGCAACTAATAACTGAGATGTTGAGACATCAAAATGGAAAGTGGTGAAAGCTTTACATATGAAATGTTAAATTTATTATTTCAACAGACTCTTTTTCTCCAATCACGCGACTAGTACAAGAGGTTTTAACTTCGGAATAATGTCATATGAAACGGATTTCGTTTGGCAACATAATAGTAAATGCATCAAATAAAAGTTTCTATATTATGCGGCGGCTTGCTAATTTGTAGGGGGTGGATGCCCCCTTTTCAGGGGGTGGCAACTAAAAAAAAAAACAAAATCATTGGAGCTGAAAGAGAATCAAATTTTAAAAAGAAAAGGTTCTATGCAACTTTTCACATAAATTGATAGTCTAAGCTATTATATAGCGACTTGGAAATTGGGATTATTGCTTGAAAAAAAGGTGTATTTCAAATAGGTTTTCGTCAAATAACTCAAAAGGTATTACACTGAGCGGAAACATGCTAGAGAGAAATAAGAAAGCTACTAAATTGAGAATGAATTTAGTTCTTTTTTTTCTAATTCCTGTAGAGTTAATAGTTTCGGAGATTCGGAAATATAAATGTGGCGTCCAAACGTTCATAACACAAAGTATTTAGTTTAAATGTTAAATATGTCAGAAACTATGACACTTACGTCAAAAGCGCTAACAACCAAAATTAAAGAATATTAATTAGGTTTTCAAATGATTCTATTTCTATAGCATAAAAACAAAGAAGTTATGACAGAAAAAATGCAGTTTTTCATTTCTTTTTAATAAAAACGTCGCCATTTTGTTAATGTAATTACTACCTAGATGCTCAAATTTTTTCGTCCGCTTGCAAAGCTTGCTTTAGAAGAAAAATTGCATTTTAAACTATAAAGGAATTTTGGAAAAACGCAACATTCTTGTTTCTCTGTAAATATCTCAATAAATATAGGTTTTAGAGAAAATATAGCGGACATCAAAAATGAAGTTTATAAACTGAGAATGAATTTATTTATACTTGTGTAGGGTTGATAGTTTTGAAGATATTTAATTTTATAGATGACATCGACCGTTTTTAGGATGAACTATTTAGTTTAAAATGTTGAATATTTCAGAAACTGCGACACTTCCATCAAAAATTGTAAATGAAGATAATTAATCACCTTTAAAACGATTTTTTGTCTGTTTCTACATCACAAAAAATAAAGATGTTATGACCGATTCAATGTGCGTTTTCACATTTTTTGTTATTATGTGCTATATATTAACAAAAATGCTGTTTTTGTTAATATGTAGCATCACCTAGATGCTCAATTTTTTCTGTTTTAAACACTTGTTTTAAAAAGAAATTTACACCCGCCATATTATAACCGCTATTTTGAATTTTTTAATTTTGACTTCAAATTCGTAATCAGCGACCTCAAAAACAGCCATCCTACGTTTCAAAATGAAACTGAAGACAATATCTTTTACTACAATAATAACCAATAAAAAAAATTATCATTACATATAAAATTATTCCGAAGTTTTGTGCATATTTTTTACCTCTAGATACTGTACTAGACGCCTAATTATTGATTTACTGTTATTAAAATTCGAACACACTGAATATCCATTATTTTTGCGTAGCAGCGTATTTGGTTTTTAGCAAACAAGAACTTAATGATAGGTATCAAGATTTATAACAATTGAAAAAGTAAATAAGAATCAGATAAAATAACTTGTTTGTTTTATCGGTGATAATAACGACTTAATAAATTGTGTCCAAATGCTGAATTGACTTCGAGGCGTCTTAAAATATTGCTTACTATATTATTGCTTTGTTATCGAATGTCCCTAAGGGCAACATTTGGCAACCATTTCGGCAAATTATTAATTAATCATCTGGTTTCTTTATAGCGAGATATTCTCCAAAGAAAAACGGGTTATTTCCCAGCAGTCGTTTTATATTTACGATGATTATTCGAGTGAAGGAAATTCAAAGATAAATCAACAAAAAATGTTTGCGTACGTTTCCTGCAGCATATTGGTTATTGAAATAAAAAAAGTACACGGACGTTGCCAACTGCAAATATCAATCTGTGTATACATATAATTTCCTAATATGCGTCTATGCGGTATTAATTTCAGAAGCCTCACATTGATACACAGAGCCTTCATTAAAGGTAATCCTGAGGGTCAGACAAAAGGGTAACTAATTATATACTAGAAATCATGATTTTTATCGACAATTTTTGGTACGTCTGCATGCAGATCGATGTTATTATATCCACTGGCGTTAGATCGGGTGGGTCAATTTGTAATCCACTACTTTCTATGGTGTATTATCAATAACTTTTTCCAATTATTATGATTTTGGATATGGATCGATAAAAGTAGAGTAGATTGGATCAAATTGTCTTTGTAGATTGTAGATAGTTTAAGGGATCGCTTGGCCTTGAGTTGGATTTTCTTCATCTCTACAACTAGTTCTTGCCCAGGATTCCAAGACTTTTTGCAAAGCTTGCGATTTTCCTGGGAGCTAATTTCCCTATGTCTTCAGGCGTTAATTCCGCCCGTTTGTAGGCACTTTAGCCTAATGCGGATTAATACCTTGCATTTACAAAGTATATTTTCCGCAGTTTCAGTTGCAGCTTCACAGCATATGCATTTGTCATCTTCTGCCATGCCCATGTTCTTGAGATGATGTTTCAAGGGGCAATGGCCAGCTAGAAAGCCTGTGATCAGCCTTAAGTTGGACTTTTCAAGTTCGAGAAGCCTTGTGGCATTCTTCGTTGAATAGGTTATAAACCTTTTCGCTTGTCTTTGGCCTGGAGTATTCCTCCAGTAGGACTTCTTTTGTTCCTTTTCCCATTTTAGGACCTCCTCCGTTATGTGTCCCTTAGATAAGCCACAGAACGGTTCGGGTCAAAAATATGGGGCTTCAGCCCCTTTTCTTGTGAAGCTATCAGCCAGTTCGTTGCCTTCTATTTCCTCATGCCCTGGCACCCACATCTGTCTTTTGTCAGTTGCTTCAGGAATTGTCTTCATTCCCAGGCATTGACCCGAAGGTATAGGACCTGAGAACCTTTAATGCTGCCTGGCTATCTGAAAGTATACAAATCTTTGCCCTTCGAGTGCCTCTATTTAGGCATTCCTGGGCACATTGATCTATAGCATAGATTTCTGCCTGGAAGATGGTTGGGGTGTTACCAAGGGCTTTAGATAGCCAGCATTTAGGCCCTGCTGCGCCCACACCAACTCCTTCGTCCATTTTGGATCCATCTGTGTATCGTATGTGTGACTCTTTCTCCAACCGCAGTACTTCGACCAGCACTTCAAACGGGCAGTCAGAGTCATGTTTGATTGGCATTGAGTCAGTGGGTTTGGTCATGGATTCGAATTGGATTAGCTCCAGAATCTTTAAGTGACCAACCAGGTCGCCTGGTCTGAATTTAAGTGCCTGATGCAGCCTTAAGGCACTAAGTGCTGCCTCCTTCCTTACATGCAAATGCAGAGGAAGTAAGTCCAGCATTGCCTCCATAGCTGTTGTGGGACACGAGCGCATTGCTCCTGTAGTCCCTAGACAAACAAGGCGTTGCAATTTCTGCAACTTTCGTTGTACTCATTTATGAGTTATAGCGCGTCAAAGTTTTAAAAACGTAGTTTTTTCGTAAATTATTGATCGTACATTAAAATGTCAAACGAGAATCTTAAAAAGTACTAATTTCTGTAAAATTTCTGTCTAAGACACTATTTTGTAGAACTAATAGTTCACGAACCACAGTCCGTGAAAAGTTTTTAAAAAATTGTTTTTTCAAAGTATTTTGTTAACTGTTCGTCGTATATAAAAAAACCGCTGCCCAAGGAATCACTACTTCCACATCCACATTCCCTATCCAAGTCACTTACAACGAAAAAACTTTGTATGTGGAAATAATTGTTTATGGAACGAATATAATATTTGAAATCCTCTACCCCAAAAACCTAAGAAACGATACCCCACATTGGTAGTGGGGTGGGGGTGGTGATAGGGGGGTGGTAGTGGGTAGTGGATGTGGATGAAGTAAAGAAATATTTTGAGGTTTCTGGTTCTTGTACATACACTAAATCACATTTTTTTTTCATCCCCTTAATAAGGGGATGACCCCCACCATAAGGGGGTGGGGGTGGTAATGGGGGTGGCTAATGCTAAAATTTTTTTTGAGATCTTAGCTTCTCTTGTGTATACTAAATACCAATTTTATGGACTCTTACCTGCTTGATTTACCCATTCAAAACAAATTTACCCCAATTTACCCCCCTTCGTCGGAACAACATGAAAATATAATCTAGTTCCAGATCTCGTTAAAGTACATACGTGTACCAAATTTTAAGTCAATATCTTAAACGGTTCCAGAGTAAACGTGCGTACAAAAAAAAGTTACAGACAGACAGACAGACAGACCGACAGACAGACCGGCAGACAGACCGACAGACAGACCGACAGACAGACCGACAGTCAGAAATTTTTTTTTCGCTCAAACTTAAAATCTCGACGTTTCATGGCATTTTAAGCCTACTTGAACAATAAAAATTTTTAAAATTTTTTTTGTCGTTACTATACTTCCACTGGATGTGGAAGTAATATGTAGTTGTAGACTTGTAGAGCGTTAAGTTCTCTACAAGTTTTATTTAACTTTTTTGCAAAAGTTATAAAAAATATTTTTTCAAAACATCTCGTCAACTATTGATCGAGTATAGAAATATGCAATTCCAAACTTGTAGAACACTAAATTGTAGAGAATTTAATGCTCTATAAAATTGATAAAACAATATTTGGGTGTACGATGGATAATTTGGGAGATATTTTCAAAAAACAATTTTTTTATAACTATTTACAGACTGTAACCCGTAAAATATTAGTCCTACAAAATGGCCTCATTTACTAGATGCTATTTTATTGTAAGAAACTCTTTGTATCTTATTTATTATTCTGCCCTGTTAAGCATAGAAGTCGTATCTACATTTTTCAATACTTTCAGCTTATGACATCTACAACTTGATAATAAGTATATCTATTTCCTTGTTAAGACTCAAAGTATTAGAATCTGATGTACAACATATCATAATATATTAAATTTAATTATTACTAAAAATATCAAGTTCGATGGCATATCAAATTATCTAAACTAGGTAATATCTCAAAATGACGATTTTGTCAGTTACGGCTTCTATGCTTAACAGGGCAGAATTGTCATTGTCAACAAATTGAAAATATGGCAGTGGTCATGTACAAACCTCTTTTTAAATTTCTCTGACTAAATTGCCTATTCTACATTTTTTGCAAACTTTTAGTACAAATTAAACTATTCTCTATAAACATAGAATCTCAATAAAGACTTTAAATAAAACGAACAGCTCCTGACGAAACCACCCCATCCCATAACCTAGCAGAACAAATAAGACACGCGATTTGAGAAGGAAAATAAAGAATGAAAACCCAATCAGTAAAAAGTGACAAAGAGTGGGAAGCCACATCTTGTGAAAAACTACAAAAGGGCCATGTTTTTCGAGATGGCGGCATTATTTCCTTTGCATCCTGAGAGTTTTTAATTTTACCAAATGAAAGATGGTCCTTGAATGCACATGTGTACAAGTTTTCATTTCTATTCGTTCAATTGTAATATAAGGTTCTAAAATGGTCTATAATGATTACTGAGTCATGAAAACATTCTACGTAATTTTGACGACAATTCGCGACATAATATAATACATTCCTACTCGCAGCGCTGAAACTTACTGAAATGAGAAATGATTGTCAGCTTCCAGATCACCGCTCAACAGTATAATGTAAGTAGGGGAAGTAAAATACTCATCTCTTCGACTCTTAACACAGAAAACCTAAAGAGACTATCTCGCTTCCCGCCGAAAATGAATTTTTGTCGTCATGTCTGAGACAGCCATCTATTGTTGTTAAACTATAATTTCTTTGTTGTGATTGCATTTCGTTTGCAATTTAATTATTGATTATTCTGTTGTTCTGTACGTGTTCTGATGGGCACAAAAGGGGAACTATGTGTGTGTTGTTAGTGGCTGTTCAAAGAACAACAATGAAAGACAATATAATATTAAAAGAATGCTATTGGCTGTATAACATGAATTGCTAATATGAGGTCATTTAGTCTAATTTCACTTTTTAGTACGTTTATGCGAAGTAATCGTTGAATAATTATAACACTGAAAATTTGATGTCAATCCGATAAGTAGTTTCAGAAATATAGTGCTTTAAACATGAACCCACGCGCTCAAAGTGCTACGTCATTCAATCCGAAAGTCTGTTTCGAAGTTGCCTTTACGCTGTTAGAACCCGGCGATTTGTCTAATCTGCCAGAGGTGTACCTGATTATGGTGATTTGGAGACTATTGGAGTAGTTTAACACAAGAGTATGCGGCATATCACTGCCGAAAAGAGGGGAATGAAAATGCATCTAGGATTGAATGACGTCACGCAGCGTCGGTGTTCTTGATTCATTTTAAAAAGCCTATAGCTCTATGGATGTCCTAGAAAATTCTGTTTTTTTGCTTTTCGCTCTAAAATTAAAAATATGCTAAATGAGCCCATTTTGTGTCATACCCTGTTTTATAACATCTAAAGTATAAATAATGGCTTCTAACAATCAACATTTACCTGATAATGACCCAGATCATGTGTAAAAATAGCTTCAATGTATGTGCACTACAGGTGGACAATTTTTAAAAAAAAACAGAATTTTTCACTCAAAGTACCTACAAAAAGGGGTTAAAGTCACCTTGGTTACCATTAAAATATCAAAGGTAATAGTTTCATTGAGTGTTATGTAACTATATATATGAGATATTTAGATTACCCTTTTAAAATGCTACCAACAAAATGACCGAAGGTCACTCCAATTTACCAATGAAACATCAAATGTTCCGCTTCTGGTATAGGTCCATTGTGGTCTTACTATGGCTGTTTGCTCACATGTATGACAACTACTAATAGATTCAATTTATCATAAAAATGAAGTACATTATGGATTGTGTTGAATTACTGTAAAGCTTTCGATCGACTACATCACGACTTATTTCTATCCATATTAAAATATAATGGGTTTGAAATAAATTATATACCTCTAATTAGAAACTATCTCACTGGTAGAAAACAACACACTATAGGTGGCAAAGCAATGGGTCACTAGATTTATGACTGGCAAAGTGTTGGCAACTTTTGCTAATACCTGAAAAGCGAATACAAAGTACTGTTTAACATTATATCATCCGTCCTGTAATGGTAAGTTGATGACCCTATGTGTTTAATACGCCCTCTTTTTATTGCATACTTGGAATTATTTCAGCATCGTTAGTATGTTAATATGCTATCCGTATATCAATATGCTACCGTATATCAAGGCAATAGTAAAATAATCATATTTTTCATTAACAGCACGTGAAAAATAAGTTAATGCTAAAAATCCAGTACACTCGCACAGAATGTAATCCCCAAGACATATTAAGGATATCATCTTTGGATATGTAGGATATCCTGAGCCAATATCATGATAACCTCAGGATGTCAGAGGACAGCCAAGTGGGACAGCCCGTACCTTCTTCATGACCTCCTGAGGATAGTTATACTAATATCCTGAGGACTTATTTAGGCAGTGGCGTGGGTCATTCTTAGGACATTTGGTACACCTGTGTACGGATATATGACTCATCCTGAGCTAATCCTATAAGCTCAAAACAGTCTGCATAGAAAAAATAAACTTGAAATAAGTAATCTGTTTTCTGTATATATACACAAAGAAATAAATTCTCCAGGTTAAGCAAATATTCCACAGAGGCTATTAATTGCTTGTGCAACTACCAATTTCTAACTATTGATGGCTGTCACCAGTATCATAGTGGAACATTTATATTTTTATTGCCCATACCACAGCCCTTACGAATTTCCGAGCAATTTCTCTCATATACCAGTAGTAGGACTAAGTCAGCGGCTTGTAAGTACATCCATCTACCAACACTTACCGTAAACTTGGAGAGGGCTCGAAAACGTGAGTCAATTGCCAATGAATATTCGATATTTCTGGATGTTTGACTTCGATCTAAGCTTCGACATCAGGCCGACGTTAGCATAAACGTCAGTTAGTTATAGCTAATTGTCTCATTAAACCGCATTCCGACCGACATTTGTGTGTTTGCTGGGATTGATGTCCTCGATAGATATATTTGGGATATCATTACATGATTTGTCTCGGATATCCTCTATTGAGATATTTTCAAGATCATGATATCACCAACGGATATTTTTTGGTCATACGTACAGGACTTGTCTGAGATATCCTAATCTCGGATGTTTTTAGGACCAAATCATCATTTTGAGACATCCTGAGGATGTACTAAGAATTATCGTTCTCAACTGGGATAACAGGATTTAATTAGGACGTCCTGAGAATATCTTATGCTGTGTGGGTACCGCCATTATTATTGGCAAAGTGTGTGATAGCCGAGCGTTGGCCGGTGTTGCACTTTATGTAATAATTTAGCACTCCTTGCCAGTACTTTCCCAATGATGAAGTGAAGTCATGTAGGTAGTTTACTAATGATGGGCCAATTATATATGTTTGCTGGGAAATTGTTAAATAAGACAAATTTTCGGAATCAAAAAATACCTTTTGTAAAGTTCCTTAAGGATCAATTCTGCGACCGTTAGTTTACTTCTACATCCACGTGGTGGAATGGAAGTATAGTAACGGTAAAAAGAAACTTGACATTTTTTTTGTTCAAATAGGCTTAAGAGTGTCATGAAACGTCTAGATTTTAGGATTGTCTGTCTGGCTGCCTGTAACTTTTTTTTTGTAAGCACGGTTACTCTGGAATGGTTTATGATACTGGCTTAAAATTTGATACACCTATGTGTTATAATAAGATCTGGAACTAGATTAAATTATGATCTTATTCCGTTGAAGGATTAGGGGGTAAATAGTTAGTAAATACATTGTTCTTAATTGTTTCTTTGTTTCATTAGTTCTAAACATCATAATAGCATAGGTCCAAACACTGCAATTAGTTTCCTACCAAATAAAATTTTACCGTTTGCAGAAATATATTTTTTATTGATTGTACTAACATTCCATCACACACCATCGAAAGAGGGGATTAAACAGCGAAGATTTTTAAAGTTATTTGAGTGTAGTTTTGAGATAATGCTTTTTAAATCTATAATTTAATTCTACAGAAACGCCCCAAGCATTTTAAATTCCCAACTATTTAAATTATTTTATATCACTCATACTGCCCCCTACGAGATTTGAACATTCTAAAGTGTGTTTTATGTTGCAGGAATAGTAAACAGAGGAGATTCGTTCAGAAGACGCCGTTCAAGAAGTAATAGCCTGTGTCCTCCATCGATGGGTGCTGGAACTCCTTCACCTGTACTGGATGAGCCTGAACAACATGTGCCTGAGGTTTCTAATTACACAGTGGCACTTCTTGGAGCTCAAGGAGTCGGCAAAACGGCTCTAATTAGTCAATTCATGACTTCGGAATGTATCAATGCGTACGACAGACAAAAAGGTAAGTGTATAATTAATTTAATGATAGCGATTGACGCAAAAATATTATTTCTATTTTATGCGGTGAAAATATTCTTGATGTAACAAATTAATTTTGTACAAAAATTAGCAGAATACTTTCATAAAGCTCTTTCGGTTTCTTTCATTTTTTAATTGCACTCCTTATGGTATCCATTTGTTTGTGGCGTCAAGTTGTTCGAATTGCGATAATGAGTCACTTACATTTCTTTGTAGGGCTTGTAGAGCTCTTAATGACATTTCAATAAATCAATATTTAATTCATAATATACTTAGTAATTATAGACCTATTTCAGTCCGATGAAATTTTGCAAAGGTTTTCGAAATGTATAATAATATCCTGACGTGAAGAATTCGATTTCTTATCCTCAGCATGGCTTCATTGAAAAAAGATACATAGACCATTCAACTTTATTGAACAAACTAACCACTTTTAACATCAATGATTCCACTACTTTATTAATGAAATCTTACCTATCCTACTGTAATCAGTACGTTTCTTATAACGAATATACAGGGTGCTTCTTTTAAGTCGGTCATAAGAATATTTCTTACTTGCAGATGAGAGATTTGAGATTTGGTACCCTACCATAGTCGACCAATGCGGGTCCGAAAATAATAATTTCAAGATGGCGGCACTTCCGGAAATACCGGAAGTCGATACCAACTTGCTTATTTTAAATGGAACACCCTATATATTTTCGACTTTTCGAAATATTGGCGATTTTCTTAAATGTCCAAGAATTTTTAGTGAAAATTGCCATCAAGTTACCCATTTAGATTAGAAACAATCATTAATGTCAGTCATTCTCTTTTGTTAAAAAATGCCAGCACATTTAAATTACACCCACGAAGACTTTTGGATTTGTTTATCATTTATGGAGAATGTGATAAAGTAATAATACCAAGAACATATAACACATTTGCTAATCGATACCCACTTTATTGTTTCAATTGTTTCATAGGCTTCTACGTTTTTTTGGATAAATTATAATTTTCAACAAAAACTTGCGAAAAATTCAAAATTCATGTGTTAGATATAGGACATGCTGATATAAGTCCACCTCAAATTTAATTCTACATCGATTGCCATAAAAAAATTTAGCACGTGCCATTTGACAGAGCCAAATAGTCTAAAATTATCCAATATGCGGTTTACAGTGGATGGTGGTCATTCTTCATAAATAATAAACAAACCCAAAAGTCTTCGTGGGTGTAATTTAAACGTGCTGGCGTTTTTTAACATAAAAGAATGACTGACATTAATGATTGTTTCTAATCATGGGTAAGTTGATGGCAATTTTTATTAAAAATTTTTGGACATTTAAGAAAATCGCCAATATTTCGAAAAGTTGTAACTTTAACCCCTACAATGCTGATACTAGAAAAAAAGCGAATTTAATTTAACATAATTTGATGCAAAAAAATACAGGGTGTTCCATTTGAAATAAAAAAGTTTTTGAGGTTTGAATTTGACAAAATGTAACGTGAGAAATAAAACACTTGGTACACTACTTTAGAATTTTTTTGTAAAGAGTAGCTCATATTGTGTTCTTTCTACGTACCAAATAAGGATCTCCTACACGAAGAAAGTTATAACGGTTCTTGAAACCGTTGCACCTGTCAAATTTTTTATAAAATGTCAAATATCTCCGAAACTGCTCGGTTTAGGTATAGGTGTGCTACATGTTTTGGCTCAGAATTTTATGATCATTTAGAATAGTCGAAAATATATAGGGTGTTCCATTTAAAATAAGCAAGTTAGTATCGACTTCCGGTATTTCTGGAAGTGCCGCCACCTTGAAATTATTATTTTCGGACCCGCAATGGTCGACTATGATAGGGTACCAGATCTCAAATCTTTATCTCATCTGCAAGTGGGAAATATTCTAATGGCCGCCTTAAAAGAATCACCCTGTATATCTTCTTATTTTATTATTAATTTCGGTGTTCCGCAAAGGTCGAGTTTGGGATCACTTTTATTTTTGCTCTTTATTAACGACCTAGCTGAGGAATTAACTATTCTAACGACTCAGAAATTTATAGTAACATCACTAACTTGGAGGATTGTTATAGTCTTCAAAATAAACTAAACAAAGTAATTAATTGATTAAGTGCAAATAAAATAAATTTAAACGCTACTAAGTGTAAAATAGTTCCCCATTTACGTAAGAAATGCCTTATACGCTTGCAATATCATATTGATCAAATAGATCTAACAAGTGTAGACACTATCAGCGAGGTAGGTATTGAATTCGATATTAAATTATCTTTTACAAGTCATATAAGCAATATAACAATCAGCTACCCTAGGGGATAAAAGGGGGTTGTAGAGGGTAACTGACATTTTTTTTATCCAAGATTTGCTTCGGCGCGTCAAAATGCATCAGAAAAGATAGATCAAAACCTTTAAACCAGACTTTTTTGTCCTTTTTAGGGAACAGAGGGCAAAAAAAAGATTCGGTAGACAAAAACTGATGCGGTAGATTTTTTTTTTAATATCTGAATTGGTTTCAGCATGTCAATAAACATGAGATAAGATGGTTCTGATCAAAAGAACAGCCCCCTCTTTTTGTTGTTGTCATTATTAAGAAACGTCGGACAATGAAAAAATCAGCATAATAGATTTCAGCCACTATTTTTTTACGTTTTTTACAAACAAACAGAGCTTCCTGCAAAGTGACTGACATGGTAAAATAATACGGAAGCGGATTTATTTGAAAATGCACCCCCTTTAAACTCAGCAGTAGACAGGCGACTTAAGTTTATTTTATTGTTTCTTATCACCTTGCGAAACTTTTGATATAAGGTACACCGGCAACAAAATCACCATCAAATTTTTAGTATATCGTAAATTAATGAAAAATATTAAATTACAAAAAAAAAACGCAGATTCCTGCCGACTGCATTTATATCAATGTCATATTGACAAGCAACGTTTAAAACGAGTGGCTGACAATAAAATCATATATGAGCGTTTTTTTTATTACATTAACTGTTAATTAAAAAATCAGCAACGCCGAAATGGCTTTTCCGGCTTTTTATAATGACGTCTTTACACTTTTCAACTTCAGTCACAGAATATGATCATATAAAAATGTCTGCCATCAGCTCCCTAGTTATTAACTGTAACTATCGCTTGTATTTTCTAGTGCATTTTGTCATGTTGTACGATGGCCTTCTTGGAGTTAGGTGATGTTTATTACTAACTTATCTTACAGCCACAGTTCTCCTTATAAAAACTACCGTAAAGTTTACAACACATAGACAGAAAATTAAATGTAATCGACTAAATGGACTAAACGGAAAACTATAAATATTCCGACAAAGCAGGATAATATTCATAGAAATGTTAATTGAAGAGCTAAGTGGATAAAGGTGTTATGTCACAAAAACACGTTATTGAGTAATTTAACTCGAAAGTTTTTAGGCGAGAACATTTTTGTTATAACGACTATATAGCTTGCATTTTGCGATGATATTGACATTTGATGTACTTTTCAGAGAGACAAATAACTAAAGTTGTCAGTTGTCATTATTTTCGAAAATTTTTAAAAATTAATGTACATAACACCTTTATCCGTTCATAAGTTTCTCTGAAATGAATAAGGAATTAGTGAATAAAAATGTTAAGAAATTAAACATATTTTATTATTATTAAAATATTGTACAATTTTTAGATAGTCGGACAGTTCTACGGTTTTGAGCCACAGTTTGGTCATTTCCAAGTATGTTGTGATAATACGGCCTTACCATTCATTTATGAATGGTAATTGTTCTTTAATACAATACAATACAATACCGTCGGAATTTATCTTATGCATATTCCTTTTCTTTAAAATATCGACTTTGTAAAATGGAGTCATTTCATCTATGATGTAATAGTAGCACTCATAGGTGCCATTTTATACCGTCGCGAAAATAAACCTTTTCATTGTTCAAGTTTTTCTTCCTGTTGTACAAATTGAGTTTTGAGGCAATTCCATCAATATCCTTGAAATGATTCTTCATATCTATGACAACGGCGTCTTTGGGAGTTCTTAAAATTTCTCGATACTGGTCCGGAATGTAGATGTTTTGATGTTTCCTTAAAATTTTTTCGACTCTGCCAAAGTCTATGTCTGAATCTAAATATGAATGTCTCACCTCCGAAAATTTATTGTCGATAACTTGAAAATTGTAAAGTGTAATGATATTAAAGTTTTTATTTTGTCCACCACATTAGTCGGGCCATATTATAATGTGATCGATCTTTTCTTGGAAATATTCATTGTAAATTTGTGAAAAGGTATGTAAGCAACTAGCAATATCTAAGCTTTCACGGCTGGCCATATCTTCAGTCCATGTGAAAAAGAACTTTTTTTTTTTCAGTATTCCTCAATGTATATATACCAAGGTTGTAAAACCACATTTGACGAAGGTAAAATGCTTTCGATGTACTTAATTTTGGCAGCGGCATGGTTTGCTGAAGATCTAAAGTAAGAAAGCAAATCGTTCTATCTACTGTAACTTTTGCTCTGTCACGCTTTTGTTGTTCGAAAGCTAGTTAGTAATTTTCTCCGTATTCTTTAGTATTATTTACAGCATCACATTTGGGAAAAAATGTGAGTCATTTCATGATCTCAATTTTGAATACATTGGACGTAATTTCAGCATTTTTATTGGGTAAGCAGGGATTTTTCACAGATAACCCAATAGATGTAAGCATAGCTAACCCTGTAATTCTTAAACGATAACCTTACAAACCCAAATGACTTAATGGGCGTAATTATCATACTTATTATTTTTTCCGCAAGAATTTCGGAATTCGCCAAATTTGCCTTAAACAATTTAATGCTCTTTCAAAATATTGGGTGGGCAGAAGCCATACCAGATATCAGTTTTGCTCTTATCATAAAAATTTCTATGGTCCAGCCCTCTTCTACTTGTCAGCATAAAAATGTTTGTACAAAAATCAACACCGCAAAGCGTTACTTTCCAGTATTTCTGATTTACAGACTAATTTGCTAAAGTACTTTGATAAATTCGTATTTTATTATTGCATTTTATATTGATAATGTTTTGTTTTTAAAACATTATTAAAACTTGCCTGGGAAGAAATTGCCACTATGTGACTGATTTCTGCTGAATTGCCAAAAGGTATAAATGTGTTTACAGCAATTAGATACTCAAGTACCATCTCGACTCTTGTACCATCTCATACCATTTTATAAACATCTTACATGATTCATGAAATCGTTTATTCATTGCCATTTGTAATATCAGTTTACTACGACTGGCCATTTTCACTATAATAGTAAGAAACACTTAACACAACTTGTCACATTAATGTCAATATAACATAACTTTAAAAGCAGAGTGTTTTGGATTAAACAATTTAATATCGCACAGTAATGGATGACACCTTTATCCATTAAATTATATAAAAACCATATGTACATAACACCTTTATCAAACATTAAAACGCATTTAGGAAAGGTTTATTATCCCAAAAACTTATTGAAATGATAGATTATAAGTTAAAATAGTTGTCTGTGTAGAAATCTCAAAATTTTCAAAAATGTCACATAACACCTTTATCCACTTAGCTCTTCAATTAATACTAACTCTCGCATTTGTTTCATAACTTCGATAACACAGATAAAAAAAAAATTCTGCTTCAAGGGCTAAACCTATCATGCCTGAAGTATTCTTGTGTGCTGAATCCGAATTTTCAATTTAAAAAATTTTCTACTTCGTAGATTTCGAGTAAATTCCGGTTTTTATTGTCAAAAAGCCGTAATTTGACGATAAAAACCGGGATTTACTTTAAATCTACGTGGTAGAATTTTTTTTAATTGAAAATTCGGAGTCAGCACACAAAAATACTTAAGGCATGATTGGCTTAGTCCTTGGAATAGAATTCTTTTTTTTTTTTGAGGCCTATACAGCACCTGTTGCACATGAACCAGGGGCCCGCCGACCACTAATTGGGTGTCATAGGTTTACTCCCAAAATGTGTGAATTGTTGTTAATTTGGGGCAGTAGAGCACAGAAATGACCATGCCAGCCCTCTTTTGGGGGCAGGGGCGTACGGCAGGCCCCCAAAGGTGTAAGAAATATGACTTGTAAAAGCAAAAAAAAGTCACAAATAAGTCATAGGTTTCCGCCTGGGGGTGGGGGGATTTCTTAATTTACCCCCAAAAATCATGAATCCAGACTCCCATTCATTTTGGATGGTACAAGGAAGCGCCACGCTCGCCCAAATTTCAAAAAAAAAGGTCAGATAAAAAAATGATAAGTTTATGAATGGCAATCAGGAAGCTGATAAGTATGAACCTCCTGAGTGCGAAAAGACATTTGCCATCTTTGAAAAGTGGTGCAAACGTCTTGCCTTTCGCGATAATTAACAGCGTATCGGCTGTTCCTACCGCATGTACTAGTTACCCTTGTGATTCGATGAGTATCACAAATTTACGACTGGCTATCGGAAACTTGGTAAGTATGAACCTCCTGAGAGCATTCGCCATCTTTGAAAAGTAGTGCAAAGCTCGATAATTCACGATAATTGACGCCGTATCGTAGCTTCCTACCGCATGTAGTGGTTATCCATGTAATTCAATGAGAAACTTGTGTGCGCGCGTGCGTGTTTGTATGTGTGGGTGTGTCACATGTACAAGAGGATAATTAAAACTAGGAGAGAAACTAATCAGAAAAAAACAAACTTTATTAGAATGAAAATAAATAATTATAGTGAAACCAGGCGCTTAGACGTTTCAACCTCCTCTAGCTGGCCCTTGCACCACTTGTCAAAGATGGCGCACGTATTTTTGCAATGAGAAGGTTCATACTTACCAAGTATCTGATTGCCAATCGTAAATTTATAATATTCATCGAATTACACGGGTAACCAATATATGCGGTAGGAAGCTCCGATAATACTCCATCAATTGTCGTGAAAGACCTTCGCGCACTTTTTAAAGATGGCGAATGTATTTTTCGCTCCCAGGAGGTTCATAATTACCAAGTTTCTGATTGCCAGTCGTAAATTTATGATACTCATCGAATTACAAGGGTAACTAGTACATGCGGTAGAAAGAGCCGATACGCCGTCAATTGTTCTGAAAGGCAAGACCTTCGCACCACTTTTCAAAGATGGCGAATATATTTTCGCACTCAGGGGGTTTATATTTACCAAGTTTATCATTGCCAGTCGTAAATTTGTGATACTCATCGAATCACAAGGGTAACTAGTACATGCGGTAGGAACAGCCCATACGCTGTCAATTATCGTGAAAGGCAAGACGTTCGCACCACTTTTCAAAGATGGCGAATATCTTTTCGAAGTCAGAAAGTTCATACTTACCAGGTTCCTAATTGCCGTTCATAAACTTACCATTTTTTTATCTGACTTTTTTTTCAAATTTGGGCCAGCGCTTCCTTGTACCGCCCAAAATGAATGGGAGTCTGGATTCATGATTTTTGGGGGTAAATTAAGTAATCCCTCCAACCCTCATGCGCAAACCTATGACTTATTTGTGACTTTGTTTACTTTTGCAAGTCATATTTCTTACACCTTTGGGGGCCTCCTGTACGCCCCTGCCCCAAAAAAAGGGCTGGCATGGTCATTTCTCTGCTCTACTGCCCCAAATTAACAACAATTCACATATTTTGGGAGTAAACCTATAACACCCAATTAGTAGTCGGCGGGCTCCTTGCCTAACAAGTCTATAAAAAAAAAATTCTGATCCAAGGACTAAACCTATCGTGAATAAGATGAGGTAAGGAAAAGAAAATAGTCGAGGAAAACTTACACAGGCCTACAAAAAAAAATCTGCTCCATGGACTAAACCTATCATGCCTTAAGTATTTTTGTGTGCTGAATCCGAATTTTCAATTTAACAAATTTTCTACCGCGTAGATTTTGAGTAAATCCCGGTTTTTATCGTCAAAATACGTTTTTTTTACAATTTTTGACATTTACTCGAAATCTACGCAGTAGAAAATTTTTTAAATTGAAAATTCGGTTTCAGCACACAAAAATACTTAAGGCATGAAGTGTTTAGTCCTTGAAGCAGAATTTTTTTTTTTTTTTGTAGGCCTGTGTAAGTTTTCCTGGACTATTTTCTTTTCCTTATCTCATCTTATTCGTCTGAACTTCGAGAAGTAAAAAATATTAAATGTATTGTAGAAAGGTAGCGAAACTGACAAAGAGATAAACGTGAGTTAAAATAAAGCAGGAACAGCGGGCGATGCCAATTCAACTCTCATTACTATTATTCGGTTCCTTTACTTCGTCGTGAGAATTAACAGAAATATCACATAAAATCACACGCATTGTAACTTATTTTCAACCGATTTGAACGAACTAACCAGTAACTGGTGTATTCGTTTATAAATTTTCATTGTCACGGTTTTTTAATCGTCGGATGGTCGGTTAATTTAATTTTCAAATGTATTTCACCTATTTCAAAAATTCTGTACGCACTAATTCTCGAGTTATTTTAGTAACAAAGAAGAACATTTTTATAATGTCAGTCTTACTTAATACAAAGTGAAGTACAAAGTAAAATGATATAAAACTCTTAGTAAAGCGAGCGAATTGCTGAATAGTTTTACTCTTACTGCACCCATCAGTGCATGCATTTAGAGAGCATTATACAACTTAGTTCACTGTTTTGTTAAATAGGTAATTCTCCAGGCAACTTGAATACGTACTTTAAGGCACACATTTATTTCTTGAGTACAGACGTCTTCAGATTTACTACCTCGTTAATTTAATACAATGTTTTTAAGTCTTTACTGACCTAGATACTTATTAGAAAATTTTCAGCCAAATTACTTATCTGAACAAAATTTCTTTAAATACTGTTTATCAGAAAATTATATGAATTAATGCAATTTTAAAAATATGAAATTAGGTCGATTCGTTTTTGTTAAGAAGTTACAAACCCGAGAAGACCCCCTTTGTCGCCTAGGGGTGGCAGAGGGAAAATGACACGATAGAATTTTTTTTTTTTTTGACTAAAATTAGCTTCACCTTCCGAAAAGTTAGATCAGAACCTTAGGACAAGACCTTTCTTTTTGCCCTTTTCAGGGGATGAAAGGGGTGCTAGACAAAAGATACAGTAGATATTTTTTAATATCAGAATTGGTTTCAGCATGTCAAAAAACAGGATAAGACGGTATTGATCAAAAGAACAGCCCCCCTTTTTTGACGGCCTGTGTTAATTTTACAAAGCTTTTATCGCTATCTAGGTAGTCCCAAGAAATATTCTAATGTTTCTTATAATTATTTTCTTTTTCCTTTGCTTGTATGTGTATATGTTGCAGAACCCTCCAGAATCGACCTAAGTCGAAGACAGAATCAAAATTCGACTTAGGCAAAAATTTCATTTAAGGGCATTTTTAAGAGTCTGAGGGACTACAGAGCCACAGACCAGTCCATAAGGACCGTTATGAGTTCTATAAAGCGTTAGAAATGATGAGGTGAAAATTCGGAGAAACACCGAAAACCAGGAAAATATGTTTTGGTTCAGGATATGAGAACGAAAGTATATAATGGCAAGGATTTAAGAATAATATACTTTTTCAGAGGTGCATCATAGTTTGACTTGCAGATTATTTTATCAAAACTGCGTCGAAATTTGGCTTGAAGATTAATTTATCAAAAGTATGCCAAGATTTGACTTGCAGATTATTTTATCAAAAGTACGTCGAAATTTGGCTTGAAAATTAATTTATCAAAAGTACGCCAAAAATTACTTTTTCAAAAGTACCCAGAAGCCAGTTTAAAAGGTACTCCGAAAATGTACTTAAAAAATATTGAAATATTTTCCATTTTTATTCCTCCACCAAAGACATTGACCATTGAGGTCATTGAATGTCCTATCCAAAAGTATGAGCATAAAATTTTAACGATGCCAATGCATCTAAAAGACGAAACCCACGATTTTGTCAAAAATTGTTAAAAATCAATGAATATGGACAAGGCCGGTTTCTCGCATAGAAAGAGTTTGGATTCATTCAGCGGCTCGCAATTTGGTCGAGCGCGTTGAGTAATCCATACGAAGCGATGGTAGGAAAGCCAATAGCAGGGCTTTCCAAATAATAAAGTTATAGAGGAAAGCGCCTTGTGCATAAAAAAACAATAATTCAGTTTTGCCTAAAAGTCGCTCGGAGGTGGGTTACTGCCATTTCGATAATATTGAACAACTGCATAGGGGCAAGTAAGTTGTGGACTAATCGAACGCCAAACAAACTTATGCAGTCATAAGTCCCCATGAATGTGTTTGAGTACGTGAACCGCCACGATACAAGAACTTTAAAGCTAAGTAGTCTCTAGCGAAACTAAATTTATTTAGTAAAACTTTTTGTTCAAAAGTTAATTTTGTTAACCTTTGCTAATTTTTAGTTAATAAATAGAATAGACGGCATGTGTTAAAAAATGTCAGTAATAGCAACAACAGTTTAAATGTAATTTCTCAGAAATATATTGTTAACATAATCAATTGGTATTTATCATTTGCTGCAGAGCAGTGGTCCTTCGAACATATCATAAATAGTGGAAGCTTACCACCTACGGTAAGAAAGTGCTCTGCTAAACGCAAACTAAAGGCAGCCACATAACACTTTTTTAAGTTAAAATCAGTCAGCCGTAATTATAAAATTACAAAGAGTCTAAGACTTCTCTAAAAAGCTCGCATTTTGATTCTGAGAAGGTATGCATGAATCTTTTCTACCTAATCGATCGTTAGCGTAAGCGCTCTCGCTTGTATGGTCTGAAAGCCGTTTGTCTTAATTGGGGAAGGCGCGATTCTTACAATAAGAATTTTGCTATAACCCCTTTTTGTATAACCATATCTGTTAAATAAACGGATTCTTTGAACTATTGCATCTTAATTGATCTTGAGACTTGTTGCTAGTCTATTATCCCTGGAACTTTCGTATCGAAAACCGGATGTGTCGAGTTACTGCACCACACTCGACCTTCTAGTTGGTGTACGGAGGTTTGATAGGAATTTTTTTTATTCGTTTTTCTCAGAAAGCCTCGGGTGTAGAATCCGTTATTAGCAGACAAAAACGTGATCAGCAAGACAAAAATTAATCCCACCGAAGAGAAATTCTTCGATCGGGATTTTTTTATGTAAAAATTTAGCTTTTCAAAAGGTAACCAAAACCTAAATCGAGGAATTCACGGCCAGAGAGAGCGCCGTTAATGATCTGAGGTAGTGCAGCCTTGATCCATTACTCGGCTATCGAAGTGCATCTTATCTCGAACCCGTCTGGGAGTAGAAGAACGGGATAGCACGCGACTGGCGCCCCTGAGAAATAAATTGGTGTCGCGTCATTTTGACACCCGGTAGTGCGTTCTTCTACATATACAGGGTGTCCCGTAATATGTTGTGTTGTAAAAGTACATTATTTAGTAAAAAATTTTTTTTTTCTTAAATCCATCTTTCTGACGCTGTATCTCTTTAAATATTAGACTTACAATAAAAATGTATGTACAAAAATGTAGGAAATTTTGTCCTGAGCATTTTTCTCGTAGTATCGAGCGTTGCCGAATTATTTTGAAAAACAACCTTTACTTCAAGATGACGGCTCCCCCCCCCAGGTCGAAAAGTTGCATTTTTTATCAAGGCCTTGACTTAAACAACATATATCAAAATCATTACTACTCCACCTTTTGCAGGGCAAAATCCCCCACAGATTGGACTATTTTCTTACTTTGACATTTTTTGGAGTAAATTGGGAATATTTCTGAAAATCAGCAACGTACATGTCGGCCAATGTTTTTCTCTACTTATGGATATAAAAACTAACAAATTCAAACCAATGAAATGAAAAGACTTAATAGCGCTTTTTTTGCAAATGAACAATTTATTTAAAAAAAAAATCAGTCATGGATTTTAGCCAACTATTGTTTTATTTATATTTATATTTTTGATGCATGAACAATTTTATAGAAATGAAACAATAAAATAATATAGAAGCGCTTTTTGTTACAAATTTGAAATTCATTTATTTAAAAAATCAGCAGCAACCAAGCTCTCTAATCGATGTGTTATATCAATACCTTCATTCCATATTATTGCTAATTACAATGAAATCATATACCCGTATTGGCACCAGCTCCCTAGCTTTAAGGAAAATATTCACTGGCTCTCAGACTATTAATTTGTACATTCTGCATTGCAGTTGCACAGAAAGTAAATCAACTCTAACAGATTAAAGAATTCTGAGAAGTATTAAAAAATGCAGAATGTAATTAAAAAGTGTTACCGAAAAAAAGGGAATATTTTCATAATTTAGTCTTTAACATGATAAATCAATAACCGCTGTTCAACGGAATTTTTTCGCGAATTTCAGGAAGGGAGCTGCCTGGCAGAGTTCATTTTAATTGTTAAAGTTTAATTAAGGTCATTATTTATCGTTGACAAATTTAGAGAGGATAATCAGATTACTTGAATTCGATTAAACAAACACAATACGTAACACAAAAGAAAAGCAAAATTGCAAAACAATATTTTGTACATTACTTTATGAAGAATTGAAAAGATCAGGAACGTCATAATTATTATTGATGATGCACTATATAGAATGCAGAATACATGGTACGTGATACCGAAGCACAAATTCGAAATCGAGTTTTTAAATTCTGTACATTGTACCACGCTCCCGTTCTGTGGGTGGCAATTTGCTATGAAAAATCGAGATACATCGATAAAATCGATTTAAGTATTTACATAGGTCGACGATACTTACTGATCTTATTTATCGATAATGTTAAAAAGTTGGTTAAAAAGTTAGGAAAGCGGCGATAGTTCAATGGGTAAACCAATCGGATCTTCTCGCCGTAGCACAAAAGTCAGAATAATATGCATGTAAAATATCATGCTCAATAAGTGTATATTACATCTATCAATACTTAAATTACTTACGTTGATAATTGTGTATAAATTCGAGGTGAGACAAAACCCTGTAATAATCAAAGTATTTTAAGAACAACAAACTGATTTTTCAAAGTATGGTTCCATTAACATGACTAAGTAAATTTTGTGAAAATGAAGTATTAGGAACCCCATCTTTTTCCTTTCCACACTAATTTGACTTGTTGCTATGAATAAGCTATTATAGGTCAGGTGTCAAGATGTTACTACAATGAGGTATAATAATAATTAAGTAGAGGTGAATTACATAGGAAGTATTCTCGGGCTGTCAGTCACGATGCGATGCCCTAACTGATAGCATTTAAAGCAATTCAATGTAATTTACTGCTTGGTTGAGAGGCAAACACACTGGACCCTCATTCATATGCCTCGCTGAAATCCCTTGATCCCTCGCTGAAATAAAAAAAACCATGAAAAGATGCACTTAGTGCAAATAGTTTTCAAAGATTTACAGCTGGAGTACTTAGTTTTTTTTTCTATTTATTTTCCCTACACATCCTTATGCAACAAAATCCTCAAATAAAATAAGCGAATTTAGTGGTCTTCACATAAATTTTTTTTTAACATGATTGAGCTTAATGAAGATCATTATATAATTAAAATAACATCGTCTGAGGGTCGCTGCCACAACACCTGACCACTGTGGTACCTTACGCGGTTCAAACTCGAAATAGTACGCAGTGTATATATATTTCTTATATGAGAAAATAAAACAAATGAAGTACCAAAATGACATTTTCAGTTTAGTTAAATGAAGTAAAAGTATATAAACTGAAATTGGAAATTGGACCTTCATTCAAGAGACTCGGGTTCGATTCGTGGCTCTGGAACTCGGGCTTTTCCAAATTATTTTATAGATTCAATCACAGTACTTTTTTAATTAATTAGATCGTTTGGGCCGGTTAAAGAATTTGCTGTTTTCTCAAATCTTACTTTGATGATAGAAAGCAGTTTGTTCAATGTTGGGATCAACATTCTACTGCTATGTCTGTCAGTTCTGGGTACCACAAGGTACAATGCTGGGACCATTATCGTTGAATGTGTACATTAATGATATGGACATAAACTATTTACTTTAAGTGGATGATATGAAAATATACACTACCGTAAAGTGCGCTGATGACTGTAATAAGCTACAACTAGCATTAATGCCAGTAATTATGTGAAACGGAGGGGTTGAATCATACTCCCCATTTAAATGGGGACATATCCGTTATATAAAGTGATCACTAGAGGCGTGTGAACTGTATTTTATTATAATTTTACAGCAAATGTTTTATTAGACACTCAATAATACGATGATGTGCGAGATATCGAAACTACAAAGCTCTCAGGTTCTAATAACCTTTATGTAGAATAAGTGAAATATCAATTTTGCTAAAATATTTTTAACAAGACTATTACGAAACGAATAATTGTAATCGTGTATTGCTGACTGCGAATAACTATTAATTACAATAAGTTCTGTTACACTGAAAATTTTTGTTTCCAATTTGGAACGTAGCATGGAGAAAACTTGATGTTGAAGCTGGACCCTATCCGTCATACAAGGTAATCTCCAAAGGCATGTAAACAGTCATGTTTCATGTAAACTATGTTTTGTTATAATATTAGAGAAAACTTTCACCAAATTCACATAGATATATTAAATTTACTTTCAAATATTATTAAGGCATTTTTAATAAAATTATTACGAACCAAAGTCCCGAGCGTCATACATGTTGATCGCTAGAGACGTATAAACTGACATGTTTTATATAGACTGTTTTATAATAATTTTAGGGTATAATGTGCCCAAGGTTTTTGATTAAGTACACAATAATACAAAGATATATAAAATATCGAAACATTATATCTCACTAATTTTTTTAAAACAAACTGCAAACCCCGCTTTCTTTGACCCATCTGAATTTTTTTTAGGTTTTTTTTTGGTCATTATAAACACAACAAAGTTTTTTCGTAAAGTTGACCATTTCCGACTTAAAAACAATTTAATGTTTGAAGACACGCAAAAACGGCCATTTTCAAGGTTGAAACACAATATTAAAAAATGAGTTTTTTGAGTTTACCAAACTTCTTAAATAATCTTTGAACATTCATTAAAAAAATCCTGAGGAGTAAGTCCAGATTATTTCATTCTAAAGCTTAAATTTTTAATTGTTAGATAGACGTTTTTAGCCGAGCGCGCGCTTTTTCTCAGCCGCGGGCGCGCGCACTCGCTACTGTCCACTGGACTATAGAGTGTCTTATGTGTTCTCGATGCTTTGCTTTTACTTAGAGTGGAGCGTAAAATTTTTTTTTTTTGAATTTTGTTAGCGGCTGGTCTGGAAAAGTTGTCTCTTGGTACAAAAACTCTGTGATATATTTTTTAAAATTTTCAAAAAATGTTTTTGGGCTCCCCCGAGCCCCTAAAATTCGAAAATATATTTTTGTTAAATTTTCAAAATGGCTACTGTTAAAAAGTTTTCTTTCAAGCCCTAGATTAACCACATTTTTATTAATTTTTAAAAATATGTTTACTGGTTCCTCAAAAATTTATATTTTCACTTTTTTCAAATTTTTAAAACGGCTAATGTGGAAAAACTTTCTAACGAGTTGTATAGTAACTACAATTTTTTTCAAAATGCAAAAGAAATGTTTAAGGGTTCCTTTCAACCCTTAAAATTTGCCACTTTTATTGTCATATAAATTTTACTTACATTTACTTACATTTTACTACATTTACTTAAGTTTATAGTCCTTCTTGGTTTTACAGGTAGGCATTAGTTTTCGTGAGTCAATCCTTCCTCTAATAAAGCCATCTCTATTTACCATCTCACATATCGACTTTGATGCTTCCGTTACCAGACTAACACACCTCTCAACACCTTGTGTATGACACGGCAACTTTGGCACTGTAGGTATTTTTAGATCACCACGTACCATTTCTGTTAGAACTGCTGTTGAAATGTGAGCCAAAATAGGTGGTTCAGTAATGGTGGTAGTTTGCCAGGTCCGTGTAATCAGTTGAATTAAAATTGAGGGCAGGTATTGCAAAAGTGCGAATACCGTCTGTTGCTTTCATTCTTGCGCGCAATATACTCTAAGGCCTAATTCCCTTATGTGATTACGTTCGTCCGTAACCATCGCAAGAATATTCTTAGGGTGCCAGGAGTAATCATTTCTTTATATAACAGGATCAATAACAGTTTCAATATCATCACTAATGTTTGGATCCATGTGTACAAGAGGAATAAAGTTTAATTTAAAACCACATGGGAGCATAGACTTTTTGTATAAAGTTCACTAAAATTTTTAGATTTTCACAAGGGTTTGGTTTAGCAATATAAAGTCTTAAGATCCTGTTAGCTGTTGGAAGCCAACGTGAGTGAGCCATTTTCCCTGGATCTCTATTGGCGAGACTGGAATCGCAAATACCATTTGATACAGCTTGGCATATATCCCAAAGATATTTTTGATCCGCACTTAGATCTGTACTGTTATTGATCCTGAATCCTGAACAGACGGTATTCGTACTTTTGCAATACCTGCCCTTAACTTTAATTCAACTGATTACAAGACCTGATTGACTGGCAAACTACCACCATTACTGAACCACCTATTTTGGCTCACATTTCAACAGCAGATCTAACAGAAATGGTACGTGGTGGTTTAAAAAAACCGCTGCCCAAGGAATCACTACTTCCACATCCAGATTCTCTATCCAAGTCACTCACAACGAAAAAACTTTGTATGTGAAAATAATTGTTTATGGAACTTTAATAATATAATATTTGAAATCTTCCACCCCAAAAACCCATAAAACGATACCCCACATCGGTAGTGGGGTGGGGGTGGTGATAGCGGGGTGGTAGTGGGGGGTGGATGAAGTAAAAAAATATTTTGCGGTTTCTGGTTCCTGTACATACACTAAATCACAATTTTTTTTCATCCCCTTTAATAAGAGGGTGGGGGTGGTAATGAGGGTGGCTAATGCCAACATTTTTTTTTGAAACCTTAGCTTCTCTTATATATACTAAATACCAATTTCGTGGACTCTTACCTGCTTGATTTACCCATTTACCCTAAATTTACCCCAATTTACACCCCAACCCTTCGACGGAACAAGATGAAAATATAATCTAGTTCTAGATCTCGTTAAAGTACATATGTGTACCAAATTTCAAGTCAATATCTTAAACGGTTCCAGAGTAAAAGTGCGCACAAAAAAAAGTTACAGACAGACAGACAGACAGACCGACCGACAGACAGACCGACAGACAGACAGACATTTTTTTTTTCCCTCAAACTTCAAATCTCGACGTTTCATGACATTTTAAGCGTTACTATACTTCCACTGGACGTGGAAGTAATACCTACAGTGCCAAAGTTCCCGTGTCATACACAAGGTGTTGAGAGGTGTGTTCGTCTGGTAACGGAATCATCAAAGTCGATATGTGGGATGGTAAATAGAAATGGCTTTATTAGAGGAAGGATTGACTCACGGCAACTAATGCCTACCTTTAAAACCAAAAAGGACTATAAACTTAAGTAAATGTAAAATGTAAGTAAATGTAAGTAAAATTTATATGACAATAAAAGTGGCAAATTTTAAGGGTTGGAAGGAACCCTCTTTTGCATTTTGAAAAAAATTTTAGTAACTATACAACTCGTTAGAAAGCTTTTCCACATTAGCCGTTTTAAAAATTTTAAAAAAGTGAAAATGTAAATTTTTGAGGGTTCGGGGGAACCATTAAACATTTTTTTTAAATTAAAAAAAAAATGTGGTTAATCTAGGGGGCCTGTCAGAAAACTTTTTAACAGTAGCCATTTTGAAAATTTAAAAAATATATATTTTCGAATTTTAGGAGCTCGGGGGAGCCCTAAAACATTTTTTGAAAATTTTAAAAAATATAACACAGGGTTTTTGTACCAAAAGATAACTTTTCCAGACTAGCCGCTAACAAAATTCAAAAAAAAAATTTTTACGCTCCACCACGCTTTAGTTAGTATTGCTGTATGTTTTATAAATCAATATAATTTGTCATAAACCATTATAAATATAAATGGTAAATTAAACAAAAAAAAGTTGAAAAATCTTGAATTAGCAAAAAATTTATTTGAGCATATTCTTGCATTCATCTATACTACAACCACATAAAGGTAGACAAGTAATATTATTATTTTTACAATGGCGTGCTTTGATTTTGCAAGTCTCTAAACATTTGCCCTGAGAAAGAAAATTATCAGGTACTGAATTTTTTAACTTAAATCTAGGTAACAAATAAATCTGTTTCATGCAGGATGTATCCAAAATCTTTAAAATTCAAAGTTTCATTATAAATTTCAGTCGGTAGTAGCGAGTGAGCGCCCGTGGCTGAGAAAGAGAGCTCGCCCGGCTAAAAACGTTTTTTCAACAATTAAAAAAACCGCTGCCCAAGGAATCACTACTTCCACATCCGGATTTTCTATCCAAGTCACACAGCGAAAAAATTTTGCATCTGGAAATAATTGTTTATGGAACTTTAATAATATAATATTTGAAATCCTCTACCCCAAAAACCCATAAAACGATACCCCACATCGGTAGTGGGGTGGGGGTGGTGACAGGGGGTGAGAGTGGGGGTGGATAAAGTAAAAAAATATTTTGAGGTTTCTGGTTCTTGTACACACACTAAATCACATTTTTTTTCATCCCCTTTAATAATGTGGTGGGTGTGGTAATGGGGGTGGCTAATGCCAACATTTTTTTTGAGATCTTAGCTTCTCTTGTCTATACTAAATATCAATTTTATGAACTCTTACCTGCTTGATTTACCTATATATTCCAAATTTACCCCAATTTACCCCCAACCCTTCGACGGAACAAGATGAAAATATAATCTAGTTCTAGATCTCGTTAAAGTACATATGTTTACCAAATTTCAAGTCAATATCTAACACTGTCAAGGGTCAAGCGTTGTAATCGAAGTTCTGTGTGTTGAGACATTTAGAGTTTAGGTTTAGGTTAGAACAGACAATTTTTACTTGTTAGGTTGCAGTGATTATTTATCATGTTAATGTTCTAACTGTTTATACATGAAGGTAACAAACTTGTATTAAAATGCACTCTGCAAGACTTTTTGTTATGGAGACCATTTCAAAGTCAAGAAAAAGAACATTTGAATGGGTACTCATCATAAGAAAAAACAGCAAATTACAAAAGTGTTCTAAGCATTTTATTTGTGGTAAGTTGTTGGAAAAACGGCCGTATTACAAAACTTGTGTCTATCGTTCTCGCTGTTACAGATTTAAATTACTCGCCAAACTGGTGGATAAAGCAGAGTGTATTCTTACCGGCTCTAGATTAGAATGTCATTCGGGTTTTAACTCCCTAAAAGGAGGGAAATGGCTTTAATGTGCTTTTACGAATTTTATTTAGTTTATGTTGGAATAAAGCGCAGTTGTTTTTCCCTATACGCCCTATACTAGGATGATTTAGAAAGGGAATTTAAAAACTCAATGTTGAAAAACTATGAAACTAAAACTGAGAAAGTGGTCTAAAATCGGTGAACATATAAACAGTCCGGAATGGCTATGAATGCGCTGAATTGTAGCTATAAGTGTCCTTTGAATTATGTATATTATAAGTACATGTTGTTTATTGCTTAGAGAGCTTAGCATACAGTACCTTATTATAATTATTTATTTTTTGTTATACTACAGACCTCTTCTTGGGAGGATCAATGGATAATAAATAATTTCTTTAGTAGATATACTTATATTGTTATGTTTTCAGTTGGATATGCATGTATATAGTTAATAGTAGTAAAAAATAAAACATAATAAAAACCGCTGCCCAAGGAATCACTACTTCCACATCCAGATTTTCTATCCAAGTCACTCACAACGAAAAAATTTTGTATGTGGAAATAATTGTTTATGGAACTTTAATAATATAATATTTGAAATCCTCTACCCCACATCGGTAGTGGGGTGGGGGTGGCGATAGGGGGGGTAGTGGGGGTGGATAAAGTAAAAAAATATTTTGAGGTTTCTGGTTCTTGTACACACACTAAATCACAATTTTTTTTCATCCCCTTTAATAATGGGGTGGTAATGGGGGTGGCTAATGCCAAAATTTTTTTTGAGACCTTAGCTTCTCTTATATATACTAAATACCAATTTTATGGACTCTTACCTGCTTGATTTACCTACTTACCCCAAATTTACCTCAATTTACCCCCCAACCCTTAGACGGAACAAGATGAAAATATAATCTAGTTCTAGATCTCGTTAAAGTACATATATGTACCAAATTTCAAGTCAATATCTCAAACGGTTCCTGAGTAAACGTGCGCACAAAAAAAAGTTACAGACAGACCGACAGACAGACAGACAGACCGACAGACAGACAGACAGACCGACAGACAGACAGACATTTTTTTTTTCGTTCAAACTTAAAATCTCGACGTTTCATGACATTCTAAGCCTATTTGAACAATAAAAATTTTTAAAAATTTTTTTGTCGTTACTATACTTCCACTGGATGTGGAAGTAAAAGGAAATATTTAATAAAATACAAATTATAGTTAACAAATTTATCTACTATACATGAAATAATAAAATGCATATTAGACATATTATATAATATTAATAAGATAAGATAAAAAAATTACAATTAGTGGAGTCAATAGAGTCTGAAAATATATTTTGATATCACTTTTACATAGATTAAAGTAAAAAGTTATAAACATAGACTCATCTTAAATGAGAGAAAAACTATTTGTTTGAATTTTGGTTTACAGAGGCGGCTACCATCTAGAATCTATGACCATCTGACTTTATCAGAATTAGGTAAATTGCTGGGAACTAGTCTGGATGTAAAATTATTATTTGACGTGCACATTGACTTTGTATGCAAAAAGTTAAATAAAGCTTATTTTGCTATTCTCCAGTTAAAAGATGTAGTGGATGAAAAGGAATTACTACAAACATATTATGCATTGGCATACCCCACATTTCTTATAATATAATTTGTTGGGGAAATGCTAAGGACAGAGAGAGAGTATTTATAGCTCAGAAAAGAATTATTAGGTTAATATATAACTTAAAACCTCGCGAAACATGTCGCAATATATTCAAAAATAAAAATATTCTTACAACACCCTGTATATACATATTAAAATGTTTATGCTTTACTAAGAAAAATATAAAGATTTTCGAAACTAGATCGGAAAATCCCTTATATAATACGAGACACGGCCAATTACTGTCGATTCCTAAGCATACCACTGCGAGATATGAATATTCTCCATATTATAACTGTATACTGTTATACAATGTGCTGCCAAATGAAAGTAGAAATATTGCAAGTTATTATAAATTTAAAAATAAAATAAAACAATTATTCATTTCTAATTCATTCTATGATATAAAAGACTTTACATATTCAAATTTATTAAACCTGTGATAAATTATGTTTAGTTTTTAAGCTGTATTGTCTATTTTTACTATTTTAGTGATAGTTGTGTTTAGTTGTTAGTATTATTCTTTTATCCAGTCATTTTATATATTGCCTATTTGTTTTTATTATGTTTGTAATAGAGTGTGCTACAGATATAGGTTACTGTTTATATTTACATATATATATATATATATGTTCACACATGCATTTCTCTTCTTGGCTTTGTTTTGTTTTTATATATTTCAACTACGATTTTGTAATTTTTGACTTACCATATATACAAATTGTAACTTAAATGGTCAATAAACATTCTATTCTATTCTATTCATATAATCGTGATGAAATTGTTTATGAATTATTTAAACAAAAAGAAACTTTTTTTTAACAAAATTATTATAAGTTGAAAAATTTTAAAGCAATGTAATTCAAATTGACATATTAGGGGGTTTTCGAGGTCGCTGAAACAGATTATGGTGTCAAAAAATCGTAATTCAAATTGGCCGATCCAATATGGCCGACTTCTATCAAGCAATAAAACAATTCAATACACTATTCAATTACAAACACAATTTAAATTTTCACATAAAAACTTAAAAGAAGCTGAGAAAAGTAATATTGTACATAGCATTACAAGATGATCTGTTACAAAGTGCCCAAAATACTTTTAAAATGGTCTGTGGGCACACACACAGCGCAGCGTGTGGGGCAGGTGATAAATACTGCTTACCGCGAAGATGCTATTTTACTTTCAATCTCTTTCTATTATTCAAGCAGTATAATTTGACTCATAGCCCTGTACTACGTGAAAATTTTTAATATGTTTTCGATATTTTAAACAGGATAAAAACTGTAGAAACAATCAATATTAATATTAAGTCGATTTACCGAAAAAACTTGAGTTTTTCAATATTTCGTGAAAAGTATGGGTTTATATATATTCCAAAATTTTTTCATCGTCAGATTTACTTATTTTGAGGTCCTACTATAAACATATGCTGCACAGGTAGGCTAAATAAATTTTTTTATAAAAATTATTAACGTTTATTTTACCCATAATTTCACGAATTTTACAGTATAAAAAATTGTTTTTTATTTTCGTAAAAAAAGGGGGTTAATTTAATTTTTAAGGTAAATCCCCTTAAATTACGCATTTCAAGCTTTAAAAATCTCACCTACAAAGATCTAATAACGCGATTTAAACCAGAGAAATAGGTGCTTAAAGTTAGTTATATATATAAAATATTATCATCTTCTCAAAATTTTGAAATTTTGGAAGTGTATATCTTCAAAAATAAATTTTTGAGATTTTTTTCTCTCATCGGATCTTTTTATACATTACTTCAAGAGTAAAATGTGAAAGACCTAAGTTTTTATCTTTATATTTTTAGAAATGGTAGAGCTTTAACTTATTTCATCGCAAATCTCCTTATGTTCCTACTTCATACCGTGCGTGTAGCGAAGCGCTAGGCATAGGGAGTAAAATTACAACATCGCGCGTGCCAGCTGGCGGAAATGAAATAACAGAGCTGGGATGCTCCGCTCGACGGAGGAATTTACGGCAGCTGTGTTGTCATATCCATCGCGCTACGTGAATGTACATGCCTAATGGGAAATTACACGCACGGTATATGTACTATTCCTACATACATTCATCTTTATATTTGAAAATATAATAATCCAATAGCTGCATGTTTCTTCTTTCATTTAAGCTTTTGTGAGGTCAATTTCATTAATTAGTTCAAAAGTTACAACGAATTAAGTGTAACGCGTCCGAGGCCGTGCACGGTTCGCGCGCCGTACTTAGGTGTCTCCGCGTTCCATTTTCGTGCGTTAAACAAAAAAATCTGGAGCCTACATTTTTGATCGTGTAAAAAAACTTCATATGCATTTTTGATGTGAAATTTCCCGTACTTTCGAATGGGGCGATTACTTTTTGAAAGAAAAAAAATATTTTAAGATATATTTGACAGACTGGTATTTTGCAAATATTGTGTTTAATAAAAAATTACGCTCAAGGACTATTGTTGGTAACTTTTGGTATGTTGTTCCTGACATGTTCCGGGATGTATTCTCAAAAGTTACCGCTTCCCAGAATTTTTCCGAAGTGAAAATCTCTATTGACTCCCCTAAATGGTTTGTATTGTCCACTCTATAGCTTTAACGTACCTTGCAGCTCTTGTACTTCCAACCACTGCAATGCCAAAACGATCGTCTCTTTTTAAAAATTCGCTGACCATAAATATATCTACCGCAAGTAGAATGTTAGAATTAGCTTTGACAAATATACTGCCCTAGTCGTTTTGACAAAAATATTAACAATAACAGCAAACACTAATCACTACTAGCTAAACGTCAACTTGGTCGTCTTCTTCCGTTCTGCGTATAAGTTCGCATCTAACTGCCGTTATGATGTCACCTCAGTTTTCTTGGCATATTCAAATAGTCGAAGTGTAATATTTTTTTTTAAATATGTTGCGCTTAGAATTTCTCTTCCAAATTAAATATATAACTAAATTAATGCCTCTACTACTATATTTCACCATTTTTGAAAATTCATCAACAATCCAGCCATCTCCTAAAATTGGAATACCATGTCGTTCTGTGATGAAAAGATATATTCTCCAAAAAATAAACAAAATCACTTTATGCTGAATAAAATAAAAGTGAAAATGTGTAAATTTCTTTAATATTTCCGACTGCAGTGCATGATACACTGACATACACGCTGGGTGCAGTTACTTATACCGTGCGTGTAATTTCCCATTAGGCATGTACATTCACGTAGCGCGAGAGATTTGACAACACCGGCAGCCGTAAATTCGTCCCTTGGTGGAGCATTCCAGCTCTGTTATTTCATTGCAACCAGCTGGCACGCGCGATGTTGTAATTCTTCTCCCCATGCCTACACACACGGTATACACTCGAGACGCTCGGAGCTCAGTCAAGTATTAAACTAACCCCACAAAATTTAGTTCCTAGCGAATATAAGGAGTTTGATGTTGAGGGAGCCATACGTACGAAACGCGTACAGTGCGAGCACATTTACTGATTTATTTATTTGAATTTTATTTCATTTTTATATATAAAAATAACAGTTAAAAAAACAAAAGTTAACGATGACACATCTGTGGATACAGAGCTTTAATTTCACAAAAGAATCATCAAAATCGGTCCAGTGGGAATCGCCGGTGAATCCAGAAAACAAAAGCGCCTTGTTTTTTAAATATATAGCTTGCTGATTCACTCATAATGAGATTCAACAACTAGAAACTTCAAATATTTTTAAAGTAACGCGTCAAAGTGCAGATGTTATAAAAAGTTGACGTGTTCCATATTAAGTCATTTTATAATATAGATTCTATCATTTGTAGAAAAATTCTGATACAATGAATCTTGTGGAGAACAGCTTCGTGTAAATTTCTAGCTATTAAATTAAAACGTGATTTTCCAAATTATCAAATTATTGTTCTCGACACAAAAGGCTTCTATTACATGCATGCACCGCAAATTTCCAATAATTAATCGATATTCAATTACACCGGTAATTGAGTGTGAATGAACAATGTTGATTGCGTGTTTTCATTAAACCGGTAACAAAGTGCTTAATTACAGCTTTTTGTCGCACGTGCTAAGGTTTCTAATTGGATGCATTGACACTCGTGCAGTTTTGCATTAAATAAGGTGGTTTTCTTTGTGAGTTTTAGTTGAAATTTGTTTTCATGACAAGTAGGATTTGCTCTTGATTAGCTTTCAACATTTAAAGTCAGTTTATTCCATCATTTCGATGCAAAACTATACGTAAGTAAAATAAGATACAGGTTGAAAAAGCGGAAAAGTAACTATAATAGTGTGGGATGTAATCAGCTTCAAGCAGGGAATGGAAATAAGCTTATCTTTTATCCGGCATATAATCAGACCATTCAATTGGGGATTTAACCATGCATTTTGGCTAGGATACGATTTTTCTTTTATTACGTGGAGAGGTTCAACGTAAGTTTTCAGGGCTCGGGGCATCCACTCATTTGGCCGCCATCTTGAAAATAAGGGTGTAAATGGTTTTTTTTAATACATCTTAAAAACTATAACTCCCACAAAAAGTTGGTAGAAAGCTTTTTGTAGAATAACTCCCTTAAAAATGGTTTTCCAAAAATAATATTTTGTGAAATTTCTTCTAATACCTACTACTATCAACTAACTCCCTTAAAAATGGTCTTGACCCGATTGGTGCGGGGGCAGCTAACACATGCTTATCCTGCTATGCCCTTTAGGGGATGAAAAACTATTATTTTTAATAACTTTTTTTCTATTAATTTTATAAAAAAAATGCGTCAGGGCTTTTTTATTGAGCATTTTATAACAAATATTTTGATCTTTTAATTTTTTATTATATTTTTATATTAACTTATTAATGTATTTTTCATTAATAATATCATCTTATTTATAATTAATATACAGTGTCCCCGGAAGTAAATTTCTTATTCTTGATTTGCCGAGAAAAAGTCATTCAAATTTTGCTTGTCTTAGGAAGTCATAAACAGTTGTCAAACTTAAGATAAATTATACAGGGTATTCAAAAATTTAGAAAATTTTAAGCAAACTAACTTTTTTTACATTTTCATTGAAAATAGTTGAAAGATTCTACTTTTACTTGATGAAAATTCATATCAACACTAAAGTGTAACAAATAATAAAATGTTTTTTAAAATCTTCACTGTATATTAAGTCAACATTACAATTGTTTCGCTAAACAATAGCTTCATCAGATGTGACTACAAGACTACTTACAATTAAAACTAGTGAACCTTAACTACCTAAAAGTTTATGACCTGAGAAATAATTTATTCTATAGCCTAACCTGAATTAATAATCTATTACTGGAAATGGAATTAAAATAAATTTACAAGAGGTGAATTATTTACGTCTGTTTGATCATTAAGTAAAATATTAGATTTTTTTTTATCTATTATTTATTTTTCAAAAAACCATTTCTATGTTCTTTTATACGTATTTTAAATTTTCTACCTGTTTGTCCAACATGTATCTTAGAGCAAGTTCCGCAAGTAAGCTTATATACTCCCGACAAATCTTCTTTTTTGTTTCTATCTTTATTGTTTTTAATATATGTACTTAAGGTATTATTAGCAGGCCCCCTAAAAAGGTGGGGGTCAGTAGATACCGTGGTACCGAGGCCCGGTTCGACCAGTAAACGCAATCCTCGCTCATGAATTATTTTAATTAACAAAATTTTTTTTTACATTTCTCCCTCCCGCTTATCAAACATTAAATGCGGTAAGTGCGGGGGCCCACTAGAGACCTTGACAAAAATTTTGTTTCCAAATCCCCCCGCCCCGCTCGTCAATTATTAAGCGGGGGTGCCGCCAAAGATGTTGGCAAAAAATTTATTTTCAAATCCCCCCCCACGCTCATCAATTATTAAGCACGGAGGCCCGCCAGTGAATTTGGTACCGGGACTCATGATTTGATGTGGGGGGCCTGATTATTAGTCCTATGTGCTATATTCAGACCCTGCCTCTTTAAACACAACGTCGTTTTGTCAGTTGGCTCTCCAATATAAGTTAAATTTTGAATTTTTATCATTCAGAACCGGAAATATACTTTTAATAATTTATGTTGTTTTTTGTGTAATATATTATCTACCAAAGAAACATGGTAACCCTTGTTCGTGGCGATTTGTTTAATCAGGTTTAGTTCTTTGTTAAAGTCATCATCTGATAAATGGAAAGTTTAATAAGGATTCCATTATTATCAGATGATTACTTTAACAACGATTTAGGAGTTTAAAAACAATAAGGATAGAAACAAAAAAGAAGATTTGTCGGGAGTGTATAAACTTACTTGCGGAACTTTCCCTAAGATGTATGTTTGACAGACAGGTAAAAAATTTAAAATGCGCATAGAAGAACATAAAAGTAGTTTTTTGAAAAATAAAAATAATCGACATTTGCTACCTATTTACTATTAGAAAATCACTAATTCAACTATAGTTTTGATAACCTTCACACAGCTAGTAAAGGACCAAAACTCGCGTTGCTTGAGGGCTTAGAACTTAAATATCTTGGATGGTGGCTTATTGAAGGGCCTTCTTGTATTAATTTGATTCGTTCATTTTTTTCTTTCTCTTCTTCATTCAGTTTATTTGTCCAATGTTGCAGTGGTATGCATCTTCTCGTGTACATATTATCATTTCTTCTCTGTATTATAGAAAAGTTGTATAACATAAAAATTAATATCTCAGTAACAATAATTCATACATCGAACTGGTTTTAAGAAATATTAAATTCACTTATTTGATGCGTGTGATAAAATATTTATTTTTCATTTGTTATTTTATTTGAGTATATTTCTGCCTGAGGCTATAAAAAACGTTTTTAATCTTGTTATTATTATCATTCAACCTTTACCACCAATTTGTCTGCGTTGATATTTTATTAGAATATAATTTCACGTGATACACTTAAAAATAAACCTGCTTACAATTCTGCTACTACTATTTATCTAAATATATGTATGTGATTCCCGCAGGAACATTCTACTGATACATTTTCATTTTATTATCTATGTGTTAGCCAATTTTGTGGCTAATTAACTTTGTGCTAGAAAATGGCGTCAATTCTTGGCTCCAACACACAAGCAAATTCATTATTTGTTGATGAATGCAATTATAAGTAATAAATTTGTATCTTACTTCTTGGTATAAATAGATTAGATATGCAGAAAGCTTGGAAACAAGAAAAAACTTGGCTTAAATAGATAGCCAGAAACACCTTATTCAATATATGATAATTCGATAAACGTAGAAATTGAACGGAGCGCATTTAAAATTAAATCCGGAAGTATACTCGTTTCTTAAAGTTTAACATTCATCATTTCATTTTCTAAAATTAGTTCTCGCACTGTCGTAACAGAAGTGTCTTTCATAGCATTTTACACTCATTCAATTTTAGCAGAGATATTAGAGCTTTAGAGCTTTATTAAATTGAATTAAGAGACCTTTATAAAAAAGAACATGACAAAAGAAAGATAAATAGTAAAAACATAAATAATAAAGTACACAAATCCTTAAATCAAATAGAAAGGTACTTTAAGAATTATACAATATTTAAGATATTTATACTATATTTATTTTTTTGTATTCTATTTTCTCTTAATAAATTAATTAATAAATTAATAAATAATAAATAGATCGTTTAGTCCAGTCAACGGAAGGTTTCACCTCTAACTTGAGTGCTAATGGATGGATTTTGATGAAACCTTGTGCAATGTGTTTGTAATGACGTTAATAATACAGTAAAAAAAGACTAGAGTAGGAAATGATCACAAAGGGTAGAAAACACCCCTTTTATCGCGGGTTCCGCAACTTGTAGAATTAGGTCAAAAATGAAAAAGAAAATAATATATTCCAAAAAATGCATATTTCTCGAGATATGGCTACTCTAAAATTTCTGAAAGTGTGGGAGGGGAAATGTAAAAGTTGATACAAAAATCTGAAAAAATTCGTATGAATGTATCATCGAAATACAAGACTTTTTTTTATTTTAAACTTTTTAGACCATGTGTATCAGTCATTATAATTTGGGGGGACTGAATGAACCCTTTACCACGGGTTTCTGAGGTCATATGGAGCAAAAAATTCGGGGAAGGTAGCTTTCAAATATGGCAAATATGGCGGCCCGACTATGAATTTTTAAATTCAATTATCTCGAAATCGGATGAAGCAATCTTGAATTTCTAACGTGACTTTAGAGTGGCTTGAACATGTTCATCTTGAAGAACAGAGTTATGGAATGCATGGTGCGCCTCACGGCTCAGAGAAGTTAAGCATTCAGAGAGCATTGAGAACTGTGTACCAGAAACTTACTCGTGCTTAGCAACTCAAATCCAATGCACCGAGAGCTGTGGGTGCAAGGGGTGTACCAAAGCAACAGTAGATGAGGAAGAGTACAATTACAATAGCTGCAATAGTGACTCTAGTGAAGAAGAATAAATTCAAGTTTATTAATAATATTAATAAGGCATTCTTATTTCTCTTAATTGTTCACATATCCCTCTGTTGCTTTCAAATATGGCTGGCCGCCTCGTCTCGCCTCACGGTGCTCAAAGCACCGAGCGCTTTGTCAATGCGCTCAACCCCGCCTCGTCTGCTTTGAATCTCGATATCTCGGGTTCTGTTCATCCGATCTTCAATTTCTTTTTTGCATTTTAAAGGTGAGATGTTTCTCTAAACTCTTATTTACAACATGTTCTCAATGTACACAATCGTTAGTCCAATAAACAGCAAAACGCAAATTTAAAAAACCTTATTTTTCGTTTTTTGAGTTTTGACCGATAAATACTATTTTTTCGGTCATAAACATTAGGAACAAAACTGTAGTCCGTTCATTCACCTACATTTAGAAAAAAAAGAAATTCAAGATTGCTTCATCCGATCTCGAGATAATTGAACTGAAAAATTCATAGTCGGGCCGTCATTTTGAACGGCCGCCATATTTGAAAGCTACCTCCCCATGATGGACCACCCGACTTTTTTGCTCCACATGAGCCCAGAAACAGCTGGTAAAAGTTTCATTCAGTCCCCCCCAGTTATAGTGACTTTCGGAGTTCTGCCATATGGTCTATTTCTGTAAAGTGCGTTTTCACCGAGTTTTTCCGGGAAAACATGAAAAACTACCCCTTTCTTTGAAATTGTAGCGCTTTAAAAACATGTAATTTAAAAATTTGAAAAAATTTAGACGTATGCGTTGAGGCCTACTAAATGTTTTTTGTCTTTTGGAATTTTTTTGTAACTTGCTAATTTTCCTAGTTACGAGCAGTTTTTCACGATAAACAATATACTACAGTTCTGCACATTAAAAAATTCATGAAAGTTCGAAAAATTAGCGTGATATATAGCGTTATATATATTATTATAAAAAAATATGACACCTATATAGTTATACCATTTTTAAAGGTCCAATATAATTTTTAAATTGAAAATTTTAAAAAAGCTTTCAAAAAATGTGGTACATTATTTATCGTGAAAAACTGCCTATAACTCGGAAAATTCCAAGAGACAAAATATATTTAGAAGGCCTCAATGCATATGTCTGAGTCTTTTCAAATTTTTAAATTACATATTTTTAAAACGCTGCAATGTCAGGGTATAGATCACAAGCCCATGCTAAATTTTTAGGGGGTCATACGATACCGCTTGAAAAGGTATAATTTTTGTAGTGCTACAGAATTAAATCACTTTGAGCCCTATACCGTACATTTTAGGTGGGACATGGGAAAGCCGCGGAAAAGTGAAAATCGTAACTCACGGGGGTTGCATTTTTTCAAACGATCCTGTACGGCTACGTTTATTTGGACTGTATTTATATCTGTGACTCTAAAAAGAGAATGCCGTACAAAAATAATGGGACAGAAGTACAGAAATAATTTTCGTTTTCCGAAAAGTGACCTCTATGTACTAAGGTGATACGATACCATACGGCTTTTATGAAATTCGATTTTTATATTAACAAGGATGAACTTTTTTGCTATGCCGTACAAATCAGTTGGACCATGGCCAACCGAGATCAACCCCCTTCCCAGACCTCTATTAAGGGTGGTGATTTGATACCACATAAAACTCAATTATTTTAATACTATTTTATATAATAGTAATTTTTATTACCATGCCGTACATTTTAGTTGGTACATGTGTCTGGAAAATTGGATTTTCCGTCCCAGAGTGAGCTTTTCTGAATAAAAAATTATTGTAAGACTTTATTAAATTCGAGCAATACTTGATATTGTAATTATTCGAAACCAGTAATTCAAAATTAATGGACCTGAAACGCAAAAGGATTTTCCAAAAATTTTCCGAATGTCGAAACAGTGCATAAATAAATTATACTTTATAAAAAATAATATTTATCAAAATATGTAATAGAAAAGCTGAAAAATATTATTTTCTATTAGCCGGTAAAAGGCTCAGGTGGCAAACGCTTTGAAGGGCAAACGCTTCGAAGGGCCCATTTTTTCGGAAGATAACCTATATATAATCTACAGTATAAAGGCCCGGAGGTGGCATTTGTTTATTTGCCGCCCGGTTAGATCCGCCACTGGAGCGAGACCCCTAAATTCGACACATGCTATACAATTCTCGAACATACAAAAACAGACAGTGGATTCTTATGTAAAAACACCTCACAAAACATATTTTTGAGGTCGCGTTTTGTTTTGGAATTGCGAAATTGGAAAAAATTGCACTTTTTCATACTTTTTCCGAAAATCACTATTTTCGCATTTTTAATGTTCCCACTCCTCGATATCTGTTATTCGTTGTCATAAAAATTTAATATTTTAGTATTGCAATACTCAAACATTTCGCTTTCCAACGGTGTACACAAAAATAATATATGTTTTGATGTGACTGAAAAATAAATAAGTATTAATGAAAGAGTTACCACTTTTGTATACTTTACAGCGATAAAGTGTGGATCGAGGTAACTTTTTTAGTTGGAAAAACCGTTTGCCTAAAAATAAACGTATGAAACATGCTAACATTTTTTACATTGCAAAGACTGTAACACATAATTTTTTCATAAGGTTTCCAAATAAGTTAACCCAAAAAAGAAAATTTTGGGTAATTTGTACACATTTTTTATAATTAATTACGTTACATTGTATTTTAAAGTTTAGAAGTGATACATATATAAGTACCAATTTCTTACTTTACTTCAAGAAAAATTCGTCTCTGAAAAATATATTTTGTTCTGGTATTTCATTGCGGCCCATCTAAAATGTACGGCATTGTGATTGTTTATCAACTTTTGCTATTTTCAATGATATTTTGCAAGCGCCGTACGGTATCTAATGACCATTAAGGGTCGTGTAAATCGCATGATTATCATAATCTAGTGTCTAAAATCCCAACAATGAAAATGTACTGCATGGACACATTTGTATTCTTCTTTAGTTAAGCAAAGGAAAAACGATGTAAAGTTGAAAAGCTATCCATTGTATTAAAAAATAGAGGACTTTTTAAATTGCATGATTTTTTAAAAATTCACTTGTTTTGAAATATTCTAATTTTATTATTGTCCATTATTTTTTGTACGGCGACTAAATAAAATACAAATACATTAATCCAAAAAATAAATAGCCGTACAGTATCAAATAAACTTACCCTAGAAAACGTGAGTTTTTCCCTTTCTCGAGGGTGATTTTTTTATTTACATTGATAATACCCCTTCTTTTTAGACCGGTCATTTTTTTTTTTAATGATTTTAAATGTCGTATAATATTTTGGAATTGATGCCATACAGGATCAAATCACCACCCTTAATAGAGGTCTAGGAAGGGGGTTGATCTCGCGTTTGCCACCCCATGGTCCAACTGATTTGTACGGCATAGCAAAAAAGTTCATCCTTGTTAATATAAAAATCGAATTTCATAAAAGCTATACGGTATCGTATCACCTTAGTACATAGAGGTCACTTTTCGGAAAACGAAAATTATTCCTGTACTTCTGTCCCATTATTTTTGTACGGCATTCTCTTTTTAAGAGTCACAGATATAAATACAGTCCAAATAAACGTAAGCCGTACAGGATCGTTTGAAAAAATACAATCCCGGTGGGTTGCGAAAGAATGTCTTGTATTTTGATGATACATACACCTGAATTTTTCCAGATTTCTTTTCAACTTTTACATTTCCCCTCCTCCATTTTTAAGAATGTTCGAGTGTCCATATCTCCAAAAATATGCATTTTTCGAAAAAATTCACGGCAGTAAAAACATCTTATTTTGGACCAAAAAAGGTAAATACATTGTTTTTTTTTCCATTTTTGACCTAATTCTACAAGTTATAAAAGGGGTTCTACTCTTTGCGATCATTTCCTACTCTAATCTTTTTTTACCTGTTTTACTAACGTCATTATAAACACATTGCACAAGGTTTCATCAAAATCCATTCATTAGCACTTAAGTTAGAGATTTTGGTCATTTTAGCGCGCTCCGTTGACTGGACTAGTTGTTGAAACCGTTTAAATTGTAGAAATCTTTTATCGATTCTGGTAATTCGTTACATTTATGGAAACATTTGGAATACAAGGTATTCATAGTATAAGATAGTTAGTTCTTGTAACATAAATATTGTTTGTACCCCGTGTAATATATCCATGAATATATTTGTTAAAAGTAATGTATCGCTGGAAATATTTATTTTAAATACAAAAATCATAGTAAAGTAGTACAATTTATTTTCTACTGAAAACCAGTTAAAAAATTTCAACATTGATATTATTGGATTCAGACCACTCGTCTTCTTACTAGAGGGCGTTTAGTTGATCGAGGCGCAGGGTCTACTGATACTATGAATTCTGCTGTATTAGAAGTATTTTTGCATGAATAAATTATATTATTTTGACAGTTGACAATTGCCAAATTCTGTTCAGTCATTTATAATTTAATGATTTTTTTCTACACCTATTTAATTATATGACAATTATTAGCATATTTTTGGTGAAAAATCGTGCCTATAATTCACTGTAGTGAATTATCGATTCATAATTCACTGCATCCGGCCAATCACAAAGACAAATTCAGAAATCATTGTTTCGCTGATTCAATGATATTTTAAATCGACCGCGATCAACTCTTGCTGCTGCGGCTGACAATCAACTCGCGTGACAGTGACAAGGGTACCGCCATACCGCCACATTGTTTGTTTACGTTTTGGACTTATTACGAATAGGTACCGATTAATGCTATCAAATTTCAGCCTAATTTATTTGTTTGGTGTAGAAAAAGCATAGTATTACATTCGCGATTATGGCCATTATTCACTCAGATGATTTGCGAGACTCGCCTACGGCTCGTGGGCTCAAATGTGATCTTCGTGAATAATGGCTATCATAATCGCTCATATAATAATATACTATTATTAATATTATTGAAATAATAAAACATGTCAGCAAATAATGTTATCCTTGCAATGGGTCGCGTGCGCCAACGTCACAGATTTTGAGACTTTAGGAAAAACAAACAGCTGTCATTGAATTATCCGCCTATTGAATGTTTTTCTTTAAAGTGTACTTTGCTGTGTTTGTGTCATTTAAAAGCTTAATGTTGGATTATTTAACATCTGCAACTATTCTTAATACTTTTATATCCTCAATTTTGTTTGTCAGGAAGACGGTTAGTTCGTATTTTGCAGAATTGTCTCATGGTGTAGAGGTTAGGTATACTGCTGCCATCGAATTAAATCCTTATATTTTGAGAAAAAAATGCTTTAGTATAAATATTAATGTACTTTCAAATATTACACATAGGGATACTGCGAATTACTTGGTTTTTGAGAGAAGTACATAGACAGAAGGATGAGTTCAAAGCATTCAAAAGTCTTGAAGCTGTTTGTGGTTGGGTAAAAGAAGTACTGTGCAAGAAATTTACAAAATAAAAGCTTGTTGCAAAGGTAAGAATTGTTATCAGTGATCAACCATTCTTTTCATATATACTTGCCTAATTAAATGTCGCTTTATAAATAATTGCTAACGTACAAATTCATTTTTCAGGTTATGAACTCGTAGCATCGTGAACAAAAGCAATTGACTCCTTGGACTATTGCAGATTCAGACGGTTCCTTAGTACTTACTGTGAATGTGTTGCTAGTCTAGACAAAACATGTTCACTACTTAGTGACAAGAGCATTTCCTTTTAGATTTTTAGCAGTAAACATGGTTATGGTCAAGGAATTAACCGCTGTAAATTTTGTGAAAAAGATCTCATATAAATTAAGCAATGAAGATTGAGGTGCTACCGTGCGTGTAATTTTCCATTAGGCATGTACATTCACGTAGGATGATAGATATGACAACATAGCTGCCGTAAATTTCTCCGTCGAGCGGAGCATCCCAGCCTGTTATTTTATTCCAGCCAGCTGGCACGTACGATGTTGTAATTTTACTCCCTATGCCTAGCGTTCGGCTACACGCACGGTATAAACTATTTGAGGTACCTATGTAATAAGACGTACACAATTTCTTCGTCTATAATGTATCTATAGATTGGACCATTTAATCCATCGTAATTTCTATAAGAACTTTATTTTTCATATATTGTTATGTAATTTGTCTTATAATATATGTAAGTCATTTGTTCATTATTATACTACTACTATATATTGTTACAGTAAACTGAAATAGTCAATTACGTCGAACTTGTACTTAGGTACATGCATGCAACTGAAAGCAAAACAAAATATATTCACTAATTAAATAATTTATTATCCAAGGTCTATTAGTACTTCTAAGAATAATCGAGAAGAAAGTTATAAGTTATAAAAGTTTATATTATAACAAAAAAAAAATGATTGTAACATAACATATTCTTTATATTAATATCTATCTAAGAATTAAAAGTAACATTCATAGTTTATATATAACTCAAAGGGCTTTTATAACTACATTTAACACTTTCATAGCCCATTCAGACTTCGTTTATGTGTTCACTGAACTTAGACCACTTCAAAGTTTTAATTTTATACTTCCTCAATGTCCAATAGTCCAACATTGAGTTTTTAAACACTACACGATATGCTTTAAAAAGGCACATTGCATCACTTGTTGACAGCGGGTAGCTACTTTGGAATTTCCTTTCTTAATTTATGTACTTCATCAAATATCTTTATGAAGCCTGCACACCTTCGCTCAATTAAATTAAAATCAATTAAATTAAATAAGAAATAATTATTAAAAATCCTGACAAACCAATATAAAATGTTAATTTTCTTTACCACGAATTGTTTATTGCTTGTTTGAGCAGCAGTAATTATTATCATAAGCAGTTTCAGTTTCATATATGGGTTTTAAATTATATCCCTTATTGAGAGAGGATGTCCAACTGGACGTATCATCATGGTCTTGTAATACGGCTGTTTTTCCTACAACATAAACCCACGTTAAAAATCAAATCCTTACATTAATATGCAACAACGTACCACTAATAAAATCCTTGGAAGTCTCTTGTAAGATCATTTCTTTTAATTGTTTGAAATCGGTTGCAGTCTTTTAATCTCTAACTTCTTCTGGTTGTAAATGGAGGTTATTTTATAAAAATTGGCATTGTTTCGGACTGTCACACTTCCACAATTAATAATAAACCAAAAACTTGTTATTTTGTATGTATAATATACATAGAAACAATAATATTACGAAAAGTGCAATCAGTTGCCATTTGACAGTTAAAGAATTTCAGTTTGTTTTTCCTAAGGTCTCAGACTGTGACGTCACGCGCACGCGACCCATACTACATTGTCCAGTGTCAAAAGTAACAACTATTGATTGAGCGGTATAAAAATCTGTATTGACAGTTAAAAACTGCCAATATGACCATTTTCCCATCATTTTCGATAAGTTTTAATGTCATTTTCAGCAACCAAAAATGAATCGAAAAACACTGTTTCTGCACTTTTGTCAGGATGGGCAAGAAATACCTATGTTTTAACATTGTTCTTTACACAATACTACAAAACTGTAAAAATTTTAGCACTAACTAATAAACAAAGAAAAGTGTATAAACGACAAGGTGAAATTGGTACGAAATCAAAAGATACTAAAAATTCGACAAGTGTTCTTAACTTCCTGGTGTTATGTCAGTACCTTGACATAAAGCACCTCACCACGGTAATTAGTGAAACGTCTTTCACTAATGGTACTAACCGTAATTGTACAGTGTATTTTAGGCAATAACCTAAAATACACCATACAATTTAAAATACCTCGTAAAACTAAAAAAACTCAACATAAATCGACAAATGGCTTTCTCGCTTGGTAGCTAATTATAGTAAGCAAGTGTTATAACAAAAATGTCCTGCACAGGCAGTGCTTTACTATAAATTTTAGGCAAAATTTTGTTGGCAAAGGAGATAAATGTACGCTAAAGCATAAAAAGAATATTTATTTTAAAACAGATGTGCACTACAAGGCACATATGGCTGTCCTCCAAAATAAATCAGTTATGGATGGTGAAATCTGATATCAAACGATGCGCAAGGATAAATAAACTGTATTAAAATATTGAATACAATACTTATGCAATTCAAGATATTTTTAAGCCCGAAAGTTTCCTATTAATTAAATAGAAAAAAAACTATTATTAAAATATATAATACAGTATTAAATATATTGAATAAAAATAATGATCAGCTGGGTCTGTCATAAGGAAAAAGCTGTTAGCGAACTACAATGTTTATGGCGTCAGCTGACGACCTTTCCCCCCTCTTATCATCAGCTGGCTCAATTTTTCGTCAAATACATTATATCTATTCTATAACAGAATTTGAACCTTGATGAAATTACTAAAATTTGAACCTTTAATCAACATGTTTATATGAGCAGCAGACGTATTATCCACCGCCATTTAGCAGCTGACTATGATTTTTTGTCGCTTTTTAACATTACTAACCGACATACAAAATTTCAACATTGATGGTATGTTTTTGTTTCAATACATTTTTTACACGTGGGAGGCCCTCCAGCACCTATCTACACCGTTACTTGAACAGCTGACGACCGTTTCGTGTATGTGTACGTAATAAACTATTATATAAATGAAAACTAGCCTTAATGAAATGACTAGCTGTCTCCCGGACTATAACATAAAAATCGGGTAAGTTTGGCCTTGGCCAAGTTTACCCCAATCCCGGGACAAAGTTGCCGCAAAGTAAAAACCACTTATTACGGCAAATCAAAATGAAGATACAAATTTTTTATTCTTATATTCTATTCTGCAATAATGTACGAAAAGAAATTACACTTACCTCTAAAGTACTCCAGAGCAGTCGCACATATGAAGTTTACAGGTTACAATTGAAGAGCTAAGTGGATAAAGGTGTTATGTCACACTTTTAAAGTTTTGAGTAAATTAAATAAAACGGTTTTGAGTTGGAACTTATTTATTTTGTCTTCGATTCAAATAAATAATACCTCATAAAATAGATAATTTTGGGTTATGTTCTTTTGTTTACACTAATATTAAAGAACAATATCAAGCTGTTATGAAACTAGATTTTTCTGTCTAAAACTGTGTACATCCACTAAAATTACTGGTTGTATGTATGACATGGCGCCTTTATAATTAAAAAGTTTCTATAAAATATTACAAATTTAGAATTCACCGTTTATTGGGTGTTAAATCTATATCAGAGGCGTTCAAAAATTGCATAAAGTAATTTTTTTTAAAAATGCGACATAACACCTTTATCCACTTAGGTCTTCAATTCTGACTTAATCACTCGTTACCTGTTGTTTACTTGCACGGCAACACTAGTAGTTATCAAATCATGAACTATTATAATACTGACTGAAAAATTCTTCCACTTAGCGATTGACATTGAAATCTGCAGAATTTGGTTGCTCGTTGAGCAATTATAGTAGATATGATTTTATTCTTGCAGGTGCACTGTGAGGAAATTACGGATTTTACTGTTCAAAAATCCCTAGAGACCTTAATATCCATTGTATCGGGATAATTTTTTTTAAATTAAAGATAATTAAATTCCCTGCACATCTGTCGAGGCAAATTTTTAAATGACTCGGTCAACTTTTATTAATGACATAATAAACTACCACAAAACTGTACAAAAGTATATTAAAAATTTAAATAATGAACCAATATATCGCTATATTCATATGAAAATTAATTTTTTTTGCCTACACGTAGTACATAAACTATATAGTAGTAAAATCAAACTGACAAATACATGATTTGACAGATGACAGCTGTCAAAAAGATAAAATTAACACAAAAGTATATAAAAAAAAAATATTTAAAAATTCGCCTCGACAGATGTGTAGGGAATTTAATTACCTTTAATTTAAAAAAAAAATATCCCGATCCGATGGATAATCCGAGATTTTTCAACAGTAAAATCCGGAATTTCCCCACAGTGAGGTGGGGTAAAGTTACCCACAAAGGGTTAATGTTACCTCGGTCGACTGGTACATGTAATAAACTAGGTGATAGAAATTCTAGGTCTCATTCTTTTTTGAAAAATCTTTAAGTAATAATAGGATTGCATCAGTAACTTCATTGTTTACGTTTAATAAATAAAATCTACTTCAAATCTTCCTCATTAATCTTTAATCTCCAAAGCTAAACGAACTATCAATCCACTTTTAAAATAAATTACTGATTACTGTGTGTTTCTTTAGCAAGTTATATCGCCCCTCGGTGAAAACCTTGCCTGTTGCGCGATACTTCTACCTACATTACTCAAACGCATTTTACTACTTTACGAAATAAATCTTTTCCTTAAACTCTGTTTTATAGAAAAAAGAATCCTGGCGGTAGCTGCAATTCCCTTTTCAACCATACTTGATCTTTTTAAGTGTGCTCTCCAGTCTCCTGATGCCGTGAAAATACCCGGAAAATAGACGATTCTTAACCTCGAGTTCTAGACAATCGGCGAGGTAGTCTCACAATACACTGCTTTTCCGAGGTATTTCCGAGAATAATTTTAATTCATCTCGTTTAATAATAGTACAGGGAAAGATTGAAAAAAATGAGAGTAACTCGAAAAAAATTTGTGCAGACTTTAAACTTTGGTTATAAGTTTAAAATAGGAGAAAGTTCACGAAGCAAAAAAGTTTAGGAGTTTTACGGATCCGCGGAAACCTATAGGGGATAAAAAAAACGATGTTTCTCTATTTTCTCGGGAAATATAGCATTCCCAAAAAAAATAGGTAAAAAAAAAGTTGTTTCTGGCAAAATTATCTTTAATTTGATATTTTTTAAATTAATTTTATGGCAATAATTAACCGAAATATGTCCATTTTTCGATGGGGGGGGATGGCGGATGGAAGTGTTTTAAAGGGGCAAAATAAATTGAGCATCTGGGTGATGCTAGATATTAACGAGAATGAGGTGAGGTACGGTACCAGTTTCAGTGAATGGACCTCGATCGGCGAAGTTACGCACGCCGGGCCGAGTCCATTACTTTTACTGGTGACCGTATCTCATCTCGCCGTCCTGGTTAAGTGGTAGAGTAGCATTAGCTAAACTTCGCCAGGACGTTAATATAAATAAAGGCATTAAAAAAATATAGCATTTTTGAAAGAAAAATTAATTACTGAGCAATTACAATAACAAAATGTTAACAAAAATGTGAAAATGCACATTGAATCGGCCATAACTTCTTTATTTTTTGTGATGTAGAAACAAACAAAAATCATTTTAAATATTGATTAATTACCTTTAATTTCGTTTCTTAAAATGTTTGATGGAAGTGTCACAGTTTCTAAGATATTCAACATTTTAAACTAAATACTTCATCCGATGCCATCTATAAAATTGAATATCTCCGAAACAATTAACCCTACACAAATATATAAATAAAATAAATTTGGACCATGAAATATTATTAAATAAGTTAAAAGTTATCAATATAAGAGGTGTCGTTCTTAAACTATTTCAGAATTATTTAACGAATAGAATACAAAAAGTAAAGATAAACGACACCACAAGTAAACCACAAACAGTTATCAGAGGCGTCCCACAGGGGACTATATTAGGTCCTATCTTGTTTTTAATTTATATAAACAATTTGCCACTATTGAAAAATATAGATGGGCATCTTATTTCCTATGCTGATGACACAGCAGTAACATTCGTTGATAGTTCTTGGAATGCAGTATACAGAAAAGCAGAAAAATCTATGAAACATATACAAAATTGGCTAAACGACAGTCTGCTGAGTCTCAATGTTACCAAATCCAAATTTATAATGTTTACAACCGCCGATATAAGCCAACCAGAAACATCTTACCTCAAGATACATAAAAATGACTGCAATGAGATACCTAACTGTGACTGTGACTCATTAGAGAAAATAAAATATGTTAAGTACCTGGGTGTGATGATAGATCAATATCTAAGGTGGGGTGAACAGGTGAATTATTTGATACGGAGGCTTAGAAGACTAACGTACAAATTTTATCAACTACGAGACATCTTAAATAAAACAAATTTGCACACAGTGTACGATGCTTTAGCTGAGTCCATACTAAGGTACTGTATTATAATCTGGGGTGGGTTATATGAAAATAAATTAAAAAACTTTCAAGTAATGCAGAACACATTGTTAACACATTTTATTTAAAAAAGACAAGCAATACGCATCAGAAATTCTCTAGACCGAACTAAGTAAATTCAATATAAGGGAATTATACACATACCATGCTATGCTATGGATGCACAGATCACAAACAGACCTTGTTAATCATAACTATCAAACAAGGAATCAAGCTAAAATGTCCGTTCAGATACCACTTAGAAAATGTCATACTCAAAGATTTATATTTTATTACGGGCCAAAGCTGTATAATTTATTACCAGTAACAATAAAAAATCTTAAAAGTACATATATATATAAAAAAGATCTAAAAAAGTTTATAAATGAAAATTATGTTATCATACAAAACATATTTAAAAACTAAACATTACATTTAATTCGCTTACTTATCAATTTACCATTAACACTAGCTAGAAAGCAGACCTTATAAATTTACACATCTTTCCTCCTCCTCATTTGTTAGTAACTTATAAATTTATAATACTTTTATATGATGAATCTAACAATTTTTATTTTTATTTGTTTTATACTTCCATGGATATGGTATAAGCACACTTACAACACAAGTTACATGTGTAACTTAGGTAAGTTGCTAAGTCATTTTTATATACTTAACGGAATGTAATTATTTTTAGTTATAAACAACATTGTTTTCTTCTACCTAATAAAATTGAATTGAATTATTATTCTCAGTTTATAATCTTCATTTTTGATGTCCACCATATTTTCTCTTAAACTAATATTTATTGAGATATTTCCAGAGAAACAAGAATGTTACGTTTTTTTCTAAAATCTCTTTACAGTTTAAAATGCAATTTTTTTTCTAAAGCAAGCGCTGTAAGCCGATGAAAAAATTTGAGCGTCTAGGTCACACTCTATATTAACGAAAAACAGTATATGGGAATATATTCTTTTAATTACTGACTACTTACATTAACAAAATTGCGACGTTTTTATTAAAAAAAAAATGTGAAAAGTACTTGCTTTCTGTCATAACTTTTTTGTTCTTTATGCTACAAAAATAGGGAAGAAATCAGTTGAAAGCCTAATTAATAGTTTTTCATTTTGGTTATTAGCGTTTTTGGCCTATGTGCCACAGTTTCTGAGATATTTAACATTTAAACTAAGTATCCTTAATTTGGTAGCTTTCTTATTTGTCTTTGGCATGTTTTTGCTCAATGTAATACCTTTCGAGTTATTGGACGAAAACGTATTTGAAATACCACTTTTTCAAAAAATCAAAAATTTTATGGTACTTAGTTATAACTTAAGTCTATCAATTTATATGAAAAGTTACATAGAACCTTTTCTTCTTAAAATTTAATTCTCTCAGCTCCAATGGTTTGTATGTGAGTATACAATATATCAGTGAGAATAACACAATCAATTTTGAACGGTCGTTTTTAAGAGCGAGAGTTCCACAGGGTTCAATATTGGGCCCTGTGTTACTATATTAGTTAGCTTGATTTTATTATTATTTCTTTTCATTATATGCTGATGATCTTTCTAAGATTACTTTAGATTCTATGCATAATGTGCACAATGTTGTAGAATGTTGTAGTACATTTTTCAATATACATCAGTAGTTGTATTTCAATGCAGAAAAAAGTCAGTTCCATATTAGACAGAAAAATTGTGAGTCTATTTCATTTAAGGTCAACGAGTCGTTTATAATAGGTACACATGAGAGTATAAAATTTTTGGGTTTACATATTGATGAATATTTAAGATGGAAGTCACATTGTGAATATTTGATTTCCAAACTAGCATCAATTTCCTTTTTATTTAATAATATTAAAACAGTGCTTATTGAGTAAGGGTACGAACATGCCGAAGATACTACACTGCTAGAGGTGCAGGTCGCAGTTCAATCGATACTTCGATGACATCAATTTGTAAAACAACCTGTATATCTAAATGTGACCGGACACACCGAGAATGCTGGCAAGATGAACTGCTGCATTTTCGGCATGTCCGTACCCTTAATACAATGGGCTCATTTAGTGATATTTACTTCATAATTTATTTTTGCATTTTCCGTAAGTATTTAAATACAGGCGAAATACTGAAAAAATTAGGCCGGTATCGTTAATATTAACCTTATATTTGATTTCGCATTCGTAACATATTTGAAACGACTGACGAAGCGGAGCGAGCATCTGTGATGTCACACTGGTTCTATGAGTTATGCGGTTATATTCAGTTTAAGAGATTTCGTTGTACACTGTGCGGGTGTGGTGTTATTTTACGTTAATTAACTTATTTGATTCTGTTATTTTTTATGCATAAAAATATGTGTTCTCTAGAAAATGGATACGTTAAGGCTGATTCCAACATTTTTCCGTGTGTAGACATTTTTATGGTTATGGAATATTTTAAAAACAACAAAAAGGACCCCGGAACAAAACCCATGAAAATGTTGATTCGGTGGAATCGGCTGAAATTTTGGTATTTTGTAGTTCAAGTGATGCTGATCAAAAGTTCTTATTACACCGAGCCAATCCTATGGACAGTTTTTGAGATACAGCTTGTCAAAGTTAGGTAATTTGTGTTATTTTAGACATTCAAGAACTTTTTACTCTTAAACTATTAACATTAGCAAAAAACTGCGAAGGTCGAAATATTTTTGTTCAAGTGCAATAAAGCTCAAGAATTTTTCTCAGAATTTTTTTTCAATTTTTAGGTTAGGTAAAATATATATATGTCATATTTTGGTGTGCTTCGGTGGGATTGACTAAAAATTTGCTATTTTGTAGTTAAAGTCACGCTGATCAAAAATTCCTATTGCACTGAGTCGATCCTATGAGTGGTTTTCGCTCCATGAGTGCTTGAAGGTCCTAATAACGAGGTAACGGTAATCTATATGTACGTGTTTATGAATGGCTTCCAGTGTGTTTGTGTACGTGCACAAAAAATGTAATGTAATGTAATGTAATGTAATGTAATGTAATGTTAAAATAAGCTTGTATTATTGTCAATATGTTTATAATGTCACGTCCCTGTAAATCAAAAGGTTTCTGAAATATAAAATAATAATCAGTTTTTGGGAGCAATTTTCAAAGAGCCGTAGCTCAAGGTATTTGCGGACATATTTTTGCATGCAGAATCTGCACCAGAAGTTTGTTATCGATATTTCCAGAAAACCTTGTAGATACTGACACATACATACACACAAACGCATGCACGCAATACACAAACATGCTGGAAGCCATTGATACACACGTACATATAGATTACCCATTACCTCGTTGTTAAGACCTTCAGGCACTCCTGGAGCGAAAACCACTCATAGGATAGACTCAGTGCAATGGGAATTCTTGATCAGCATGACTTTAACTACAAAATAGCAAAGTTTCAGCGAATCCCACCGAAGCATGCCAAAATATGACATATATATATTTTACCTAACCTAAAAATTGATTAAAAAATTCTGAAAAAAATTCTTGAGCTTTATTGGACTTTATCAAAAATATTTCGACCCTTGCAATTTTTGGCTAAAGTTAATAGTTTAAAATAGTTCTTGAATGTCTAAAATGACGCAAATTACCTAACTTTGACAAGCTATATCTCTAAAACTGTCCATAGGATTGGCTCGATGTAATAAGAACTTTTGATCAGCATGATTTTAACTACAAAATACCAAAATTTCAGCCGATTCCACCGAATCAACATTTTCATGGGTTTTGTTCCGGGGTCCTTACATAAGTGATGAAATGAGGGGTCAAATTACAGAGGTAGGTTAACTAGACAGACCTACTTTAATAAAGTCTTACCGAATTTATCCGACTTTTAGCCAGACAAAGCCAGACAAAATTACGGTGATAACGCTACGCTGTTGGTTATGTGCAAATAATTGGTATTAATGGTATTTTATAATACATATAATTTTCCATATCTTCTGCAAGCTACAAATTTTATTATTGTACAATTTTTAATAATAACCTATTACACTAGACTTGATCCTCACAACAATACTTCGTTCCTTTATTATTAACAAATTTCTCCCTGTGCATAGCTTGCTGCCACAAATTCCTAATACTTTAATCACTTGGTAATGAAATAAGTATTTTATTGGGAGTAGGCACTGATGTACTTTTACAGTATGGAACTATACAATATTTATCTAACCCCCTTTTTCTGTCCATGTTAATAACAAAATGGAGAACACCTAAAGGATATGAACGAAATCAGCACGTCCGTCGTGCGTTCCGTATGAAACTATATGGGAACTGGAAAGCGGTCGGCCGCCAGGGGTGGTGTGACGTCATACTCCGTTTTCGCGCAATCTATTTTCATTATTTATTTTTAAGGAGAAGCAGTTGAAAAAAGAACCTAATATTTTGCACATTTACTAACTACAAGGTGTACTTTCGAAATACGAATTTAAAAAAAAAGCTAAATGAGCCCATTCCTATGTTTCACAATGGTGCGGTGCTTGGGCCAAATTCTCGTCTAACAAAATCATGTTTCCGATTTTTGCTCGCCTTAAACTAAACGTAGCTTGATGAAAGAATTTTCAAGTCGATTAAAAATAATTTAAATTGAATTTTAAATCATTAGTTTTAACACTATTTTGTGCAAATAGTCTCGTTCAAAATTGACGCGAACGGACAAAAGATTTTGAAATAATTGCCATCCAAAGACTGTAAAATTATAGTTATCTGCATCATTTAATCAGCTAAAACGTAACAAAATTTCAACGTTAATTTATCCCATGTTGAGAATGAATAGCAGCTGAATCACGAAACAATTATGTGATAAAGGGTGGATTGCTCCAAATGAATAGGTGGGTAGTGTCTGCTAAATAACGTTCATTAACCTTAATAATAGGGGCTTCTGCATTAAAATGTTACGTTTCAACACTGGTAAGCTCAGAAAGTTTTGTTTGGTTGAAAATTGTTAAACTTGTAGTACGATACATAATAACTTCATTAAATTCATACTCCGAAACAAATTATGTTAGATTTACGATGTGTAAAATATACCATACAATGGGGAAATATGCATGGCCAAGTGGATAATATTTTCATTCTTTGAGAGCGTACATCAACGGGTAGAAAACTTTAAGGCCATGGCAAGTTAAGATAAGTGTCCGTGCCTTTACAACCTTTTTGCGTGTGGTTCCTTCCAGTAATGTATCTTTGCCTAAGATGCTACCACAAAAAGTTTTGACCTCAAAAACTTCATAATATCTGGGAAAAAATTTTTTTTCGAAAATACGAAAAAAAAAATTTTTTTCTTAATCAAGTGAACCAATTTGTTTGTATTTCACATATATTGTAAATATACTTGAGACAATTTATTAACGATATTTTCAGGAAATCTTTTCATGAAGAAAACAAAAATTGGTACTTTTGAATTTTTTGAAAAATTTATATACGTACTTACACGTTAACGACCACCTTCATTTTTTTACTAATTATACATCAATAATATACGCAATAAGCTATAACATATATTTTTCACAAAACTCTATCGGAGGGGTAACACAGTTAAATTGGCAAAGATAATGTTACGTGCTTACACCCCCCTTAGTAAACACTCTGTATCGTGGGTTCGGAATGATAACACCAGGGTAACACTAAACAATAATGTATTTACATACGTACCAATTGTAATAAATAAAGAAAAAGAGTATAAATTGGTTAGAAACTCGATACATTAATAAATATATAAATGAACAACTGCTTGGATTACACGTATTGAAAATTTTTTGGAGCAGCCTACGTATTTTTTTGAAATAACGAGATGTATTTTTCACAATACATATATTTTCTACAAAGCCCTGTCGAAACGATAATACACAAAAAAATTGTGTTTAATAATAATAATGCATAATAAAAAACATGTTATGCTAATGATATATGATAATATTAGTCTTCTTTATCACTGTCCTCATTTTTTGTAACACTGATATTTTCTGCGAGTAATTCAGACAGTTTTACTGATGGTTTTGGAATATCGTCGAGAAACCTTGCATACGATAAATTAATGTATAAGATAAAAAAAATTAATTTTCTGTGACTTATAGATGGATTTATCATATGTAAGGTTTTTCGACGATATTCCGAAATCATCAGTAAAATTGTATGAATTATTCGCAGAAAATATCAGTGTTACATTAAATGAGGACAGTGATGAAGAAGACTAATATTATCATATATTATTAGCATAACATGTTTTTTTATTATGTATTATTATTATTATTATTATTAAACACATAATTCTTTTGTGTATTACCGTTTCGATGGGGCTTTGTAGAAAATATATGTATTCTGAAAAATACACCTCGTTACTTCAAAAAAATACGTAGGCTGCTCCAAAAAATTTTCAATACGTGTAATCCAAGCAGTTGTTGTTCATTTATACATTTATTAATATATCGAGTTTCTAACCAATTTATACTCTTTTTCTGTATTTGTTGTAATTAGTACGTAAGTAAATACATTATTGTTTAGTGTTACCCTTGTGTTATCATTTCCGAACCCACTATAGAGGATGTTTACTAAGGGGGGGTGTAAACACGTAACAATATATTTGCCAATTTAACTGCGATAGAATTTTGTGAAAAATATATGTTATAGCTTATTGTATGTTGTATAATTAGTAAAAAAAATGGAGGTGGTCGCTAACGTGTAAGTACGTATATAAATTTTTCAAAAAATTCAAAAGCATCAATTTTTGTTTTCTTCATGAAAAGATTTCCTGAAAATATCATTAATAAATTGTCTCGAGTATATTTACAATATATGTGAAATACAAACAAATTGGTTCACTTGATTAAGAAAAAAATTTTTTTTCGTATTTTCGAAAAAATAATTTTTCCCCGATATTATGAAGTTTTTGAGGTGATAACTTTTTGTGGTAATATCTTACGCAAAGACACATTACTGGAAGGAACCGCACGCAAAAAGGTTGCAAAGGCACGGACACTTATCTTAACCTGCCATGGCCTTTTAGTCACTATAGATTCCAGTGACCTATGTTACTGCCCGAGCCTGAGAGTTTAACTCTTGGGTGTAGGTACGTCATTAGCAAACTGGCAGATTACTCCTTACTGTTACCTTATTAGTTGTTCTCTCTAATACACATCAAATGAGATAAATAAACACTAATTAGTAACAACACCACATCACAAAAAAAACAATATATTAACAGAATGATTGTACCGTGTACATAAAAAATCTTTACAACTCACTACAGACAATTACAAAATACCGTAAATCAAGCTTGACTCCACGAGACGTTCATAAAATATGTCATTACAAATTAACATAGCATAATAGGTAATGCAACGAAACAAATAATGCTAAACATGGACTTCTAATACGAAAAAATGTACTTGATTTCTCTTAAGCATTTGACTTTGTAGGGTGCCGCAGTTAGAAAATGTCGTTAAATTTTAGATATTAGAACCCCTATACAGCCGCTGATCAATAAATATTGTATTAGTTTTTCACTAAAAAAATACCTAACTTTACTTCTCGAAAAATCGACGTGTTTTTTCTTAATAAAAATACACACCTAAAATAAGTTTTGTTTTACTTAAAAGTCTTTGATACCTATCCAAATTTGGTCGAAATTGGATGACTAATAACTGAGCTACGATGGTGTTACTGTGAAAAGTGGAACACACTGTATAGCCTAATCCCAAGAAAATTTGCTGAAAGGTATAATTATACAGGGCCACTCCTAAATTGAGAAGTAATGATACTGAAGCTGAAAACGTGTTATTTTGCCTTGAACATATAGAGGTGTGTCTGGCCTTTTTATATATTTTTTTTGGAAATATGCCGAGCACGACAATAATCTTGATACGTTCCATGCCACAATAAAAATCATAATGTCGTGAAATAATCTGAAATAAATTTAATGTTTTAAAATAACGACGTAAATAAAATAGATAAAAGTCATGTCATAATCAAAATGTTAAAAGGTTTTTCATGGAATTTGGACAAAATTAAAAATGACCAAACCATTTTTTGTAGATGAAAGAAATTATTTGTATTAATAGAGTTGAATATACAGGGTGTCCCTGCTCTATTTAAACAAGCATTATCTCGATCACGGTTCGACATAGAAAGAAATTTTAAGTAAAAAAGTTATTCTGTTTTAAAAAGATGCATTTAGCCATTTAATTTTTAAATGTACAAGGCGCCTCAAAATAACGGCAGGTTATGCAACTTTACTTTTTTAAATGGAACGTCCTATATATTTTTATATTTTTGGATACTCCTTTTATTTCTGATTATTTCCCTCATAAATTATAGACCGATGATATTTCGTGAATTTTTCAATTTCAACCAATGACAATAGTTTTACCCTGAATGACAGCAAGCTAGCTTTTTAAAAATTACCAGCGAATAAATTACCTCTAGCTTTAAATGTACATAATTGATTTAATTTACTCTCAATTGGACTAAAAACAAAATAAAACATATTACAAATTCAAGAATTTTATTAACCTCCCCACAATAAAATTGTGGGAGGTTACTACAATTAGTCCAAAATCGAAAATTGAGATAACATCAAATCTTTACGTTTTGAGTTCCCAGGAACCCAAAAAAGTTGTTTTTGAAAAATGTCTGTGTGTGTGTATGTGTGTGTGTGTGTGTGTGTGTATGTGTGTGTGTGTGTGTGTGTGTATGTATGTCTGTTAGCACGATAGCGGCGAAGCCACTAAACGGATTTGGATGAAACTTTGCATGAGGGTTTCTTTAGTGCTCCAGAAGATCTGAAAAGGTTTTGGTTGAGATCGGATTACGTTTGTTGCTGTTTTGGCACAACAAGTTGTTTATTTTATGATTACTTACAATTTGTAATCGAACCATTGAAAAGCAGTAAAAATTCCGATTTCAACGATATATCACACTTGCACTCTTTAGCTTTGGTTTCCGTGAAAAAAATTAAAAACCAAATAACACGCTTCTTGTGTAAAATATATTTTATAGTGGAACCACAGCATACAGTAACTGCACAGAGGCGAAGTCTTTGGCGGTTCCTTTCAGTTTTGATGGCTCGTTTTCTGTGACCTTGCGTACCAGTTGCGTCTACACCACGGTGTATTAAATAGGTGGTCCGGCACTTTCCTATTATAATAATGGCTTCGTAAGTGCATGGTTTCTATTTACTTTAATAGATGGCGCGAGCAATAAGGTCCTACAATTACCTGGGCATGTGCATCGTATAACTAACACAACCTCAAATTTTAAGGTGTTTTCGTTTATTCTCATATTTAATGTTTGTATAGGCATTTTTAGCTCGGAGCCATACTGGCTCCAAGCAAATATTTAAAATTTCACGCAAATAATTTTTCAATATTGTTGATTAATAAAAATAGACTGCTAATTAAAGGTTAGATTCCTAACCTGCAAAAGTGTCTTATTTTATTGTGACAAACTATTTAAAACTTCATACATATTACGTTGAACTTGACTTTGGTTGAAAGTACAGGAACCAGGCAGAAATTTTAATAATAGCTACGTAATACCTGTAAATCTTAAGAAATATATATTTTTGAGGTTAGCTGTGACGACACGTGCAATACTGCATGTAGTGTTACATATATTCTTTCAATGTTTTAATTTAGCTACTTAATGTCACTGGACTCTTGTCAAAAACAAGAAGCCGGGAATGTATGCAACACTGTATGTACGCATGCACAGAACCTGTAAAATTTTCTATCTATGCGTAAGTAATGATAGAACTTATTGGTCCTGCCATCTATTACAAACTAGTTAGAACTTTATAAACATTACATTGAACTAGATTTTGGTCGAAAGTATGGGAACCAGGCAGAAATTTTAATAATAGCTACGTAGTACTAAATTTTAAGAAATATATATTTTTGAGGTTAGCTATGACGTCATGTGCAGATCCCCATTTAAGGATACACTGAAAAGACAGTGTATTTCGAGTTGGATTGAAAAAGATTACGATTTGAATTGCTTATAATCGGCGCCTATTTTCAATTGAGTTGTACACTAGGTTTTATTTATGAGAATTTTAATTCTCGGTTAATGTTTTCAATATCCCAAAATGAGTGGAAAAAAAAATTCACAAATCCAAACTTAACACGATAAACATCAACAGTGTCAAGATAAAAGTGAGGTTGATTGTTAAACAATTAAGAAATGGCGATGAGTATACAAATTTGGTTTTGGCGGGAAGGCTAGCCTTCGCCTCTGTATAGTTACTGTACTCAGTGGTCTAACCTAACGTTCAATAGACTAGTGTGTTAAAGCGTGCAGACTGTATGCTGAGTAAATTTGAGTGTCAAGTGCATCGAGACATTACAAGTTTTTTCGACGTTCATAAAGCCCACGGAAGGTGTGAGAAGCCTTCGTGAACCGCTCACAAGCGCTACAAGTATAAGCAATCTCACCGGAACGTTTTCGGTGAGTTTTTTCCAATAAAACTTCAAAAGTGACATTATATTTTAAAAACTATTTCCGCTACTTCCGCCATCCCGCCGGAAATTCTTCCGGCAACATAACCTAAAAATAGTGCTACATAACTTAAAAATAATTTAAGACATTGGTACCAACCTAAAATATTTTTTCGAAAACTGTCAAAAACCAAATTCCCCCAGAAAAACATTGAAACCAAAAATTTGACAGCTTACTTCCCCGACCGATTTAGTGAAAAATCGGCCGAGGCCAGAAGATAAAACAAAATATATCAACTCAAACTTAAACGATCCACCATGAACACTACTCCGGCCACATCTGACAGGGAAGCTGTCCACCAAGAGTTATATGGTTTTTCCAAAAGATGGCCATCCCTACCACCCATTACCAACGAACGGATGTTTTCGTTTAGTTGTTTCCCGTATCAATAATCAAAATTATTAAGTGCTCTTGCCTACGAACTTAGTTTTTATAATAATAATTGTGGGAGGTTACTACAATTAATCCAAAATCGAAAATTGAGATAACATCAAATCTTTACGATTTCGAGGTCCCGGAAACCCAAAAAAGTGGTTTGTAACTAATGCCTGTGTGTTAGCACGATAGCTACGAAGCTACTAAACGGATTTGGATGAAACTTTTACATGAGGGTTTCTTTAGTGCTCCAGAAGATCTGAAAAGGTTTTGGTTGAGATCGGATTACGTTTAGTGCCATTTTGGCACAAGTTGTTTATTTTATGATTACTTAGAATTTGTAATTGAACCATTAAAAAGCAGTATAAATTCCAATTTCAACGATATATCACACTTGCACCCTTTCGATTTGGTTTCCGTTAAAAAAATTAAAAATAATTCGTTATATGCGCACATATGACAACATCCAAAAAATATTATTGGTATTATTGTTAGGGGAAAACGTATTTTGCCATCTGTCAAAAATATTTGGGTTGGTAACCTTTGTGAATGTTGATTTATAGCTTATGGTACGTGACGTCACAGCTAACCTCAAAAATATATATTTCTTAAGATTTAAGAATATTACGTAGCTGTTATTAAAATTTCTGCCTGGTTCCCGTACTTTCAACTAAAATCTAGTACAGTGTAATGTTTATGAAGTCCTAAATACTTTGTCCTAATAAAATAGGACTCTTTTTGTGGGTTAGAAATCTAACCTGTAATTAGCAATCTATTTTTTTATTAATCAATCATTTTTAGGTCACATGGTTTTGACAATTTTGACATTTTGCTTGAGGGACAACAACACGCAGTTTGCGTGGTTTTATATATTTTTTTCTGATTTTCTTGAGAAACTGTGTGTGTTTTCGTAATAATGTCATATAGTGAATATTATCCAACCCTTATGGGTGATGTAAAGTGTCGCTACGATGAGAAAATCAAAATAATAGACAATATTGACCCATACACCCTTGGAGTGGAGACTGGAGACCTTTCTGCAGATTTGTCTATTTTACCTTGTGTGTCCGTAATTAATATGGTAAATTACTTAGTGTCGACTCACAGCTTCTTCGCAGATCAGCAGTTAAAGGCATACAAATCTTTACAAGCATATAAATATTATGAGGCTGGATTTGTGCAAGAAGTTTGTGCAAGAAAGATAAACTCAAATGTATTCATTGTTATGGGCAAGGCAAGTTTACATTTAAATAACTAAGTGCTAGATTTCAGTGATATATTATCCGTATGTAGTATTCAATAGACTCTGCCAGAAAGTGATTTCTTTACCTTTCTTCTAAGCTTTTTTACATTCAAAATAAACCTTATCTCACAATCGCACCTTGTCGCAAAAAAAGATGGTGTTTTATTTTTATTTCACATTTAAAACTGAGATTACTTCTTTGTTTACATTGGAATAGAAAGTTTGGTTATCCCTCAGGCAATATGGTCGACTTATCGTGACGTCACCCTAAGATGGTCTATATAGAAAAATTATTTGCATGAGTTTTTTAACTATCTGCTCGGAGTCACTGTGGCTCCAAGCTAAAAATGCGTAGTCAAACATTAAAAATGAGAATAAACTTGAAAAACTTAAACATGTTATGTCCCTAAATATATTTCATAACCTAAAAATCAACATTCGTAAAGGTTACCAACCCAAATATTTTTGACAATGTCAAAACTTATTTTAGTTGTTTTTTTTTTAAGGTAATAATTGTTTATAGCCGTGTTCGGATATTACGTCTGATTGATGCGACACGTCACAATCGTTCATTGCAAATCGAGCTAACTGAGCTAAATCTTAAACGTTCGAATATTACAAAATAAAGGCCTCGGACGAAGCTCGACTTGCTCAACCTTTTTGATCGAGCAGGAAGATTTTAATTTGATGCATGCGTAGTCTGTTTGAACAGTCCATAATGTTATTGACTTGTTGAAGTTAGAGTGTCATTTGGGCTAAATTCTGTGTTATTATTTTTTTTTCATTATCCAATATTTTACAAAATCTTCGAAACGTTATCTGTTAATACCCTTATAATATCCGGCAATTGATTAACATGCAACATAAACAAACGAGAGGTTATGTTTTAACAGATTGCTTGTAGTCCGCTTCAGTTCGTTCGATATTTGTTGATGAAATAAATGGCTCCAAAGTCACGTGTAATTTATCTGTTTGCTTAGTGCTCTGATTTCCGATGTAATATCCAAATACAGCTGATAAGCATCCACCGTGTGGGGAGGTTCCAGCCGCTTCCAGTAGCTGCCGATTTTTTTTCTTTATAATTACTATACAGGGTGATTCTTTTAAGGCGGCCATTATAATGTTTCCCACTTGCAGATGAGATAACCATTTGAGATTTGGTACCCTATCCTACGCGAGCATTGCGAGTCCGAAAATAATAATTTCAAAATGGCGGCACTTCCGGAAATACCGGAAGTCGATACCAACTTGCTTATTTTAAATGGAACCCCGTATGTATTTTCAACTTTTCGAAATGAACATAAAATTCTGAGTCAAAGCATGTAGTACACCCTATACCTAAACCGAGCAGTTTAGGAGATATTTGACATTTTATAAAAAATTTGACAGGTGCAGCGGTTTGCAAGAACCGTTATAACTTTCTTCGTGTAGGAGATCCTTATTTGCTATTTGGTACGTAGAAAGAATACAAGATGAGCTACTCTCTACAAAAAAAATAGATTTCAAAATCGTATACCAAGTGTTATAATTTTCACGTTACATTTTGTCAAATTCAAACCTCAAAAACTTTTTTATTTCAAATGGAACACCCTGTATTTTTTTACATCAAATTATGTTAAATTAAATTCCCTTTTTTTCTAGCATAAGCATTGTAGGGGTTAAAGTTACAACTTTTCGAATTATTGGCGATTTTCTTAAATGTCCAAGAATTTTTAGTAAAAATTTCCATCAACTTACCCATGATTAGAAAGAATCATTAATGTCAGTCATTATTTTTTGTTAAAAAAAGTCAGCACGTTTAAATTACATCCACGAAGACTTTTAGATCTAGATCTATTATTTATGGAGAATGTGATGAACTAATAATACCAAGAACATGTAACACATTTGCTAATCGATACCCACTTTATTGTTTCAATTGTTTCATAGGCTTCTACGTTTTTTTGGATAAATTATAATTTTCAACAAATAATTCAAAAGGTACATGTGTTAGATATAGGACATGCTGATATAAGTCCACCTCAAATTTAATTCTACATCGATTGCCATAATAAAATTTGGCACGTGCCATTTGACAGTCAAATATTCTAAAATTGTCCAATATGCGTTTTACAGTGTATGGTGGATGGTTTCTGTTCTTGTGGGTATCGAGCAGGGGCGGACTGGCCCACCGGGATACCGGGACGAATCCCGGAGGCCCGCCCCAATAGTGTGCCGCTGGCGCCGGCTGCTTGGCTAGATGACCGGCTAATAGAGTAATAAGTGGTCTGCGAGTTCTAAGACCCAGCACCGCTAAACTGTTGTCAGTCCGCCCCTGGTATCGAGTAGCAAATGTGTTACATGTTCTTGGTATTACTTTATCACATTCTCCATAAATAATGAACAAACCTAAAAGTCTTCGTGGGTGTAATTTAAACGTGCTGGCGTTTTTTAACATAACAGAATGACTGACATTAACGATTGTTTCTAATCATAGGTAAGTTGATGACAATTTTTATTAAAAATTTTTGGACATTTAAGAAAATCGCCAATATTTCGAAAAGTTGTAACTTTAATCCCTACAATGCTTATACTAGAAAAAAGGGAATTTAATTTAACATAATTTGATGTAAAAAAATACAGGGTGTTCCATTTGAAATAAGAAAGTTTTTGAGGTTTGAATTTGACAAAATGGAACGTGAAAAATAAAACACTTGGTATACTATTTTGGAATCTACTTTTTGTAGAGAGTAGCTCATCTTGTATTCTTTCTACGTACCAAAGAACAAATAAGGATCTCCTACACGAATAAAGTTATAACGGTTCTTGCAAACCACTGTACCTGTCAATTTTTTTATAAAATGTCAAATATCTCCGAAACTGCATGGTTTAGGTATAGGGTGTGCTACATGTTTTGACTTTTATGGTAATTTCTGAAAGTCGAAAATATATAGGGTGTTCCATTTAAAATAAGCAAGTTGGTATCGACTTCCGGCATTTCCGGAAGTGCCGCCATTTTGAAATTATTATTTTCGGACTCACAATGGTCGATTATGGTAGGGTACCAAATCTCAACTGTCTATCTCATCTGCAAGTGGGAAATATTCTAATGGCCGCCTTAAAATAATCACCCTGTATATTTATGCAATTTTACAAAAATATTTTTAATATCAAACTCCCACAAACTGCCAGATTTACAACCACGATCGCGTGACATCAATTAATTAATATGGAAATATGTTTTCCAAATCAAAAATGAATCGTTTTGGAAAATTAACAAAGAAAAAAGTACGTAAGGAATTTGTTCATTTGGGAAATAATCTTGACGTATACCCCTCGAGCTCTAAATCTTATCACACAAACTGCAGGTAGCTATATTTTTTGTAAAATTTTGCTTTTAACCAAATATTCTGGACTTAATAATTTACATGGTAAATTATTAAGTTTCGAACATTTTCTAAGCAAAATTTTGCAAAAAAGCTACTCGCAGTTTATCCGATAAAATTCAGAGCTCTCGAGATATAACCTGTGAACAAATTTTATTAGCCATGTCCTATACCTATCTTTAACGGTTTACGATGTACCAGCGGTTTAATCTTGATTACGCTATGTCTCATTTTCTTAAACTAACAAGGTAGGCCTTGATTACATACAAAAACAAAAATTATTGACTGTCATTCTGTTGCAGTTTCACTGACAGTTCTTAATTTTAAGACTCCATTTTATTTTCAAATCAGTCATATGTCGTCACTGTTTACATCAAAAGAATATGTTGATACGTTATTTATTTATAGCGAATATAGAAAAAAGTCACGAGCCGCCAAACAAATGTATAGATAAGTATTTCCTAATAGATGTGTACTATCTCGCCAGACATTTATAAATGTGGAAAGAAAAATTGTTCCTTTCCAAGCCCAAGAGAAGTTCAGCAGGCCCGGCCAACAAGACAGGAATAAAATGTCATTAATGTCGTTGCGCTTATAGTAATCAATCCACATGTCTCTGTTCGCAATATTGCGGAAGAGATTGGTCTAAGTAAATCTTCTGTGCACAGAATTCTAGTAAGATAATGGACACCATCCTTACAAAATTTGCTTAGTTCAAAATTTAAGACATAATGATTACAGTAGACGTATGGAATTCATTACCAACTTTATGGTACAGTTACATGATGATCCTCTGTTTGTCAATAAAATTATGTGGACTGATAAATCACGATTTCTCAATAATCGTATGGTTATTCGATATAACATTCATTATTATTGGTCAGAGCTCGCTGGGTAAGAGAAACCCATTTTCAAAATGTTACATTTATGAATATATCCTGAATGGTGACAGATATTTGAGGTTTAAGAAATATTCTTCCCGACTTTTTAGAAGAAATTAAATGAACTCCTCACTATGTGGTGGCGGCAAGATGGAGCACCACCTTATAATTCAATCCTTGTAACACTCTTCCTAACTGAGAGATTTAAAAGGAACTGGATTGGCAATCAGGAACCTGTTAAGTGGCCTGCACGGTCACCTGATATGTCGCCCCTCGATTTTTTCTAATTTGATCATTTAAAGCAAGTTGTATACGCTGTGAAACCAAATAATCTTAATGATTTAAAGAACAGGAAAACTCATGCTTGCCGACAAATAAACCCAAAAGTTATAAGGAATTCTTGTACACGAGAACTTTTTCAAGGAGGTATGAGTTATGTCAAATAGAATATAGGGGACAATTTGAGAAATCTTTTATAATAATCGTAATAGTTACTGGTTTTGTTTTGTATTATTCCTTATGATTACGTTGATGAAAAAATGTTACACCAAAAATTTAACTTTAAATATCTCAACAATGGTTATTGATAGGTATTATAGGACATGGGTAATAAAATTTGTTCGGAAATAAAAGGAGAATCCAAAAATATAAAAATGTTGGGTGTTGCGTTTAAAAAAGTAAAGTTTCATAACCTACCGTCTTCTTGAGACGCCTTGTACATTTGAAAATAAAATGGTTACATGCATATTTTTAAACGGAATAACTTTTCCATTTAACATTTCTTTCTATATCTAAACGTTTTCGAGATAATATGTGTCTAAATAGAGCTGGGACACCCATATGTATATAAAGTGGTTCCAACTTATCAAGCGGTGCACGTCACTCTTAAACTGACGTCACATTTTCACTGTGTTTTCATGTTGTTGAGAAGTTATTAATTAAATCATTCACAATAATATTAAAATTGAAAAACGCACTAATAGCCCATGCGTTTTAGTCAATATATCACTTCTACCCGGAATTAATTATTGTAAAGCTGACAATTTGCAGTATTGTAGTTTTGGTTCAGGACAACATGTACCAAAAAGTTTCCTTCTCTCCCCCGTTGGCTTCCCTGTTTTTGCGGAGCAACAAGAGCATAAGTCGCAGAAATTGCAGGGCTGGCTATAAAAGTGCAGCAGAAAGGTTGTTGCTGGTCTCATTTCTGTCGAAATGATCATAAAAGCTTCTGAGAAGCATATCTGTTCGTATTACAGATGTTCCATGCATATTTTGTTCGTAATGTTCCGTTCTATTGCTGTCAAAAGTTCAAAGATTGAAAAAATGGCGCCATGGCGGATAAATGAAGTCTCGGAGAGGAAAACGTACCCGAATAAACATTTCTCTACATACTTTGGGCTTTCCATTGGTACGTCGACCTACTCTGTAGCGTCACCCGTTACGGAGCTACGCCACTCTGAGGGGCGCGCGCCAAGCCTTTTGAGCGCAGTCGTGCAAATACGAACATGCGCCCTTCAGGAGCATATCTAAAATTCAGCTGAAAAGGAAGGTTGAGGAAAAAAAGTATCTCAAATAAATCACGCTAAACAATTGAATATAAATATTCAAAATTTTTCAGTTCGTGCCAGGGCCAGATTAAGGATTAGCGCGCCTTTAGGCAAATGAAGTATTTGCGTCTTGTTATTTACAGGCGGGGTTACGGAATTACAAAATGCGCCACAGGCGAAATTATCGAATTTTTCAAGGTCAAACAGTCTCAAGTTAAAAGTTAGAGAGTTGCCTTAAAGTTATATTGTCTTCGAAAAGTAGGTTTCGTGTGCGCAAGACATAAAAATATGAAATACCAATAAAAAATGTTCTATTATAAAAAATTGCAGTATTTATACTTTCTTCTGAACTAAAATTAAATAAACATTAAATATAAAAATAATATATTGAAAAACATATCCTTTTTCGTGACTTCTTGTTTGCGAACTCCGCTATAATATAATCCTGTAAATAAGTATCTAAACTGTTGCTACAGAACAGAGGTAATAAACGTGACAATTCTATCAAAATAAAATAATCAAATAACAAATAAATAACTTTCTTGTACATCTTATTTTCCAACAGATCAATATGGTCGGCTGTCGGAAGATAAATTAGTTAGCTTTGAATTGCTAGAGCGCCCCCTCCCGCGTTGACAGGGCCGTACTCAGACCAGGTTTCTCGGGTCATTTGTTCGGAGCCCGGCCCTATAAGGGGCCCCACCCGGGCCTATAAAAAAATTAAAAATCCTGACGGGCCCCTGTCAGGATTTTTATTTATTTTTGGTACGTTTATTTTTTAATCCTTTCCAAAATAAGAGGCCCGGAAGATTTACTTTGCACGGTGCCCGCCAAAGCTGGGTACGGCCCTGCGCGTTGGGGCCCCTAGGCAATTGTCTAGTTTGTCTATTGGATAATCCGGCCCTGGTTCATGCTTCATGCCTTACGGCTCCTTTTCTTACGTGGCGCCGTTGTGCACCGCACGACTTGCCCTTATGGACGCCGCGGCCCTGCGCGCCCTTCATACTCCCGGTGGAACTACCCTGGCTGCGCTGATGAGATTTGTTGCGAATTCCTGTTTGTATATTATTGGTGTTTTATAAGATTTATTGAATGATGTTTAACTTGTCACACTGTTACAACTCAAAAATGAGAATTCTGTAACTCAATACATTTCAAATAGTTCTAGTATTTCACCAGGCCGTCTGGTTATGCTATTCACCAATAGATGGCGAAGACTACAACAAATTCTAATTATTTAATTTTTGCTTAATTTCATTTTACAATATGACAAGTATAATTATTTTGGGCAACGATATTTATGCGTAATGATTGTTAATAATTATTATATATATAGTGAAATATGATCAAAAGTCCATAATATAGATTTGGTTTTTAAAATCTAGAGGTTGGCAACGGTGAAGTTTCAAGGGAAATGATGGTCGTTCTTCCGTAATTATTTATTGTGAAAGGCAAATTCTATAAATGCCAGGCAAGTAGTAATACTCGCCCTTTTTTAATCAAGAATTGAGATTAAAACCTTGCTAAGTGTTAATTAGTCAAACGGCACACGTGGCTAATCGTTATAGATTAACGGATCTAGATTAATTTTCAACACATTTTTCAATTAAATTTTGGTGTATTTAATTGGGTTTCGATATTTAAAATCGGATTTTGTTTGGCAAGTTACGTCCAGAATTTTCTGGGTAAGTTTTAAATTTCCTCGATCTACGAGCAAAACACGTGCTCGAAATTAGGTTAGAATTTGAGAATAATTTTTGGTAATTTATTGTAGACGTTTTTTGGGATACGGAGAAGAACAACCATCAGCCGTTATCATATACCTCTTTGGGTCATTTTGTGTAATTTTGGAAATATTTTGGGACTTGGATCATATGAAGGACTATTGGTTACGAGTTTAAAATTATGAAATAATACCTTGCGATACAACATAACTGTAACGGAGAGTTACCTACGACCAGGACCTGTAATTTTGGTAATTTTGGTAATTTTGGCATTCTGTAAATTTGGAGAGCTGGAGATTATTTGGAAGTTTTATATTACATTCAACGCAGGAGATTCCAGGCAATGGTCTTAACCTACCAGTAATCGGAGCCCCCTTGTGATCAACTGCTGCTGGATTTCGGGTGTTTTAAAAGTTAAGTTGTACTATATTTTGTATGTAATCATAAACATTTTTGTTCTCTGATAAAATTAAAAGTTAAACTATTTTCCCCCTAGCTTCAGAGTAACGATTGTTAGATACTATTGTAAGGCTGTTATATCAATATTTTACTAAATTGTATGATAAATCTTCTTGTATGTTGCTAAAATTGTACAAGGAATAAAACTGAAATTCTTATATTTGTTCTTTTATTGCTCTCTCTATCTCTCACTAAAAGGATTTGTAATACCTGGGACCATTTTATTATATGGGGTTTTGAGATTGTAATAACATTCAGAAATAGATTATATTCGGCAAGACAATTGACATTATTGATCTACTGGGAACTAGGGCTGTCCGGATCATCATCCATATCAACTGACTGGCTGTTTGTGCAGCTGGATCCTCTACAGCTCCTACACATGATGCTGCAGTTCAGACCAGAGTTCCTGCACTTGCACCGGACACCGCAGTCCACCTTGCAGGCACAGGAAATTAGCCATACAAATGTCTTCCCTTATAGTAGAAGGAGTAATTTTTCCTGCGAGGAAAAATGACACTTTAATACTATGTAACTAAGAATCCAGCGTCTTGAGCTACTCAGAACATTCATTCCACATACTCTAGAACTAGCGAGTATCGAATACATGCATATCAGATGAATTTTTCTTCACGAGATCTTTAAACAACTCCTCATTAGCAGTGCGTCCTCTTTCCACACTAGCTCAAAGCAAAGTTGATAGTCCACCCTGAACCACCACAACATTTCCATATTCACAGACAACTTACAAAAAATGCAAACGCCTGTGTTCACCATGACTTAACTACGATAACTCGATTTTCCCGAACCAATGAACCGATGCACACACTCTGAGGACTGTCACAGCTACTGAACTAATAAGTCATAGGTCGCCATGGGCCATCGACGCAACAATGAACGCACTTAACTGTCGGAGTGGCGTAGCTCCGTAACGGGTGACACAACAGAGAAAATGGACAAACCTGTGGAGAGTCACAACTTTTCTTCTGCACTTTATAGCCAGCTCTGCAATTTCTGCGACTTAGGCCCTTGTTGCTGTGCAAAAACAGGGAAGCCGACACGACGGGGGAGAGTAGGGGACTTTTTGATACGTATTGTTCTACACCAAAACTACAATCCTGCAAATTTTCAGCTTTACAATAATTAATTTCGGGTCAAAAACTCGAATTCCTGGGCTATAATAAACTTTACCTGTAAACTGTTAAATCAACAACCGAAAATAAAATCAATAAAACGTTCAGCAAAATAATAACACGATGCAATCTGAGTTTTTCAAAGCAACGTGTGAGAATCTATCATGTAAACGTGTACATGGCGTAATATCACTTAATAGTAGAGAGGCCAAGTTCAAGAAACTAGCATAATAACGATTTTCGTAGGACCGAGAAAGTTTATACCGACAAGTGATATTGTCGTAATCAGTGTGGTCCACAGATCATTAAAATGCATGTTGTCGCTTTCTAAAGTAGTGGAGTGAGTAACTATGACGTCATAAAGATGGTGCCTCCTGATGTTAGATTTTGTCTATTATTTCGATAACTATTCATCCGATTTAAACAAAGTAGATATCATGCTAGGTATTTTAATGCCTAACAAAAAATGTTAAGCCATTTTTATTGTAAATATTAAATTAAAAAAAATATATTTGAAAAACTAACTTTAAAATAGAAACATATTCCCAACACAGTAAGTTTAATGTGTAATAACGCAATTAATATCTGAATTTGACCAAAAGTCGAGCAATAAAAAAAAATTGCTACATTTTTAAGGTACATTTAAAACTTTGAACTTTCCAGATTGCAAAAAAATAACGAAATTGTGACCATTTTAAGCCAGCCGCTACCCTCTACCCGCACCCAACTGACCGACGTCGCGCGTCGTTTGCATTGGCCTGCCCGGCCAGTCGTCTACAAGTGATAATACTGAACATATGTACGTGCGTGCGTGAGATAAGTACTTTTTAGTTGTTTGCTTGGTAACCGTTAATTTACCTATTCAAAACTTACCTCGGCCTATTGATAGGGGGTTGGAAATTAGAGGATGGGCAACTACTTCCCATAGCGTCATTGCAGGAGCCTATTTCTCTTAAAAATTTGGAACTGATTTCATGTAATTGCAAGATAGATTGCAGGACGTCCCGTTGTGGATGTGCTGATCGGAAACAAAAATGCATGGAAGATATTTGCCATGTAGGTGTGCAATGCTTTAATCAGTATAATTATGAAACTCAAGAGGATGCTGATTTACTGCAATAGCAGTAGCATAGTAGTGTGACAAGAGAAGACTTTATTTTATTACTATGGATAGTAACTTTTGTTCTTAACATTGCATCTCAGTTTATTTGTTATGATTTTGTTATTATTCATCCGAATTTCATTTTTTTTATATATACAGGATGTCCCACTTAAAACTCCCGGCGCCATTTTCTCGATAACCAAAAGCGATATTTGAATTCTGTGAAAGGTATCTACTAGAATATATAAGTGACTTCAGTTTTGAGTAAAAATCGTTATTTTACACATTGAGGTATAGATGGCGTTGCGATGCAAAGAAATTTTTCGATCGCAGGAACGATGAAATGAGTTGCGTGAGATGAAGAATTATATTCTAAGCAACTTTTTTAATATGAACAATTTTCTAAAAATCACTGGTTTTCGAGATATTTGAACTTCCTTTGGGACATTTTTCATAGTGAATCAGGTTCATTTAGATGGTAATGAAACATTTATTTCAAAATTGCAAATTTTTTTTATATCTGAATTTTGTCCAAATATAATTATTATATTCCGTTTTGAAAATAAATAAAAATTTGTATGAAAAACAAGTTTATGTTAAATAATTTTTTTGATTAAATATTTACAACAAAAGTTGCTCGACATTTTTTGTTAGGCATTGAAATACCTAGCATTTGACATATATTTTGTTTAAATCGGATAAATAGTTATCGAAATAATAGAGAAAATCTAACATCAGGAGGCGCCATCTTTGTAACGTCATAGGTACTCACTCCACCACTTTAGGAAGCGACAACATGCAGTTTGATGATCAGTAGACCACACTGATTACGACAATACCACTTGTCGGTATAAACCTTTTCAGTCCTACGAAAATCATTTTTTTTTTTCATTTGCCTCTCTACTATAAGTGTTCTGTATAAACATACGGAATTTACACGCTGATATAATTTTGAGTTAGTACTTTATGACGTCAGTAAATCACTAGTAATGACGTACACCGCTTGATATATTGGAATTACTTTATAACAATCAATTGTGATGTAAATAAATCCTTCAAATTTGCAATAGTTAATCAGCACATCATTTTCGTAACAACATTTGTTACCAAAAATGCTCTAAATAACTTTTTTATTTAGCGTTTCTCATAAAATATGATGTCAGGAAATAATAACCGTGAATAATACGTTTTCACATTTAGAATATCTCACATCTTCCCTAAAATTACCTCGTATTACGACCACGAAACAGCCCATAAGGAAAACATACGTTAAACTTTCCGGAATTCTCTTATTCTCTGTTGAGAAAATAGCACCTTAACTTGAACAAGGTCTTAACACAAATTTATTGGTGAAAACGCAATTGAATGTTAGCTTTAAAAAAATATATTAAAAAAAATAAATAAATGGCCGTTGTTAGAGGTCCGAAAGTCGGAATTTTAACGCAGACACTAAAAGTGCTCAAATCGAAATTTTCACAAGATTACTAAATATCTAACATTTAATTTAATGTAATTTGACCTAGTAATGTTCCTCGGAAAAAGGAAAACCTGACTTTAAGTTCTTGTACAGGGCGGTCACGCGAACGCTAGAACCCCATTCAACACGCGAACGCTAGAACCCCATTCAACTTGGTTGTTTTAAAGTTAGGCAAAAAAAGTTAGAAAATGTAAGTAGAGACAATTATACAGGATGATTTACCATGACGTGCCGAAAATAAAATGGTGTACTAGTCTTCTGTGTGGGAAAGTCCCTGCAAAATTTTAGAGTAATCCGAGGTAATTTAGCAATTTTTGCCGTATTAAAACTTGCAAAAATACGCTACTGTTACTTGTCTGTGGTCAGTATGAAGCAATGAACTTACTTGGGAAAGAACATGTTCGGAGATATTTACATTTCCTTAATTGGCATAAAAAGTTAAGCTGGCGCGTGCGGTCAAAGTGTCGCGTTTTTTTCTTTCTGTCGGACGATCAGAACACCGGCAGGTACAAAGTGCCTCCAGAGTTTGGTGTTTTTGTGTTATCGATGGGTTTAAGTAAATATCTCTTATATCTACTTGTTGTTGTAGAGTTCACTAGCATAGGGTCAATGTCTTTTCGATGTATTTTGCTACTTTTGTAGTGTGATTTGATTAAAACTAAAAGGTCACTTCTACCCTCTTCAGCTTTGCTGTCAATTCCGAGTCTGATAAAGGGGGAGGAAATAAGGATTTTTTTTTTTAATTTTCGGTGGGGATAACCTACTAATAAGTTTTCCGCATGTCATGGTAGATCACCCTGTATACATTTTCCAAAAATCATATCAGAAAACAATTGAAAGTCGCATTCCGGAAATACGAAATTTATTTGCATATTTTGTAATGGAAAATCAGGATATACAGCGTGTCCAGCCGGGAGCTTACACGACCTATATCTCGAAAACTACTGAACAAATTTTTATAAAATTGCGTATGTATAGTAAAGAGCTTATGATCTTTCTAACTAAAATATTTTGACAGTTCTATCATTTCCGGTTATACCGAAAGTAGATGTCAACTCGGTTATTTTAAATGGAACACCCATATTTTTATTATCGGAATTGATAAACTACAAAATTTTAAAGTCTCTTTGTATAACAAACCTTGTACCTAAAATTTATAGTTTTCGAGGTACTAATTTTATTACCAAAAAATTGTCACCTGCAGACTCCTAAAGAAATTCCTCCTGTGAATAACCCATACAAGAATCTAAATATCTTTTAGAGTGGAGCATAGTCTAGATTATTTAAAAAAAATTGAAAACATTTAAATATTGTACAGGGTGAGTACAAAAGTGGTCACAACTTTCCATTCAGAAACATCAAATATCTTCACTTTTTTGTTTTATCAAATTCTACGACTAAAAATATGGATAGTTTACATTTACTTCCCTATACCGAACTACGACGGTTTTTAAGATATTCACGAACGTTCAGAAAATTATTTTGTAAGAATTCTTTATTTAACTAACTCTAAGAGGGCCATGCCTGTTAGAAGAAATAGCATCAGAGCTGTCAAATTAGTTGTTTAATATTTTTATAGTGTACTAGTAGTTATTTTCTATAAATTTCCTTGTATTATGACTCGTCTGGGTTATACCAACGAAGATTATTTAAATTTATTAATTACTTATGGAGAATGTGACAAAGTATGCACAAGACCTTTGCTTTTAGAGCAGCGAAAAAAAGGTAAAATTGTGTCGTTTTTTTTATCAGCTTAAAACAAGACACAGTGGGTATTACCGACAACATCATTTTACACATAAAAACACGAAATACGACATTTTTTAGTGGTCACAGATATTCTTATTTAAAAAAAAGTGTAAAATTTAATTTTCTTTTAAATCATGTTTTTTTGTACATCTATTGCCATATCTCAAAAATGAATTGATGTGAACTTTTTTTTGTTATAAAACACACACTTAAGCGCTTCTTTCTATACATAGGATTGCTAATAAAAAAAATGTGAATATGCCAAAAACGTAGATGACCCTGAAAGTTTAAAGAATACGCCATCAAATTTTCACTAAGCGAGGAACTTTTTTGTTTTTGACCATTTTGTGTAACATGCTATGAAGAAAATGAAGTCAATAGACTAAACAAGTTTTTAGAAAAAAAGATATTTTCGTTATTAGCAATAGTTTGCGAGTTACGAATTTTTTAGTATAGAGAAATTGTCGAAGCGTACGCGCGCGGCACTTAAGAATAATAATGATTATGTATTGTGTGTAACGGAACTTTTCATTATTATTTTTTTATGTTTAGGACTGTTTTATCATGTTTTAGGATCTGAAAGGATAACTTATTTTATCCAGTGGCGCATTAAGGACTAAGGTTGAAGGCAAAAAGGAATTAGAAATCTTAGAGTATCTGGGATAAAAATGCATTGCATTGGGATCTCGAAAACGGTAAAAAATAATATTATAGGAAATGGACCAAAAAGTTGTGCAACTAGGGGGCTAATAAAATTCCATAAACAGAAGTTTAGGAAAAGTAATAATTTTGGAGTGTTTTGATAAAAAGTAAACTATCGAGTTTTCCTTTTTTGCGTTATTATTGGAGCTAAATAGAAAAGACAGTTTCTTAAAGCACTTTTTTTTTGAAGGTGGCAATCTTAGTATTTGTATCCGACATTTCCTGTGTCAGAGTCCCTATCCGAAACTGCCATGCATTGCATTTTTACCCTAGATCCACACAATAATTGAGTAAACGTGTTATTTTCGCCTAAAGTAGGTAACAAAAAAAAATATCCTAAATTAAGTCTCTTTTAATTTCCGCAGCCCTAATTATAGAAACCCTGTTTCCATGGCTTGTGCACAAGTTTATCGTTCTCCTCTATTACTACGCCACATAAAATCCACTCCATTTTACAATGAAACTTAGATTGCTTTTTTATCTTAAATATTTTTTTAGCAGATAATCCACGCACAATTCACACAATGACCATACGTTCTACAATATAATACAAGCGGTAATAAGGGAAAGAATCTCGTTACACATTTTACTTCCACATCCAGTGTAAGTATAGTATCGACAAAAATATTTTTGAAAATATTTATTGTCCACATAGGCTTAGAATGTCATGAAACGTCGAGATTTTAAGTTTGAGCAAATAAAAATTCTGTCTGTCGGTCTGTCTGCAACTTTTTTTTGTGCGCACGATTACTCCGGAACCGTTTGAGATATTGATTTGAAATTTGATACACGTACCTATGTATTTTAACGAGATCTGGTAAAGGGTTGGGGGGGGGGGCAAATCAAGCAAGTAAGTAAGAGTGCATAAAATTGGTATTTAGTATATATAAGAGAAGTTAAGGTCTCAAAATTTTTTTGGCATTAACCACACCCATTACCAACACCCACCTCATTATTCAAGGGGGCGGAAAAAATAAAATTGTCATTTAGTGTGTGTACAAGAACTAAAGGCCTCAAATTTTTTTTACTTTATCCACCACTACTACCACCCCCCCCCCTCTACCACCCTCAGCCCCACTACCGATGTGGCATATCGTTTTATAAGTTTCTGGGGTAGACGATTTCAAATATTTTATTATTAAAGTTCCATAAACAATTATTTCCATATTCAAATTTTTTTCGTTGTGAGAGACTTGGATAGAAGATCTGGATGTGGAAGTAGTGATTCCTTGGGCAGCGGTTTTATAATTTGACCTTCGATTAAACGAATAACGTTGATCGTACACCGCCCTGAGATTAGTTAGTTTTAGTAGACGCGGGCGTATTAATACTCAATTTCTGCAATTCGCGCGCTCCAAAAAAATCACTGTACCTAAACTATCAAAGACACAATAAGAATTATGCTATCAAAAACTTTTTTGGTCTTTTGGCTTTATTTTCTTCGCAGCATGTTATACAGAATTTCCAAAAACAAAAAAGTTTGTAGCTTAGTGAAAATTTGACTGCGTATTTTCTAAACTTCCAAGGTTATCTAAGTTTTTAACATGCTTAAAAATGTTTTAATTAACAATACTATACACAAATAGAAGCGCTTAAGTGTGTGTTTTATAACAAAAAAAGTTCATGTGGACATCTCCATTCGTTTTTGAGATATGGCATTAGATGTTCAAAAAAACATTATTAAAAAAAAAAACAAAATTTCACACCTTTTTAAAAATAACAATGTCCGTGGCCACTAAAAAATGTCGTATTTCATGATTTCTAATGAACATCGACCTACTTAACGAAATGGTATATGTCTCAGTTTGTTCTAAGATTAAAAAAAAAACTCGAGAAGGAAGCGACATTTTCCCTGTTTTTTACTCCACTATTTGAGATATCCTGATAAACCCGAACCATCAAGTGATACATTACACCGAGTGATTCCAAACTGCAAAAATTTTGGCTCTCTTAAACCGAAACAAGAGCGAGTTAAACCAATTACAAATGAGTTTTACAGTTTTAGCTTACTTTCGAGTGTATCCCATGCTTCCTTAAGAGATGCTGAAAGACAAATTGGTTTGCAGAAATCGTCCATAGCAAATATTTTACATAAACATAATTTTAATCCGTATGCCATACACTTAGTTCAATATTTAAAACAAACTGATTTCCAAAGAAGAATGGACTTCTGTGAGTTTATTTAATGAAAAACCAAGAAGATGAAAATTTCTTAAAAAATGTCATTTGGAGCGATGAGTCAAAGTTCACAAAAAATGAATTATTTAATAGATATAATTCTCACTATTGGTCGGACACAAATTCTTATTGTGTCAGACAAACAAGTTTTCAAACTAGTTGGCTATTTAATGTCTTCTGTGCTGTTAGAAATAATTCTATAGTTATGCTGAAATTTTATGACGACAATTTAAATGGTAAGATTCTTTTCAACTTCAGCTACACAAATAACGTATTAATTCATTTTAGGTGAAACTTATCTAAATATTTTAAATGAATTTAAAAATCTATAATTAAATAATCTACCAGATGATGAGAAATTATGGTACCAACACGACGGAGCACCACCTCACGGACGAATGATCGTAAATGCTTTTTTTACCGAAAATTTTGAAGACCAGTGGATTGCTAACGGAGGTCCATTTCTTTGGTCACCAAGGTCTCCAAACATAACAATACTTGATTTTTCTATATGGGGCTACATAAAAAAATGAAGTGTTTGCAACTGCAATAACTACAAAAGATGAATGCCAAGAACGAGTGCGCACTGCTTTTCAGTCCTTACCACCAGATATGATTCAAAAAGCGGCTACAGACGCAGTACTTCGCAGATGCGAAAAATGTTTAGACGTCAACGGTGGTGTATTTGAACAACTAGTTTAATTTATTTTTAATTTTGTTGTTAGCTGTTGCAAAATAATTTCCATTGTAATTTGTCTTGAATTGTCTCTTTTTTGTTTAGGTTTAAAACAACAAAATTTTTTGCAATTTTCAGTCAAACTGTTTAATGTATTACGTGATGGTTGGGCTTATCACAATATCTAAAACTAAAAAAATTAAAATGTTACAAGGTTAAATAAAGAATTCTTAAAAAATAATTGGATTTTCTGAACTTTCGTGAATATCTTAAAAACCGTCGTAGTTAGGTATAGGGAAGTAAATGTAAACTATCCATATTTTTAGTCGTAGAATTTGATAAAACAAAAAAAATGGAGTTTCCGTTTAAAAAATTGAAAATATTTGATGTTTCTGAAGGAAAGTTGTGACCACTTTTGTACTCACCCTGTACAATATTTAAATGTTTTCAATTTTTTTAAAATAATCTACGACTATGCTGATTACTTCCACAGTAAAATATATTTAGATTCTTGTATGGGTTATTCACAGCAAGAATTTCTTTTGTCAATTTTTTGGTAAAAAAATTAATATCTGGAAAACTATAGATTTTGTTATACAAAGTGACCTTAAAATTTTGTATCAATTCCGATAATAAAAATATGGGTGTTCCATTTAAAATAACAAAGTTGACATCTACTTCCGGTATAACCGGAAGTGGTAGAACTGTCAAAATATTTTAGTTAGAAAGATCATAAGCTCTTTACAATATATACATAATTTTACAAAAATTTGTTCAGTAGTTTTCGAGATATGAATCGTGTAAGCTCCCGGCTGAACACGCTGTATGTGAAAAAGTTAAAAAATAAAAGATATGGACTATTACATCTATTTTCCAAAAATCGTCAGAAAAACAATTGAAAACCGCATTCCAGAATTATGACCTTTATTTGAGTTTTTATAAAAGACCCAAAGGTCTTATTCCATCTGAATGTCTATACAGTGGAACGGAACTGAAATAATTAATACAACAGTTACTATTCTTACTATAAATTAGGAATTATATCAAAATATCCTGTTCTGGCAATGCTGACATCTTTGGTTGTTTGTTATTTAAGGCAGATATACATTCAGTCCAATAATTCCAAACATCTGTTACCTGCCAAATTTAATTAGACGTTGGCAACTTCGTATTGGGGGGGAACGGGGAAACATCGACACAGATGACTTTTAAAATGTTTATTTTGTTTTACGCATTTAAATGTTAGTGGTGACAATTTAGAACTATTTTTCTAAAACAAATAATTTAATGGGTGCATTTTTTTCTCTTTTTATTACTGGTATCCTCTGCCACATGTATTTTCTTCTAAAAATATCCGTGAAATCTACAAAATAATATAATCATCCAGTATTTTACTGGAAAATTACCTCTACGCCTGTAACTTATATGTCAAAAGAACAATTTGAGGGAGTTTCTTGACAAATAAATAAGAATATAAAATATAAGAATAAAGTATTTTGCTAACGTTTCGGAAACCAAATGTTTCCTTACTCAAAGCTGTATTACTAAATCTTTTATGTATTGTGTACATGAAATAACTAGCTTTAAGAATATATTTTTTATATTCAATGTCCATAGATACTTTCTACTTACACAGAACTGTAACGTAAAAGTCACAGACGTAGAAGTTATTTTCCAGTATTATTTTGTATATTTCATGGACAGTGTTTTAGGGAAAATTACATGTAGAAGATAATTCCAGTAAGAGAAACGAAAAATATTAACTCATTTACACCTTTTAAACGTATATCTACATGATTCAATAAGCCCTTCGCTATCACCATTGGAGATAGGAAAAAATGGATGGCAGGTGCTTCTGATCTATATGCAAAGGCCTGACCTGGTATACCGGGTCCAGGGTGAAATCAGGAGCAGGAATAAATACATGGTGAAAGGCCAAGCGCGAGTATAAGTCTCTCTCTTGGACAGTACTCCACTGTATTCCAGACAGAAATTCTGGATATACTCGAGTATGTACGCGAGAATGTCAAAAGACAATATGTGAACTAGTAAATCTCAATTGCATCAGACAGTCAGGCGGTACTTAAGGTACTAGCCTCTAACAAGGTATCTTCCAGACTGGTTTGGTTTGGTTTGTGCTGGCTAGCACTAGATATCAAGTAAATATGTTACTTGTGACATTAAATACACACATAAACGTTACTATATACATGGAATTGCTTTACTTGCAATTTGCGTAAACAAAAGAAACTGTACTAAAAATGGACTTACATATAATGCACATTAGCATACTTGAATCAAATTTACACACGCGGTATGCCTTTTTGCATATCAAAACTGTACATACGTAAATACATGAACTGTACTATACTAAACAAATTTAAGACAAATTAATAAGAAAAAAACACTGTGGCGTTCCCATTAGCCGATAGCAATGCTTCCTCAGAGTCGTGAAACTTTTAATTACATTCAAAATTATATTTAAACGATACCGGTAAATAGAACTTGTGAAGCAAGCTATTATATGGGCGCCAGACGATTACAACGACAGAAGGGGAAAACAAAATAGACAAATTAATTAATAACGAATTATTAAAACCTTTAACAATTTAAAATTCATAAAAATTACAACAAAATTGAAAATTTATATATGCATGCGCAACAAATGATTAAACTAAGGATATCACTGCAATCAGGGAAAAAGTAATTTAAATAATTAAATTGTTTACTTTAATAACAATTTAAAAATGAATTCTACACGAACACACTTTACAGTAACAACAACAATACGGAAAAACTCGTCAGTCTCTCTAGAGCCTATATAATTTGGCAAATCTATGGTGTTTTAGTGTAAATACTTACGTCAAAATTCAACAAATAATAAAAAGTAGTGTATATCCCCTACTAAACAGCTGTTTTATGGTTCACCACAAAATAATGTTTCTGCAATTTCCTATTACATAAAATTGCGTAAAATCAATAAGAAAATTGTAATGACTGTATTTCAGGAAAATTAATTTTTACACTTATGGTGGCTTCTTTATCCGATTGGCAAATACGGTCCCCTCAATTTGATTAAAGATTAAATAAATACATGGCCATCTCAGATGAAGGTTGCCTTCCTTTCGCTATACTTCCCGGGCTATTACCAAATGAAAAGTTGTGAAGCTCTATAACGCCACGTGAAACACGAGAATTCTTCTATTTAATAATTTTCCAGTAATCAGTATTATGCAATCGTTATCCAATAACTACTCAACAAGTTTTCTCATAGGTGTCTAAGAGTTGTCTAAGAGTTATCTAACAAGTATTTAAAAGGCCTAAAATAAAAAATACCACTATAAAGTTGAGATAATTAATTATAAAAATTAAATGTATAAAATAAATTGATTTACCTTAGTTCTTATTAGGCCTCGTTTCAAAACTACTTTTATTATCGAATTTGAACTTTCCAGAACACAGTTCTATGAACCATACACACAATAGTTGTTATTACTTTATCAAACTTAATTAATAGGTGTTCTCTGCAGATCTCCTGTTATCTCCGCCGTGGTCGCGTTAATATCGCTTTTTCCCCCTCGTCTTTTTGTGACAAAAAAACGGCGCGGTTCTTTATATATGCTAAAGACTAGCAACCTTAGGAAATGCTATATTCATTCCGTTTATACAGACAAAATCAAAGTGTTACAACACATACCTAAAAAAGTACAACTAGGCATGACTTTGCATATCCGAGCAAAACGATAGCACTCACGAACGAAATCTTTCTACCCATCGGGTTATGAAAGTCAAACTGGAATTAGATTTAACGTTAATCGTCAAACCGAAAGTTATTAAAGGGACTTGAACCACACCCAAAGCCGTACGGTGGAGACCTACAGGAACATGGCTTCTAAGCACAGCCATTTTTCTGAGCCAGAAACGACTTAAAATAAATTTTCTCTACTTACAGTTTTTAATCGGGAACTTCGATGCACTTATTTTTCTTATAACTAAGACAAATTAATTTTATAAGCAGTGATCGGAGAATACTTTTGAAACTAGTGGAGCAATTTATTTGGACAGGCTGGTAAATTCACCTGGGCTTATGCCGGCCTGTTATTGGAACCACCTTTCCCGTCAGAATGATGCAGTTTTATCATTTACTCGCAAAAATCTAGAGAAAGCACGAATGCGCCGGCTCAAGAAAACTTCTATAATATTCGATAACCTTCTATAGTATAGGAAACGGAACTTGCGAAGGATTCAAAACTATTTTATACTAGCAATAGACCGTAAATACATGGTCGGACTAAATAATTTTATGACGAAAAACTGTAAAATTCGGAAAAAAAAATGATCTATTGCCAAGGACTAAAAAGTGGACCGTCACAGACTACTGAATAAAATCACTTTGACACTTACGCAAGACCAATTACATTTTAGAAAGTTCGCCCATAATTTAGATATAAGTATTGCTCCACTCACCCCCACGACAATGCTTTGTTTTAATCGCACGTTCTTCATCACAGGTTTTCCTAATTTGATGTCGGAACACGAAATGCTTCTATTTTACTAGTAGAACTTTAGCTTTCGTGAGCCATTTGATTTGCCTATAGACTCTTTTTATTCGTTGTGTTACTGTCTGCAAACGTCCATAAATTACTAAACAGCTTAATGCTTCGATAAACTTTTTTAATGAAGACAAATATTCAAACAAAAAAGTAGAAGAATTTAATTAAATTTGAATGATGAAAGTAATTTTTATCGGTATTGATTTTAATTCTTTTTTATATCCAAACAATGAAAATCTCTTTTTAAGTGCTTCTCAAAATATTTGTTTTGTAAATTATATGCCATGCATTCCTTGAGGGATTTGAAACAAATAACTATTTGGAAGTGTTAGAGTTTTCTACGACTGTTAAAATTTTTGTATCTTTTTCACTATTTTTTGTTCTTAAAACGTATATCTGTAGTAATAGTGGAATAAAATTTCACCGCTCAGTTAATACTACTAATAGTTAGTACTAATAATAATATACTAATAGTAATACACTAATATTAGGGCGCTTCAGTATTACATATTTTAATATTTAACAACAATATTTCTGACTCAAAACGGTAACTTATGCAATCATACATAGAATTTGACAATATGGTCTATATTCCAGTGCAATTAGTCATTGTAAATGAAAAATGACGGAACCCAGGTATACTGAATGGATTTGAATAATATTTTTTTTTTTGGATTTCTAATGTCATAAACTAAAAAGTTTACCCATTGAAAATTACCACAATTTCGAAAATTCGTAAATTAAAAAAAAAATAGAAATCTTAACGAAAAAAATACTATTATCGGAATTTTTAAATATTTCTTTTAAGAAAATAATTGTTATAGATTTCGAGGTTGTTTATAAAGAATTTGTAAAAAAATAAACTTTTTAAAATTAATTTGAAGATAGCAGAAGCTCCAGAAAGCGAAATAAATGAAAGAAACATTAAATAATATAAATACATTATTTTTTTATAGAAAATAATTTATTAACAACTTATATCTAATAATTATTATTATAAATTTTTATTACAATGATAAGCACATAAACTAATTGTCTTCGATGTTTTCGGTTTCGATGTCATTCATTAATAACATTGATGAAGCATTTAAGCAGCTAACCCCGTCACATAGTAAACATGCTATAGAACAATTTAAGCCACTTTTTTCTACATCCACAAGCAGAGCCACACTCAGTTTTACATGAACAAAAAATCATTTTCAATAAATTTTCAGAAGCTGGTGGTTGGTTCATTGTAACTGGTACTAGTGAATTATCTTTTTTTTCCATTCCCATTCTTTTGGCATCTCATCCACAACTGTACTTGTGAATACACTCTTTTTATATGTTCTGAACTAGCATCGAGTGTAGGTATCAATGCAGCCAAGTTGGCACGGGTATTTTTACTTGTAGCTTTAAAAGATCATTGGTACCGAAAATTATTTATGTTTTATTGATTTTTAGGAGCTGCTAAAATGCATAAAATACCGGATTGCAAAATGTTAGTGACGCCAGCATTTTCTTCAGTAAAGATAATAGCAGCATCTTGTACGATTTTCAAATAATTCATCAAATTTATTTTTACCCTTTTTGTAAAACACTGAAGTTGTATCACATCCAGTTAATGCATATAAAAACAAAATATGCTTCTTACACATTGGTAATGTTTGTTCAAGGCTTTTATTAGAATAATTTTTTGCGGATACCGTGCCTTTTGCTGGTTTGAGAAAATATATTTTTCTATAAGGAGGTGTTAAAGCTGTTAATAAAACTAACACATCAACATTTTCAGCAACAACATTTTCTGATTCACTATTAATTGCCGCTTCTATGATTAATGTATCAGCATCACCTTCTGCTTGTCATGAGAAAATATTGTGATCAGCTAGTTTCTTCCTTAACATTTCGATGAATCTGCTTTCGTTATTGTTGTTTGCAAGGAACTTTTCTTGGCGAATTTTTAAAGGCATATTTTCATCAAAAATTAAATCTGTTGAGGCATTTTTCAATGATCGACGATATCTTTCAGCTGATTTAGTACAGTTGATGTTGCGGTATCCGTCAAAAATGACAAAACATTGTTTTCATAATTATTTCTTAAATATCATATCTAATGATTGCACATCTAGTACAGGATCCGTACTAAGGTCGACCTTCACCGATCAGGTAACCGAATAAAATCTATTTTTTATGAAAAAAAATATGCTAACAAAAGTAACGGTGATGAGGTGCCTAACGAAATATGTTCAAGGCTATATTCAATTGAAATTTAATAATTTTTTTTTCCGTACCTTCACCGATCTTCTATCCAAAAAAATTTAGCACTAATCAAAAGTAAGAATATGTAACATGGGGTTGCTTACATTTTTCCATTCAAGGCTGTACGGTTGCTAGGTTTAAATAGGTGAATCGAAAGTGATACCTTCACTGATTGGTACTACTGGTAACCAAATAAATTATATATCAAAATAAAGATAATTTTATTGCGAAACGATAAGTATAAATAAAATTTAAAAAAAAATAAAAAAAAAACAAAAAAAAAACCTTGAACATATTTTGTTAAGCAACCCATCACCGTTACTTTTGTTAGCATATTTTTAAAAAAAAAAAATAGATTTCATTCGGTTACCTGATCGGTGAAGGTCGACCTTAGTACGTATCTTAGACTAATCGTTTCGAACTTTTCATCTAATTGCCATTTGCAACGATGTAATAACATTTAGCCATCAATAACATACCAAAATGTATTGTTATCACTTGCACTAATATTGAGCTGTGTAAATAAATTATAAAAATTTGTTTTAGTTGTCTTTCGCATTAAACCTTAATCGAACAGAATTACAGGATATGGAGCTAAATCAAAATTCATGTATGTTTGAAGTTCTTCTGATTTTTTTTAAAACACAAGTACGTTGAAAGAGCAACAATTCATCTATTGGAATGACTTCATCATAAAAATTTTAAAAAATAATAAAAAAAAACAATTCTCGAAGAAATAATTAATATAGCTGTAAATAGAGTGAGATCCCAGAGCCGCCAGACCTACGTCATTTTAGCAAAGCTAATATTTTGACAACAAATAGTGTAATATCTAGTTAACAACGTATGCGTATTTGCTAGTTTGAAAGCGGTGCCCTTTTGCAGAAAACAGGTATACAAGGTACATACAAATTTTACTCAGTACGTTAAATAATGATAACTGGATTATTTTACAAGTGGCACGCTAACTACATAGTGTAAGCGTTAACTTCCGAAACTTAAGGTCCGAGGTTCGATCCCTGAGCGTTCTCAGTTTTTTTTCCAAATATACGTACTAAGAAAAAAACTTATGGCCAAAAATAATAAATATTTCCCTATCGGTTGTCACTTTCTTGGTAATCGCCACTTTAAGTTAATATTTGTTGAAAAAAAAAGCTGAGAACGCTCAGGATCGAACCTCGGACCTTAAGATTCGGAGGTTGACGCTTACACCACGTCGTTAGTGTGTCACGTGGAAAATAAACCAGCTATCATATTTTAACGTACTGAGTAAAATTTGTATGTACCTTTTGTACCTGTTTTCTGCAAAAGAGCCCCACTTTCAAACTAGCAAATACGCATACGTTCTTAATTAGATATTACACTAGTTGTTGTCAAAATATTAGCTTTGCTAAAATGACATAGGTCTGGCAGCTCTGGGATCTTGGACTAAAAAGGAATATACTATACTAGAAGTAACGTCATTTTCATGGGAGTATCCTTAAAGAAAATCATTAGCGGAAAGTTTCAAAGAGTAAACTTTTTACTTTTTAGTATAAGAAATTCAAAAATCTCGGAAACATGCAAATCCATTATAGCTGTTTCTATAGGTATAAACCTAATTACACTGGACTACTAGTTCAATAATGCTGAAAATATGAATGGGAAATTTTTGGACTTAGTAGTATCCAATTTGTCGATTTGTCCAATGTGTCTCGTGATAATGCACCTCTGATGAGTGAGGATGTACACCAACCAGCCTTAAGTATTTTCTTTGATACCAAAAATAATAAACTCAGTTAGATTTAAAGTAAACTCATTGAAAATAATGATAACTTTAAATAAGCAAACTACCCAGCACTGTATGACCCATTACTTCAGATTAATTGGGTATTCTTAGAAAACTTTCAAGACATCAATAATGCCCGCGACAAATTCTATGAAAAACTATACTCAAGTTTTGACGCGAATGTTCCGAAATACAAAAACAGAGTGGCATAGGAAAACTGAAGCGACAAACCTTTTTTTGCCCTTTTTAGGGGATAAAAGGGGTGGTAGGAAAAAACAGACACGTTAGAAATTTTCTTTTTCCAAATTTGGATTCAGCCCGTCAAAATGCTTCAGATCAAAACCTCAGGTCAAACAAGGCCCTTTTTTACCCTTTTTAGGGGATGGTAGATGAAAACTCACACTATAGAAACATTTTATTTGTTCAAAATTGGCTTTAGCGCGTCAAAATACTTCAGAAAAGTTAGATGAGGACCCTTTTTTTTGTAGACCTGTGTAATTTGGACCCGAATTATTTGGTATTCAGAATTGATATCTAGAGCAAGAATTAATATCTCAGAAGAGGTACATCCTGTCGAAAAAAGTTATATGAACCTAAACCTAAAACGTACGCTCCCGAGATTGCCCACATGTTCTGGGACACCCTGTATATCTGTTGACAAATTGCCTTTATGTGTTTTTTGAGACGTGTTTCGGGTTTTATTCGAATACATAGCTGAAACTGGGAATGCTTGATGGTCTTGTATGTTAATCCAACCTACTGTCTATCTACGTGCAAAGTTTCAAGTCGACCCGCCAATTGGTGTTTGCGTGGTCCAGTGAATGCTAAGTTTTTTAAATTATTTGATTATTTTTTTGATGAATCCAATGTCAGATGTCCTCTTGTACCAGCCTTTTATGAAAATAAATCATATTTATCTATTTAGTTATAATAAATAATAGCTAATTGAACATTCAGTAGATTAAGCAGTGATTTTTGTTGCAATGACGACGGATCACACAAATACATGAAGAACCTATAATGAAATATTTTAATGCGTATTTTTAACGCAAACACAGTGCCATATTTTATTTGTTTTGTATATAAAACAGGTATTTACATATATTATTGTACAGATTAGCGAAAATACTAATCTTGAGAAAGTGATTAATTATTTACTTTACCTTTAGCACGTTATATCAAACCTGATCAGTGTGTGTGAAATTATGCATTCGTGAGCTTTCAGTCTTATGAAATCTAGTTGTTACAGCTGAAATAAACACAATGAAATATTTTAAGCATGTGAGAGACGTAACGTAAAAAATGTATTATACTTTAGCCCACTGGTTTTACATCACGTTATGAAAGAATGCGTGTTTTATGAATCATAATATTGCAGGAGGCGATTGCCAAATTTCCGTTTGGATCTAGGACCATTGTTGCTTGGTATATAAAGCGATTTATTTGCACACATTACGTGAAATATTTTGCCGAATTTTATTTTTATAAACGTTAAATAGTCGCGTGATTTCTCATACAACTTAAAGTTATTTATATACTCAATATGTCAACAACTATTTTACCACCAAATGTAACTGAATTTCCCAATGGGGCAGTTCTCGCTCCAACGCTAAAAAGTGAATTAATGTATGTTGTGAATTACACAGCATTTGTCTTAGTGGAAAAAGATTTCGTTGTTTAAAGATGCGAAAGTAGAGATGTGTAAGTATAATAATAATAATAATAATCTTTATTAAACCCTTGTTTGCCAAATACAAAGAATTGGATAAGGTACGTCAAAAGAGGCCAGTGCCTAAGTTATTTTGTAAAAAAAACACATAGAACATTTACACAAAAAATAGAACATTAACATAACAATTAAAATAAATAAATAAACAATAAAAATCCAATGTGCTGTAAAAAAATATGGTAATATACAATTAGGTATTGATTAAATGGGGCACATTTAGTAAAAATTCAAAAAAGTTATACAAACATGAAACAAAAATAAATCATACCTAAAATATAATTAGGCAAGGTACGTATTACTTTGAGTAAGATACAATTCAAATTCATTTAAATTGTAGAAGCAGTTTTCTAACAATAAGGATTTTAACTGGTTTTTAAATCTAAACAAAGGGCATAAATTTCTAACTTTTTCAGGTAACATGTTGAAATAATTGGGTCCCGCGTAATCCGGAGATTTCTTATAAAATGTGTGCTTAAAACTATCAATATGTATGTTGTTCTTTTTACGCGTTGGATAGGAATGGAGGTTACAATTTTTCAAATAGTTATCAATATTTTTATAAGTATGCTGTAATAATTTAAAAATGTAAATTCCCGTAAGAGTTAAGATTTTTTTACTTTTAAATGTATTCCGACATGTCTCATTATAGGATAATCCAAATATGAGACGAATTATCCTTTTTTGTAGGATAAAGACCCGAAACACGTCCGTAGCTTGTCCCCATGATACAATATTATAGGAGATAGACGAATACACCGTAGCATAATAGAAATTCATAAGAGATTTCTCGTCAAGAGACTTTTTTAAAGTAGCTAAAGCAAAATAAGCGCTGTTAAGTTTAGCACAGACGGAGTCAATTTGGTTACCCCAACCTAGTGAACTGTCTAATGGGATACCTAGAAAGGGCATAGCAGGATAAGCATGTGTTAGGTGCCCCCGCACCAATCCGGTCGAAATTTTTAGCACAAGTTGATAGTAGTGTTAGATGAAATTTCCCAAAATATTATTTGTGGAAAACCATTTTTACGGGAGTAATGGGGGTAAAAAGAAAAATGGAAAAAAATTTTTTTCTCGAGAACGGATAAACCGATTTAGATGAAAAAAATATATGTTATGGCTTCTGATGGTTCAAATGTGGGAAAAAATTATTGAGTCCATTTGTCGAAAAAAAGTGGTGAAAAAATTTTTTAAAATTAAAAAAAAAATTTTTTTAGGGGATGTTCTAGAGGCACACCCACCATTTTCTTCCAACTAAATGCTTATATGCTCCTTTAAAACTTATCCAATTTTCAAAGCGATCGGAAGGGTACAACATACTCAAAATTGATAATCATTGGCAGACTGCGGGCGGCGCGTAGTCTATGTAATGAAGCATTATAAGACGACTTCTTTGTAAATATTTCGTGCAAAGACGAGATTACCTTCCCCCCCTCGTTTCCGAGGGTGCTGAACACGATGCAGGTGGTAGGAGAAGTTCTTGACCGCCGCAACCTCCTGAAATGGCCATCCATCTTATGGATCCCTTTATGTTTTCATATATAAACGGGTTTGGGGAGTGATTTATCGACAGGTTATACTTGAAATAATATGGAAGGGGGTTATAGAGTAAGTGGAGTCCAGACAGCAGGCCTAGGGGGTTGATTACCTCCCGAGAGGTGTAGTTTTTTTTCAAATGATTCAAATGCGTATACCCATTTTCGGGGTCGCTGGTCACGGGAAAAATATTCATTTTTAGCTCCAACCCACTCACCGTTTAAGAGATGAAGAAGGGTTGGAGCTAAAAATTAATATTTTTCCCGTGATCAGCGACCCCAAAAACGGGGGAAACGCGTTTGAACCCGAATTATTTGATAAAAAATGATTTTCCACTCCTCGGAAGGGTTTAATTAACCCCCTGGCCTGCTGTCTGGACTCAACTTACTCTATAACCATCTTCCATGTTATTTCAAGTATAACCCGTTGATAAATTACTCCCCAGACTCGTATAGAAAACATAAAGGGATCCATCCGTTTTAGGAGGTTGCGGTGGTCAAAAGCTTCTCCCTCCACTTGCGTGTTCAACACCCTCGAAAACGGACGGAAGAAGGTATTCTCGTCTTTGCAAGAAATATTTACACTATTTCTGCCTTTATTACATAGACTAGCGGTTCATTACTACATCTTACTACCACGGTCACTGGCGGCCATTACAACCCTAGCATTTAAATCAGTATCAAACTTCGAGAAGTGTGACGCAAAAATTCTCTGACGTCAACTGTGGGATCAAACAAAATCTAGTTTGAAAATCTGAAGATTTTGCAATGATGACATCTGCAGTCAGCCTACGAAAGAACTAGTTTTCAAAGTCCACTACGAGGAGGTTACAGTGCCTTTCACTAGTGAAGGTGCCTGTTTATTGTGAGTCCCCTTGCCTCTCCCGAGTCGGGGTGTTTATTTATCGTGAGTCTCCTTGCCTCTAGCTAGTCGGGGCGCTTGTTTATTTTAAGTTCCCTTGCCTCTCATTAGTCGAGGTGCTTGGTTATTATGAGTCCCCTTGCCTCTCACAATTCGGGCTGACTTTTTTGCGTGAGTCCTCTTGCCTCTCACGAATCAGGTTACTCTATATTGATGAGACATCTCTTAGTCTTCATTCTTCGAGAACATCCCATAAAAAAAAAATTTTTTGAAAAAATTTTTCAAAAAAGTTGCAGGGGGTTGCGGCGGTCAAAAACTTCTCCCACCACTTGCATCGTGTTCAGCGCCCTCGAAAACGAGGGGGAGAAGGTAATCTCGTCTTTGCACGAAATATTTACAAAAAAGTCGTCTTATAATGCTTCATTACATAGACTACGCGCCGCCCGCAGTCTGCCAATGATTATCAATTTTGAGTATGTTGTACCCTTCCGATCGCTATGAAAATTGGATATGTTTTAAAGGGGTATATAAGCATTTATTTGGAAGAAAATGGTGGGTGTGCCTCTAGAACATCCCCTAAAAAAAAAATTTTTTTATTTTGAAAAAATTTTTTTACCACTTTTTTTCGACAAATGAACTCAATAATTTTTTCCCACATTTGCACCATCAAAAGCCATAACACATATTTTTTTCATGAAAATCGGTTTATTCGTTCTCGAGAAAAAAATTTTTTTCCATTTTTCTTTTTACCCCCATAACTCCCGTAAAAATGGTTTTCCAAAAATAATATTTTGGGAAATTTCATTTAACACTACTATCAACTTGTGCTAAAAATTTCGACCCGATTGGTGCGGGGGCACCTAACACATGCTTATCCTGCTGCCCATTTGTATTTGTACTAGAAGTTAAACTAATGTTATTTATATTAAAATTTAGATTCAAATCTTGCTTCCTGTAGGGATTCGTAAATTCAATGCATACAGTTTTACAGGTTAATAATTAGGTGATTTCTTGCACACCACTCCATGAAAGATATAAGTATCCTAGTTGTTAGAATGTTAATCTCGTCTCTGGTTTTTGCAGATATTATTATTGTTGTGTCATCAGCATACATAAACAACCTCCCCTCCTTTATATAGGATGGCAGGTCATTTATGTACAGCAGAAACAACAACGGTCCTAATACGCTTCCCTGGGGCGTACCAAGCTCAACATCAAATTGGTCAGAGTAGAAATCTTCAATTTTTACTACTAATTTTCTATGTGTTACGTAGGAGATAATCCAATCATTAATTGGTCCACGGATTCCCATACAATTCAGTTTTTTGGACAGAAAAACAGGATTAATAGTGTCGAATGCCCGGGATAAGTCGAAAAAGACTCCCACTACCATATTTCCAGTATCTAGCTTGTTAATTATATGTTGCGTAAGTTCAGTTGTGGCTGTCTCAGTTAAAAATCCCTCACGGAACCCATGTTCAGCTAGTTAATAAATTATTTTTATTAAGGTAATCGATTAGCCGAATATAGACAGCTTTTTCAAGAATTTTAGCGAAAGGACTGAGCGTTACAATGGCTCTATAATTTTCAAGTAAAGCAGAATCGCCCTTTTTAAATACAGGAGTTGCCTTGGATAACTTTAACTGCTTAGGGAACTGCCCATTGCTAACAGATTTATTTACAATGTCGGTTATGTAGTGACATAGTTCGTATTTGCATTCCTTAATTAGTAAAGTAGGTATTTCATCGTAACCAGTTGAAGGTTTATTTTTTAATTTCGCGATTATTTCTACGATTTCATGTTCTAATAAGGGGTAAAAAAACATAGTATATCCCACGTCAGGTTGCGTAGTGCAATCAAAAGTGTTTTGTGAAAAGTTGATCTCAGCTATTTCTTTTATTGATGTGGCAAAGTATTTAGCAAAGGTATTAGCAATTATATTTGTGCTGGTGACGAGTTCATTATTTATGTTTAGGTGTATTTTATTTGATTTTATTTGTCTCCTGTCCAATTGTAGGTTCACAAGTTCCCACATTTTTTTGCTTTTGTTTTCTGCGCTACTTATTAAATTATTATGGAATTCTCTTTTACTAGCTCTTACTTTTTTTTCAAATTGTTTTTTTAATTCCTTGTAACGACTGTCTACTTCATTAGAAGTAGAAAATTTCCTATGCCAATTTAATTCTTTCAATTGCCTAGATTCCCTGATTAGTTCCGGGGTAAACATAAAATTATAGGTTTTTGGCTTATGATTTATATTAGTTTTTTTTGTCTTTTTAGGATGGGAAATATTAAAACACCAGGAAAAATGGACCCAAAAGCGATCGAATATAAAATCTATATTTTCAGAATTATTTAAATTTAAATCTGGGGGGTCAGCAATAAATAAACTTCTAAATTCATGTATTGTGTTGTCATTAATTGTCCGACGGGTTACAGTTTTAGTCGCATTTACGCTATTAACGACTGGAGTATCCCACGAGAAAATTTGAGCTAGGTGATCTGAGACACCCGGATTAATCACTTTAATTGAATAGTTGTTGATATTGGTAACTAAATAATCCAATGATGTTGCACTTGTACTGCCCCCAGGGGCAGTGGCTATACGGGTCGGCGTATTGACAAGAGACGAAAGTTGAAATGAGTTGAATATATCATGTAATTTTTTGTTTGTTCTGCTATTAGAGAGCTTGTCAATATTTAGGTCTCCACATAGTATTACATGTGGATATTTAACAGTGGCAAATTTGAGTATTCGATCTAATATTGATAAAAAAGTTTTTAACTCACCAGAGGGGGGTCTATATATTACAATAACACAGACCTTATTCTCGAAACTGATTCCGGTACATTCAATGGACAGTTCAACAGACATATTTTTTACAAATGCTATTTCATTGCATAAGTGAGCTATTTGAGTCGTTGAAAAAATTACACATCCACCATGTATATGGTTTGCTCTGCAAAAGCTAGAAATTCTCTGATAGCCCTGTATAAAAGTATTTTTCATCTTAAGTTCATTTAACCAGTGCTCTGTAAATATAAGAAAATGAGGCACATGTTCATGTGTAATAATATCGATACATTCTAGTTTGTTAGACAAACACTGTATGTTTAAATGCAATATTGTCCAATTATTTAATTCTTCGATGTGGCCATTGCCTGGAACATTTATTTGTCCGTCTGTGGCAGGTTTATTTCGGAAAAATTTCGCTTAGGGAACTTGAATCTTCTGATCGCTGCGAGTGTCTCATTTAAGCTGGAACAACGAAATATCTCAGGAACGGCTCATTTTCCAAAAATGTTTGAAACAAAAGTCGTTTGTTTTCGAAGGAGAAATAAAATGGCATTGTAATTTTTTGACTTGGTAGACGTTTTCAAGGTAAGTCATTTCAAAATCAACGTCGTTTTTTGATACCCATATTTTTTATTCTAGTATCTTATTCTACGAAAGAAATCAAGCAACTTTTATTTTTATTTTTGTTTATTTTATTTTTTTATTTTCAATTACAATAACCAACGGACCTAATAAGCCCAATTACAGGATAAGGTTACTTACATACATAAGGTGAAAAAAGTGCACCATGGTATTGTTACTTACAGAGATAAGAAGCGAAAGCATTACAGGGAAACCGCTTCATTCAAAACAATTTGCCTATCAACCTGGCAAATCAACAATAAATGCTCTACATACACGGTCTGGCTAAAGGCAACAAAAAGACATTCACAGCAAAAGAACTGGCTCTGTGTGCTTTCGTAGATACATATAGAGGATGCATTTGACAACACCTCCTATGGGGATACAGTCCCCAACAATCAAATGGATACAATCCATGCTAAGAAGCAGAATAATTACCACAAATATGGGAAACGAGTCGGCCACCGTGACTGCAATTAGGGTGGAAAGGCCCTTGCTGTGGTCAATGGTGGTCGACGATCTCCTCCACAAGCTGAGTAATTATGGCTTCAACGTTCAGGGCTTTGCTGATGATCTGGTCGTTACTGTGAGAGGCAGGCATGAGATTATGATCTCAAACCACATGCAAATTGTCTTAAACATAATATCTAAATGGTGCTCGTCAAAGGGCCTTAGTGTCAGTCCGAGCAAAGCAATTATTGTTCAATTCACCAAAAGGAGAAAACTAAATTTGAGAGCTCATATGCTTAACAGAACGATACTGAATTTTTCCAGTGAGGTTAAGTATGTAGGAGTAATTCTGGACCAAAAACTTACCTGGAACTCGCATTTGCAAAAGCAACTACGTCGTAGGCTGTTTGAACTTGGTCTGAAGCCAAAAATGATACATTGGTCCTACCTTTTGGTTGTCAAACCCTTGGTGACCTACGCATCATGTGTATGGTGGCGAAAAACAGAAGAGAAACTAGCACAATGAAAGTTGCAGAAACTGCAACGCCTTGCCTGTCTAGGGACTACAGGAGTAATGCGCTCCTGTCCTACAGCAGCTATGGAGGCAATGCTGGACTTACTTCCTCTGCATTTGCATGTGAGGAAGGAGGCAGCACTCAGTGCCCTAAGGCTGCACCAGGCACTTGAATTTAGACAAGGCGACCTGGTTGGTCACTTGAGGAGTCTGGAGTTAATCCAGTTTGAAGCCATGGTCAAACCCATTGATTCAATGCCAATCAAGCATGACTTTGACTGTCCGTTTGATGTGCTGATTGAAAGCCGTCAGCCGAAAGAGTCACTCATCTGGTATACAGATGGATCCAAGATGGACGAATATGGTGTGGGCGTAGTAGGGTCTAAATGCAGGCTATCTAAAGCTCTTAGTAACCAACCATCTTCCAGGCAAAAATCTATGCTATAGATCTGTATGCCCAGGGATGCCTTAACAGAGGCACTTGAAGAGCAAAGATCTATATACTCTCAGATAGCCACGCAGCACTAAAGACTCTCAGGTCCTATACCTTTGAGTGTAAAATTGCCTGGGAATGCAGACAATCCCTGAAGCAACTGGCAAAAAACAACAAGGTTACCTTGATGTGAGTGTTAGAGTACGAGGGAATAGAAGGTAATGAACTAGCTGACAGTCTCGCAAGAAAAGGGGCTGATCACCGGCCTTCTAACTGACCATTTCCCCTTGAGATATCATATCAAGAACATGGGCATGACAGAAGATGAGAATTGCAGATACTGTGAATCTGCAACTGAGACTGCGGAACATATACTTTGTGAATGCAAAATACTAATTCGCATTAGGGTAAAGTACCAAGAACAGGCGAAATTAACGCCTGAAGACATAGGGAAATTAGCTCCCAGGAAAATCACAAGCCTTGTAAAAAGTCTTGGAATCCTGGGCAAAAACTAGTTGTAGGGTAATTCACAAAAGATCTTTTAGGTCGAGGTGAAGAAAGACCAACTCGGAGCCAAGCGACCCCTTAAACAATCTACAATCTACAGGGATAATACATAAATATATATAAATGTACAACTAAAGCTACATATTACATCAATTAAAAACAAGAGTAAACTCAACAGTGCAGTGCAATCAGCCGCAAAATATTCTCTGATTCAAATATACCACTGCATATTAAAATAATGCTAATAAATCTACTCATGAATTTCTAGAGTACTGCTCAAATAATGGACTATCTGTAAATATTAATAAATCTAAGTTTATGACTTCTTCCAAAAACCTCCGAAATTGCAGTTTCTTAGTCAAACAATAATATTTCAATTGAACGGATACTTCAAATTTCGCAATGTTCGCCAAAACGTAAAAAAAAAACCTTCTATTCCAGGAAGATGAAGACAATTACAGCCAGAATAAACTTATAATGGCGAGGATTTAAGGAAAGTATGTCCACTGTCGAGTTTCTGACTTGAAACTGCGAATGAATCTGAAAAATAAGAAGCCTATCCTCTCACGATGCTTTGCCCAAGCCTACAGAGATACGTATAGGGGATAAATATCTATGGTCCTACTGGGCTTCTTATAATGAGAGCAATGACGTCGAATGACATCGTTGATTGTGACTAACTATTTCGTTTGTCTACGGATAAAGAGGAAGTGAAAATCAGATCAAAAATGTTTTCTCATTTTTACCTACCATCGTATGATGCTTTGTTCAAGTCCATAGAGACACGTATAGAGGGTAAATAATAGTTCTATTGGGATCCTTATAATCAGACCAAATTCAAAGCCAGGGATATCGGAAAATGGTGACGTTGATTGGAATTGTTTGTTGTCTTATGATAAGCAGAAGCACAATTAGGTGATAGTAAGTGTTTTCTCTTACTATAACGCCAATTATATTAGGTTAGGTTAGGTTAGGTTGAAATGTGAGTGGGCTAGTAACAGACTCTCCACCGCGACCATCTGGTCTATTGTGGCTCACTTCTAATTATATTTCACCCAACAGGTTCAGACTTTTGATAAAGCCGACTACCTTATTGGGTGAGAGGTTGTCCGGGTCCTCTGGTAGCAGTTGCCATTTGCAAAAAAGTCAGGACCTGGTTCTTTCTGCAGCAGGAATAGAACGTGCGCTGCCGTTTCATCCTCCTCCAAACAGTCGGCATTCAGCGTTGTCCGCTATTCCGAGTCTGTGTAGGTGGCGATTTAGTCTGCAGTGCCCAGTATATAGGCCAACTAGAGTTCTTAAATGTAACCTATTTAACTCTAATAGTTTTTTAGTTCTTGATTTCAGAACTAATGAACTAATCCTGGTAGTTCTTGCCAGTACTGGAGGATTTTCCTCTCGGTCCAGACCAAGATGGTTGTTTTCGCATTGCCAAACACTGGATAAATTTAGATACCGCACCTTCCCTGGCTAAGGAGTCGACTATTTCGTTGCCTCCCATGCCAGAGTGGCCCGGTATTCAGACCAGAGTTAATTTGTATCTGCCCAATCGGGTTAGAGCCTCTTGGCTGTTCCAGACTAATTTAGAATTGCAACGGTGTGAGCCAAGGGCTTTGAGAGCTGCTTGACTATCTGAAAAGATTCTTATTGATCTGTGTTTAAGCTGCATCTATTCAACTCTCCTTGTACACAGTGCAATGGCATGAACTTCTACCTGAAAGACAGTCGCATAATTACCCAGGCTCGAAGTAATTCTTATCTTTGTGTTGCGACTGTATGCTCCAGCTTCAACTCCCTCAGGGGTTTTGGAGCCGTCTGTGAACCAACAGGTGTCTGCTCTTTGTAAGTCGGTTTTGTTCCGATCCCATTCATCTCTTTCAGGAAACAGGATGGTAAGAGGCAATTCATAGTTGGTTATGTAGGTATCACATCTGAAAGCATTCCCAGAATGTCATGACACTCCATGTCATCTGACAGCCTGATGCGTTTCATGATGCTAGCCTATGGCATATTAATTGCCGCTTGTTGAAGTCTGTATATGTTGCCCACCTGGCCTCTCTCTCCAAATAGATGTGAAGAGGGGGTAGATCCAGGAGGATTTCCAGAGCGACTGACGGTGTGGTACTTATTGCACCAGTTATCGCCAGGCACGCTTGTCTCTGTAGACCAGAGAGTTTGGCTTTGGTCGTTTATTGTAGCCCTTTCGACCACCAAACTATAGAGGCATTCGCTACCATCTTATGACCGTAACGTATATCAAATATATTTGTTGGGGACCTATGACCCAGGTTTTTCCACGAATTCTGCGATATGTCCACAAAGAGAGCCTTGCTCTGTGGATTACCTTTTCCAGATGGGAGTTCCAGTTGAGTATTTCACTTAGTTATATTAATATATTGAAAAATGTCCATCAATTTGAGTTACTTACGGCTTCACTTAGAAAGATAAGATGCACACATCATTAAACTCACACATCATTAAACTTCTTTTATAATTATTGGAGCGATAGATACATTGCAACCATATTTAACATATTATACCTTGATGAATATATGACGATGCGTACAGAGTTGAGAGCGTGGTTTGTATCCATGGCAACGTGAATGGGTTGTGTTGAAAAAGAAATTAATTTAATATGTATTTCCGTGAGGCAGAGAATATGAGATCAAACGATTTGGAGAAGATTATAAAGGAAGGTAAGGTTGAGCTAGTAATATTTCAGTAATGGGTATGATGTAATAACAGTATTTACCGGAGGCGGAATAAAATCGACCGGATACATCAGACGATTAGAAGTGATTAAGCAAAATGTTTATAAACACGAGGCAGATCAGAAGAGAAAGACCAGTTCGGTTAACTGATTAGTGTACTACCAAATATTACTGTTTAAACCATAAAGGTCTGATGCTAAGCTAACGATTTATTAATAAATCAGAGCCAATATTGTGAAGACTATAACTAAACCTTAAAGGTAACATTGAAATCGCCGTGGAAGCTCTGAAATTGAACCTGAAGTTTTCAACAAAAATTCTTTTCTCTCATTAGCGAATCAAATTGAATTTCTCGCTTTGGCGTCAAAACGGAGATATTTTGTCACTTGTCAAGCAATATACACATTGGTTGTTCTCGCTCAGTTTTAAACAGTTTCACGTTACAATTCTTAGTGTTTTCCTGTTTGCTGATTCCCTAATAGCACACGATGTCCGCCAGACGTCCGTTTTATGTCCATTTAATGTACTGACGTCCATGGACATAAACTGGACGTCTACCGGACGTCTATCATCGGATTTACTTTGAAATTGTACGGAATGAACATCCTCTGAATGTCCATTTTATGTACGGGAAGTATGTACATTTTATGTCCATATAGGGACAGGAGATGGACGTCCATTTCGTGTCCGTTGATTTAAATATTATATTTCTGTAATAAATGATAATATCGCCATACCGCTTTCTCTCCAACACGTTTCCGGGACATGTATACATACCAGCGAATACCACACTGAACGTCCAACATATGTGCCGCAACGGACGTCCTTATGTTCGGCAGGTACAAACATTTTAGGTCTTTATAAGGACAGCAGCAGGACGTCTATTATATATATATAAAAACAAAAAAATATTAACAAAAGTGGTTTTTCAATTTTAAAATGTTTTTGTTTTTATTTGACCATTATTTCTGTAAAATTTGTAATTTGTCATTAATAATCTAATTTTAACATTTTTTGTAAATTATTAATGAAATTATTTCATGCTGAACATTTATTAAGCATTCAAATACTTTCTATATTTTGAAATAAATAGCTATATTAGTCTAAAGGCGCGGTTACACGGCGCGTGATTAGGCGAGCCTGGCTCGGCGAGTCACGAAATACGCACCGTGTCACATACAGGGTGTATTAAATAGGTGGTCCGACTACGGCACTTTCCTATGATAATAATGGCTTCATAAGTGCATGCTTTCTATGTAATTTAGTAGATGGCGCGAGCTTTAACGTCCTACAAAAACCAGGATATAGATAGATGAATTTGCTTTGCTGCATATAGTGTTGCATATATTCACAACTGAACAGCAATTTCAGTTATGTAAAGGAACAAATCACCAGTTTCAGATTTATATAGGTATTAAGAAAATAAGACATGTAAAATATTCAAATTTATTTGTAACAACAGTACTGGGCGTAATAGGTTGCAATATTATAAGAACAAGATTTACACAATATGTTTACAAATAGTTCCTTTCTCCAAAATTACTGAGCATTCTTTACGCCCCCAACATGAGTTGACTTTCACACTTTGATAATAATATTTGAACTTGGTCCACCTAAGCAAGCGTTGTAGAGTCAATTTTTAGAAAAATATGCTGCAATTCTTCTACAGTGATCGGTTTACTGATTGATGTTAACTTAATATCCTTATGCAAAAAATAACCAAAAATAACCTCTATTGTAGGACCAAACATGAGACCAAACCCAACCTGAAAATAGAAATTACACAAATAATTACTTGAAAAACTAAATTATTATTTAGAAACAAATACTATCTAAAAAGTACTTACCGTCTTAAAACATGTTGTAATTAATTTATCATGATGTTCTGCCTTATGTAAACACTAAGCTCCTACTTTCAATACATTTATGAATACCCCAATTCTTATTTGGTAATTTGACGTCTCATTCTTCAGACAAAATTTTTTCTAGTAAGTGTAAATACAAACTCTCAGAAATAAGGATAAATGATACTATCGTGAACATCACATATTTATCAACTTCTTAATTTTCTTAGGGACATTTTCTGAAGAACAAGCATCTAATTTGCTTGGAAGTGCACCGTTCTTCAATCTTTTTCTTTAAAACTGCCGCTAAAAGCATAAAATATATTTAAAAAGACGTTTTTATACCTATAGGTTATGTTACAAATATTTATGTAAATTTAAAACTTACAGTGTATATAACAACTCCATTTTCAGACTGTGAAGTAAAACTACTTTTTATACTGCTGGAGCAAAAATATTTTTCACAGCGTATTGAATGTATTTCTTCTAGGTATTTGATGTCAAATGTCACTGATATCTTGTTTGACTACAAGATTTTTCACTAAACACAAACGAAAGGCCGGGAACTCAGGCCGGGAATGTATGCAACACTGTATGCACGTATGTATAGAACCTGCAAAATTATCTTTCTATGCGTAAATAACGACGGACACTATTGCTCCTGCCATCTATTACATTATGTACAAAGTAAGCACTTATGAAGCCACTCAACGGGCCCTTGTCGCATCACCTATTTAATACACCCTGGTCACATAGGCAACTTGGCATGGCTTGCGACTCGGGAGACGTTGCTCGCGTCAGCTCGCGTCTTCCATCTAGGTGTCGGTAAAGTTTGGCGAGTCAAACCCGCTAGTCGATCCATGCAGTTTTGACGAGCCTACAATCCACAACCCCACACGAAATCTGCATTGGTCACGCGCCGTATTGACACATCTGGCTCGCTATCCGTTACACGGCGCGTGGTTTACCGAACTACGCACCAGGTTCGTGGATCGGCGAACCACGCGCCGTGTAACTGCGCCTTAAGACCCACTTCCAACTTTACAGTCTTTATGTAAGTACTGGCCGAGTGAGTTAAAGCATGCTGCCACCGCACCTCTGGGCGCTTCACGCTTTCGCGCGTTTGTAAAGCTTTGGATCTGAATATACACAATGTAAACAATGTATATAAATGAGATACAATATATAAAATACCTATTTGACATGTATACAGCTAAAAGTAATAAATATGATTTAATGATTTGGTAGTTGACCTATAAATCATGAGATCGGCGGTTCGATGCCTACTCATTCCGTTTTTTTTTTTCTTTTGTTAAAATAATTGGGATGTACAAATATTGTTCAAAGTTGTAACATTTGGACGTCCCTTGGCTGCCCGTCTTCTGTACTTTGAACCAAAAACGAACGTCCATCTGATGACCTGTATGTCCGTCAAGGACAGTGTTGTGCTATTAGGGTTAATAAGTAAATATTACTGGATTGTTAATTAAATAATAGTGTCATTTTATTTAACAGTTAGCAAGAATAACAGTTTTATAAATATAAAAGTAGAAATAGATACGGATTTTTGTAAAAAAAATCGTTCAGTTATAGGTTAGAAACATATTTTTCTTTAATATTTATTGACAGGAATAATAATACGTTAACAACTTCTATATTCTTACCTCAGCTGATGTAATTTTCTTCTTTGAAATGCAAAGAACAAATTGTCATATGCTCGCTGGCTTTTTCCCTATATGCGATTTATTTCACCAAAACTTCCTTCTTTCGCGTAATCAGACCTTCCAAATTCACAATTTATTAAAATTTTCTGCCCTACTTTTGAAAAACCGTGAAAAATGTCTTCTTCCTAATCGAGTTGCACCCATAAGAACAACAGTTCTATTGCCCTTGGATTCAGCTTATACCACCACTAATTCCTCCTTTTACTTTCTAATAATTTCCCCTTTCCCCTTTCAACTCTATCATAAATTTTATTCAAGAACTAAAAATATTATCACTACAGTGTCAAATTTTTTAATGATAACCGTAGAAATATATGTTTGTACAGAGTCGTTTCACAACAGGCTAAACTCAAGTATCGAATAAAACGTGTAGACCGTTTCTTGTAAAAACGATCACTCCTTTTAAACTCAAAAATGAATCAATAGCTATGTATATAAAACAAATCGCACCTGCATAACATACATAGTAAGGTTGAGACACATCCCAAGGAAGCCTAATCTCAACTACCGGCACGGTAGCTTAGTCGGTTAAGGCGTATTGAAAGGCGAATATGCTGACGGACTGCCTATCGCGTTCTGGGTTCGAGCCCCAGCCCCGGTACTAATAATACCGACATGTCCGCGTTTTTCCAAATGTGTAACCCCCTGCCGAACAGCCTTGGCTTTGGATTTGGAGGCTGTCTACTATATATGTGGTGTTTATGTTATGTTTATGCAAGGGTTGGTGTAAGGGCAAGAATCGACTGTCACAAAAAGATTCAAGTTCCTTGAAGAATGAATTTGGGGAAGTAGGTTTGGGATTGAAAGGATTAACAGTAATAGCAATAATGGAAATTTTGGTTTGCTTGTGTTTAGCCTTATGAGTTCCTAAAGACGATTGTATGATTCGTTAGGACTAATCACTAAATAATACTTTTTAAGCAATGTATAAGTTATATGAGTTTTCCAACATTTGAAGGCGTACTTGCGGCACATAACCTGATAAGGAAAAAGACATAAGAAGAGAAGGAGAATTATGCAATTTTATTATTTGCATATGAATATTAGAAATGAAAATTTATCAGAACTGAATTTATTTACCTAGGTATATTAACAAAGAAGGACAAACGGATTCATATTTTTCAATAACAATTTTACGCTTTTGTTCCAGAAATAAAATGTTTTAAATAAAACACATGTTGGTTGTGATACTTTTGGTCGTAAAAAGGTTGTAAATTATAATTTAAAATAGATGATTATACAAAATAATACAAAAAATAGCATTACATTAAATATATGTATTATTCCTGTGGTATAAATTTAGCTAATTTTATGATTAAAAAAATTCCTATGGGAAATAAAAGTCATCTATTTATTCTGTTTTAGAAAAACCGATAAATTATATTAAATGATGTTTTGAATATTTACCAAACGTTGAATTATATTAAAAGTATACAAAAGACCATTTTCAAGCTATAACACGCTACATAATATTGTTGTGTACAAGGTAATTGTAATAATAAAAAAATCGACGTCATAGATTTTTACCAGAACTGCAAGTGAAAATAAGAGTATCAACTAATATCAACCTCAATCCTAAAATTCTAAACAGTATTGTATTTCTTGGAACGTTATTGCAAAGCTTGTCAAAGGGAAAAGCATTTTAATATTTAAACCAACTTTATTCCAAACAAGTTAGAATTCTATAGTTCTCCACATTTATAGTCGGGTGCAGAACCTCTCGTTCTAAATGAGGGACAAGTGAAGTTATAAGCATATGAAACTTAAAGCATGAAAAGTGTATTAACACCTTAATTTCCCTGAGAAATATTACAGAATGACCAATGTCTCAAAAATAATAATTACATTGTACGTTATCTCTACAGATACGTTATATCTACAGAGTAGTATTGAGCGAATTCGAATTAAAATACTCGGTTAATCCGAGTATCAAAATACTCGCTTGATTCCGAGTATTAAAATTTCATGCGAATAATATACTCGGATTAATTTTAAGATTTTTCGTTAATTCGACATCGAATGATTAATCCGAATATTTTTGTCATCCGACTCCGTGTAATCCGAGTACTGAAATCATCCGAATATCTGCATCACTACTACAGAGTGAAATATGCAACAAATTTGTTGTTACGTTTCCACCGCATGTAATATTACATAATAATGCGCAGATCGCACCCATAATCAGCAATTTTACTTCCACATCCAGTGGAAGTATAGTAACGACAAAAAAATTTTAAAAAATTTTTATTGTTCAAATAGGCTTAAAATGTCAGAAAACGTCGAGATTTTAAGTTTGAGCGAAAAAAAAATTTCTGTCTGTCGGTCTGTCTGTCTCTTTGTGCGCACGTTTACTCTGGAACCGTTTAAGATATTGACTTGAAATTTGGTACACGTATGTACTTTAACGAGGTCTGGAACTAGATTATATTTTCATGTTGTTCCGACGAAGGGTTGGGGGGCAAATTGGGGTAAATTTGGGATAAATGGGTAAATCAAGCAGGTAGGATTCCATAAAATTGGTATTCAGTATATACAAGAGAAGCTAAGGTCTCAAAAAAAATTTTGGCATTAGCCACCCTCATTACCACCCCCCTTATTAAAGGGGATGAAAAAAAAAATGTGATTTAGTATATGTACAAGAACCAGAAACCTCAAAATATTTTTTTACTTCATCCACCCCCACTACCCACTACCACCCCCCCATCACCACCCCCACCCCATTACCGATGTGGGGTACCGTTTTATGGGTTTTTGGAGTAGAGGATTTCAAATATTATATTATTAAAGTTCCATAAACAATTATTTCCACATACACAATTTTTTCATTGTGAGTGACTTGGATAGAGAATCTGGATGTGGAAGTAGTGATTCCTTGGGCAGCGGTTTTTAATGTAGTAAACAGTAGAACTAGCACAGTGCACAATCGGCTCCGTTTGGGACAATATTAATGATTCAATGTTTCACCCCACTACTACTACTGCACCTACTCCTACACTGCTACAGAAGATCATCGCATCTTAATATTACAAAAGAAAGTGGGGCAAGCGTAGAGGCGACTTCAATGTGAATATCAGTCGATATTCCGTTGAAGCAACGTCGAGCGCGGTTAGTACTTGGATGGGCTCCCATCTTGGGAAATACAGCGTTCTCGTCCCACCTTCTAGAGGCTTGTATATCAGTGTATACTCGGAAGTTACGTAATTTCAGACGAGGATTACGTAGTGGATATACCATCCTTCGGAGGGGATGTAAAGCAGGCGGTCCCTTGTCTATTAAATGTTAGGCAAGTAAAAGATCCCTACTCTTCTTAAGGGAAGAGGTTCGGGAAGATTTACAGGTTGGGGGTAGCTCGTCTCCTGGCGTCGGTGATAGGCCCTGGTAGCGGAAATAGGCCGACGTTAAATAGTTAAAAAAAAAACAAAACAAAAGAAAGCGATTAGAATACTATGCCAATAAAGAGGATATAGATAAGTAAACCTCCCCTACAAATTGTAATATTTACCAATCTGAGGAATGTTTATGTAGTCGTTCGATCCCATTGGTCTGAGTTATTTTGGTCGGGTTAAGTCGTGCAAACTCGGTGATGTTGCCAGTCGCCATTTTTTTCACTTTGTAAATGTGCGTTTAGCTGTGGTTCTGAATGCTTTTAGTGTTGTGTATATTAATTTCTTGGATTTTTTATCATTTTAAAACTTCAATATGACTAGAGAGTGCTTTATATGTGGGAAAAAGTACTTCGTTGGACATCCTCTCTCATTACATTAGTAAGTAAATAAATGACATGAGCGTAACTTAATTTGTTTTCTAAGAACTATTTAAAACGATTGTGTTGCTTTCAACAGGGTTCTAAGGATTTTGAAACGAAACGGAAGTGGTTGACTATCATGGGTATTGATATTCATGGTCCATGTGATTTGAGTGTTTATACTTATATTTGTGCAGATCATTTTGCACCTGAAGATTTTTATATCACCCCATTCTTCCACAAACGCCACTGATTCAACGGGCAACCACAGCAATATTCTCTCACCCCTTCCACTTTTCCCCTGATATCTCTGTGTCAACGTGAATTATAAACAGGTACATGGTTATTGGTATTGGATTACTTATCTATATACTCTTTATTCATCTGAGAGCGATACTAATGATACCATCTTTATACATACATGAATTGTGTAAAACGTGTACATAACAATAAGCACAAATATCTCTTAAATTCGAAGCACCACAAATATAATACGAGAAATAAAAATGATCTTAAAATTCCGCATCATCGAATCAACAGAACACAACAAGGTATAGACTACTGGCTGTGACGTAGCCAGCGCCCCCCCCCCCCCCCGAAATTAATCGACATTTATATAATTGATAAACATCACATTTAAAATTATTATATTGATTTTATTTTTGGTTTTAGTCAAAAATTTTTTTGGCCGATTACGAGTCTTGACTCCAATCCAAAATGTCCGTCCGTCACGTTTCTTGTAAGTACGATAACTTAAGAAAGAAATGTCCGATTGTATTGAAATTTGGAAATTAAATTAGTGTTAGCTAGAGGAAGAACCTATTGTTTTTGAAAAAAATCAATCAGTAAATAAAAAAGTTATTGATCATTTAAATTAAAATATATATATTTTCTTAATTTTTGTCATTTGTACTTAAATAGAAATCTTACGAAATTTTATTCTCTATAATTTTTTTTTGTTTATACATTTTATTAATATATATATTTCATAATAATATATCTAATTCGTTGAAATATAATACTCGAATGATATATACTACAGGCATTCAATTTTTGTAGTGATGTGTCATGGTCCAATGGCTAAGGTTTTGTCTGGCAATCCAAAGGTCTTGTGTTCGAATCCGTGACAGGGTGTTTTTTTTTTTTCATTTTTTTCAAATTTTTTTTTTTCACAACAAAGCTGGTATCACAAAATTTAGAATGTCCAAAAACTAACATTATTTACAAGAAAACTGCGAAGAGTATCCTATAGAATGTGTAACAATTATATAAAAAGCTCAGTAAATCGACGAAGAGTATAATGCATCCACTAGTTTAAATTGTACAAAAGGTCATTCTTGTCCATTTCTTGAGCTGGTCCATGAGAGCTTTTGATCAGAAAATCAAAATCTACAACATACTAAAAGTTCAGCAAATTTGACTGTACGCCAATTTACATTAGAATTGCACGGGGGTCCTTTGTATGAAAGCTACATAACAATACATAATATACTTACAAAAAATATTCGGAAACACCCCCCCCCCCCCCGAATAAAAATCCTGGCTACGTCACTGCTACTGGGGAGCCAAACTTTACAATAAAATCCCTAGCGAATTAAAGACAAAAAGTGATAGAGCCTTCATAAATGGGGTAACAAAGCTTCTTTTTGGGAAAGCTTACTATTCGCTGTATGAATTCCTCGAAGACGACGTGTGATATAAACTGTGATATATACTGTACTCAATATTTTCCCTAATTTAGACTGATTATGTGATATAATAGGACTTTATTTTATATTTTACATTCACAACTCGTTTTAAATTTTCTTATATAAATATATAAATGTTATATTTGTTTTGTATGTTCTTATACTGTGTGAATTGTTTTGATGTTTCAGTGTAACGACTGTGAATTTACATTGCTTAAATCTCTTATCTATCTATCTACTATTATAAATGACATTGATGCATCAAAATGGCGTCGTATTCTATCTTCATGTATTGCAAGCGCATTACCGATGCGCAGTCGACTATTCGTAGTATATTCTTCTGGGTATGTGTGCCATGGTCCCTAGAATATAAACTTATAATCTCTGCGTTTGTTCTATTTTAATACATTCCATATAGTCCAGTCAACGAATGACTTAAAGGGTGGTGTAGAGTGCGAGTTCTTTGCTGTGTATTGTTAAGCGATTACTTTAGAAAGTTGTTCAGGGTGTTTAGGGAGTGAACATACTGAAAGTCCTGACGTCTAGGTGGTGAGCTGGAGGCAGGGGGGCACAAAGAAAGTCCCATTTTTGTTTTTTCCCTTATATCTCTAAAATGGTCGGTCGTGGGGAAAAATTTTCTGATACGAATGAAAGCTCATGAAATTCTCTACAACTTTAATTTTATATACTTTTTTCTAATTCGCAACCGTTTTCGAGCTACACGCTGCAGAAAAGTGAAAATTTTTGAGAAACAGATTTCTACCTCTTCAACTTTAAGGAAAAGCAAGGTGGGCTTCTCAAAATTGTACTTAAGTCAGAAATCATCAAGGAAGCGGCAGTGGTCTTTTACAATCCCTCCTCCATTCAAGGCGAGGTTGAAGAGGCTAGGAAGATTTGCTTCCTCAAATGGTATGGGGCACCAGCAAGATGGACTTCCCTCAACCAGTACCGCTCCAGTTCATGAGGTCAGTGGCAATATTAAGTCTGACATCAGCTCCCTCCCACCAACTGAGAGCGCAGCTAAACAGCATTCTCGGCGCACCTACCACCAAGTGCAGCAGTGGCTCGGAAATGAGCTGCCCCCTCAAGAGTGGGTGCGGAAATCTGTAGGAGACACCCTGGTACCAATTACAAGCACCGGAGGTCCTACTTTTTCTTTATCATCTTTAAAATACAATTTTCTAGTTTTCAGGTCTGTCTTGCTGGTGCCCCATACCATTTGAGGAAGCAAATCTTCCCAACCTCTTCAGCTTCGCCTTGAATGGAGGAGGGGTTGTAAAAGATCACTGCCGCTTCCTTGATGATTTCTGACTTAAGTACAATTTTGAGAAGCCCACCTTGCTTTTCCTTAAAGTTGAAGAGGCAAAAAAATCTGTTTTTCGAAAATTTTCACTTTTCCGGAGCGTGTAGCTCGAAAACGGTTGCGAATTCGAAAAAATATATATAATGAAAGTTGTACAGAATTTCACGAGCTTTCATTTGCTATTAGAAAATTTTTCCCTGAGACGCACCTTTGTCCCCCCCCCCTTCGGCTCACCTCCTAGACGTCAAGACTTTCAGTATGTTTACTCCCTAAGCACCCTGAACAACTTTCTAAAGGAATCACTTAGGTCCCTGCTCACGCACTCTACATCTCCTTTACTGACTGTAGTAATGGTTTTAAAGATTTAGTTTTCGCGTTGTTTTTTATTTATTTGTTGGCTCTTCTGAAGTGAGATGGGATGCCAAAGTAACAATTATAAATACAGTAGTATTACAACATATCGAAATACTATAAAATTATATAAATGTATGTATGTATGTAAATATGCCGAGTTCTTTGCTGTGTATTGTTTCCTTAAAAGACACATTACCCTGTAATATATCATCAAGCAATATCTTGGAAATGAAAATATCGTTCTTGTTTACTCACTCCCTTTCAATGTTCAGCATTCTACTATATAAATATTATAACCCTCGAACAGTCAATCTGTTACATCTTTAAGGAATATCTCATTTAAAATCTCTTCCGAAATATGTGTAAACAACAAAAGTTCCTCCCTTACAGTTCACATTTCAACCTTATCGTACACACACACACACACACACACACACACACAGCAGCGCGACTCAGTTCATTTATATTTTGAAATTGTATATCATGTATCTATTTAAAAATACACAGAGGTACAAAAGCTCACTCAATTTCGGTTAAAATGCTAAACAGCATACTTGTCTTGGGACCATTATTCTGAGCCAAAACATCTAAATGAATCTACATTCGTTTTCTTTTAGTTTGATTTAATAATTTTAAAATACAAATAAGAGAGTCTATGAACAGAATGTACAATCGAGGATTGCATAAATCGTACACAGCATAAATTGTAACCAGCAATGGGAGAATTTGCGACCGTTTCATTGGTCGTTTCAAAGAAAAGTCAATGAACCTAAGCAACTAACTTTAAGTTCACCTATGTAACGTTTTAAAACTTTTAATATAATTATTGCTGTAAAAAAATTGACGCCATCAGGATTTAAACCTAAAACCATCGCTCCTGTTAATCATTAATTAATCAAAACAAATTAGAAAAAATTAAATTACAACATTTTGTCCTCTCCAGACGCTCGTACCGGAGCCAGTCATACAGCCACGTGGATGTTGAGGAACTGGACGGGACCATGCCAGGTAAAACTAAAAAAGAGCTGAAAAACAATATGTTATCTCCTGGTCACAGGGTGCAACATTAAAATAAATTAATATTAAACATGCAAAAAGGTAACTTAAAATAATTGAATTAAAAAAGGTAAAAGGCGTGTGTATAAATAAATATCAGGGAGAAATATGTCTGGACCACGCGGGAAAATCACTGACCAAAAATTCCATTTCAAGCAATTGCAAGAGCGAGGGTCTATGCAGGTATGGACTCCTGGATAGGGCCATGCTAAAGGCCTGCGCAAGCGTGCAGCCGTTCCCTACATTTCCGTCATGCCTCTGGTTGTTTTGCCAGCATCTCAGCATTTTCACCGGTGGCGGTGTAGTGCGGTTTTTCGATTTTGAGTCCCCTTAGCTTGTAGGCCTACTATACTTTTGTCTACCTATCTTATGTTTGAACGGTCAAACAAAATTGTTTTCGAGAGTGCGTCGTACCTTCTCTTCAAAAACTTATGTAGATATTTCTTGCTTAAAACTGTACATTAATATTGTGCACGAACACATTATCATTATGTATGTAAACTTTAGTTAAATATGATACTATACATTTAATTTAATTTCCTTTGTAAATAACTTTTTCTTAAGTATGACGATTTGTTAATTAGTATCAAAACATGTTGTGTATTAGCTAGAAGAGTAGTTGTTTTGATTGGTTATCCAATAATGAGTGTTTTAAAGCATTTTCCTAAGTAGTATATTAGCGTGACCCGATTAAGGTACCAATATACAGAAAGTAGATAATTTCCTATTAAATAAAAAAGTGTGAATGACTAAATTTGAATAAATGATTTAAGTATTTTTAATATATGTTTTTCTTTAAAATGCTAAGAATCCTATCATGTAATTCAATACTTCGTCAGTGTTAGCTAGAAGAGTAGTTGTTTTGATTGATTCTCCAATAATGAGTGTTTTAAAGTATTTACCTAAGTAGTATATTAGCATGCTCAGATTAGGGCAACAATATACAGAAAGTAGGTATTTTCATAATACAAAAAAAATTGTAGAAGTTGTGATTTGCATAATACCTAAATAATATTCTCTAATCATTGGTAATATTTTATTTAATGTTTTCTATAAGTAATATTACTTTGGCCAACTAAGTATCCATTTGTTTTAGAGAATACCTTGTAGTTTTGATGTATTGTGGCCTTTTGCCAAGCAACATTGCCTTACGTTTTTAGATTATCATGTATCGTTAAATATTACGTCTGTCTGTCTCTCTGTGTCCTATTAGTATTGCATAAATTGTTATGTAGAACTTTAATTTCATAAGCACAATTTATTTGCCTGCACCCTACCCTGATTTGTCCCATTGCTCTACCGTTACATTTATCTTTACAATAAATTAGATTATTGTTAATTAGTTATTTTTTATTTCACAAGTCCCTTAGTTTATTTACGGATGTTGCCCTTTTATATCCCAGACAGGGATTTATTCTATTGCTTTTAGGTAATAAGCTAGGTTTTTTATTTAAATAATAGATTATCTTTTGCTCCCGTTTTACCTTTAAAATATAGTTTTTTATAACGTTTCGCTGGCTATCTCTTTTAGGGGGTTATAAATACTTTTCTTCCCTTTAAGAAGTTAGTGTTACAATTTGACGTCCCATTGTGGGGTTTTCTTTTTTGTCTTTCCATTTAGTGAAAATTAACGTTACAGTTTGGCGCTATTCCCTTTTTGGGGCTTAAATACACATTTTTTCCTTTAAGAAAATAACGACGTTATAGTTTTCGACATACTTGGCAAGTTTAGTATTTGGAAAAAATGGGGAAGTCGGAAACGTATAAATTTTAGGACCAATAACCGACCCCTGCGGGATGCTCGCAGAATGTCTCGTTATTCACTCATGATAACTGATCATCTGGCTCACTCTCTCTAAATATTGGCAAAAATGACAATATCAAAACGGCAATTAAATATAGTGAAAAAATAATTATAAGGATTGAAAATATACAAGAATTAAACTGGGACTACATCTACGGTTTAAATGTAAGAAATGCTTTCAGTTTATTTATCAAAGACGTAAATTGATGCCTAAATTTGTCCTGCTCCCTTACATATACTAAAAATATAGCAAATAATGATACAAAAAGTAAACTATAAACTACTAAAAAAGTTAATATTGGAAGGACAGAACCTCTGATATATGTATAATAAAATAAAAAATAGCATTGATTAAGATGACTTACCTGTATATAAACAACTGAAAAAAGCAGACAGAAGAAATATCAAAACAGTAAAATAAAACTTTTATAGAAAACAAATAAATCTAAGGAAACTTGGAAAATTATGAATTGTAGGCTTGTAAAAGCAAAATCGTCAAAAAAATCCATCAGTTTGAAAATTGGCCAAGATACTATAACAGATGATAAATTGGTGTCAAATAGTTTTGCATCATATTTTTCTACTATTGCATCAAACTCTATCGAGAGTAACTTTGGTTTTAACTTATCATTACCACACACTTTTTCTGCTTTTAACAATAACTCTATTTGCTTCAGGATTCTAAACCTGAACTCTTGGACGTCATAGGAAAATTGACAAATAAGAAGTCAGCTGGATTAGACAGACTAACTGTGTCTATTTTAAAAAGTATTTCATCAAATATTATTGATCAATTTTTGTTTCTTATTAACAAATCAATTCTAGAAGCTTACTTTCCGTCAGAGTTCAAAATCTCCTCCGTAATCCCGATTTTCAAACGGGGATGAAAGTGATAGTGCGAATTATCGTCAAATAATCGTAGTGTGGTGCTCTGTCAAAAGTAATTGAAAAAATCGTATCCAATAGAATAATCTCATATTTAGATAAAAATTTTATTTTGACTGAATATCAGTATGGATTCAGGACCGGGAAATCCATTGAAAATGTAACTGCCAAATTACTTGACTTTGTTTATCGCGAAGTGGATAACGGAAAATTTATAGTATCGATCTTATTTAATCTTTCTAGAGCATTTGACTCCGTGAACAAAGATGTATTTTTCAGCAAGTTAGAAAATATTGGAATAAGAGGTAATCTAATAAAATGGCTAATTTCTTATATGGAAAATCCGATAAACATGACGTTATGTTAAGTGTCCCCCAAGGATCAATCCTGAGGCCTTTATTATTTGCCATATATATAATTGATCTTCCTTATCATATAAAAAAGGACTCACGATTATGTACGGAGTTGACACAACTATTTCTGTACCAGCTACAAGTAACGATGATATACATGAAGCTATCAAAAATGTTGTGGATGAAATGAATGATTGGCGTAATAGAAATATATTAATACTAAATGAGAAAAAAACGATATTTTTAAATTTCAGTCGAAGAAAAATTATTTCATTTAACTCTCTAGCGATAAGCACCACTTAGAAATTCTTGGGTACCCATATAGATCACCATGTCTATAGCAAAATAAACAAACCATATTTTGCCATATTACAACTAAGAAATACTCTAGGTGAGGAGAAACTCATGGTTGTTTACTATGCGCTATCTTGGTGCTAAGGCTTTCGCGGAGCTGGTGATCTGGCTGCTGGTCTCTGGGTCTTCTTCCGCGTAGACTTGGTTGAGTGCTTGACGTTTCGACCATCTTGTGGTCTTCTTCTGAAGCGAAGTGAGCTCTGCTGGACTGAGCTTCTCTATTTATACAGGTTATCAGGAGGCATGTTGCGGATCATTGCTCATGCGGAACCATTGACTTCCACGTTATTGGTAATTGTAGTCCGGTGTCACGGTTATAGTTATTTGGATGTTTATTTATTTCAATGGCTTCTCTGTATCTTCTTGGCCAATAATTCTTGGTGTTGGCCAATTTCTTGATTTTGTCGAATTTTATCAAATGGCCGGTTTCTTCTGAATGTTCGGCAACTGCTGATTTTGTAGAATTTCCCTTCTTTGTATTTCTAATGTGTTCTCTGAGTCTGGTGTTTATACGTCGTGTGGTCTCTCCGATGTAAACTTGTCCGCAAGAACATGGAATGCTATATACTCCTGGTGTTTCTAGTTCTTATGGACCTTGGCATTTGGGAAAATGTGCCACCTTCTGTTTCGCATTATATATTACTTTGACGTTCTTTTTCTCAAAAACTCTTCCGATTCTATCCGTACATCCTTGTATATACGGTAGGTAAGCTGTTGCCGTGTATTTCTTTTCTTCTTTTTCTTCTTCTGTTCCGGTTGTATCTTGTCTCTTTATTGCGTTGTGTCCTTCGATTTGTATCCATTTTTTCTGTAGTGATGTTTTTAAGGTCCGATAATCTTCTTGCAGATGTTCTGTCTCGCAAATTTGCTTTGCTCTATGTACTAGTGTGTTAACGACGGCCTGTTTATGTGGGTGGTGGTGAGAATTAGCGTGTAGGTATCTGTCGGTGTGCGTCGATTTTCTGTATACCTTGTGTCCTAATCCTCCATTATCCTTCCTCAACACGAGGACGTCCAAAAATGGAAGTTGGAAGTTGGCTCTCTGTTTCTATTTCCATGGTGAATTTGATCTTATGATGTAAGCTGTTTAGGTAGTCCTTGAAATTCTCCAGTCCCTCACGGCCATGTTGCCATATAATGAAAGTGTCGTCCACATATCTAAACCAACATTGTGGTTTCAATTGGTAGTTGTCCAAAGCGTATATTTCGAATGCTTCCATAAATACGTTAGCGAGTACTGGTGATAAAGGTGAACCCATTGCTGCTCCATCTTTTTGTTTATATCTGTGGTGTGTTATATATATCTGTGGTGTGTTTATGTTTATATAGACTTCCATTGAAGTTGACGTAGGTCCAGTTGACACAAAGCTCCATCAGGTTTAATAAGGTAGTGTCCAAACCGTTGTTCTGCAATTCTTCCCGAGCTAATTCTATCGTCTCATTAACTGGTATATTTGTGAAGAGTGATGTTATGTCGAAACTGACTAGTATATCTTCTTGGTCCTCTGTGATGTTCTTCAGCTCTTGTATGAAATGGTGTGAATTCTTGATATGGTGTTCTGTTTGTCCAATAAATGCTTTGAGTATGTCTGCTAAATATACATATAGCAGGATACATTCATTACAAAGAAAATTGTAACTCCACCCTGTATTTACATTTATAAATGCTTAATATACGCAAAATCAAACTTGCATGAATTTAAAACTTAAGATAACAGCCTTGCGTACAATACGAGACATGAGAAGCTGCTTTCGATTCCGCAGCATAAAACAGCCAAATTTAAAGAATCACTTCATTATAATAGTATAATACTATATAATTGCCTAAATGAAAATCTCAAAAATCTTCAGCTATCTAAATATAAGATGCAAATAAAAAAAATACTCATAGCAAGTGCTTTTTATAACATCAATGAGTTTTTAGCTTTACGATTGTAATTTTACTAGTTGATATTATGTGTAGAATTTTTGTACATTTTGATTATGTATTTATTTTAATCCCTTTTTAAATTATGAAATAAGAAATTTTTACATTTCTTACTTTTGTGTCATTTTATATGTATATTGTCTTGTATGTTCTATACCATAATTTATGTTTTATATAGTGATTATTTCATATATTTACTGGTAACTGGTAACAAAAAATTTTAAAAAGTAGTCACGGGATCCAAACGGTATCAAAGACTTTCTCAATATCTAAGAATATCATAGTGGTAATCTTACTGAGGTTATATTGCACCTTCACGTCACTAACAATTCTAACAACTTGTTGCACCGTGCTTCTTCCATTCCTGAACTCAAACTGATGCTCATCGTCAATGTGAAGCCTATTTTGAGCAACTATAGCCCTTCAATCTTACATACTGAACTAACTGACATATAATATACGTGCAAAACCAATGTGTAATACCAATAGTTGTAGCCTAAAAATGATCAATGAAAAACTCCCAAATTCTTTCATTGCTGGTTGAACATAAAGAATGCTTGTACACATCCGGGAATCAGCTAACGGGATATATTTTTTAATTGACTATTTTTTTAAACGCCGCCAAACAATAATTGGCTCAGCTACCCAAATACCGGCGAATTATTTCCTTCCATAAATAAAAGTTAAATTTTGAAGCAAGCGTTTGGTAACAATGACTATTTTCTTAGATATTCTGCCTATTTCTGATACTTTGAAACCATTCAAACATAATATTTATATTTTGGTTCTAAATTTAGAAAGAACAATTCAATACTTATTTTCACACGCGATTTGGCACAATTTAATTTTGACTGAGTAATACATATTTGATTAATGCCTCATAAAACTTAATAGGTCAGACTAAATTCTTAGAAATTAACCTGTTTACGCACGTCTTGCTGACGGATATTTGTGGAGATGGATATATTATATGTTCGATTTTTTTTTTATATTTTTTAGTTCATATACTCCCGACAATATTATATATTCCCAACTGTTCTATTTTAATTAACAGAAAGTATGATTTGTATATTTAATATTACCAGCCAAGAATGGTTAAAACCAAAGGAAATATTTTAGTTTCCAACGGCGAGGGGCACTATGGTGGAAATGCTCGAATAGAGACCGATTGTATTTGCAATAAAAAAACAGCTGTGTAAAATTTGAGATAAGAATTTTTAAAAATAATGCCATTTTTGAGCACTTGAAAAGTGATAATCGATAGTCCGGTGATATTAGGAAAATGTCTTGGAAAGTTTTGGGACAAGCCAAAAATTAGTCTACCTCTACAGAATTTCCTCAGGAATCCGAAAAAAATAGCGTTGACCACTCAAAATGGCGGCTGTAATTGTTATTTACCTTTTTGTAAACAAAATGAATTTTGCAACTTACATTTTCGCTTATATCTTCGCTTCTAAAGGTCGTAGAAAAAAGTTCGACTCGTCAATTTCTTCATCATAGGCTCCCTATAAGGTAGGTATACGCAAAGAACGAATCTTTGATTATTAATAACATTTTATGGCAAAAAACTGAAAAAATTGAATTTTTCGATCCTCGAACTTTGAAGCATTGTAGAAACAAATATAAAATCTGCATGTTAACGATATTATGAGAAATATATTTTTATCCTTAATGAAATGCACTTTGTCCAGTTGCAAAATATTAATTATTTTTTTTTGCAATTAATTTATAAAAAAAAAATTTAAACTGTTATACTAAAAGATCGTATTAATATTTTACAGTTCTGTTTAGGTAGAAACATTATATTTGACGTACATTTACATAATCAAAAAGAATATTGCAAAAAAATTTTAATTTACTTTTTTACGCAAAAAATCAATTTTGCAACTGAAACAAATGTAAATATCTCAGTGAATTTTGCATAAAATTTATTGCAACCGACGGCATTTCAATTGTCATAGAAAAACACTAATTTAAAAAAAAAATTGTGCTACGGTGCTTTGGAGCCGAGATATGAAGAATTCACGTTTCTTGTGATTACGGCGAAATTTGAAAATATTTATACTTAAAAATTTAACTGAATATTCCTCAATGTGTGTGTTATCACATACAAGAAGTGCCATGTCTATATATATAAATCGGACATGGAAAAAAAATCGAGAAAATTGCATCTTTGGCGCTCGCGCTGACGCTAGACGCCAGATCCCCCTCCCCCTTCACTGCGAGTGGCGTACTCGGACAGTTTCACCGCAGCGGCAGCTTTATTTCTCTTTTTCTCGACTTCAGGAATGGCTAGATGGACGTTTTTTTTTTAAATTCAACTTATTTTTTTCTCAGCTTTCCGATCCTTCGATTATTTTTCAATCATTCAATTATGTTGCTTCATAAAATAAATATTTAAAGATTACATACAATTTATTGATAATACATTGATGAGTGAATATTTTTTACTCTTATTGGGTATAAAAAAAGGTATATATTTTGTATTTAAAAATTCATTTATTGAATATACAAAATAAAGTTTATTTTTCTGTCCTCATTTTTTTTTAGGTTGATTTCCTGTGTCGGACTCGCTGTCCGTTTCGTCTTGCACTTCTGCGTACAATCATTGTCACCATCGTCATTATTTATATCAATATTTCCAATAACTTCCTCATTTTCTTGCATTTCATCTATTAAATTTACACAAATATCCACATCATCATTGTCTTCAGCTGTTTTTTCATCGTCATCGAAGAGCAATGAAATCCTTTCAATATTGACGTAATTGACTCCCAAGCAATTGTGATACAAGTTAATGCTTATTACAGCTACAGTTACCTGTACGACCTTTTATGCATTTGCAAGCAATAACTTGTGCAATAGATGGTGGTATTGTTATAGAACTCTCCAAAATCGTCCTAAGTTGAAGACAGAATCAAAATTCGACTTAGGCAAAAATTTCATTTAAAGACATTTTTAAGAGTCTGCAGAGGCACAGATCAATCCATAAGGACCGTTTTGGGTTCTGTAAGGCGTTGGAAATGATCAGGTGAAAATTCGAAGAAACACCGAATTTTCACTTAGGAAAAATGTTTTTGGATCAGGATATGAGAGCAGAAGTATATAATGACAAGGATTTATGAATAATATACTTTTTCAAAGGTACCACAAATTGGACTTTGAAAAATAATATTTTTGAAAGGGCGTTGAAATTTGGCTCAAGAATCGATTTATCAAAAGTACGCCAAAATTTCACTTGCAGACTAGTTTTTCAAAAGTACCTTGAAATTTGGCTTAGATTTTTCAAAAGTACCACAAAGTCAGTTTAAAAAGTACCACGAAAATATATATACTTTGAATTATTTTTTATTTTTTATTCCTCCACCAAAGACATTGACCTTTGAGGTACGGTCATTGAAAGCCCAATTCTAAAGTATGAGCATAAAATTTTAGCGATGCACTGCATCCAAAAGGCAAAATAGAAGATTTTGACAAAGCCGGCGTAGTGCCGATAAGCAAAAATTGATAAAAACCAATGCACATGTACAAGGCCGGTTTCTTGCATAGAAAGAGTTTGGATTGACTCAGCGGCTCGCAATTTGGTCGAGCGCGTTGAGTGGTCTAGACAAAGTAATGGTAGAAAAGCCAATAACAGGACTTTTCAAATGACAAAGTTATAGAGGAAAACGCCTTGTGCATAAAAATCCAAAAATTCAATTTTGCCAAAAAGTCGCTCGAAGGTGGATCGCTGCCATATCGATAATATTGAACGACTGCGATAAGGGCTAGTAAGTCGTGGACTGATCGAACGCCATTCAACTTACGCAGTAATAAGTCCTCTGAATGTGTTCGAGTACGTGGCTCTTCACGATACAAGAACTTTAAAGCTAAGTAGTCTCTAGCGAACCTAAATTCATTAAGTAAAACTTTTTTAAGTTAAAATCAGTCAGTCATAATTATGAATTACAGATAGTCTCAGACTTCTCTAAACGCTCGCATTTTGATTCTGAGAAGGTATGCATGAATCTTTTCTACCTAATCGATCGTTAGCGTAAGCGCTCTCGTTTGTATGGTCTGAAAGCCGTTACTTTGATTGGGGAAGGCACAATTCTTATCTTGAGAATTTTGTATAACCGCTTCTGTTAAATAAATGGATTCTTTGAACTACTGTTTCTTAATTGATCTTGAGGCCTGTTGACGGTCTATAATCCCTGGAACTTTCGTATCGAAAACCGGATGTGTCGAGTTAATTCACATTAACGTGGATTCCGCGTACCAAAACTAATCCCTCCGCAGAGAAATTCTTCGGCTGGGATTTTTTTATGCAAAAATTCAGGAAATTAAAAGGTGCCTAAACCCCTAACGAGGGAATTCAGGTCCAGAGAGAGCGTCATTACCGATCTGTGGTAGTGCAGCCTTGGTCCAATATCCGGCTACTGAAGTGCATCTTATCTCGAACCCGCCTGGGAGGTAGAAGAACGGGGTAATACGCGACTGGCGCCGTAGTCCGTAATCCAACACGCTTAAATTTCCCGCTGCATTTTGCCACTGACAGATTTGATAATAGACTCTTAATGAGTGCTCGTGGGCTGCCGACTCTGTCGGTGGCAGGGATGCAAAATCAAATTTCTTATCTAGAGATTATTATTTTAGAGATAATTTTTTAGAGATAATAATTTTAGAGATAATTTTTTGAAACACAAAAATCGAAATTCGTCCAAAGACACTTCGTCGCCCCGCACAATATTTTATTTTTCAAAATTCTTGTTTTTTTTATGACAATTATTGAAATGCCGTCGGTTGCAATAAATTTTATGCAAAATCCACTGAGATATTTACATTTATTTAAGTTTTTTTGCGTAAAAAAGTCGCAAATTAAAATTTGTTTGCAATATTCTTTTGGATTATGTAAATGTACATCAAATACAATATTTTTACCGAAACAGAACTGTAAAATATTAATATGATCTTTTAGTATAAGAGTTTGAATTTCTTTTTTATAAATTAATTAAAAAAAAAATAATTAATATTTTGTAACGGGACAAAGTGCATTTCATTAAGGGTAAAAATATGTACTATTTCTCATAATATCGTTAACATGCAGATTTTATATTTGTTTCTACAATACTACAAAGTTCGAGGATCGAAAATTCAATTTTTTCAGTTTTTTACCATAAAATGTTATTAACAATTGGTTCGTTCTTTGCGTATGCCTACCTTATATAAGAAATTGACGGGTCGAACGTTTTTCTACGGCCTATAGAAGCGAAGATATAAGCAAAAAAGTAAGTTGCAAAATTCATTTTGTTTACAAAAAGTTAAATAACAATTAAAGTCGCCATTTTGAGTGATCAACACTATTTTTTTCATGTTCCTGAGGAAATTCTGTTTAATTTTTGGCTTGTCCCAAAACTTTCCGAGAAATCGTTATTTTTGAAGCTAAAATCACCGGACTACGATGCTAAACTACAGCTATTAGACAGATGCTTCACTAGCTAACGTAAAATATAAATCTACTATTAATATTTATTTGTGTTTACGCGGTAAAATATATGACGGTATGCATAAAGAAAAATGTCAGCAAGAAAACGGAAAATGTACTAATACATCCACTAAAGCCCCTCGAAACTGTTCCGATAGCTCTGAAAAGAGGGGAAATGTGGTTTGATGTAGCTTGAAGTAATGTTAAGGAAGTATTGTCTACATCGGCTGTGCATTTCTTATGTATTTAATTATGTACATGGCATATCAGAAGTTATTTCTCAGTATATAATTTAAAAGAAACTACGGACATCACAACACGGGAACCGCGCCAAGTCCCGCACCGACCAGATGTTACGGCAAAGTACCCTCAAGCCATAAATAAATGAAAATATTAGGCAAATTTATAGAAGCTCATTTGCATTTGTTTTTGTATATAGAACATTTTAACAAGCTCGCTGGCGGCTTTGTAAGTGTTTATTGTCATATAAGACGGTAAACAGGGAAGAAGGAAAAAACCACGTTTCAGCTGTCAATAAGTAAAATAATGTTGCTGCATAAAAGTGCATAACTTATAAGGAAGATACTTGCAGCGAGGGATCAAAAAAATGTTTCTATCGTGTCAGAAAATTCACAAAAAAGACGAGGATATGAACACAACATTACTAACACACTACTAGATATTTTATATTTATAAAAATATTTTAAATTTAAAATAAAAAAATATTAACCTATCGGGTAACTTTTTTAAACATTTCGTATGGTCCAAAAATTAAACTCGTTCATCAAAGCCAATTCTTATCTGATTATGAATTTCGTCGTTGCTGACGCGTCAACAAAGAGATACGAATTTTCTCTAAAAATTGAATAATAAGAGTGTTATTGTTTCAAAAGCCTCTTTGTGATAAATTGAAACCTTAATAATTAAACTCCTTTTGGAATGTCTTTGATCAATATTCGTGAGAAAATACGCGAAGTAAATTAATATTCCTGGAATTTTTGTATTCCGTTATTAAATAAATTCACTTAAAAGTTTTGATAAATAAAATTAATACCTACTCAAAAAATAGCAAAGTAGAAATTCAAAATGAAAACATTTATAATTAATAATTTTCAGTTGTGCCTCAGTGATTAATTAGTTTTTTTTACTTTCCTCGCTTACCGAAGAGAAGTATCGTAACCGAGAAAAAAATCGATTATTTTCACGTTTCAAACTATTATGAAACTTCCAATTCCATTAGTCAGTCAGTCAGTCTGTCGGGCTAGTGTCTGTCTGTTTGTTGGCGCTATGTCTACAAAGTTATTTGATGAAGAATAATGATATTTGGTAGATAGCTAACTCTGTTACTCTGTTATCAACGAAGAAATGGGAAATAATGTTAGTGAAAAATATATAGAGTTGACTTCCTAAAAAAATAATTAGAAAAAATTATGCAAATGAACAATAATATTTGGAATGCAGTTGACACCATTACCGAGGAAGAAACCTGATATACTTTTAGTGAAGAATATATAGGTTGATGACCCTAAAATATAATTAATTACGAAACTAATAATATTTGGAATGTAATTGACACTATTACCGAGGAAAATAACTGATGTACTTCTAGTCAAAAATATGCAGGGTGGTCACTCTAAAAAGTAATTAATAGAGAAACTACGGAAGAAATTGTGATATACTTTTAGCAAAAAAATACAGGGTGGTCAATGTGGTCATCCATCAGAAAAAATAATTAATTAATAAATAGATGTTTTTATTTTTTGGACCATTGATTCAATTTATCTTTATATATATCCTGGAATTTTTGGTCTCTATTGTCTAATAATGATATCGGAGTCAAATGATTGGATGAAATTTTATTTGATAATTTTTTAGTGACTTTTTTGAAAAAAAAATACAAAAATCGTCCTCTTAGTGGCAAAAATTTGAGAATTCCTGACATGAGTATGCCTACAACCTTCCTCCGAACATCAAAATTCACTTAGTGAAAGTTTCATAAAACTTGGTTTCTTTTAACCCGAGTAGTAGGTTATATTTATATTGCACGTATATTTAGTATTCTAATAAATGGCGGAGAATCCAGTGTTGCTTAGAACCCATAAATTTTTCATCACCCTTTCCAGCATACCCCCTATTTTGCACTGATTATACAGGCATTACCATTTCCAAGTACTATCTTTTCACAATAATTAAAACCCAATTTAAACTGAACCAGCAGAGTTATGAGACCACACATACCCATGCATACAGACGTACAAAGGTATCTACTTTATAATGTTTGCCCCTGTGTTGAGCGCTACTTATAGCTAAAAGCTGGTGATATATAAATTAGAAAAATGTGCTGCACTATATGAAAATTAAGTTAAGAAAACAAATCCTCAAGAAAATTAATTTACCATGGGGTGACCCGAGATGTTATTTAAGCAGTTTAGGTCCATCTCAATAGTGAATCAGGCCTCGACTAGTCGATGTATTAGGAGGCTAAAGCGTGGCTAAGAGTTTTAGATAACCATGCTATTAGTAGCTGGAATTAATTATTAACTTGTTATAAAACTGTGTAAAAAAACAAAACATTTGGGCGCCAGGGTTATTAGGTAAGCCAAAGACATAAAAAGTTAATAGACACAATAGCCAAAAGCTAAAAAAACACAAAGGTAAATAACAATATCGATTTAACATCGATTAAAAATATATGTACAAGCTATGGTGGTATGTACAAGCTATGGCGGATAATAAAAACATATACAATACGACTAGGTTAGTATTAGTAGTGGTACTAAGTTAGACCTCTTGGCGGTCGGAGCGGGCATGTTGCTTGTAAAATTTAAATTGATATTTGACATTGGATTTTTTATGACATTTTTTGCTGTGCATTTGTTATGTTTTAAGGTGCCCTAAAAAATCCAGAAAGTATTTTTCATGATCAGGTCTGGCGTCCGCCTCAAAAGTAAACCAGACCTCGGCTAGTCGATATATTACGAGGCGAGAGTGTGAATAAGAGTTTTAGATAACCAGGCTATTAGTAGCTGGAATTAGTTACACAGGCCCACAAAAACAAAAAAGTATCGTGGGCTAGTGACCAGACCAACATTTTCCCATGTATATTCAGTCGCTGAACATGAATCTGGTATCAGAATAGGACGAATCCTGGACGAATTTACAAGTTATGATGAAAAAAAGCTCAATAACCATTAATTCGTCTCATTAACATATTTCAAGATCATTGGCAGTAGCGTTGGCGTAAACTGAGGACAGCTCCAATACATACTTTCTAGGTGGTAATGACATAGCATATAACAATAAGACCTATAACCCAGCAATAACCCGACGGCTCAATAACCCAATGACCCAATAAATCAGCAATTCATATTACCAATATTCGTAAAAGAAAAATTCCTCGTTCAGTGATGCTTTCGTACTCTTTTATCTTCAAAAAATATACGTAATGACCCATAAATCAACAATAACCCGACGGCCCAACAACGTAATGACCCAATAAATCAGCAATTCATATTATCAAGTTTAAGTAAAACCAAAAAAAGAAAAGAAATTCTAATATTATTTGAGCCGCAAAATCCGAATCTGGCATTGGGATTGGGCTTACACGTCACAATATTTTTATAGTCTATTTATAGTCGAAAAATGGACCAAATGTGAAACAAGCATCAATTTATACTTCCAAAAATGTGTATATAGGTGGATGAACTGAAACCAAACAAACCTAATAAATGGAGATTGTTTTTGGAGTCTTCCACGCGAAGTTTCAAAGCTGTACTACTACACAATACTAATAAATTGGCACCGATACCTGTTGCCCATTCGACAGTCCTGAAGGAAAAGTATTCAAATATAGAATTGGTTTTGAAAAATATCAAGTACGAAGAACATGGGTGGCAAATTTGTGGTGACTTGATAATATTGTCAATGATTTTGGGCCAACAGTTGGGCTTTGTGAAATATCCATGTTTCTTATGTGAATGGGATAGTCGAGATCGAGAGAATCATTACGTCAAAGAAAAATGGAAAGAAAGGATCTCTTTGAATCCTGGTTCAATGGATGTCATTAAAAAGATATTAATGAAATGTTCCAAAATTCTTTTGTCTCCTCTTACGCATTAAATTAGGTTGTATAAAGCAATTTGTCAAAGCTGTTGACGAAGAAGGAAAATGTTATGAGTATTTAATACGTAAGTTCAGTCGTTAATCAGAAGCTAAATTAAAGGAAGGAATATTTGATGGAGCACAAATTCGTACTTTGTTAAAGGATGAAAATCTCACTACTTGACTGACATCAAAAAAGCTGCATGTTTTAAAGTTTTAGTTTTAAAGAAGTTATAGAACAATTTCTAGGTAACAAAAATAGTGGAAGGAACTAAAATATAGTAGACAACATGATACAGAATTACCACAAAATGGGTTGTCCAATTAATTTTAAATTGCATTTCCTTCATTCACACATTGAGTACTTCCCTGAAAACTGAAGAACGTTGATTTTTACGGCAGCGGTACTTTAACAGCGACACAGATCAAACGTTGGAACTGGTTAGATCTCGAGCCAGATTTTCGATTCTTGTCTCCGATTATTCAAAATTTTCCAAAGAAGTTGAAATTTTCATCAAAAATTTTAAAAATCAGGTACAAAAATCTAAAATCTGGCTCGACAGATCGATAGGCAATTCAAAAACGAGGATTTAAAAAACTTTCCGATTGCTTAAGTATTGTTGCATCTTATACCCCCAGAGACATCTATGAGCATTCCCTCTAATTTCAAAAGGTAGACAGTAAACAGGAAACAATTAAGCTAGTTGGTTGGTTCGGCTGTCGGCCCAGAGATGGCGCGCACTGTCATAATCTGGACTTCTGGAAATATCTGGACAGTGATGACATCATGACAGAACATTCTAGACCTCTCCTCATCTTTGGGTATATAAATGAATGGACAAGCTGTGTGTGGATAGTTCAATTTGGTCTAGTTTAGTTGACGTACAGTTCAGATGGTCAGAGAGTGAGCAGAGTAGTAGACCAAGTGATCAAGTGACTGAATAATTGAAGTATAGTACTCGGTGTTATATTAGTCAAGCAATTAATTGTTGTAATTAGTACGTAAGTTAATAAATCAGTGTGTAGTGTTTATAATTTTTGAATCCACGATACAGGGTGTTTACAAACACGTAACAATATTAAGACCTGCAGACTGATGACAAAGTGACACAGTGATATTTTTTTCATATTTACTGTTATGTACTGTATATGTACTGTTACAGCTTACGGACAAACACACAACCAAACTGAGAACTTCTCGAAGTCAGTTTATTAATAGCGTTTTTTCTTATTATTTTAGAAATCGAAAGTAGAACACGTTTTAAGGCAATTTACACATTTTTAGGTATTTATTCGAACGTTTAAGCCATTAAATAAATTTAAAAAGCTTCGCGTGACGTAGATGCTGATCAGGAGATAGTCGAGATTTAATAATTAAAAACATTGGAGGTAAAATAAAATATAATTTTAAGAAGAAAAATGCAACTTTTCATAAAAATTGATAGTCTTTAAGTTATAACGACTTGAAAATTGGGACTTTAGCTTAAAAAAAGGTATTTCAAAACAATGTTCGTCAAACAACTCGAAAAGTATTACATTGAGCGAAAACATGCCAGAGACAAATAAGAAAGCTACTAAATTGAAAATGAATTTTGTATTTTTCTAATTTCTGTAGAATTAATGGTTTCGGAGATCTGGAAGTATAAAGGTGGCGTCCGAACGTCTATAAGACGAAGTATTTAGTTTAAATGTTAAATATTTCAGAAACTTACACTTACTTACATCAAAAACGGTAAGAACAAAAATGAAAAACTATTAATTAGGCTTTCAAATGTTTTTTTTCACTCTTTTCTGTGGCATGAAAAACAAAGAAGTTCTGACAGAAACAATGTTCTTTTTCAATTTTTGTTTATGCAAAATGACGTCACGAATCGGCGAAGCGCTTTTTACTGAAACCAAATCTTTAACATTGAATATCTAAGGATTGGATATACCTACTTATGAAGCTGAAATTTAACAGCTTATCTAGAATTCTATTGAATACCATAAAAAAAATAACGAAAATAAATTATTGGTAACAAGCCCATTAATCACGAGCTTCTTTGAAAATAAAAAAATAAATAAAAACACGCCTGAAATATTCCGATAAAATTCCTATAATGCAAAAAAGAAATAACTGAACTGATGGCTCTCTTGGAATATCTAATTTTACCGTTAATTGTATTTTACGGAAAGTAAAATGCCGATAATTTTCCCTTCTTAAACGTAATAGAATTTGGTGTCAATATCTGTATTCACGAAACGAATACAGACAAGAAACAGGAAAATACCTAAAGTTTATCTGAAATTGTTGACAAGAAGAGTTAGTGGTGACTGCGTGTGTACGGAATGTACTCGCACAAACTGACTTTTACGTTCCAACCGCTTTACTTTTCAAACGTATGTTATAATACAGTAAGTATATCGTTGAATGAAGTGAGTTTACAAGGGGGAAAAATTTTGAATGTTAATTTTACCACAAAAATGCCAGAGGAATAAAAAAATATTGACTGATTCTAAACAGACAAATATGTAATTAAAACTTCAGTATTAATACAGTGTGCTCTTAAAATTGGAAACAGATCAAAATAATAGCTAAACTAATTAAAGAATATTTTTAAATATTCGATTAACTATACATATCAAGATACGTCCACTTCCCATATAGTATTCGACATGATATGTATATACCGTTTAGGTCTATAATATGAAAAATGTATACCGTATTAGAATGGTATATCTATAAAATATTCATGGAGGGTATATTCTGTTCTGTATGTACTTATAATAAACACATATATATTTTTATGTTGTTGCCTACAATATAGTAGTATATGAATATCTTTTTATGTATATACATACGATCTGCCATTATGTATATGTTTTATATGTGCAACCCCAGTACATACCAACAAGTATATAATTTGTATATGCCTAAAATATATATACCTGAGACATACTTGCGTGTATATATTTAATATGTATATACCTACTACATACAAACATGCATATATTTCGAATATGCCTACCACCTACATAGTTAGGACATACTTGTATGTATATATTTTGTATGTATATAATGGCTGTTACACCTATAATCCGCTAGATGCCACCATCGATTTAATTTGCAAGCTGCAGCTTTACATCGAACTAAATTTATCCAATAGACAACATTGGCAAATAGAAAGCATACTTACCTGGCGTAGGGGTTACCGTGATCAACAAGGCGGTTCCTCCAGGGTGAGGCCCCTCCATTCCACTACGGTTGGGCTGACTCCTGCGATTATTCCTAATGGGAATAACTCGGGTGAACTGTCTCGGTGTTTATTTTATACAATCAAAACATAATATTTCTTTGAGTGTGTGCGACAGTGCGACATTTTTCAGAGCTGCCTAATGGCGACTGATTACTCGTAATATACCTTATATGCACTTGTCAAGTATGTCCTTATGCTGTATATACCTCCAAATGTAAATCCGGGGTACATTTATATCTGGATGTTTTATGCATGTATATACACGTATATACATATAATAGTTTAAAAACGTGCGTATATATTTTGAACATACTGTAATATGTTGCAACCCCTTAAAATTTAAGGTTATGTTGGTTACTAAAAAGTAGTGTATTTGCACCTACTCGAGAAACCTACCAGAAGAAGTTAGTTCTGGTGACATCTGGAATTCTCTAGAGAATGGTGGCGTCATCACAGAACAATCGAGATCTGTAATTTTTAGGTATAAAAGAACCGACCGCATTCTCGGCGAGTAGTTCAGAAGTTGAGAAAGTATAGAAAGTGAGGTTAAGAGTTCAAAGATAAACAAAGTAATAAACATTGTGATTTTTAGTCAGTAAAGTGTATTTAAATTAATAATAGTATTGTGAAGTATCCAGTAAACATTTAATAAAGTGTGTTAGTGGACATCTCTTGTTATAATTTTTGGAACCCACGGAATTTGCGAGGGTGGTTTCCTAAGGGTGGAAACACGTTACAATTGGTGTCAGAAGCGGAATTTTATGACAAGAGGAGCTCTGAAGTTGTGCTGGAGTGTTCGAGAAGGATTCTCGAGGGTTAGTGCTAACACAGGACTAATTTACTGGACATTGTTCGAGGGTTGTTTTCGAACAGGAAAATAGTGTTTAAGTGCATTTTTGAGACATTGTAGAACATTTTATTAGGACATTAGTGTGATAATTAAATCCTTTGAACTGAGAAGTGATAGAGACACTGAAAAAGACTCATTTAGTGCGTGAAAATTTCTAGAACTTTTCTATTTGGACATTAGTGGAGATTATTAAATTCTCTGAACTGGATAGTGACAAGAGACTCTGGATAAGACTTTTTCGTGCTATTTCGAGATTTGTCTGGAATGTTCTGATATTGACGTGACAGTTAAATTTATTTTATTTTAATTTCATCGTATGCCCGTAACAACAAGAAGTATGGCATCCGATAAACAAATACAGGACTTATTCGAACAATTCCAAAAAATGATGGCGCAGCAACGGCAGGAAGACAAAGAAGAACAGGAGAGAAAACGTCAAGAAGAGCGAGATGAATTAAAGAAAATTATGGAAGACCAGGAAATAAGACGCCAAGAAGAAAAGGAAGAGCGAGAAAAACGACGTCAGGATGAAGAGAGAAGACGCCAAGAAGAAAAGGAAGAGCAAGAAAAACGACGTCAGGATGAAGAGAGAAGACGCCAGGAAGAAAAGGAAGAGCAAGAAAAACGACGTCAGGATGAAGAGAGAAGACGCCAGGAAGAAAAGGAAGAGCAAGAAAGAAGACGTCAAGAAGAAAAAGATGAATTGAAGAAAATGATGGAGGACCTGAAGATACGACAGCAAGAGGAGAAAGAAGAGCAAGAAAGACGACGTCAAGAGGAGAAAGAGGAACAAGAAAGACGCCAAGAAGAATTAAGGAAAATTCTGAATGAACAAATGAAAATACAACAAGACACTATCATTTCTGCCAATGAAGTACTAAAATGTGAAGTTAAAGAAGAGATAAACAAGGTAGAAGAAAAAGTAGATAAGGTAGAAGACAAAGTAGATGTAGTTGAGACCGAAGTCAGTCAGATCAAAGGAAAGATGAGTGAGTTCGAAGGAGAAGTGGAGCGACTTAAACGACAGTTGAGAGATAGAGGAAGCCAGCAGGTGGTACCATCAGGTCACCGGTTAAAACCTCCCTCCTTTGACGGCCAAAGCTCATGGACAACGTACAAGAGGCAGTTTGAGGCAGCAGCATGTGCGAACAACTGGGATAACGAGGAAAAGGCCATGGCATTAGTTCTGGCATTAAGGGGCCAGGCCTCAGAATTACTTCAGACTATCCCGGTGGAGAAACAAAGGGACTTTAAAGTCTTGGAAGCTGCATTAGACTTGAGGTATGGCGATCAACACCTTGCCCAATTATACCAGACTCAGCTGAAATCCCGGATGCAAAAAGCTGGGGAAAGTTTACAAGAATTTGAAGCTGCGATAAAGAGACTGGCACACCTGGCGTATCCGAGTGCACCTAAAGAATTCCAGGAACAATTAGCCGTAGGGGCCTTTTTAGATGGCATAAGGGACGAAGAGGTCAGGCGAGTTCTGAGGCTAACAAGACACCAAAGTAGTAGCGAAGCTTTGGTGCGTGCACTTGAAGTAGAAGCCGCCTACAGAGATACTCCAAGGTCGAGAGTGCGAGCTGTGACTCTCGAAGAATCGCAACCAGAAATGAACCTTATGTTGACGGAGATGCAGAAAATGTTTACCAAATTATTGAACAAAGTGGATGATCTTCGGGAGCAGAGAAAACAACAAAATAAAGGAAAGCCGAGTGGAGGTATTAAATGTTACAACTGCGGCAAGGTAGGACACATGAAGCGAGACTGTCGACAGCAGAATTCGGAGAGTCGAGTAAATGCTGTGAATCTTGAAGAGAAGCAGGAAAACAGTACCAAGGGGGTTGTTCTGGCTAGGGAATGCAGTGACCCCAGAGAAATAAAGATTTCCCAGCTTCGAAGAATCGCAAGCAGTCTGTTGTTGCATGGATATGTGAACGGAAGAAAATGTTTGTTTACCATCGACACAGGTACTACGTCATCAATAGTACGGCCAGGATTTATATCGGGCATAAAGATTACCAAGAGGCAAAATGAAGAAGTGATCGTCCGGACAGCTACGGGGGACAGGGCTACGGTTCATGGAGAAGTAGACCTGGGTTTGCAGATTGGACAATTAAGGTTCGACCACAGGGTCATCGTGGCTGACATCACGGATGACTTCATTTTGGGACTGGACATTATGGAACAGTATGGATTTATTGTTGACGTAGGAAAGCGAATGTTAAGGATTGGGAACGAACAATTTATTCTGTCAAAAGTGAACGACCAATGCGAGAAAACCAGGCTGTTGACAACGCAGGCAGTCAAAACTCCTGCATTATCCAGAAAACCAGACAAAGAAGATTGCAAGCGCTACCCTCAGGTGGAAAGATTGTCAAACATGGTTGAAGTCAACACTGTCAAGGTCGATCTCCCAGAGAGTTGGTCAAAGAAAACTCTGAGGCAAGAGCAATTGCGCGATGTAGAAATCGGACCCATGTTGAGAGCAAAAGAAGAGGGAACGCGTCCAGCATGGAAGGATGTTTCCAACAAAGAAGTGGGGCTGAAGGCTTTATGGTCACAATGGGATTCACTTACGGTCGTAGATGGGCTTTTGAGGAGAGCATGGGAAAGCCCAGATGGGAAGCAGGTTGCCATGCGTCTAGTGATTCCCAGGTGTCGTGTACCAGAAGTACTCCAGGAAGCACATAATGAAACGTCCAGCAGACACTTCGGCATAAACAAGACATTGAGTAGAGCACGGGAACAGTTCTATTGGGTTAATAGTCGCCAGGATGTGGAGGCCTGGTGTCACAAGTGTAAAAATTGTGCTGCCCGTGGAGAACCATTTTCGATGAGCAACTACAGGAATGGAAGTCGAGAACAGCCAAAGAATGATCAAGAGCAGATGAACAGAACTAGTAACCGCTTGAAGGCCCGTTATGATCAGAATGCCAGTACAGGGGGATTCAAGGTGGGGGATCTGGTTTGGCTGTACAACCCACAGCGGAAGGAATGGAGATCCCCGAAACTTCAACCTCCTTGGGATGGACCGTATACTGTTATTACCCGGATTAATGATGTCGTCTATCGTATTCAACGAAACAAAAAGTCCAAGATGAAGATCGTACACTTGGATAGACTGGCGAAGTATGTGAAAGAGGCTGAATTGCCTGACCGGGACGTTCAGGCTTAAGGAGGGGGCAGTGTAATATGTTGCAACCCCTTAAAATTTAAGGTTATGTTGGTTACTAAAAAGTAGTGTATTTGCACCTACTCGAGAAACCTACCAGAAGAAGTTAGTTCTGGTGACATCTGGAATTCTCTAGAGAATGGTGGCGTCATCACAGAACAATCGAGATCTGTCATTTTTAGGTATAAAGAACCGACCGCATTCTCGGCGAGTAGTTCAGAAGTTGAGAAAGTATAGAAAGTGAGGTTAAGAGTTCAAAGATAAACAAAGTAATAAACATTGTGATTTTTAGTCAGTAAAGTGTATTTAAATTAATAATAGTATTGTGAAGTATCCAGTAAACATTTAATAAAGTGTGTTAGTTAGGACATCTCTTGTTATAATTTTTGGAACCCACGGAATTTGCGAGGGTGGTTTCCTAAGGGTGGAAACACGTTACAATACATAATACATATGTAATGTACTCAAATATATTTTATTCATTGGTATCTGCTAAGTACGTGTACAGATTGCAGACAATTTGAACCTTATTTGCATATACTAAGTACATCCCTTATACTTAGAGAAATGTGATATGTACTTGTTAAGAATATCCTTTTGCTGTATGGGTTAAGACGGGACACACTGTATAAGGTGAAGATGACTGTTGTTTGATTAACAGATTCATTTTTCAAGAAGCGTCTGCAAACCTTGAAATAAGTTTACGACCCGAGATTTGTCGACGTATTTGCCCATTTGTTATCCCTCATAACAGTAATAACTTTCCGCGGTTTGTCTACCCACATTATTTAAATAAATTTTCAACATTTACATCCACACTTAAAATAACGTGTTTGTTTTTATAGATTAAAAATAACTGATTTATTAGAGAGATTAATCGAAAATTTCGTAACACAATTTACTCTGCGTAACAGATACAGATTATATACAAAGAAAATAGGCAAATAAACACAGTATGAAAAATTAAAATTGTAACAATTAAATCGCGAAATTTATTTCGTTCTCTGTTATTTTATTGAAACAAAAGTTTATAATAGATTATTTGTTCAAAATTTTTGCCCAGTAAATTAATTTTATATTAACTTTTATAAAAATTTATTTACATCGTTTATCATATTAGATTAGTCCTGATATCTCGTTAGCAATTCAAAATTAAATCAAATTTTAATTGAAGCTTCAAACGCGACCTTCAACTGCGGGCGGGCTTGTATAAATGTTTTAATAATAATGCACTGCAACATCTGTGCGTTTGCCAAAGTCTACACAGAAATGCATTTTATATCATTTTTGATGCAATGCTCATGTTGATATCAAGTAGTAAACACAACATTAAAATGATATTCTAAAAATAAATGATTCCACAGCAAAGCAAAGTCTATATATTATATAGTATGACCCTGGACTGAGTTTACAAAAAATACCAAACGATTAAAAACAACTTTCTTGATTTAAAACAGACAAATATGTAACTAAAACTTCAATATTGATACAGTGTGTTCTTAAAATCGGAAACAACAGCACCAAATTTTTTTATTTTTAATTTCACATAAAAAAGGAATGAAAATTTGCGCTCGATTTAAATCGGACAAATATCTAATTAAACTACAATATTAATACAGTATGTTCTTAAAATCGGAAACAACACCAAAAAAAAAAAAAATTATTAAAAAAGAATACATACATAAATCATTTTTTTAATATTACTTCTCGGAGATGGGTCGGGGAAACTTTCCATATTTGATAAAAGTCTGTAAAAGTCATGTACTTAAATAATATAATTGTATGCACTTACTTGGTATCACACTATACTAATATACCCAATGGAAGTTTTCCTGCTAACTTTCCATTGTGTATATCGATAGGCTATTATATGGTGAAATCTGATTCGTGATGATGCAAGCTTCATTGTGACACCAAATAAGTGCACACAATTAAATATTTGCAGTATAAATAAAAACTTTGAGGAATTACTCACACTACTTGAATCTTTAGGTACAAAAAATATTGATATTATAATTTTATCAGAATGTTGGCAACAAAAATACATTGACAGATTTAATATTCCCCAATTTAATCTATTTTATAATAATGCAACATATAATCAGAACGATGGCTTAATGATATATGGAAATAACAAAATTTCATGTACAACCAAGCATATCACAATGCATAATGTCACTTTTTCAAGAACACTTTTTCACTACAAAAAAGTTAATTTTGGTATAACTGGTTTATATAGATCACCTTCTACAGATAAGTTGCAATTTCTTGGCGATTATATTGGCATTATTATATAATAATACTGCAGGATATGTACCCAGATTCTTAAAATTCATAGTACAAGAATCTCGAATACTCTTTGTAACTTTCCAGACTATTCGTTGTGAAAGCTATTATATGAGAGATGATTACATAGTGTTCTCGTAAATGTATACAAAACTAAAATATTTTATCATCCATAACAAAGAGAAAATATATAATATGGCATTAAGTATACAGAACTTACAAGCATCTGCAGAAAATTCTCGATCCATTTTCCACGACGTTTACTTACGTCTGTGAGATATTAACTGAAATATTTATTCTGTGATGTTACTTTTCCAGGGATTTACTGTTTCACATAAAGACGCCATTTTCATCTAGATTATGCATTATGCTATTCTATTTAGATATTATCCCTTAGGGCTTCGTTAATGTAAATCATCAACAAGAATAATGGCTTGTTTATTTTATACTAAGGTGGGCTGAAAGGTAATGCGTCACTCGATTATCACATATATTATGTACCTAGAGATAAGAAATCATTATGGAATCCCTAGTTATCGCCGATGTCAATTATTTTATCTCTGTGTGGTACATATATTATTTCAGACGATATATTAGAACGTAGGTAATAATATGGTTATAGTGGAGTGTAATTTAATTTCGATCTTTCAGCCCATTGGCACTTTTACACTAAAAAGTATGACCCTGCCAGATATGTGGTTTATGCCCTGTAGACTACGAATCCACTTGTAAAAAAATCGTCACGTATGTAAGGACACAGATCTAAATTGCTAACTAACCACACCACGTGATAGCAGTGGCGTTGCGAGACCTACTGACGCCCCTAAGCAAAGTAATTGGAGCGCCCCTCAATACTTATACTATAATAGATAATACGTAATTTTTTCAACTATATTCATTGAACTTTGAAATAAATGACAAACTGAAACGCTAAGTCTGCAGTTATCGTTCCTGTTCGTCACTTTACTTAGTTCAATGGCTATATACAAAATAGGTAATAGATTTAACGGTTGTATTTGCATACGTTTGCTCTATCCATAAGTAAATTAAAACTATTATCAGTAGCGGCGTTAGGGATCTTTTCAGTGTAATTCTGTTCTGATTGGTTGTTTCAGCACACGTGATTAGAAATGGACGAATTTAATAGGATTGCTATTTGAGCTAAAAATTTTCACTAGAATTTTCTATCATATATAGGTAACTGATATATGTGTCTTTAGAGGAAATTAAAATGGAAAGTGCTACTGACGGCACAAACTCTGAAAATGAGATTGAGGCAAAAATAACAATTAACATAAAAATATTCGTAAAAAAATATACATGATATGCATGTGTTTTACTGCCATGTAAGCCTGTGTGAAAGTTTATTCATTTATTTTAGAAATAGAAATTCTGCAGAATTTAATGATTTTTCGGTAAAATATATATTCATGATTGGCTCTATCACGTGGTGTAGTTGGTTGGAAAATTTTGATTTGTGCCTATTATATACATAATGATTTTTTTACAAGTTTATTTGACATAAGTCACATATCTGTCAAGGTCATACATTTTACTCTAAAGGTCAGTACTTTCACTTAAGTATAAATAGACTGTATCTGGCGAGTAACTATCTGACAGATAATTAACCGGAGCTTACTAACCGCATGCGTATTTTCATTCAAAATGTACCCTAGTTGACTATCCGATGGATATGACTTTAGATACTTCCCAAAATAAGTATTACCAAGTTAAGACAATATAGATAAGGAAGTTTTATGCTTCAAGTAGATATAGAAAAGATCCCTCTACTGTGGTTTGTTGCCATCTGCGTCATTTGGATGATTGTTTATCATATTGTTTGAAACAGTTGTGCATTATATAACTAACATAACCTGAAATTTTAAGTTTTTTAAGTTTATTTTCATTTTTAATATTTGTATCGCATTTTTAGCCATTAAAAATCCACTCAATATTGATGATTAATAAAATAGATTGCTAATTGTAGGTTAGATTTCCAATCTACAAAAATAGTCTTATTTTGTTAAGACAAAATATTTAAAAATATGCATATTACAAAGTAAACAATTGCAAGTAGTCTATAATATATAAACGTTTTTTTATTAAATATGATTATATGTATCTAATTACAAATTTAAAATTAAGACAATATGAAACAAACCAATCTTTAAGAAAGTTGGATTAGAAGATAAAAATAGCAATTCTGTCAATCACAACGGAACCGCGTGGGCGTGGCTATTTTTATCCGTTAAATAAAACCGTTATCCGAAGGTCTAGGTGCCGGATAGGTTATCCTAGGGATAATGCACATTGATGTGGTGGATATCACTATTTGTAAGTGAAAATACCGATTTTGCTTATCTCCGTGATAAACCTTATTCCGCAATTTAAATATCACTATCTATAGATGAAAGTACTGGACCTCAAAGTGTCAACGGGGTCGAAAACTAAACGACTCTTGTCAACGAGAGCACGCTATTATTATAAAGCAAATACTTTCACCTGATAAAGGCTATTTAAGTAATTTAATTCTTTGCTGTGCGACATTATATATATTACATTGAAAAAAATCACTCAAATGTATTATACAGGTATTGTAGTGTTGATGAGAACACAAATAATTCCAAACTATTTTAATATGTCATATGGTCATCAAGAATATTTATACCAACTGTTCTAAATTAAAAATTTAATTGATTTTCTTTATTTTCAGGTAAGTTTGCAGTACGACATCTATGAGGCAGTTATAGAAATATGGTAATAAATTATATTAATAATATTGCGGATTTAAAAAAAAAATAAAATAGAATTAGGTATTTTAAAAATGCTGATGGAAAAATTTTGAAAAGGACGAAGAAGAATTTGGTTATAAAATTTGATTCAAATTTTTTAACTATATTTTAGTGCATAACCACGTACAGTTCTTTTTAACACGCTTTAAAATCGGGATGGACGCGCGACAATTGGTCGCGGCAAATTGGATGCGTGCGACAATTAGACGCGTGCGACAATTAGACGCGGCAACAATTGGACGCGGTAAAATTGGACGTGTAATATTGGAAGTAGTCCAAAATGCTTCTGTTCTCATAATCAGCAACCACGGTTTGTAATCATGATAAGGCTATACATTATGATTATTTTTAATAAACGCATCCAATGTTACACGTCCAATTTTACCGCGTCCAATTGTCGCCGCGTCTAATTGTCGCACGCGTCCAATTGTCGCACACATCCAATTGTCGCGCGTCCAATTTGCCGCGACCAATTGTCGCGCGTCCAATTGACGGGACACCAAAATCGATGTCTGAGGATTTTAGAGATCGCAGATTATAAATATTTAGTCGAATTCTTTACATAAATGTCGAAATTGCCAAAATTCTCTCCTTAAATATAAATGTCAGGAGAGCTGGTTGAAGCCCATTGTATAGCCGTTCATTTCTCAACATTGGCAGACGCGTTTCGCCTTCCCAGGCTCCTCAATGCCACAAGGTAGAGAAAGAATGAAAATACAAACACTTCAACCAGTACTCCATAATTTTCCCGTGGAGTATAGCCACTAGGCACTAACGATGCTATCTATAATATGGTAAAGATTGTTCCTCCTGACATTTATTGTTCTAATGGTTTGCTGCACTTAAATGTGTAGAGTATAAACCAGACTGAAAAATGTCAGAACAAGTCTAGTGCTCGCCATCTATGGTACGCTAGATTAACTATTAACATCTTGTGCACTGCGCTTGTGATTGCTTCAGAGGTTAGTAATCTGCATTTCGCAGTTATAGTTGATGGCTTTTAATAGTCTAACTTGTAAAACATTTACTTCTGAACAATCTTTACCATCTTATAGATGGCATCGTTAGTGTCTAGTGGCTATACTCCACAGGAAAAATATAGAGTACTGGTTGAAGTGTTTGTATTTTCGTTCTTTCTGTACCTTGTGGCACTGAGGAGCCTGGGAAGGTGAAACGCCTCTGCCAATGTTGAGAAATGAACGGCTATACAATGGGCTTCTTCAACCAGCTCTCCTGACATTTATTGTTCTAATGGTTTGCTGCACTTAAATGTGTAGAGTATAAACCAGACTGAAAAATGTCAGAACAAGTCTAGTGCTCGCCATCTATGGTACGCTAGATTAACTACTTAAATATAAGTAAGACTAAAAAGTAAAAAAATAAATTAATAGCTTAAAAAACTAAAAAAACGCGCTTTTATAAATACTGCACTAAAGAGCAAAAAATAATCATCGAACCTGTTCTCTCTGTCTATCCCGTATGGGCCGTAAGCCGTGTTTGTAATTAAATATAATATTTGAGTATAAGAGCGTGAGGCGCTTTTCATTCAATCTAATGATGTCTTCAGCGTTTTAATTGTCGAACCTGTTCGAAATAGCGTTCGAAAAACGCCCCACGCTTTTATACTCGAATATTATACTTAATTACAAACACGGCTTACAAACAAGGCCCTTACGAGGTAGACAGAGAGAACAGGTTCGTTGATTATTTTTTGCTTTTGAGTGCAGTATTTATAAAAGCGTGTTTTTTTAGTTTTTTAAACTATTATTCTTCTTTTAGTATTGTGACAAATGGTCGCAGCACTCAGGTCTTTAATTGTACTTCCGCTACGAACTAACTAAATTCCCCCATTCAGGCATTATTCTAACCCAAAGGCCAAAATCTTTCCTGTGGGGGCATCTCTTATTTCTTCCAGCAATGGAAACCAATGCCGAAGTGTTTGTGCCTCAAGCTGATAAGACTAGGGCAGGAAGTTAGGATGCGGATGAGTGAATGGACGTTTCTTTCTCATCCTCGCAGAACCTGTAGTCGGGATTATCAACCACCCCGATAGTGCGCTGGTGTATTCTGAAAGGACCGCGTCCTGTTAAAAGACCTATCTCTATTCTGACATGTTTCCTGCTTAGCCAAAGGATTTGTTCGGCAAGGGCCCTGAGATATGGAGCTTCGCTTGCCAGGTGGGATACCTAGATGTCAAAGAACTGGGAATAAGACGTTAAAAAATTTCGGCATACTTTCCTCCAATTTTTTTTCGCCTATTGTTCCACACATGTGAACATGTTTTTTAGATCAATTTTTCCAATTCCAAAAATTTGCTTTGTTTTGGTCTTCTGAGACAAAAAATTATTTCAAGTCGATTTTTGCCGTTTTTCTGCTTTGATCGATTCAACTGTGTTCTTCAACGGTAACACTGTGCATCTTGTATTGGGATTGATCCAACAATGGCAGTGTCCGTAGGCAGGATAGATGATTGCATTTTTCAATAATATAACCCCCTTGCTGGCAGTCTTGGCTTAAGATTTGAGGGTTGTCTAATATGCATGTTATATTTATGTTAAAGTTTCGTTTTTCTATTACATATATTTTTTCTTTAATCATGGGTGACAGGCAGCACAAAAATATAATTTAAAAATATGAAGAAGATAAATCAAGTATAAAAGCTAAGTATACAAATTTGTTTACCAACGGTTTATATCGTTTTTTATTTTATACCACGTACTGTTGTTTGTGTATTGGTCAAATTACATAAAAATCTTGGGTCGTCGGCGCTTTGATGTGAAAGAAATATGTATTACAGGTCAATTGATACATGAATATGAACCGATAGAGACTTTGAATAAGGGATGAAATAGCAGAATTTCATATTGTCCCATTTCATCCTCCTCGCTATATGACAGCAGTTGATGTTTTGGACTGTATTTAAAAACGGCGTAGCAGGAAATCTTTGAAATAAATCATATTCAGTTGAGTAAATATTATTTTTTAAATGTTTCGACCCCAACAAATATAAATACTCTGGTTATAAACAGAACATCGATAACATATTATTCAATTTTTGCTTTTTTTTATTAAATAGAATATGGTTTTATAGGGACAAGAGGAACAAGAAAAATGAGAATCTATCTGGCGCGTGCTGGCCCACCGGGATACCGGGAGTTTTCCGGTGGACCTTCGACAAAGAAGCCTTCATGAAGGGCCCTCCCCGTTTATTAATTTCCCTTTTGCAGGGGAGGAAATTTTTAAATTTTTAAATTTTTTTCCGATTTTTGCCCGGGGCCCTTTCTAAGTTATTTTCCCGGGGCCCAAAATCGTCCCACTACGCGCCTGGAATTTATCTATTCTTTTCTGTGTTTCTTGTTATGATTTCTGCCACATGCATTTTTCTTCTAAACAATGTCCGTGAAATCTACAAAATAATACAATTGTCCATTATTTTACTGGAAAATAACATCTACGCCTGTGACTTTTACGTCAAAGGAGCAGTTAGAGGACGTTTTTTTGACAAGTAATGAATAGGAACAAAAATATAAAAATAACGTATTTTGCTGACGTTTTGGGAACCTTTCTCAAAGCTTATTATGAAAGTGTTTGTGTGCTGTATACAGGGTGTTCCACGAGGAAACAGACATGTTTTAATGGCAGATCGAGGATACCAAGGGTAATCATAATCATCTATAGAAAAAGCTAGTTGGGCCTAGTAAAGGAATGGAATAATAAGTTCGTATCACACACACGATATCCAGGTCCGGACTTGAAAAAAATTTTTTTTCTTGTTCTTCAAGAAAACAATAGCCTGTATATATATTTTTTTGAAATTTCAATATTAAACTCGAAAAGTACATAAAAAAACTGACCAAAGTGGCATAATTAATTTTTTGCAATATGAGACTTTAGAAAATATTAATGAATGACGCACACAAAAATGCTTTCACTAGGCATTAGGGGCACAATAGGCACTTTTTTTCGACCATAACTACTATGTTTTAATTACCAATTTTTATGAAGAAATTAATAAAAAGTAAATGTTAAATTACACCGAATCAAGAATTTATTTTATTCCTTTCATTTATTAAAGACTAGTAATATAGCAACATAACATACCTATTACAGGCCTGTAGCTAGGGGGGGGGGGGGGCAGGACGGGCGGCGCCCGTCCTGGAATAATTTTCGCCCGACCTACGGTGATCGTGTTGTAGAACTCTCCAAAATCGTCCTAAGTTGAAGACAGAATCAAAATTCGACTTAGGCAAAAATTTCATTTAAAGACATTTTTAAGAGTCTGTAGAGGCACAGATCAGTCCATAAGGACCGTTTTGGGTTCTATAAGGCGCTGGAAATGACCAGGTGAAATTTCGAAGAAACACCGAATTTTCACTTAGAAAAAATGTTTTTGGTTCAGGATATGAGAGCAAAAGTATATAACGACAAAGATTTATGAATAATATACTTTTTCAAAGGTACCACAAATTGGACTTTGAAAAATAATATTTTTGAAAGGGCGTCGAAATTTGGCTCAAGAATCGATTTATCGAAAGTACGCCAAAATTTCACTTGCAGACTAATTTTTCAAAACTGCGTTGAAATTTGGCTTGAAAATTGATTTTTTAAAAGTACGCCGAAATTGGTCTTAAAATAGATTTTTCAAAAGTACCACAAAGTCAATTTAAAAAGTACCACGAAAATATACTTTGAAATATTTTTTATTTTTTATTCCTCCACCAAAGACATTGACCTTTGATGTACGGTCATTGAAAGCCCAATTCTAAAGTATGAGCATAAAATTTTAGCGATGCACTGCATCCAAAAGGCAAAATAGAAGATTTTGACAAAGCCGGCGTAGTGCCGATAAGCAAAAATTGAGAAAAATCAATGCACATGCACAAGGCCGGTTTCTCGCATAGAAAGAGTTTGGACTGAGTCAGCGGCTCGCAATTTGGTCGAGTGCGTTGAGTGGTCCAGACAAAGCCATGGTAGGAAAGCCAATAGCAGGGCTTTCCAAATGACAAAGTTACAGAGGAAAACGCCTTGTGCATAAAAAACCAAAAATTCAATTTTGCTTAAAAGTCGCTCGAAGGTGGGTTGCTGCCATATCGATAATACTGAACAACTGCATAGGAGCAAGTAAATCGTGGACTGATCGAACGCTGTTAAACTTATGCAGTTATAAGTCCTCACGAATGTGTTTGAGTACGTGAACCGCTACGATACAACAACTTTAAAGCTAAGTAGTCTCTAGCGAAACTAAATTCATGTAGTAAAACTTTTTTAAGTTAAAATCAGTCAGCCGTAATTATGAATTACAAATAGTCTCAGACTTCTCTAAAAAGCTCGCATTTTGATTCTGAGAAGGTATGCATGAATCTTTTCTACCCAATCGATCGTTAGCGTAAGCTCTCTCGCTTGTATGGTCTGAAAGTCATTACCTTGATTGGGGAAGGCACGATTCTTATCTTGAGAATTTTGTATAACCATTTACTGTTAAGTAAACGGATTCTTTGAACTATTGTTTCTTAATTGATCTTGAAGCCTGTTGACGGTCTATAATCCCTGGAACTTTCGTATCGAAAACCGGATGTGTCGAGTTAACTCACATTAACACTCGACCTTTTGGTTGCCTTGCGGAGGTTCGATAGGGATTTTTTTATGCGTTTTTTGAGAAATTCCTAATTCCTATTAACAGATAAAAACGTGGATACCGCGTACAAAAATTAATCCCTCCGCAGAGAAATTCTTCGGTTGGGATTTTTTTATGCCCCACGGGCCCGCCCTTAAAGCACTTTCTAGCTACAGGCCTGACCTATTAACAACAACAGTAACTGTAATAACAAAGTTTTATATCAATAATGCTCATAGCTCAAATTAAAAACTCATTTGACCCAACAAAGATGGCTGTATCTGGTATGAAGAATGCAAAGGATGGAGGAGTTATAGTGGAATGTAAGAACAAAAATGCAGCGGAAAGTTTAAAAAAAGAAGCTGAAAACAAGCTAGGCCAAAAATATACCATTAGTGAACCCAAAAAACAACTTCCACGGATAAAAATTGTTGGTATCACTGAAACAAACGAGCCCGAGGAAATTGAGAAGTTATTGGTTGCGCAGAATGAGGAAACTTTCAGCAGAGGAGCACCGAATGTCATTCATGTCACTAAAAATAAAAGAAACAACCGGACTTATATCGCATACGTAGAAGTAGATGGAGAAACATATGTGGAAATACTTAAACAAGCCAAAATTAATATTGGATGGGATAGATGTTATGTTTTCGACGCTGTTGATGTTACAATGTGTTTTAAATGCCATGGATTTAACCATATAGCCAAAAATTGCACCAAGAACTCCATTTGTGCAAAGTGTGGAGGATCGCACCATAAAGACGAATGCCAAATTGAGGACAAAGACCTAATCTGTGTAAATTGCAAATATGCGGCAGAGAAACTTAAATTGAGAATTAATTTTGACCATCCTACCTGGAGTAAACAATGTCCAGCTTACATAAGAAATTTGGAGATTAGAAAGAACAAAATAGATTTTTTATAAAGAAATCTGACCATTACAAATCCACTGGACACGTTAATAACAAAATACCAACTGATGAAGAACTACTTATATACTTCCAAAATGTACGAGGTTTACGAAGTAAGGTAGACGAATTTTATTCCGCAGTAAATAGTAACGAATATGATGTTGTAAGTTTGGTCGAAACTTGGCTTTCCGATGATGTTTCCAACACCGAGTACTTCCCAACTGCCTACACAGTATTACGCTCTGACCGAAACTTTGCTAAAACGGGCCTTTCAAAAGGTGGTGGTGCATTATTAGCTGTTAAAAGTGAGTTTTTTTCCGAACCTGTAAACTTATCTTATATTCTAGACAATCTTCCATTAGTGGACATAGTTGGCTGTAAATGTTTAATTAATAACTTTTTTATTTTGTTCATATACGTTATATATATACCACCAAGTATTTCTGTGGAACTTTTTGAATTATTTTTAAATTTATTCGAACAAATCGTTAGTACGAATAGTAATATATTAATATTAGGAGACTTTAATATTCCAAGCTTTAACAACAATATAATTGATACAAAACGACAACTTATGCATGCATTCATAGAATTTAGCAATATGACACAGTTTAATGACATTGTAAATATAAATGGGAGACTACTGGATTTAGTTTTATCTGACTTGAAAACCTGTACTGTAGCGCGAGATATTTCACCTCTTGTAAAAGAGGATGTTCACCATCCGGCCCTAAGCATCAATGTATTGCCAAAAATAATCAACTCTGCTAAATTTCCAGTAAACTCGGGAGAGAATAATAATTATAACTTTAGGAAAGCAAATTACCCTGCATTGTACAACTCATTACTTGAAACCGACTGGACTTTCCTAGACGATTCCAATGATGTCAACAAGGCATGTGATGAATTCTATGAAAAACTATACTCAATTTTTGATGTGCATGTTCCGAAATACAAAAACACAAAGAGAAAAAAATTTCCTGTTTGGTATACAACCGAAATAATAAGAAACATTAAAGAGAGAGATAAGTACCGCAAAAACTACAAAAAATACAATGATATAAACTCATTAGAAGAGTACAAGCGCGTAAGGTCGACGATAAATCTACAGGTCAAGGAAGCATATAATGATTATTTAGAAAGTGTAGAAAATGCTTTGATATTTGACCCTAAACATTTCTGGTCTTACGTAAATAACAAAAAAGGTACTACCACAATACCTGGCAGAATGTACACAAATGGTAAAGAAATTGAAAACCCGCAAAACATAGTAGATAATTTCAGTCAATTTTTCAAAAGTGTTTATTTACCGCTATCTGACGCTATACCAGCTCCTGATATCGTAAGTAATCTGCCGTGTATAAATATCGATCAATTATCAGAATCAGATATAAAAATAGCTATAAAAAGATTAAAAAATAAAATGACATCGGGACATGATCAAGTACCTAGCTTTTTAATCAAAGATTGCGCGAATGTGTTCACTGTACCACTGTTAACCCTATATAATACTGCACTACGAACCTCTACTTTTCCTGAGTGTTGGAAGTTAGCCAAAGTGTGTCCTATTTACAAATGTGGAAATAGGGCAGACATAGGGAACTACAGGGGTATATCAATCCTGCCCAATTTCGCAAAGGTATTTGAGGCGGCAATCTATGCTACGACTTATTCTGGTGTAAAAAATTCAGTTTCTAGTCATCAACACGGCTTTATGGAAAAACGCTCGACCTCAACAAATTTGGCCTGTTTGACACAGTTTATCTCAGAATCTCTAGACAATAGAGGTCAAGTTGACGTGGTGTATACCGATTTCTCTAAAGCCTTTGATCGCATAGATCACAAATTGCTAATAGAAAAATTAAATCACTTTGGTTTTAATGAGTTATTGTTGAATTTCTTTAAATCCTACTTAGAAAATAGGTTGCAGTATGTCCAGTATAATGGATTTAAGTCGAATACTTACCTTGCAACGTCAGGGGTGCCACAAGGTTCAAACTTGGGACCACTTTTATTCAATTTATTTATAAATGATTTATGTAAGGAATTAGAATGCGAAAAACTTTTATTTGCCGATGATCTCAAAATATATTGTAATATTAACAATATGGACGATTGCACAATGTTACAACAGGAGTTACACAAAGTGGAAGTATGGTGTACCTCTAACAAATTGGAAATGAACGTTTCGAAATGTAAGGTTATATCATACACGCGTAAAATGAATACTATCGAGTTCTCGTATACTTTTAACAACACGGAGTTGATAAGAAGTCAAACAACAAAAGACTTAGGTATTTTATTTGACTCTAAACTGGATTTCAGAAAGCACATTGATGCATCAACAAATTCGGCACTTAAGTCTCTAGGATTTATATTAAGAAACTGTAAAAAATTTTCTAATGTAGAAGCGCTCAAGACATTGTATTACTCACTTGTACGTTCAAAACTTGAGTATGGTGCGATAATTTGGGACCCGATTTATAATATTCATTCACAGTCACTGGAAAACGTTCAACGAAGGTTTATGAAGTACTTAGTTTTCAAGACAGATAATTATTATCCAGAACGGGGATACCCAAATACACTGTTATTGGTAAATCTAAACATGAAGTCCTTGGAGAATAGAAGGAGAGTGATCATTTTAGTATTCTTGTATAAACTAATCCATAATTTAATTGACTGTCCTGAGCTATTGTCAAAAATTAATTTTAGAGTCCCTAGATTGGAAGCACGTCAAAACGTTCTATTCTACTGTTCCACAAATCGTACAAATATCCTCAAAAAGTCTCCTATCTATTCTATGATGAAGTTATATAATACTGTTGGTGATCAAGTTGATATTTTCAATTCCAATTTAAATCAATACGTCAGTATGATTTCAACTGTGAACTAAGGAATGACATAAATGTAGCTATAGATTAACTTGTACTCTGTAAATATATATAATATATAATAAATAACACTTGATATGCATCAAATACATAGGTAAGGTATGATACACTGTTTTATATATAGAGTATGATAATGTGTATAGATAGTCTTAATTTAGTTATTTTAATATGTGTTAAGTATAATGTGTAATTAATTTATCCCATGTATAATTATTGTAACTGTATTTTCCCATCTCATAATTGGCCTCGGCTGTTGGATGGTGTATTCAAATAAATAAATAAATAAATAAATAAATAAATAGTAACAAAAGAACAAGATATCAACAGAATAATTGCACCAAAAACAAAAATGCAGATATTAATTATTAATTGACCTCATAAAAAATAATCACGTGATTGAAATCCGAAGACCTTGTCGGTCATATATGATGACCTTCTCGACCGATCCATCTCTTTGGATATGTATCATTTACATGGTTTCTAATTTGGTTGGAGAAACACGGTGGGGCCCCTTCATGTTGAAAGAACATACCCCGGATATTTACATTTCCTAAAAGATTCGGTAAGGTAAATTTGATATTCTTATCTAAACTAACCTGCAAAAAAAATGATCAAAATAGACCAGATTTTACGCATGCACGTTATTAAGATTCAGGAATTTTAACCAATCGCCACCTTGGGCAAGCTTCTAAAGTTTTGGAGGAAATCCGGTAGACTTGGAGTAGGGAAGGGGGAAGGTACAACTTGAATGAGCTAATCTAAGGTAAAAATCAAATAGAACGCCCAAATAAGTTGAATTTCTTGATAAAAATGAATTCAATCAGATAGTCAGATTGGGGGATTTCAAAGATAATAAACATTATGAGACTTGAAACATTTATTAGTACTAAGATAAAAAATTAAACAAATTTCAAAGAATTTTAGAGAGTGATACAATTAATCTTAATCTTTTCTCATGCTTTCGTCAAGAGTGTTTTTTTTTCAATTAATAAACAGCTGCTGGTGAAAAACTCAAAAATCGGTAATCGCACAACCTTTAGTCTATGGACAATATTTTAGTCCATGGAAGAGCTTCGAAAGTTGTAATAGATAATAAAATGATGACTTACTGTAGACATTGACATAAGAAAGGAAGTATTTGAAGCAGAATGAAAACAAAAACATTTGGAAAAGAAGGAAATTGCACAGAAACTTTTTTCACAAAAAAACAACTTGCATAAAATTTTCTAAAAATTTGCTCCTATACAATGTTTTGATAGGAGTTACCATTTTCTAGATAAATGAGTCCAAAATTGAAAAAACATGGAAATTCATATATCGGTAAATGATTTAGAGGAAATAACTGTGACAATTATTGCAAGGCGTATAATGTAACTTTATATTACTAACATAAGAAAAAGTTAAATTAACTAAAAAAATTAATAATAATAACAATATTATAATTTGCAGACATTTGTCTCGAAAACAGTAACTTCTATCAAACATTGCCTTGAACCCCGTCTAAAAAAAAGCTCTCTTAACAATTTTTGAGATAGCCACTTTAAATGAATTATTAATGGGAATAATTCAAAATGTGGGAGTTTATGAGACTAAATTTTTTAACAACTTTCTTTATCGGTTCTAAAGGAATCAGCTTGTATAATATTATTTCCAACTTATAGGCTACAATTCCTGAGCTATTATGCACAAACAAGATTTTACCACATATTTCCGACCAAAGTATATCGAGAATGTGTGCAAGATTTTAAAAAAATTCATTATTTTTCACAATATAAATACAAAAACCCTTAGTACAATTATAATTTTAACGTAACATTCAAAGCTGCTCTGATTCAAACATCTCGTGCCTTAGACTAAATACTACAACAAAGTAAACACTTCATTTCTGTAATTTAGTATTTCATTCTCGAAATTAATAGACATCTTCAGGCTATTATAAGCGCGTTCTAGGCGCTATGTACGAGAAGGTTGAACATGCAGATGAATCCCGGGGAGACAGCGCTCCGTAAATTATCTCATACGTGTAATGTGTAATATTTCTCTTTCAATTAATGCACTACGTTAAAATATGATATGAACGTAGAATAGCACAGTTAAAATGGAAATAACGTCATTAGTCTACGTCGACGTGGACTGAACGCGACGTTGCGAGAGGAATTCCTGTTATCGCATTAAATAACCAGGAAAATGGACGAAGTTGGAGCCGGAGCATTAGTTAGTGTTATTTTTTTTTATTTCGCGATCAAACTTTACTAAATCTTTAAGAGGAGGATAGCGATGTACTGAACTGTAAAGAGTGTATTTCGATACCCTACCATACCAGGCGTTGCCTATCTTCCGGAAACCTCCCTAGTCACTCCTTCCCTCTACCGTAACCTATCTCTACCCTACTCTTTATCTTTCACCAACTTTACAGCTTTAACAGCTTTCCCCTCTTTTTTATGTTTGTACAATTTTGTTCCTTTATCCTTTTTATTCTTTTTGTCTTTCCCAATCCCCTCTAGGCCGATAACATCCTATAAATCTAAACTTTTTGAAATCATATAACTTTTAACTTACGCTACCTTCTTCGACGGCGGTCAGGCCACGAGGTCGTCGTTTGTTCGAACGGATTTTTTCGTTTAACTCTGTTTTCCCGTATCAACAATCAAAATTTTCCAAAAGTGCGTTTGCCTAGTGAGTTTTTAGTTATTTATAGTGTATTTTAATTAGTTCTAGGCCCATGTGGGCACGTTTTTAATTTTTAATTAGTTCTTAAGTCTGCCTGCGGCAAGCAGGAGTTTCTAACAACCCAGTTGAATTACCGTTAAGCCGAACTGGAGCCACTCCGCCCAGCCCCACATTTACCACGACGCCGCACGCCGTGATTGTCGGGCTGGCTCCGGGCCGAGATCCGGCGAGGTGCATTTTTGTACTGTTAAACATGTAATAAATTTGTTTTGTTGTTGTTGTTGTTGTTGTATTTCGATACTCCAGTGAAGCAACGTGCAGAGCGGTTATTACTTGGATGGGTGAAATCCATCTTGGGAAACACCGCGATCTCGTCCCACCTTGTATATCAGCATATACGCGGAATCTATGTAATTTCGAGATGGTTAAAAGGATTTGCCATTACTCAAAAGTAGATATATCAAAACACCTAATTCACTAATTCACTAAGAAATAACTCGTTTTTTGATTATAATGACCTTTTGAATAGGACATTTTTTGACGGCTTTGAGATTTTGAAACATCAGTATATCATCATAAATTTTATATCAAATTCAGCTTGTAACAACGAAACCCTCACAGAACTTTAAGGTTAACTAAAATTAATCAAATTTCAAATTTTGAGAAATTTCATCCTTGAAGACTTAGATAAGAAACTGCCTTTCATAAAATACTAAATTTTTTCATTAATAACAGTCATCAACAGTTTCAGATGTGCTTAATAATAAATATGTATATATTATTAAATGCATAGATAGTCTTATACCCTCAATTAATAGATTAAATATGTTTAAACTCATATAATAGAAGAATTGGATTTAAACATTTAATTCATTCTCGGATTCCTGTCTACCGTTCCTTTTCCTACAGCAGAAAAAATTCATAAGGAAACATATCATGATTTTCTAGCAATTTGAGTACTTTACGAGTCCCTGACGTCTTATGTTTTACTGCTTGTGACATTTTTATTTAAACGAAATTTTTAAATTCATCATATGCCTTTTCCGGTGTAATTTTCTTCAACGACATGGACATAAAATATAAGTACAATGTGATTACAGTGTTAATAGCATAAAGTCCTTACCGATTGAATTTCCTATATGAATTTGCTTAAAATGTAGAGATATTCGAACGAATCGCCTTAGCGACAAATTTTTTTTCTGAAATGGTTACATAATATCTAAAATATAATTACGCACAGCTACGCTATCTCGACTATTTTCGACTGGATCAATTCTACAATTGAAATTCTAAGCCAATATTCAGTGTTATTCAATTAAAAATAAAGGGTTTAGAAGGATAAGCATGACGAGTCGGCCCCCAAATGGCAACCTATATCGAAACTTATGTTTTAATATCGACTTGATGTATGAACGCGATTTATATGTGTTTTGCCCGGCAAGCGCGGATCTAGAAATTTCAATAATTTTTTTCTCGTCTGTGGCGCATGGGACCTATACGAAATATGGGAAATAACATCTCGAGAAGCACTTCTCTAACGACCCCTAAAAAATTTTGAAAAAGCAGTTTGCGAACAATTTGTTCAAAATTCGATTACCCCCCCCCCCCCAGGTTTAGGGATTCCTGTTTAAAATTATTTTTTTTGTCATACGCATTTTACTTTTCATAAAAATAGAGCAACACGTTTTGAAGTTTATGAAAATATTTTCATTACTAACTGAGATACAACGAATTGAAATTTTGTGATTTACAATTTAACAAATCGGGAGGCGATACAACCACCAGGACGAAGGATGCCATTAGCTCGAACGGGTTTTTTCATTGAGTTTTCCCCGTATCAGTAACCGAAACTTTAAACAGTGCAGTGCGCCCTAACAAGTGCACCGTAAATAAAAACCAATAAGTTTAATTTTAAGTTTCTAAAAGCTTTCTCCTATACAAAGTCATACTGTTAGTTTTAAGTCTTATCTATTTCTGAAGACAGGAGCACTAACGCCCCGCTTTAACTTATCGTTTCAGCCGAATCGGGCCCGCTCCGCCCAGCCACACACAAACCACGATGCCACGCGTTGTGGTTGTATGGCTGGCTCCGAACCGGAATTCGGCTAGGCGCATATGCATGTAACAAAATGTTAAATAAATTGTTATTGAAATGAATTGATCAATTGTTGAAGCTCAAAACCATAATTTTTGCAACAATCAGTACAATTTGCTATTTTTTTAATAAACCGATTTAATTGATAAATAGAGAAAATAAGGTACAAAAATATTTTTTTCACATATAAACACTCATTCACAATTGTAATGTGCCCATTTATGTCTCACTCGGCGACAACAATTAAGAATTGAACACTTTTATAATAAAACCCTTCACTTAATCTCACGCCATCGACCTACTCGTATCGCTGTCCAGCTTAAACTCCCCTCTCCTCTAGGTCGTCAGCTGCACAGCGCCACCTCGTATTCGGTGACACTTTATTGCTCATCCACATTACGCATAAATAATTCCAATACACTACAACGATCTATGAAATTTCTATGAGCGGGGTTTGTACTAGCCCAAGCACAAATATTTTCCACAGTACATTTTTCACGAGAAATTGTAAGAAAAGATATGCACCCAAAGTTATTTTAGAACATTTTCTACTTAGGGAAATTATAATCACCATGTACAAATAATGTTTTAATTAAAATATAATATATGTTTGATTGAAGTTAATTTTCCACCCATGAAATTGTTCTTGAGCCGCTACTGTGCTAACGGAAATAGAGTAATAAACTTGCAAACATACTTTCATTTGATATTTTTATAAGTTTACTTATTAATATCCACTTGGCAGATAGTACAGTTTATTTTATAGTCTATAATTCTAACAATTTATATTCCGAAAAACGAGATTTTAATTTTACGGTGATTGTAGTAAAATATATATATATATTGCCAAACGATAAAGGACAGGAAAACAATTTCCATTAAAATATCTTTAAATTCACAGCTTTTAAGTTATTTTAATTATGAGTATTAACAAGTATTTTTGTTTTAAAAAAGGCAAAAATGTATTAATTTGAGAAAAAATAGTAACCAATAATAACAGCAACAACACATAATAATTTTTATCAGTAATACTTCTCAATACTGATAGCACTGTGATAGACAAGGAGCAAATCTCGCCTTCGTGTTAAGAAAAAATCCCATTCGATTTTTTTGCATATTCACGTTCGGGACATGCCCCTGAATAAGGATCAAGAGTTTGCCGGACGAAAATCTGGTCTTAATTTGATTAAACTAATTTTTTTTAAACAAATTGCAAAAATCGCTTTTTTGACCCGAATGAATGAATGAATTTTTAGGTTTTTTTGGTCATTTTAAACAAAAAAAAAAAGGTCTCTTGTCGTTTTTTCGTAATTTTGACCGTTTCCGAATTATGAACAATTTTGGATACATCCTGCATGAAACAGGTGTATTGTTACCTAGATTTAAGTTAAAAAATTCAGTACCTGATAATCTTATTCCTCAGTGCAAATGTTTAAAGATTTAGAAAATCAAAGCATACCATTGTAAAAAAAAAATAATATTACTTGTGCACCTTTATGTGGTTGTAGTATAGATGAATTCAAGAATATGCTCAAGTAAATTTTTGCTAATTCAAGATTTTTCAAGATTTTTTTTGCTTAATTTACCATTTATATTTATAATAGTTTATGACAAATTATATTGATTCATAAAACATGCAGCAATAGTAACTAATGTGTATGTAAAAGCAAAGCATCGAGAACACATAAGATACTTAATAGTCCAGTCGGCAGTAGCGAGTGCGCGCGCCCGCAGCTAAGAGCGCGCGGCCGGCTAAAAACGTCTATTTAACAATTACAAATTTAAGCTTTAGAATTAAATAATCTGTACTTCTCTTCAAGATTTTGTTAATAGATGTTCGAAGATTATATAAGAATTTTGGTGAACTCAAAAAATCATTTTTTAATATTGCGTTTCAACCTTGAAAATGGCCGTTTCTGCGTTGTTTTAAACATTAAATTGTTTAAGTCGGAAACGATCAACTTTACAAAAAAATGACAAGAGACCTTTTTTTTTTAAAAAATGACCGAAAAAACCTAAAAGTTCATTCATTATTTCATTCATTCGGGTCAAAAAAAGCGATTTTTGCAATTTGTTTAAAAAAAATTAGTTTAAACAAATTGGGACCAGATGTTCGTCCGGCAAACTCTTGATCGTTATTCAGGGGCATGTCCCGAACGTATGCAATATGCAAAAAATCGAATGGGATTTTTTTTTCATACGAAGGCGAGGTTTTCGCCTTGTCTATGAGTAAGAATGTTAAGTTAATAAATAGTCAATTTAAAAGTCATGTAAAAGGTTTTAATATGCAAGAAGCATAAACAGATAGCCAGTGCTTAATCATCACAATTGTTAAAGAAAGACGGCAAGCATTTTGCGACGTCACTAGACAATATTTAACAATATGGCTGAAAACAGTCATAAGATAAGAGACTAGTGAGCATTTTATTTGATTTATAAACTTATACATTTTACCTATTGTTTTGTTGGAGAACATTGTAATTTATGTTTTTAGTGTTTATTTTGGTGACTAGACCGTTAGTATTATATATTTTTTTGAATATTTAAAAATGTCAATTTTGACGTCATTTTTGTGCACTATGTATTCATTGGCTCTCGTCCTATTGAGCACTCCTTTTTGTTTAACCTTGTGGTTAAACATGTACATGGTGGTCGTGCGAATATTCATGCGAACTTCGTTTATATTTGGAGTTACGTAAAGAAGTTCAAAAATAAAAGTTGTATAAAATCACATGTATTTTCCAAAAATAATTACTGAAAAATAATTGAAAGTCGCATATATAAAGTCGGAGATATATTTTTACACCATATGAAAGGCCATAAAAAAACTTTTGCAAAAAATAAAAGACAGTATTTTTCTTAAAAACTATACTTACTAGATATTAAATTTTATATTTTGTTACCATTGAGTCATGGTAATACGAAAATACATATCAATCATTAAAATTTTCCATTTTATTTAAAAAAAATGAAATTGGTTATCAACAAATATTTTGGCAGAACTACCGTATTATTTACTTTAAATGTCATACTTTTGTTTTTCGCGGCTAATTTGATAACTTGTACATTTATAGTAACGACATCATTTTTTAAAGATGAGTACTATGTTGTATATAGGTACTATTAAAAAGCTATTTTTATGGCCTTTCAGGTGGTGTAAAAATATCCCATTTAAAAAAAATTAAAGTAAAGTTCATATCTCCAAAATGCGACTTTCAATTGTTTTTTGAAATGATTTTTGAAAAATACATGTGATTTTCTATAATTTTTATTTTGAAACTTTTTTACGTAACTCAATAATAACGACGTTAAATTGGGCTCTAATGCGCGACCACCCTGAACCTGTTTTCATACAATTGTAGAACTTTCTGTTAATTTAATCGTGTAATTTTCTTCCCTACATAATAAAGATCCAATATCCAGATATTTGTCATTCTATGTGTTTTATTACTAGTAATTTTTCTACGTTTACGTGTTTTATTATTTAGAATTATTGATTATTATTTTTGTTATTTTATTTTTTACCGTGAAAATTAACCCTGAACATTCAGATATTTAGGGGATAATTAGGATTATTGATCATTTAAATTAGATAATTATGTAATTTACATATTATATCATGTACATACTTCTTCAGTTAAGTATGTAAGTAACATCTCCATTTTTTGTCACTAGTATGAAAGTTATTATTCTCTTGCCTTTCATTTCATTATAATTTATCGTCTAAATTAATAATAATATACTATTAGAATATAAAACATTCAGTTCAAGAACATGATTATACAGAATGTTCGGTAAAACGATAAACAGGGAGATACAGGGGTCATTTGGCATCTATATGATTAAACATGAGAAAACTTTTCTGTTTTATTCTTATTTATTTTTATTGTCATACGTACGATACAGTTTTTTCAGCTACTAAGAAAAACATAAAAGTATATCAATAGGCAAACATTTTCCATTTAATCGAAAATTAAATATGTGGGGGTTATCAACAAGAACAAGGCTTTTCAAAAGCTCTATTTAAAAGGTTACAATTTTTTTTTGTCTGAATGAGATCCATTATTTCCTTCTTATTTCAACTGTAGTCGGCCTTAGTATTATTTATTCTGGTAATTGTAGAACAGCTTTCCATTTTACTATCAGGTGAGCAAGGTATTGAATTTCCTCATTATAGACAAGTTCTTTCATTCCACCCTACTCGAAAAAGTGCAGTGGACGGTGAAGTATTCTCACTCCATCTTCACCAACTAACTACAGACGATCCAACCAACCAACCGACCTTCTCGGTACATTTTGAAGATTACCATGTGAACTCGTAAAAGTGCTGGAGTCAACATTGTCGGTACGCTTTGAAGACGCTGGAATTCCAGCAGACCAGCTCACTTTTACGAGTTGTCATGGCAATTTTCAAAGTGTATCGAGAAGGTTAGCTGGTTGGTTGGTTGCGTCGTCTGTAGACACCTTAAGCGCCTTGGCCGTGATATTATCCGGCCGTGATATTATCGACCCCAACTGCTTTGCCAGTTTTAGTTTTTGGACTTTGGATTTAAGTATTGAAGGCTTGTGTTCATAGCCCTGTTGCCAGTCATCTTCTACCTCAGGATGGTCCCTTTCAGAAAGGTTTTCGCAGTATTCGCGCGAAACATCAATGGTCTGATCGCTATCAGTGTACCGGTGGACAGGCCCATCGTATCATATTGCGGGCCCCGTAAATGCCGAGCTTGACAAGCCCCGCGAAATCTATGAAGCCCCTCTCTTTTTTTTCTCGAAAATGAAAATTGATGAGCGGGGACCCACACAGCACTCGATAGCCTTAGGACAACCAGTGGCCATACTTAGAGGATAAGCAAGACATCCCATGGACGTCTTAAACTGGGTTGTTACTCCAGATTTAGGACCTCCTGTGGATATTTTTTTGATACTAATTGAGATTTCCCATGGATATCTTCAATGGGATAACCCATGGTTGTCCATAGCACGAAAAAGGGATTAATTTAGGTAAAAAATTGGAAAACCTACAGGCATCCACACAAAGGTGCATCCGGTCATCCATAGTATCTCTTCGTAAAATATGGTGATTGCTGTAGACAATAATTTGAAATTCCCTCCCTTGCGTAATAAATAAATCTCATATAGCAAAAAAATAATAAATAATAAAATATTCATTTGCAATATGTGCATTTCCTGCGTAGTGAATAGACTACATTGCGGTTTCTGGCTTTTTGGCAGTAGTCACAGCTGGCAAGTGTCGCAACAGAAGTAATTTGCAACTGGCAAGGAGAGCCATCTGCCGTGACATTGAAACTAGCGCTAAGAACGAGCTAACCAATATATAAATGTATAGGTATACAATGTACATATATTCATCTTAAATTTGTATCTCAGTTTAAGGTAACTCATTGCAAAATCGTAAATTGAAACTTGTACAAATCTTTGTTTTTTTTTTCTTGAGAGCAAGACTTTTTCCAAAAAATATCTGCATTAATAAGGAAATTATACTGATAAATAACGTTTGGAAAGCGATATTAATATTTCAAACATATATTAGCATACGTAAGTCCCAAGGTATTGGTCACTTGTATTTATATTTACAATGAAGATATTTTGGCATTATTACTTTGTTTTTAACCCTTCATGCAGAGATGTATTTATCGGAAAAAACAGCGATATATATTACCTTCTATTTATATATTTTTATGCCACATAAAGGGTTAATATTGGTGCTGATAATATAAATTTCGTATTTTATTTACTGCACGTTGATGTCTTTCATATCCATATAGGTTATCCAGTGGATATCTCTATTCTAGCTGTTATTAGGACCATATTTTATAAGTGATGTCTTTCACTAATAAAATTTATTCCGTCAATGAAAATATAAATTAAATATAAAAATTCATACCTGTACCTTAGGTGAATTATGAATTATCAGGTATTTGGGACCTACATTAGCCCAACAAGTTGACCTATGGATATCCCTTGGGATAGCCTTTGGTTATCCCTATATAGGTTTTACATAGGACATCAACAACCCTAAAGGCTATCCAATAGATATTCGTATAGGTTATCCAGTGGATATCCCTATTCTGCGTGTTATTAGAACCAAAGAATAACCATTGAACTTCTTATCGACATCCCTAATGAGCAATCCATCAGATCTACGGGATCATTTTAGGATGTCCCGGGGTCGTCCTGTGCTATGTGGGGAGGGAAATGAAGAAAAAATTTGATGAGCGGGGTGAACGGTATGACGCACTCGCGAAAACAATTTTATTTGTTTGTTCAAACATAGGATAGGTAGACAATAGCATAATAGGTCCACAAGCTATGGGGACTCAAAATCGAAAAACCACACTACACTCACGGTTAAGATGTCGAGATTCTGACAAAACAACCAGAGGCATGACGGGAATGTAGGGAACCTAACCCATAGGTAACGCAGGTCACCGATAAATACAAGGGAGAAATATAAATGTTCTTGTACTTACAATAACTGCTGTGATGCGACGGGTACACTATATGATGGATACAGAAACATATAGGTTGTTATCTGTTGTAACTCGGCCAAATTGCGAATCTGCATTTCTAGGCAAACTAAACACTATCACCATGATGTACGTTATTTTTCAAATGCATTTAAAGCTGCTATAACTACACTGTTATCATGTCTCTTACTCGTTTTGCAGAACTTTACATATTAGCAATATCATAATAAATCACCCTGTAAAATCTATCTCAGATATGTTATTAAGAGGAGATCGAGCCTTTATAACGCTATCGTAAAGATCGAGTCCGTATTTCGGAAGATATAAAAAATTGAAGTTGACTGAAAATTTCGAACGTTTATTCTGAACATCAGTTTACATTAAGCTTTAGAAAGTCACGTTTTATTTCGTTAAAACATAATTTCAGTTTCTTAACTTGTAACGAATTTAAAACTCTGCAGAGCCATTCAACGAATCCTTTCCCTGGAGGTTATTCTGTGAATAAGGTAAATAGTACGTCTTATTTCAAACACAATTAACCTTTCTTTTTATATGGAATAAATGTCTATCTCAAATACGCACCCAAAAATCGTCTCGGGAATGTAAGTAAGCTTTCACCAAAAATACCCATGTATTTTTAGTGGGAAAAAAAAAGATACATTTGTAAAAAAAATTGTAATAAGTTGAATTTCGAAGTCTTATGAAAGAAATTAAAAAGCCATCTAGGTCTAACAATTATTTTGAAAATTTCTAAAAATCGATTAAGGAAGCCTTTGCTATGTGGTAGTTCATTCTCACAATTCATTATCACTACTAGGTTTTTTACCACTATATTTATTTATACAAAGTTGTAACTGCAGTCTCGACAATTATTTAATTAATTTTGAATCATTGTTAGATGTTGATCTACCACGACGTTGCGCGCCGTGGTGGTGTGGTCGGCTCTGAATCGGGACTTGACTCAGGCGCACTTTTGTATTATTAATTATAATAAAACCTTTTTAAATGGAATTGAATTGGTCGAATTTGTCGCCTAACGCCAGCTTAATAAAAAAACCTTGTCCAAAATATGCAATTTTACAGGAGAAGCAAAAAACTGAATTTTAATGCTACTTTTCGTTGAAATTTTAATTCGAGAGTAAATGCATTTTATTGATTGTTTAGAGTTACAAGGTTTTCTACTTTTAGCGCCGGCACAAACTGGTCAGTAGTAGTAGTAGTAGTAGTCGCCTACTGTACCCATTATTTTATGATCTAAAGAAGACATCTATTTTGCAAATAGCTAAAATAAAAAAAAAACTGAACAAACAATAATTTTGATTTTCGATACATTTTTGAATAATAATAATATACTGTTTTATTTCTACTTTCATATAATTATTGAAAAATGTTGTTTTGTTATTTAACAGATCACTTTCGTATACTTAAAATATTCCGTTCGAACACATCAGGTGTGTCTCAAGCCACCTAAAAGTTGTACACATTTTTTCTATATCATCCGGAATATCTAAAATTAATTAAAAAGTCTAATCTTTTTTATGGTATACTCGGCAGATTGATTATAATGCTGATCGAAGTATTATTAAATTACAAGTTTAATTTTGAATATTTAATTAAATTGAAAATCAGGGGTAAGTTTATCGGATATTGCTGATTACATTTATACCGTAGATAATTAAATTCTCAAATAAGACCCTCGATAATACATAGAAGAATTCTAATTTGGTACCCAGAAGCATTATTACTATGGTAACCAAATCCGTACAAATGAAAGTATACTTCCATAATAATTAAATATTAGAAATAAAAAAGCAGTGGAGAAAAATAGAATTTAATTGTGGAATGTTTATTGAAAGGCCGAGAAACTCTTGTTGTTTAGAAAAAATATCATTTATTATTACAACTTCTGCTTATAGTGGAGTCAAATTAGGGTTAAAAAATTCGCAATGTGAATTATTTGGTCAGGGCAATTTTTTTGTTTTAACGTGTTCAGGGGATCAACTTAAGTTCACAGTTCAGTTTTGCAGTTTCTGCGTGGTCGGCGTATGTTTCTTTAAACAATTTAATTTTTAGTCCGTGTTTTCCATCGGTTTTTTCTAAATATCTTGAAACCTATAAGTCCTATGGAAAACAACAAAAAGAAGGAAAATGTTCATTATGAGCTGTACAATAAAAGTACATAAACAATAATTCATTCCAATTGTTATTTTTATTTAAAAAGAAATGAATATTGCAAAATTATGCGTTTCTAAACAAATCCCTGTGCTTTAAAAAATAATGGATAATATTCAGTGAAATTTTGGAGAAATATAGCTATTATAAATTACAATCACCACTTGAAATTTCAAATCAAAATGATTACTAAAACGGCTCAAATATACAATTGTTGCTAAAATTTGCACCCTTGTGAAATCCTACCATCAAAACCAAGAAATGGGTACAACGGCTCAAATTGTAGCTTTTTATAAGTAATTTCCCATACAGCACACCAAATAACGATTACGAAGTGTTCGCATTGTGACGATGTATCTAGATGCAGACACAAGGTTACACAATTCTACGATGTAAATGTGCTACGTTTACACATTGTAGGCAAACACGTATGCACAAAGGTTAAACGTCCGCCTCACAATGTAGCCACAGTATACCATTTACATACACACAAATAATTTGATCCACAGTGTGTTATCGGATGCACAGTGATTGACTTCCTAATGTGTCAGACGAATGACGTCTTATGCTAGACGTTAATTTTTTCAGGTTATATTTGGTAATCCCCCCCACAGGTTTTTAGCAATGGGAACATATAAAACTACATACTAGTTAGTAAGTCTACTTGATAAAAATAAAGTAATTAATGCATATACGTTTTGTCCTATGAATTTATTTGTTAGCCATCCGTATATTTTATTTACATTAACTATCTAATATTGTTTACCATCACTCCAATTTCTTCTCACAAGGGTTGCCTGTAAATTATAATGTTTATTAAGTTATTAAATTCATTTTTACTTACCTTTGCCAATTGCGGTGGGTAGGGATCGAACCTACACGTTTCTGTTGTCCGTATTACAGTACTGACGCTTCTACCAACTGAGCTATCGTGGTGATTGTTATTTCGGATGCTAAAAGCAGTATTTATGATGTGTATGAAGTCTTTATTATGTGTGAAATTGAATTTCTAGCCTTATTTAAAATATATGAAAATCTTTCAAGTTCTCTTTTTTTTTCTATTTTTTACGTGTTCCCAAACCTGAATTTTTCGAGTTACTAGTATTTTTATTTATTTATAATTATTAAGAACTTATTTAATTTAATTAAACTGTCACCAGTGTCACCTGAGTTAAGAATTAAAGTTTTAAGTTGAAGTACTTATACAAACCTGGGAAACGTGTTGGAGAAAAAACGGTCAGGTATAATATATCATTTACAACATAAATAGAATATTTAATGGTCTAAAACAGACCTAAAATTGAAAAGAAGTATATTCGTACATCGGTTTTATAAGCAATTATTACCTTGAAAAAAACAACTGAAAGTTTTTTCGCAACTATTTTAACAAAAAAAAAAAAACAGAGTGAGCACGGATCGAACCGCGTACCTCTTGCCCCGCCGCCTAATGTTTAACTCACTCAACCACTGACTTCTGTTTGAATACCTGCTTAAAGACTTTATAGTAGAACACGCAACGACTAGATTTTGCTTTTTAATGCATTTTAATCTAATTTTATTATTAAAAGAATTCGATATCTTTAAAACTGCCGAATCTTTACAAACTCTTTCGAATATAAATTGTTTTGGATATTGTTAAAAAACAAAAATGCCTGCTGTGTGTGTGGCTATGACCACTCTTATAGAGGAAAGAGGACACATGAGATACACATGGCTGGTATGCTCACGCTGACGCTTTGCGCGCGCACACTGTTCCATGCTCGAATAGTCGAATGTAGACACGACAAGACACAACTAAAAAGTGTATATATAGTTATTTGTATCATGTATATATATCGCACTTTTATGTGGTGTATGCAGTAGGCACAAGTATTATATAAAGCATCACACATACATATGACTTAAACCTTGTAGGCATCTTCTACGGACGTCAAATTGCAACATTCTAATGATCCTTCTTTACGTTATATAAAAATGTTTAGAATCTTGAGTGCATACAGTATACAATTATTAAACGTTGTATCACATAAATCTGTCAATATAAACATAAGTGTATCTCATATGTGTACGTCAGTACTAGTTTAACAATTAGATCTACCTTAACATATTTTGTTTCTCATGTATATATCTTGTAGAGACGTAATTACAATTGGACGTGCTGTTTGGGTTAAGATCACGGAGAGATATTTTTTTTTTCAAAATTTAAACTCCTTTTATTGCAGTAGTTTATAATTTTCGAAATTGTAGTTTATAAACAAATTCAAATAACTCGCTGTGTTTTTTATGAAATCAAAAACGGTAAAGGAGTAATTAAAGTAGATTAAAAAAGCCAACATTAAAAAAAAATTAATGCTCTACTTGCATTTGGAGCTCAGATACGTTAGTTTTTACGTTTAGGTCACTTATAAATAAACAAATCGATATTTCTTATTAAAATTTGGATTGGTAATTCTCAAATGTCTATTATTTTGTCTCTGCTACTTGAAAATAGTCCAAAGCCACAATTGTTAAAAGATACTGTATAGAGGCCTGAAAGTTGGGTCTTTAGCGATTTTGTTAGAGATCTGAAAATCACCAATTATGTCTAAATGTTATATTATGTTTTTACAAATCGGACTTTTTGTCGCTAGCTAGACTAGTGGGTAAGGCGACTAGCACTTTTTATTCAGGATCCGGACGTCTCGGGTTCAAATCCTGCTCGCAGAATATTTTTTTTATTATATCGGTTACCTATATAAAAAGTTTTACAAAGTTGTATACATAAACATAAAGGTAGTTGTTCAAGTTAAGCTAGTTTACCATTTTCGTGACAAAAATTAAAAAAGTTATAAAAAAATGTGCATAATGTTCTCAAAGCCGCTCGATGTTATTTTAACAGTTGTAGCTTTGGATTATCTTCAAATAGCAGAAACAAAATAATAAGCATTGGAAAATAACCAGCCCAAATTTCAAGAAAAAATATCGATTTGTTTATTTATAAGTGACCTAAACGTAAAAACTAATGTATTTCAGCTCCAAATGCAAGTAGAGCAATAATTTTTTTTTCAAAAGTTGACTTTATTTAATCTAATTTCATGACTCGCTTACCGTTTCTGATTTCATAAAAAACTAGAGAGTTACTTGAATTTGTTTTTGACTAAAATTTCGAAAACTGTAATAAAACGAGTTTAAACTTTGAAAAAAAAAGTTTTTCTCCGTGATTTTAAAATACTTATAGAATGCTACAATTTGAGCTATCGTACATATTTCTTGGTCTTGATGGCAGGATTTCACAAGGGTGCAAAATTTTAGCAACAATTGTATATTTGAGCCGTTTTAGTGATCATTTTGATTTGAAATTTTAAGTGGTGATTGTAATTTATAAGGGCTATATTTTTCAAAATTTTTATTGAGTATTATCCATTATTTTTGAAAGAATAGTAATTTGTTTAAAAACGCATAATTTTGCAATATTCAATTTTTTTTAAATAATAATAACAATGAATTATGGTCTATGTACTTTTATTGTACAACTCAAAACGAACATTTTTCTTCTTTTTATTGTTTTCCATAGGACTTATAGATTTCGAGATATTCAAAGAAAACCGATGGAAAACACGGTCTAAGAAATTCACATTAAAATCCTAATTTGACTCCACTATTACGTTTAGATGAGTTAAACAACAGTACATAAACGCCTGGATCCCCGTCTAGACATCCAGAGGTACTTCCTAGTAGAAGTAGTTGTTGATGGAGGCTGTCGCCTAATAAGTTCATAACATATCTACACCATAAGCACTACTTGTTTCTTCTTCCTCTTAACAAATGTCAGGATGTTTTTCTAGTCGAGGAACTTAATCAGCACACCACACATACTAGACAAGCCAAAATTCGAAGCCTACGTTTTCCGGAAGGGGTTACACATTTGAGAAAACACAGACAACATTCATTACCAATCAACACTGCCAGTGTTTGAGCTGGGTTCGAATTCAGTACACGGACAATATGGCCAAGCGTGCTCGCCGCTAATACACTTTATCTCGCTGCGCCTGCGCCACTGTGCTCAGATGTCTCACATTGTGTAAAAAAAAGTATGCGAAAATATAAAGTCATGTTTCTTCATCACACCATCCTTTACATCCAAGCCAACTTTAATTCTTTCAGCACAAAACTCTGAACTTATTTATAGCCACTGCTTAGCCCCTAGTACTCTGGCTCGTGGGTCATGGCCCATTGATTTAAGAACTTTATTGGTTAGCTTACCAGTTTCGTAGAACCCCAGCTTTTCCAGAACCCACTTAAGTTTTACCTCCTATGCATGACAAGCTCTTCTAAATTAAAGGTGATATTCCTCCTTGGAGAATAGACCGCCTGCGCCTATCGAATGTCTAACAGGCCCAATCATCTTTTAGAAAAATCAAGAGAAATCATGAAAAAATATTTTTTGATGAAACGGGGGGCAAAATGGAAAACATATTTAATGAGAGGGGGGCGGGGTGCGAAATGGGCCTGTGTACCGCCTACAGGCAACCACGGGGTCAGACGGGTCCCTCGCAAGCCCGGGCTACTAAAGTTTATACCCAGCAGCGGCTGGTTGCGCATAGAAGTGAGGGAGTTAACGCTGACAATAGTTTTATACTTAAAAATTTTTCCCTTTTTTCTGTTGTTGGTGAGTTTTTGCCCTGCCTTCATAAATTGATTTTTAGGCTACATAGTCCGTTGGGTCAAACTGTATCTATCAGTTAACCTTGTAGTTGAGGACATCAGGTATTATACAGTATCGGAAAGTGTACGTATTGGCAATAAGCGCAAGCGAAAGGGCGGCAAGCGAGAGCGAAGCATGCAATCGTGTACAAGCCTCTTGATGGGTGTGTCCACTCTTTACCTCTGCTAGAGTACTGGTAGACCTCTATTGTGGGCGGTCGGTTAATAGCGCAATGCCAAACGAAGGACTTTCTGTTACTGTATATAGAGGCGTTTTCAGGGCCGGATTATCTATAAGGCTAAGTAGGCTATAGCCGCTATAGCCTAGGGGCGACAATGCGTGAAGGGGCGCGCGTTCGGTCATGAGGGGCATCGCGAGCTCTTTGCGCTCTGTCTTATGAAAAAACAAACTATTTTGTCCCCCCCCCTGCTAATAAATTTTCGTTTTCGAGAAAAAATATTTTTTCCATTTCTTTCTCTCTGGTCATTAATTTTAGTTAAAGATTCAATTTTGAAACCTGGACGAAAAAAAAATTTCTCGTCAATGTTGAAATTGGACACAATTTTTTTTTCATATTTCTCCTCTTCCGCTCATTTTTTTTTTTTCCATTATGAATAAGAAGGCGCAAATACATGATTAGCCTAGGAGCGCGCCAATTCGTGATCCGGCTCTGAACGTTCTTTTTTTGATCTTTTTAACGTCGGCCTATTTCCGCTACCAGGGTCTATCACCGACGCCAGGAGAAGAGTAGAGATTTTTTACTTGCCTGACATTTAAGAGACAAGGGACCGCCTGCTTTACATCCCCTCCGAAGGATGGTATATCCACTACGTCATCCTCGTCTTGAAATTACATAACTTCCGCGTATACACTGATATACAAGCCGCTAGAAGGTGGGACGAGATCGAACAACAACAACAACGACAACGACAACGACAACAACAACAACAAGCATTTATTAATGTTTCACAAGATACAATAATGCGCCATTCCGGGGTTCGGCCAGACAACCACGGCGAACATCGCCGAGGTGGGTGTGAGGCTGGGTGAGGAGGGTCCGATTTGGCGGTGACGAAAATTATTTGCTGAGCTAAAACTCCTGCCTAATGGAAAAGGCTTAAATTTAACAGTATCGTATAACGCAGTACACGAGGGTACTTAAAAATAATTAAAATTAAAACTGTAAAAAACTATCGATTTCGCGCACACGCGAACACTTAAAAATTTTGATTGCTGGCACGGGAAAACAAAACTCAACGAAAAAACCCGTTTGAGACAATTCCACCCTGGTAGTCTTCCTGACGCCAGGAAAGTGTCGTGGATAGTTAAAAGTGTGTAATGTTATGTGAAATTTCGGTTTGTTAAGAATTTATTGGTCGAGACTGAATTTAGAGACAAAAAAAATGGACAAGGAACAAAAAAGGTAAAAACAAATAGAGGGAATAGAGAGGGGTTGGTTGTAGGTTTTGGTGAAGATTAAAGGTGGGAAAAGGAGAAGTTGTCGTAGAGGGAAGTATGCTTAGAGAGGTTTCCGAAAGATAGGCAACGCCTGGTATGGTGGGGGTGTCGGATATCGAAAAGGATCGCATTATGCTGTCTGATTTGTGTTATGTTACATGTTAGCGGACTATCGCCCAGTTTGAATTGATAGAATTTTTGGGAGATTTCTTGGACGTAGTCCGTTAGTGGCGTTATGTCGTGGCAACGATTATATAGATCTCTGAGGGAGGTGTATCTGTCCGAATCAGAGATGAGACGCATAAATTTGTGTTCGAGAACTCGGAGTTTTCTCATACATACACAGTGAAGTCGCATCTACGCTCGCCCCTTTCTCGCCCCTCTGAACGTTCTAAAAATCGTCTACCAGACATGCAGTCAGATAGAGTCAACACAAGCCACAACTTCACAAAAACCTTCAGGGTATGCATACCTGACAGGGGAGAGGAGGGAATAAAATAAGTGCGAAGACATTCAAATGATATATACTGATGGATAAGAAACATCAAGAAGTACTGGAGCAGGAGTTCCGAGAGACCAACCTGGGTCAAACATTAATCTGAACCCGGGTAGTACTGTAACAGCGTTCCAAGCAGAAGTCAGCTATATAAATATGTGCATGAAAGATGATACGGAGCTCATATACTGACAAAAGGAGCCGTATCATCACTGACAGCCAAGTAGCTCTCAAAGCTCTGGTTACAGTAGAGATACGTTCCAAAACGGTAAAAGACTGTCTTAATTCCCTGAAAAGACTGACAGAACACAACAGCGTATAACTGAAGTGGATGCGAGGACACCACGGCAAAAAAGATAATGAAAAATCGGATAAGCTGGCCAAATAAAATGCAAGAGCAGCCATGATGGGACCCGAGCCAACCTGCGTGATATCATATAATACCGCGAGAGGATTCGTAAAGCAACTATTAAATAAGAAACACAACTTGTGTTGGAGTGGGGCGTCAGGGATATTCACGTGTTTATCACTGACGGATAATACAAGACAAAGACCAAAAAATTACTAAAGCTGAGCAAGAATAGCTGAGATGTGCAGTGGGCATCCTAACAGGACATTGCACAGTAAATAATCACCTAACCAATATATTGGTAAGGGACAATCTAGATTGGAGGATGTGTGGTCAGGACGAGGAAACTTCTCACTATATACTATGTGAACGCCAAGCTCTGGTGGCTGGAAGGCTTTCATACTTCGTGGCTCCGGAAGAGATAGCCAGAGCTCTCACCGAGAGTACACTCGCCTTTTGGGGAGGGACGGGCCTAATGGGATAACGAGCCTATGGGGTACAACAAGCTTAAGCTTCAGTACGACGGGGTTTTAACACCATAACCCATAGGGAAGAAAACGTCCTAGAAATATGGTTCCAAATTATATCACTTTTGGCAACCGAGCTGAAGAGAAAATTTATAGACAAAGCACGAGTGGTGTTTGGGAAAAATATCTATTACGTACATAAACCAAATCTTTAATATTAATTTTTTCCATCAACTCCCTCGCCTTTCCGGAATTTTTTGGTGTCTATAATGATTTATTAAAGATTTTTGTCTGGTTATAATATACCTTATGTAATTGAATGAAAGGTGAAATCATGGTCAGTCAGTGGTTCTATTGTAGAACCTTCCAGAATTGACCTAGGTCGAAGCCAAAATAAAAATTCGACTTAGACAAAAATTTCATTTAAGGACATTTTCAAGAATCTGAGAGACTTCAGAGCCACAAACTAGTCCAAAAAGACCGTTATGATTTCGATAGACATTAGGCACAACCGGATGACAATTCTAAGAAACACCGAATTTTTAATTAGGAAAATATATTTTGGTCCAGGATTATATGAGAGTGAAAGCATATGGTGGTCATGGAAAAATGAATCAGATACTTTTTAAAAAGTACGCCAAAAAGGTACCTTGAAAATATTCAAAATGTTTTCAACTTTAATTCCTCCGTCGAAGACATTGATCATGGAGATACAGTCATTATATACCTTGTTCTAAAGACTGACTATAAAATTTTAACAAGGCAATGTATCAAAAAGGCGAAACCAATGAATCTGGCAAAAGCGGCATAGCGCCTATAAGCAAAAATTGGCAAAAAATAAGTTTGGATTCACCCAGCGACTCGTAATCTGGTCGAGTGCGTTGGGTAGTCAATACAAAGCGATGGTAGGAAAGCCAGCTGCAGGGTTTTCCGAATAATAAAGTTATAGCCATATGCACAAAGGATTCAAAAGTCCATTTTGCCTAGAAGCTGTCCGAAGGCGACTCGCTGCCATTTTCCCTATATTGAACCTGCATGGGGACAAGTACGTCGCGTTGTAAGACTGGCCGAAAGTTATTAAACTCATGTATTAGTCGAACTTCGTCCCGTGAATGATAAAATCACGATCTGGGACTTTTAAGCTATTCATAAGCGAACCAACAGTTTTTTAGTAAAATATTTTTATATTATTTTCAGTCAGCCATAATTACCAAAATACAAAATTTTTAAATTCTTTTTAAAAAGGCTTGTATTAAATCCTGCGGAGGTTAAATTAATCTTTTCTACCAAATCGATTGTTAGCTCACGCTCTTACTCGTATAGTTAAAAAGTAATTTGCCTTAGTCGGGGCGGCGCCGCGCCGGCGTGATTCTTTCATATTATATCATTTTGCAGGATATCATTGTACTATTTTATACTTATTAAATAAATGGTATTCTTTGAACTAATTGCATTTTATTGATGTAAGGACTTGTTGCTAGTCTTAATCCCTGGAGTTTTCGTTTGGAAGACCTAAACAGCTGAGTTAATAGGGATCTTATGATTCCCTAAGTTTGATACTCAGTGTTCTGGTCGCCTTATGGGAGCTTGATAGGGATTTTTTATGCGATTTCTCCAGAAATCTTTAAGTGCAGGGACCATTATTAGTAGGTAAATACATACAGATCACGTCAAATTCCAATCCCGTCGGAAAGGAATCTTCGATAGGGATTCTTTTATGCCAAAATAGCAGAAACCAAAAGACGTCAGACCACTTATTACTGTATAAACAGATCACAATCACGTCAAATTACAATCCCGTTGGAGAGAAATCTTCGATAGGGATTTTTTTTATACAAAAATCGCAATAATTCAAAGACGTAAAAGCCCTTATTGTCAGTGAATAATTGAAATCACGTCCTGAGAGAGCATCGCTAATGATCTGAGGTAATGCAGCCTTGACCTATCAAAGTATATCTTATCTCGAACCCGCTTGAGAGTGGAAGAACGGGGCAGAGCGCGGCTGGCACCCTTCTAAATATAAATCAGTGTCGCGTCGCCTAGATGCTTCGTAGTGTGTTCTTCTACAGTTCCAGCTACTTTAAAATCACAATTTCTTTTCCGAAAATATCAGCAAGAAACACCTGTTGAAAGTTTTCTCTGTGGCGCAATAAATTACCCAGTATAGTGTGTATTTACAAAAGTTCTTTATTTTTGTTGTTCTAATACCTACTTTGAATTGTGTAAGTTATTAAAAGTCTAATAGTCAGCAATATACGGTTATTGATTTAAATTTTATTGTCAATATAAAACATTCTACCAAGTTTTATAGTTTTAATTCTCTAGGGTTGAAGTTCCTTGCATAGGCAAAGTTTTCAGATGCTTTAACTTAGATGAGATTTTGTTTCCCAAGGGTGAATGCTGATTGAGCCTCAAAGTAGCTTATGTAATATAAGTACAGTCTATCTTCTTATTTCCTATACATTGTGATAATATTCGAGTCATAGTAGAATAATAATTTTGTTATGGATTGAACAAATTGTATGTTTATCGAAAGTCAAATTTCTCCTTGCTGACTATTGAGTCAGCATATTAAATTTTTCGTCAGATTTAAATGCTATGTTTACTTATGTATATTACAATATACCCAACTGAGCATTACAATTACTACGAAAAAGATAGTAGGTTCTAGGTACAAGTTGCTTTTAAAGGAGGTCACTGAGATTAAGTGCACATATTTTATTTTGGTTCTTGAACTAGGTATTCGAATTTGGCTACAACTTTCATTCACTTCGTAATAGTCCACCATGCTATTCTACATATCATTTTTTTATGTCGGAAGTCATCGTGTTTATTCGATATTCAGCAACGCCCGACTGCAAGTTCTATTTGTATTGGTAATAGTCCTATTAAAAACTGATGCCCAAGAAATCACCACTTCCACATCCAGATTTGCTACCCAAGTCTCTCGCAACGAAAAAATTTTGTATGTGGAAATAATTGTTTATTTATTTACTTTAATAATATAATATTTGAAATCGTCTACCCCAAAAACCCATAAAACGATATCCCACATCGGTAGTGGATGGATGAAGTAAAAGAAATATTTTTAGGCCGTTGACTCTTGTACCCACACTAAATCGCATTTTTTTTTTCACCCCCTTTTATAATGGGTAGGGGTAGTGTTAAATTTTTTTTTGAGACATTAGCTTCTCTTGTATATACTGAATAACAATTTTATGGACTCTTATCTGCTTGATTTACCATTTGCTCCAATTACCCTCCAACCCTTCAACGGAATAAGATGAAAATATATATAAGTGCCACCCCCTCTCAGGGGGTGGCACTTAAAAAATATATATATTTATTGGAGCTGAAGTAGAATCAAAGAAAAGGTTCTATTTAATTTTTCCCATAAATTGATAGTTTTTAAGTTATAACGACTTGAAAATTGCGATTTTAGCTTAAAAAAAAAGGTATTTCCAAACGGCTTTCGTCAAGTATCTTGAAAAGTATTACTTTATCGAAAAAATGTTACAGACCAATTACAGAAAGTACAAACTGAGAATAATTATATTTTTTGTTTATTGATGTAGGATTAATAATTTCGGAGATATTTAAGTTTATATTTGGTATCCAAGTATTTCGAAATTACCTTTTAAGTTTAAAATGCATTTTTTTCTAAAGCAAGTGCTTTAAATGAACAAAAAAATTGAGCATCTAGGTAATGCTACATCTTAACAAAAAACTGTATTTGAGATAATTTTTTAAAATTACTGGCTAATTAGAGTAACAAAATGGCAACCTTTTTATATAAAAAAATATAAATACGCACATTTTTCCGTCATAACTTTTTTATTTCTTATGTTACAGTAACGAGTAAAAAATAATTTGAAAGCGCAATTAATTGTTAATTTCATTTCTTAGCATGCAGGTGTCGCAATCTCTGATATATTTAATATTTAAACTGCATTTTTCGTCTTATAAATGTTCGAACGCCATTTGTACACTTTCATATCTCCGAAACTATTAAATCTATGTAAATAAATAAACAAGCGAAATTCATTATCAGTTTATGAGCTTTATATTTGGTCTCTACCTATTTTTCAATAAAACTAATATTTATTGAGATATATGAAAAAGGAAAAAAAAATTACGTTTTATCGAAAATACCTTTATAGTTTAAACTGTATTTTTTTCTAAAGCAAGTGCTGTTGACAAACCACAAAATTTGAGCATCTACGTCATGCTATATATTAATGAGAAACAGTGTTTGAAATTCCTTTTTTTAATTACGGGCTAGTTACAGTAACAAAATGGCGACGTTGTTATTAAAAAAATGTGTAGACGCACATTGCTTCGGTCATAACTTCTTTGTTTTTTTATGCTACAGAAACAAATAAAAAATCAGTTGAAAGCTTAATTAATAACTTATTATTCTACCTATTAGCATCCTTGACGTAGGTGGCACAGTTTCTGAGATATTTAACTCTCACTCTTAATAATTATCTTATGAACACTTGGATGCCAAATGTAAATTTAAATATCTCCGAAATTATGAATCCTACATCAATAAACAAAAAATATAATTAATTCCCAGTTTATACTTTCTGTAATTGATCTAACATTTTTTCGATAAAGTAATACTTTTCGAAATACTTGACGAAAGCCGTTTGGAAATACCTTTTTTTTAAGCTAAACTCGCAATTTTGAAGTCGTTATAACTTAAAAACTATCAATTTATTTGAAAAATTGCATAGAACCTTTTCTTATTAAAATTTGATTCTACGTCAGCTCCAATAAATAAATATTTTTTTAAGTGCCACCCCCTGGGAGGGGGTGGCACCGAAGTTTTGCATATTTTTTTCCTCTAGGTACTGTTCTAATAATTTAGTTCCAGATCTCGTTAAAATACATATGTGTACCAAATTTTAAGTCAATATTTTAAACGGTTCCAGAGTAATCGTGTGCACAACAAAAGTTACAGACAGACAGACAGATAGAACGACAAACAATTTTTTTTTTGCTCAAACTTAAAATCTCGACGTTTCATGACATTCTGGACATTTTGAACAACAAAAATTTTTAAAAAACTTGTCGTTACCGTAAAACTATATGTCGTTACTATAGTTCCAACCGCGAAAACTTGTTTAAGTCAAATGGAACACCCTGTATTTTTTTTAATTAAATTATGTAAAATTAAATTTTCCTTTTCTCCATGTAGATATTGTAATAGTTTAACGAGTTTTAGAATTATTTCCGATTTTCTTAGGAATTCAAGAATTCTTAGTAAAAATTTTATCAAATTAGCCATGATTAGACCCAATCACTAATGCATTTTTTACACGATAAGGCACAAAAAAATCTCATTTATTTTCCACAAGGAAATAAAAATGGTTGCTTTGAAGCACGATGCCTAAAAGCTAGGGGTTAACACAATATTAATTTGAGGTCACCTTTTCATATGTAATTCGAATAAACAGTTGGCATATATGTATATGAAACATCTAATGTACCCAGCAGGACGTAAACAAAATATGCCTGAAATTCTTGAAATGAATGTTATCATTGACTGCTGAATTTACAATAATTGAAAAACAAAAATACTTACATATCCTCAAAACAGCCAATGTGTCTGTTTCGGACAAAGTTCTCTTCAGTGTAGCATAACAGGAAGAAGAGATTAGACAGAACTTTAAATATCTGCGGCAGAAACGCTACATTTATGATAAAAAACTACTCAGTTATTTTAGCCACTCTATTCGATGATTATAAAACCAAATTAACATTTAATATTTACCGAAGAAGAGTGGCTGAATGTTATCTAAGTTTTAAATCGATAATTCCTGATTATTATTGGTTTGGCACATCTAATCATGAATTCTAGTTTAATTATATATACCGAATTAAGACCTTTAACACGCAAATTCAAATAGCTTTAGTAACACTGTATAATGTAAAATATAAATATAAGTAGTACCAATAGTTGTTCGTTTCGAAATTCAAACGTTAATTAACAACCTCGATAAAATTTTGTCATTTAAAAATGAATCTTATTATTAGACTTTGATGTTCCTAAAATAATCGTAGTCTATATTAAACACATATTCTGGCGAAATGAACTTGAATCAGGTCAGTGGCAACGAACTTATGTCCAGTTGTAAAACACAACTTTGTGAAATAAGAAATCGTCAAAGGCGTAGTTAAGGGAGGAGTCAAGGGTCAGCGAAGACTGGTGGAAAAATAAATATTGAAACTTATTGGCTGAAGTGTACTTAACTGCCTATTTTTTCGACCAGCAAATTACTTTCACGTCCAGATTTTCTATCCATATCTCTTACAACGAAAACAATGTTGATATTATAATTGTTCATAAAACTTTAATATTAGATATAATATATGAAATCGACAAAAACTCGTAAAACGATATGCCACATAAAATATTTTTTACGAAAGCTTGTCAAATTAACTCAACGACATGTGCCGCTTGACACTATTGACAGGTCAATCCATTACTATCATCCTCATTTTCCTGCTGAGGTATAGTACCAGATATTGTTACAATACTAAATTTCAAGTAAATATCATAAACGATTCCAGAGTAAATGTGCGCACAAAAAAAGACCGACAGGCAGATTCTTTTGCTCGAACATAAATTCTCGACGTTTCATGACATTGTAAGCCTATATGAACAATTTAAAAAAATGTTACTGTTATGATACTTGCGCTTCACTACGTGGATGTGGAAGTAATAAATTATTACTATATAATATAATCATACTTATTATTATATTATACTGGTACAATTATTTTAGTACGTATCCATGCCAACTTCTATGTTCATTTGACTGACAATTTATAACTTGCTATCAACACTCACAATTTCAAGAAATTCGCGGCCCCTTTTCAACTTAATGGTCCCACCGTTTCTTATAAAAGTTCATAAAAAGCAAAGAAATACCATCATTTACTCATATTTTCAAATATAAACACCACCGTCGATTACTGACGAATATTGATTTAGCCTAGTAAGTTTGTAAATGTTTTCCGCTATCAAAATGTAATGCTGAATAACTGGAGTGCTTGATTAGCGAAGTAACCAATGCCGAAGTATTTTGTGCATCAAGTTCATACGACTAGGGCAGTTAGTGAATGGAAGTTTCTTCCTCGTCTCCGCAGAACCTGTAGTCGGGGTTATCAACCACCGCTATACTGCCCTCATAAGCACAAAGGGCTTATCTGACATCAAGAACAATACGATAGTAACGAGAAATTGGTCCATATTGCTTAGTAACGAATGCTTGTAGTGCATCGAAGCCCTTATTAAATGCGATTTTAGGGTTCTCTCTTCCCATATAGGCCTCAAAACCGTTAGCACTAGTCAGAGAACAACATGAACAAAGTACTAAGGTAAAATTACAAAAATTTAGGAGTATTACATTTAAGCCCTTTGTGCTTAGTAGGGCAGTATACTGTGCAGGTGTTTTCTGAAAAAGCCAGTCCAGTCAAAAGACCTACCACGATTCTGACGTGTTTTCTGCTTAGTCGCAGTGTTTGTTCTGCTCGCTTCGGCAAGGGTCCTAAGATAAGGAGTTTCGCTTGCCGGAGTCCTGCGCAGGAGGCCCAGAAAAAGAACTGGGAACGAGTCCAGTTTTCTATTGCCTTCTTGGCAGGGTGTAACGATTCACTTTTTGTACTATAATTTGGTAATTTTTGTATACCTAATTCATTATATTTTAATAAGGTCTTTAGTTTGTCCATTACTGTACTTTTCTTAGGCAGCCTAAAAAGACGGTAAATCCAAAATACGATAGGCATAATAGCCCCACTTTGACGGTTATTGGTTTCGCGGGGATGCTTCCACCACTAAATTAGCATTACGCGGGCAGTATTTAAGCCGAGGGAGAACGAGAGTAAGCGAGCCAATATTAATATGTAAATAGTTAAAGCTTCGGCGAGGGGGAAATCTGCTCCAAACAGTTGCCACTTTGTGGTTGGGCCTTGCCCGGTCCGAAATAAGTTTACGTAGAGATTATTAGATGGTAATTTGCATCGACATTAATAATTCTGCTACAGTATCCAGCTTCCCGTTAACAAATCGTCATAATTACATTCAGATGTTGTAAAGAATCTGTCTGCAGCTCTAAATATTTGTTATCAGTTTGATAACCTATTTTTGTAAAATAGTAATAATTAGTTTAACTTCGTGAGTGACTGCTTCGAAGAAGATTTTGATGAACTTGATTCTTATGGCTGTAAGTACTCTCTTTTCTATAAAGATTTTCTGTTTTTCTGTCCAATTCTACGTTTTGCTGTTTCACCAGGAAGTGGTATTTTGTCGAGAGAAACCTCTCCGGGAGTTCTAGTGCGCCAATGCGATGTGTTGTTTTTGATTAATTATAAGACCCCCATCCACCTGTAGCAAATTATACAATGAATACTTATCTCTGTATCTAAAAAGCCAACAAAACAACGTCGACTTTCATGTAATCGTAGGTGATATAAACATAAATATTTTGGGAAACGACGAATTAGTTAATGACTATTTAAATATACTGGGTGAGGAAGGATTTATATCACTTATAAATGGTTCTACTAGAATTCAAGGTAACACTCAAAGCTGTTTAGATCATATATTCCTAAAAACCAAATCACATACTATTAGTAACCTCAAAATCATACCAATGATTGTAGAAACCCATATAACTGATCATTATTCCACAATTGCTCAAATAGTTATACCTGAAAAAAAGAAAAATATTAAAAATGAGTATTACAGGTCACACATCAACAAAGAAAAGTTATTAGAAAAATTAAAAGAAGAAAAATGGACCGAAGTATACTCCTCAAATGACTTAAATAAATGTACAAATGTTTTTATTAATACTCTAAAAAAATATATAGCAGACGCTACAAAAACAATAAAGATAAACAAAAATAAGAAGAGGAAAAGTTGGATTACACAAGGGCTAGTAAATTCCATAAATGAAAAAGACAAGCTTTATAAAAACATGAAAAAAGAACCTTCTCTAGAAAATATAAATAAATTTAAAATATTTAGAAATAAATTAAATGATTTAATTAAACAAACTAAAATAAATTATTACAAAAAAATAGTAGAGGAAAATAAAGATAGTTCTGTTAATTTATGGAAATCTATCAAATATATAACTAATGAGGAAAATATAAGTGATGAAATAAATACAATAAATGCAAATGGTAATATAACCAACGACAAACACACTATAGCTAATACCTTTTGTGATTATTTTACGGAAATAGGGAAAAAATTAGCCGATAAAATAAGAACAAATGGATTTCAGACAAATAATCAGGTAATATCAAACTCAATATTCCTTTCTGAAACAAATGAAACTGAAGTCCTTGAAATTATAAAATCTTTAAAAAATAAAAAAGCTCCAGGAATCGACACTTTTAAATCAGAAATACTCAAATATATAAGTATCACGATAGCAGCCCCTCTCGCATGCATAATAAATAGGTCATTTCAAACAGGTATATGCCCCACCGCTTTTAAGATAGCCGTAATCAAACCATTATATAAAAAAGGGGATAAATTGGATGTGGCTAACTATAGGCCTATCTCCTTAATATCGAATTTAGCTAAAATATTTGAAAAAATCCTTAAACATAGAATTCAAAATTACCTAGCAAAATATAACATAATGTCTGACAATCAATTTGGTTTCAGAGCACATCGATCAACAAATGACGCAATCGCAAAGTTAATTTCTAACATAAACAGTGCAATAGACGAAAAGAGTCCAGCTCTATGTGTATTTTTAGATTTAACTAAAGCCTTTGATACAGTCAGCCACATCCAGTTACTCAATGTATTGGAAAACATTGGTTTTAGGGGAACTCCATATAAACTAATGGAAAGTTACTTAACAAATAGAAGACAGTGCACCAACATCTCAGATACCTTTAGTGATACAAAGATAGTACAATATGGAGTTCCTCAAGGTACGGTACTTGGACCTTTATTGTTTAATATTTACCTAAATGACCTATTTAAAGTGCAAACAAGAGGAACTGTATTAAGTTTTGCCGATGACACGGCCATTTTTTATAGGGATAAGGACTGGCCAACATTAAAAAAAACCGTAGAGCTTGACTTACCCAGAATATTTGACTGGTTCAACGATAGGCTATTAACCATTAACTATACTAAAACTAATTTCATACCGTTTGCTTCATATAAAACTCATCTACCGAATTTTGTCAAACTTACTTTTAAAATAAACAATCTAAATATAGAGTTGTCATCTGTCGAACACGTGAAGTACTTGGGAATTTACTTAGATAGTAATTTGAAATGGGACACACACATTAAATACATCACAAAAAAACTAAGATACTTGTTATATAAATTTAAATGGTTGTCTCAACTACTCAAGGTGGACCAAATGAGGATACTATACTACTCACTTGTTGAATCACATCTAGTCTATGGACTTTTGGCTTGGGGTAGCGCTACAAATAATGTAATCGTAAATCTGCAAAATATACAAAAATTAATAATAAAGAAGGTATACAACTTAAAATGGACTTACCCAACACACAATTTATTTGTAGAAACTAAAATATTTGATATACGCCAACTATATTGCCAAACCATATTAGTATGGCAATATAAATACAGAAGAGAATTAATTAATATTAGCCATAACTACAACACACGTCATAAAGCTAACGCCACAGTAATACCACAAATTCATAAAACCAAGTCGCAACGATGTTTTACATATCTTGGCCCGAAACTTTATAATTTAATTCCAATAGAGATTAAAGCAATAAACTCTGAAAATTTAAAAAAAAAATAAAACAATGGATCAGTCTTCAGCCACGTTTAAAAATTCATCAAATAGTAGATCTCAAAAACATTTACTATTACGTAAATCCATAAGAGTAATAATATGAACAAATAGTATATTAATTTATAGAATAAGCATCCATTTTAATTCTAATTTATTAAAAAAAATTTTTTTCTGTTTATTCATAATAAGTAGTATTCTTTTAAAATCTATTTAAGTTAATTTAAATGCGTTTCTATATATGTTAAAAATAAGTTATATTCATATAACCTTAACATAATCATATTATTGTAAATTGTTCCTTGTATACCCTGTATAGGTATAATATAATTATATAAATTATTATGTGTCGGTGTGTGTGTGAGTATATGTATGTATATATGTGTACATCTGAACATGTATCGATATATATATATTTTCCATAAAACACGGTTTATCCTAAAAATGAGTATATATGTGTGTATATATGTGTATATATGTGTATATGTATATATATATTTTTTTGTTTAAACATCAGATAAACATTTAATGAAATTCATTCTTGCGAGCAAGTCATTAGACTTTTGCAGTTGAGCTTTATGATTATGTTTATAAAAACACCGTGTTTCAGAGGATAATATTTGTTTTCACTAGCCGATACCTACTATCTACTGTCAAGCCTTGGGCTTCTTGTAGATTATCTACATTTATTTTTCAATTAAATTGCCTTAGAATTATTGTATTATATTGTACTAAGCTGAAAAATAAATATTCTATTCTATTCTATAATGCACTTTTGTTGTTTTGATTAATTGTAAAGTAATTTTGTTGTTTTTGAATTATGTAAATATTGTTTACAGCCGATGCTGTTATTTTTGTGTAAAGTAAATTGTTGTAATTACTTTTAAAATTTTGTCGTTTTGAATTAAGTAGAGTCTTGTCGTTTTAAAGTCATAATTATTAGTAAATCGGTTGGCCAATACTAGTTTTTGTTATTATCAATAACATTTTAGCTTTTTGAGTCTTTCGGTATTTAGTATATTTTTAGAGTATATTGTCTTATGTTTTTTCTATCCTTATGTACATAATATTATTAAGCGAATTGTAACTCTGTTGCCCACGCCCTGATGTACCATTTGCTCTCTTTTTGTATATAACTAAATATTACAGTATGTTTGTTTATTTAGATTTTTGCGTTTCAGTACCTGAGTCACTTTTCTCTTTGAGTTAAATAATTAAATAATGTTTGGCTTGGCCCTTGGGTAAAAATTTAGCTCCATACCTTTTAGTTATTGTCTTTGTTTTACCCGTGGAAAATGTCCACCATTATACTGGCGCCCAACGTGAGGCTTTCTTGTGTTTTTGTTGTTTATAATAACTATGAAAAAAGCTATTGCTTCAAGAGTAGCCCAGAGCCGGCTTCGGACCCAGTAGGAACTGCTGAGATGCTGTGGACAGAGCATCTGCCTGCTCGTTACCCTCAATGTTACTGTGTCCAGGCACTCTGAGAAGTTTGACTCAGTTGGATAAGCCAAGTTCACGAAGATCCTGTTTACAGTTTTGAACCAGTATTGACTAAAGGATTACACCTACTTGAAATTTGCCATGTGGTTATCAAACATCGTGTGGCTTTGGTGATTTATATCAAAAAAAGGTAATTTTCAGAATTGCATCGCAAAATGCATAGTTTTCTTTAAAAAATATTTTTATTAAGTTAATATGCGACTGATATTAAAAAGGAAATAAAAAATTCTATACAGGTATTTGCACAAAACTTTTCTCTGTTTGGTAACTTTTTCTTATTAAATATTTTATTCTTTTAATGATCACATTGTATATTTTTCTGTAAAACTTAAACACTCGCACTTGGCTTTGACAAAATTATATTACTTTTATCAAGTTTTGGTAAATAATAAATCAATTCAGACAGAACACAAATAGGGCGGCAAACGGCTAACAAAATCCACGTGCCCAGCCCCGCACCAGATCAGCTAACCGTTAGCCGCCGTATTTGTGTTTTGTCTGAACTGTTTTTATTATTTACCAAAACTTGGAAAAAGTAATTATAATTTTTGCAAAGCCAAGTTCGAGTATTTTATTGGCGCCCAGCGTGGTGTCAGAACCCATGACCCTGAGATAAAGAATCTCATGCTGTACCGACTGAGCTAGCTGGGCGATTACGGTTCTCCCTCTCTAGCTCATATTTAAAACAGAATCGTGTCCAGCTCTGCACCACATCAGCTAGCCGTTAGCCATCGTATTAGTGTTTTGTCTGAATTGTTTTTATTATTTACCATAACTTGGTGAAAGTAATTATAATTTTTGCAAAGCCAAGTGCGAGTGTTTTATTTGATTTTAATTAAAAGTTATTTTTAATCTAAGCGAAACACTACAAACTAAAGCAGATTTCTTCCTTGGAAATTGTAACAAATTATTGTTTTCGATAAAAAAAATTTCCTTAATTATTCCTCCCTCCATTCCTCCAATTTTTCACTTAAAATATACCAGGTTTCATTCCTGACTAAATTGAAGGACCTGAATTTCCTAACCTAGATATTTTGAAATTTAAAAATCTTAAGTAATCTGAGATGGAAGAATCTCCTGTCTCTATTTGACACCTTTTGTATTATTTTTTTTCACACATTATTTTTTTGCATGTTTCTTCACCATAAGATTTTTTCCCTTAGCAACTGTGTAAGGGTTTTATTCGTTAGCCCGGAAGAAAAGTGACATAACTCAAAAAACTAAATTTTTCAGTAGGAGCCATTTAAATTTTTTTTTTTTTAAACTCGCACTGATCGAAATTATGAAGTGCGATACCTACATATTTCTACTGCTGATAAGTACGTACCATTCATTAATTGAATCAACTCAGGGACCTTATGTATCGGTTACTATTTTTGAGAAATCGCCCCTAAAAATTAGGGGGTCCCTCCTTATTTTGACTTGTGTCACTTTTCATGTGAAACTAATTGTGTTTTTTGAGTTAAATTATTGAAAAAATAAAAAACAAATTTATGACATATTTTTATTTTAATACCTACAGTTTCTGATTAATACACACTACAAAATACTGGATTATGTTAGGTTATATTACACGGAAGAGTTATAAATTTTGATAAAATGGCAAATAAAACTTTGGAATACATTTTTTTTAAATAGAGTAAACCATTTTTTTTATTTGCAGCAATTGGTTGTCTGCTCTTATATTCTTTTTGTAAAACAAGTTTTGGAACTTCACTGGCCTTAAGGACATTCTGGATTGTAGGGGTTGTATAATCTCAACACGCTTGAATTCTGTGACTTTGTAAGACGTTTTGTAAAAAAATGTTCCGAAATGTTCTTTTTCTACTCTTAAAATTTTTACTTGACTTATCTTAAAATCCTCCCCGTCAATATTCTTCATTTTTTTGGAAATCCAATATCAGCCGCTAAGGTTTTCAAATCGTAAATGTCATCGTAGCACATTTCATTTACTTTATAAGGGTGACCAGTTTTTTTAGCACATCTTATGAGAGAAATATAATGCTCAGGAACAAAAATGGGTCCGACCTTTTTGGCCCGACTCACTTGTTGCTCAATTACAGAATGGGCGTTGTCACTTTCATTTTGACTGTGTCCAACTACAAGAAACTTGTGTGTTATACTTTTTATCCACTTGCATTTAGAGATTGCGTACATGTAAATTGCAACCAGATATCGATTTTTCTGCTGGCCACCGTAATTGTCGGAATAAAAAATGACATCAACTTCATTCGAGCCATCGGTAGTGTTGTGCTCTTCATCTTTCAGGATCCGATTTCGTTTGATCCTCTCTGGGCTTCACCTTCATGCCAAACGAAACATTGACCATCATTTGTTTTCAAACTGAATACAGTCAGATTATAGACACCCAACTTAGATACGTAGTAAAAAGAAGAAGCCTGCCCTATAGGACAAGGGAGAACAGCTGGAAGGTCATACACAGCTACTACGGTATTATTTTCTGCTGTTTTTTCTTTTTGTTTCTCATCTCGAGACAATTTGGTCTCGTCCAGGTGAGAGTTATAATTAGTTTCTAATTCGGCCTTTTCATCTTCCGTAGCATTTGAATAAGCTATACATAGTTCACACTGATCCTTTTTAGGAAGGAAAAAGGACAAGTTAAACTCTTCATTAAAAATTCGAGAATACATCATGTAGTTGGCAGAAGGAAGTTTATTTTCTTTGCATTTCGCTACATAATCCCTGTGAAGATCGGCGATAGATTTACTTCCATCTATGTACTCCTTTGATGTCACGGCACGACAATAGTGACTAGGTAATCGGGGTATAGAGTTTATATGATTTCGAATGCCATTTTTAATTTCCTCGTCTACTTTGGCATGCTTTCCGTGTCTTCCTCTAAGGTCTTCAGAAATCAGTTGCCACTGATCTGGGTTACGTAAACGTTTTTTACCTTTTTTTCTTGGTTTCACATGGATTTTTAACTTTTCTTTTTTTGTTGTTGTCACCTGTTTCATTCATGATGTTTTCAGCAAAATCATTTCTTTCAGTTATACCCTCTAGTGGCACAGCCTCAATTTCTTCATTACTAGAAGAGCTTGAAAAATCGGTTGTACTATAATCTGGGTCAGCTACAGAGTCGTCTGAGTCGGTTGTGTAAAAATTGAGTTCATTTGAGTCGTTGTCTTCACGATTTTTTACTAGAAGATCATCCAGATTGGTGTTATTCTGGTTTCCTGTGAATAGTAAGCAATGTTGTACTAAACAATATTAGACTATAAGAATATTATGATAATATTGATTTATGAAATGAGGTATTACCCAGGTTTATGCCGCTAGTGCTAGGTTCGCACTCATTTATGTGGTTAGTGGAAATATCTGGCCTTGTATCAGTCGATGTAAATGTGCAACCTTTATCTGAAATAGTCAAAAGATCTCAATTTAAATCAGTATACTAAGAATAAAACAACTTGTAGTATATACCGATTTATAAACTAAAAGTGCACTAGTACTAACCTCCCTCTGATACGCTACTGCTCAAGTTATTCTTCTGATAACTAGAAATTTTCCATTCATGTTTATCTGAACCTAATAAATTTGGTTCGTTTTTCTGCTGACTAGATATCTTTAGAATTAAACACTAATTTTGAATAATAAAAAGTGCAATGTTTCATGATTTGACAATTAAAATTAATATTCAATAAACGAGAATAGTCACATCTGAGAAAAAAAATCGTGCAAAATGATGAAAAATGACTCAATTCTAAATAATACCATGCGTGATAAAATTAACTGTACTCACCTCAACAAGAAAAGCGTCCCAACTTTAGAAATGTCACTTTTCTCCAATAAATAACACATAAAAACAGTCACTTTTCGAAATGTGTCGATTTTCTAGGTCCACACTTCAAATGTCAAGACGCAACTAAACATGTGACGTTTTTCTTCAATGGCGACTTGATAAATCATTAGGGAGGAGAAGTGACACTAGTGCCACCTTTCGGCTATTGGTATAAATTAAGTTATGACATTTTTTTTGTGAAAAGTATACGTCTTTGGCAGTCATTTTTTACAAAAAAACAAAAAAGAGCGTTTTTTGACTTGTGTCACTTTTCTTCCGGACTAACGATATGGAATTTTCTTCTCTACATATTTGCTAATAATTATTTTTAAAATGACTTGATGTAAGCGACATGTAAAAGCAAATTCAATTTCTGGTGCCATTTTTCGAAAATAATGGTGAATGCAGCACCCATTATTGTCAGAAAAATATTTGTTGTTGATCCTTTTCAATTTCATCTCTACTGGCTAATTGATTAGAAAATAATTTATCTCCACCATAGACCTCTGAAATCGTTATTTTTCGGTCTTACTAGGTAGTGTAAAGCGTCAATGTCCGACAGATAAATCATTCAGAAAACATTTATTTCGCCGTCAGTGGAAGAAAAAGTATAGTATATTTAGGAAGGAAAATAGATAATTATTACCTGAGCTAAAGATTCTTTACCATATACATTGCAATATTTTAATATTTTTAAATACGCTTGAATATAATTTAATTTATGCTTTTTAAAAATATCTATAAGTGTTACTTAACATTCTTGCCTGAAATGCATTCTGCTAATCGTCTACGATTATAAATAGAAAATTAATTATAACAAGATAATAAAAGCATGGTTTTATTGAATTTAGTGTTAAAAAACATTTTGATGAAACCAATCAGTAAGAACATTACTCTCGATTTTTATTTTTAGACTTTATCTACGTAATCGGTTAACAGATGGTGGTGTCGCTGGTAGAGCTGATAACGTAAAATTTAAGAACATAAACAAGTTGTCTTTATCTAATTAATTGTTAATAGACATAATTCCATGTCTGTCGTCCATAGGTCAATAATTAAACATTTTTTACCTAATACAAGTTTCTCTAAAAATTTGAAGTAATCTGAAGGCAGATAATAGAAATACGTAGGTCTTTACTTTTGTAATTTTGTTTATACGAAACATACAAATTTACAAAAGTTTACGTAATTTTACCTCCCTAGTCGTAAAAAACGAAAAGAAAGAATACTACCAATACAAATTTGAGAATAATATAATACAAAACAAATAATGTGGAATGAACTTAAACTAATGAATATCAATAACAAACAAGACAAAAATATTCCAACAGAAATAAGTAATGTCAATGACATCAATCACTATTACCAGAACTATTCCTAGTATTAACAACAATTGCCAAGAAACATTAAATTTTTACAAAAATAATAAAAAGCGTAACATTAATGAAACTTTTAAATTCAAACTAACTGATAATCGTTCTGTAGCTGCCTGTAGCCGACTGAATTCAAACACTTAAGGCTAATTAGTATCCTCCCAACTCTTTCTAAAATATTCGAAAAAATCATTAACCAACAACTCCGGGAGCATATTAACGAATACAACATTCTACCGGAAAATCAGTCTGGTTTTCGGCCAGCGTACAGCTGTACTACAGCAGTTTTGTCAATAATGAATAATATCCTCGATGCAACTGATAAAAGTAAGCTAACAGCTCTAGTATTACTGGATTATACTAAAGCCTTCGATACTCTCAACCATGAACTCTTTGTGGCAATTCTGAACTCTATCGGCCTTGACACAAAAGTCATTAATCTTTTAACACTCAACAGCAACTCATCGGTTTCTTTACCACAAGGATCCATTTTAGGACCTTTGCTATTTACAAAATACACTAGTAACTATAACAGCTATCTAAAATATTCAAAAATTCATATACGCACAGATGACACTCAAATTCTGAAGTCAGAATCGGGGGATGTGAATGGTTTTAAGTTAGGTTTTTGGTTAGGTTAGCCATAGCTTCGAACCTCACGAATATCAAGTAGCACTTACTAAAATTAATAGTGATTTACAAACAATGTCTTCCTTCTCTCGTTAACATCGTTTGCTAATAAACCCGACCAAATCTGACGTTAGATTGAAAATAATATTGATTTACAAATAATACCAATACTTCAGTCCACAATATATCATTGGAATCATTTTAGATAACTCATTTAGATAGAGACTTCATGTCTCAATTTTTTTTAAAAAGGCTTAAAACTTGAGTTTCCTCATAGATCTTATTTACCGGAATATTAAAACACTTCTATGTGAAACTCTTGTTCCATCAAACTTTAACTTTTGTTGTCAAGTTTATGCTCCATCTCTCGACTAAGAGTGTGAAAATAATATACAGAAAGTTCAGAATAGCTGCATTAGATTTATGTTCGGCATCCTAAAATATGAGCGTGTATCTCGTAAACTCAAAGAGCTACACTGGTTAAATATGAAGAATAGATCTAAACTCCATTTTGCCTGTCTCTATCACAAATCGTATACACCAAACTATCTTCCTGTCTCTATAACAAATTAGTATTTCGAACTGATGTACACAGAATTAGTACCAGAAACAAAGACATTTTAACGGCTCCTATTCATCGAACATCTCAATTCGAAAGATCTTTCAACTTTAACATATAAAATATATAATAATGAGATACCCAGACCCACACAATACAAAATTGTAAATGAAAGATTGTTTAAAATAAAATTTAAAGAATATCTATTTACTCAAGAGTGATATTAAATCATATACTTCTTATTCTCATGTATTTTTAATTATCTCCCTCTTTCTTTCTTTTTCTACTTAATGTTTATGTTGTCATTTAGTATTGTAAGTATTAAGTAAATTTGAAAATATTATGTACATTACTTTTGTAAAATGTAATTTTTTGGGGTTAACTGGAAGAGCAGGAGGTACATTTAGTATCCATCTGAACTTCGCCTTGGTTTTAATACCAATAAAGTCGATTTATTATTATTATTATATAAAAGGAAATACTTCTTAACGGAGCTACGCCCATCCGAAGATAGTATAAAAATATGGTTTTTCTTATTTATTTTAAAAACGACTACTACTAGAGGGATGAAATGTCGTACATGTGGTAATTTTATATAAGAAATCGTTTGGTGCTGATGAAAACGGGGAACGTACGAAATGGGAGTTTTCCTGATTAAAATGCCCATAATTATTTTCTTTGACATTTTCTTTATTTTTGACTTTAAATATGATTTCTCAGATGAATTTTTAAAGAAAATGTACTTATCTCACTCTTGGTGAAAATTCGTGGAACGTATTACAAGATTTACAAGATTGTGACATGTAGGATATTACACTTATTAACATTTTCACACAAAAAACTACATATAAATCCGACGCATTCGCCAACTAAGACCATATTGATTCAGGTCTCACCTTCATGTCAGATCTCAATATTAAATTCTAACGCTCTTCGACGTCCTTAACATTTATCTAATCATACTTATCTGCAAGATCCGCATTCCTTTTATCACAGATCACAGTGAGAGAGCTGATTTGCTTGAAAATTTACATTGAGGAGAGAAACATTATATACGATCTAAATGACTTGATTTGAAAGGTTTTAAGAATTGTATAATACTTCAAGGAAGTTCTTGATTAAGTTATTGAATTAATGTTTTAAAAACCACGTTCCTTTCGACTTTTAATTAGGTTAATGCCTCTGTCAAGCGGATTGTGATAATACTTTTAATATACATAAATAAAGAATCCCGCACGAATCTTATGGAAAATGGCTGTCGGTGGAAGTGGCTGAAATTGCAGTATGTTGTAGATAATGACGTCCTGGTCAAATGTCTTAATAAGCACGACCTTAAAAAATGGTCAGTTTTCGAGTTAAATCTTCCTTCAGTCCACTAATGCTATACCATAATATACATGGTGATTCATAAGTAATGGAACACTTAACTGTGCATAGTAGGAGTCAAAATATCAAAATTTAGCTAATCATTCCTTAATAAAATGTTGATATGTAAAAGAATGCAGGGTCTCATATTTTAAATTTTATTTTTTATTTTCTTTTAACCTTATCCATGGACCTTTACAGCAGATTTCGCATAAAATGGTATTCTTATAATATATCATACAACAGTTTTTGAGATAAATACAAATCAAAAGTTCCATGCAACTTTTTCAATCACCTGAAATAATAATTTTTAAAAGTAGGCGTTGAGGCAGCATTCAGAGTAAATAAAAGTTAAGCCATTATTCACCTTAACATATTATTCTAAAAAAAATCTTGTGGAATATTAACCGCCTTCAAGAAAATTATGAAATAAAATTTCACCCAAACTCCCGCTTTATTGAACATTATTACCTAATATCGATATAGAAGTCGGTTACAAATTCGTTTGGTTTTAACATTTATTCACTTTTACACCGACTTCAATATCTACATTAGGTTATAAGGTAGGATACGCGTCTGAAATTAAGATTGCAGCGCCTGTGCGGTTGACATCGGAACTAATTCCTGTGTGATATGTGTTTTGTTTACATTCAAATCTTTGCAGTTTCGGTGATTTAAAAGGTATTTTATAAATACATTTCAATGGAAATATATGTATGGCAATTGATTTTATTAAAGCGATATAAATAATTAAAAAATCTTGCATAATTCAGCTGAAATACCAAAAAGAGGAGCTAGTTTAACATAAGACAAATTATATTTTAATTTAGTAAACAGTAAGACAATATTCCCTTTTACTGTTAATCTACGAGCTCTTTTGTCTCTGAAAACAGACTGCACAACCTCCACTATTGTATCCAGGAGTTTAAAACTGTTAAGTCCAGTAAAACTGTTCAGCTTACTATCTGTTGTTAACAGAGTACACAACGTAAATACTTCCAAAGTATTTACTTGAACTTGGAAGTCACAAAAACTTTTTGGTCCAACATAATCAGGTTGTGCCTGTAGTACTTGCAATAAACTCTCATCTTCTTGGGTATTTTCATTTTCTTCACAATCACACTGATCGTCGAATGGTCGTTTCGGGGGCCGTTTCTGCCAACACAAGCCTTCTTTAAAATCTTTCTTCTATTGGATGGTCCAGGAATGGCATCATTATCACTTAAAGTAAATTTCTTGATGGGACTACTGTTTTTTTTTCAAGATTTTATTTTTTTTACTGTGTTCTAAAAATAAGGCAATGTCTATTTAACCTTAACCTCAACATACAATAAATACCTCCTTGACAAAAATAATCATCTTCTGTGAAATGAAGTGAACAAACCTTCATGTACTTTGTCACTGGCTTTCCAACTTTTAATTTTATTATCCAGGCTTTTAGCCTGTCCACAAAATCCTTCCCCCCAAAATTGTTATCCATCTTCACGCGGTGTTTGCCGGCTTCGGGAAACAAATGTTGGGGTTTTTTTCTTTTTGCCAAAGACGAACACTGAGGAACTGAACAATATTGATTCATATTGTTTTCAATTTTAATTGAATCCGATCGACAATAAAAACAAAGCAAAGCAATTATGACAAGCAAAAAATGAAAGTTTTCATATGTCATCTCACACAAAGTAGTTCGTAATCGGCACCGTAGACGGCTATCGCTTATTTTGAATCGCGTTCCGGGCTTCTATAATTACTTCCACATCCAGTGGAAATATAGTGACAAAAAATTAAAAAAAAATTTTTTTTATTGTTCAAAGAGGCTTAGAATGTCATGAAACGTCGAGATTTTAAGTTCGAGCGAAAAAAAATTTCCGTCTGTCTGTCGGTCTGTCTAACTTTTTTTGTGTGCACTTTTATTCTGGAACCGTTTAAGATATTGACTTGAAATTTGGTACACATATGTACTTTGACTAGATCTGGAACTAGATTATATTTTCATCCGTATGTGTACAAGAACCAAAAAGCTCAAAATATTTTTTTACTTCATTCACCCCCACTACCACCCCCCGCCCCACTACCGATGTGGGATATCGTTTTATGGGTTCTTGGGGTAGAGGATTTCAAATATTATATTATTAAAGTTTCATAAACAATTATTTCCACATACAAAATTTTTTCGTTGTAAGAGACTTGGATAGAAAATCTGGATATGGAAGTAGTGATTCCTTGGGCAGTAGTTTTTAAATTTAAATTGAATGCAAAAGAAACTGTGAAAAGAAATAAAATAAATAAGATCAACACATCAAGTGATTTACGCTTGAGAAGCTACATACGTATTGATATAGTACAGCGTTTGTAAAAAGTATGGAAACATGACCGTAATTTTTAGAATATTGATTATATTAAAAAACTCTTGGACAGGTCGATTTTTATTTTCAATTACACAACTTTTGGGGCAATTTATAATTCTTAGTTTTACACGTACATCCCCATCCCCAGCCACCCCTACTTTCTTTTTCAAATAGCAACAAACCCTTTGTGATATGAGTGAGGGCTCATTGGATTTGGAATAACGTCTAGAAAAATGTGCAAAAGTTTCAAACCCGCACATAAACAATTGCAAAAGTTAGAAACAAATGAAGACAAAAAATAACGAGTTTTGTTTTTTGTAAATAACTCGAAAACTATTAACATTTAAGAAATGTTAAAGAAAGTTTTTAAAGAGGAAGAAATTTCCAATAAAAAAAGTCCGGACTCCCGCAACTCTATCTCTATTATTAATAATTTTAGTTTAATGTTGAAAATAGAGCTACGCGCGGCGAACACTAAGCCGTTACGATGCTCTGAAACCGGCCGTTACAAGCAAAAATATTTTTTTATGTTATTAAATATTAATTTAAAAATTCAAAAAAATTATGGTATTATTTAGACACTTAAAGGAACAACATCCAGTTGTAAAAAAAATTTTTCACCTATTTTTCATAAAATAAGCCTATTGTTAATTAACAAATTTTTTTAGAGTTTGTGTTTATATTTCAAGTCGGATAACTGTTAAACAAAAGTCACTAAAATTATTTCGCTTCGTGGAGACATTATGTCAACTATTATCTGATTATGATATTGCAATATTTTTAATTGTTATAGTTTATTAGTTATTAATTATTTAAGCTAACAAAAAACTAACATTTTTTAGTTTTTTGTTAGCTTAAATAATTAATAACTAATAGACTATAACAATTAAAAACATCGCAATGTCATAATCTCATAAAGTATAGTTAACATAAGGTCTCCATAAAGCGAAATAATTTTAGTGGCTTTTATTTAACAATTATCCGACTTGAAATATAAACGTAAACTCTAAAAAAAAATTGTTAATTAACAATAGGCTCATTTTATGAAAAATTGGTTAAACAATTTTTTTCCTACGGGATATTGTTCCTTTAAGTGTCTAAATAATACCATAATATTTTAAAATTTTTAAATTAATATTTAATAATATAAAAAAATATTTTTACTTGTAACGGCCGGTTTCAGAGCATCGCAATGGCTCAGTGATCGCCTTATTTTCAACATTAAATTAAAATTATTAATAATAGAGATAGAGTTTCGGGAGTTAGGACTTATTTATTGAAAATTTCTTCCTCTTTAAGAACCATTCTTTAAAATTTCTTAAATGTTAATAGTTTTCGAGTAATTTGCGAAAAACGAAACTCGTTATTTTTTCTATCTTCATTTGTTTATAACTTTTGCAATTGTTTATGTGCGGGTTTGAAACTGTTGCACATTTTTCTAGACGTCATTCCGAATCCAATGGGCCCTCACTCATATTTTTACGAGCTTTATCAAGAATTAACACGGCTTTGAACTTGTGAACTAGTCTATAAGATAGGTATTTTAATAGGCTATTCAACAGCGTAAAGAAAATCGAAATCCATCAATGTGATTTTGCTTCTCGAACGCATGCAATAACATTTCTTTTGAGGAAAAGAAAAGATTAACAAACTTCATTACTGAAAGAAAATTAACAAATTATCTAATAAGATGTTCAAACTGAGCTCCGTTAACAGGTATGTGCAAGTTGCTGTTGAAAGTGCCGCAAACAGTTATGGAATGCTGTTTGGAGTACTCCACCAATCTCCACCTGTATTCTATTTTTCCAGATCCTTCAAATTATTTGGTTTATTGTTATAGATGATTGAGCACATAAAAAAAGTCGAAGCCAGGAGATCTAGCTGGTGATTCGATTGACCCTCTTCTGCGTATACATCGGCCTGGAAACACCCGCTCAAGTGCTGTCTTACATCAGATCCATAGTGTAGAGCAGGACCATCTTGCTGGAACCATAGGTTATCAGCTACTGGTAAATCATCACTCGGAAAAATTGCAGCGATTGTGGGAACTATTTTTGGGTTTGCAATAAGTTCTGGTAAATTACGGATGTTAAGTTACCCTCTATAAAAACTGGTCCAATAATATTCAACCACACATAATTTTTTGCGGCCATTACGTTTGCAAAGATAACATCCAATGAGGGTCTTTAGGGACCAATAGCGACAATTATGTCTATAAACCGATCCATTTAGATAAAATGTCGCTTTGTCACTAAAAACAATGGTAGAAGAGAATATTGGAACATTGTTACATCTTTCCTGCATAATTTCGCAAAATTCCACTCTATGATCAAAGTCTTTTTCGGATAATTCATGACACTAACGAACCATATGTGGATATAGTTTCTTTTTCGGAAAAGGTGACAAACATCAAAATCATCAGCAAGTTTCCATAAGGACTGCCTTGGATTTTCCTCCACAGACGTGACTTTTCAGCACCAGTTGCTGTAATAGAGGTTGCCAGATTTTGGTAAATTTTCAACGTTACCAGTTTGTCGAAACTTTTTAATCACCCGACTGACAATCACACATCTCATCTTGGATTCTTTTATGCTTAAACACTCCATAACATAAAATTCACACATCGACTATCGTACAATTGTTTTTTGACATTTTGTGACCCAAACGAAAATCACAAATTTTAACATTATAAGGGAATATTTTACATTTTACCTACCCACAAAATGACCAGGCACAAATAATAAACTTATTAACAATATAAATATTTTCTTCAACCGACACGGTTCACTCTGTACCTTACAGGCTTTTGGTTTAGTAAGTGAGCTAGTCGTTTTCAAGCACAAAGTAATTCAGGAAAAAGTAGAAAAAAAATACTTTTTAGTAATGCACTTTTTATGGTAGATGATAAGGACGCGCGATTTATAGTTTAAAAGCCAACTATATAGGCAACCCTCCTATACACTGCAAACCGGGTTGCATAATTCCCGGCTACTCTCAGAAACAGAAATTCATATTACCCAAACTCTAGTGAGGGCTATTGATAGTTTTGCTACAAGGTATGGTATAATTCGAGTGATCTATATATTAAAAAAAAAAATTTGCCGAAATTTTAAATGATAAATTAATTCCAAATCCAAAGTTGTTGTTTATTTATAGAAGTACAGTCTCATACAGGAAGATGGCACCACTGAGATTAGTTTTAAGTTGCTGATTTACTTTCAATCACTTTTACCATGTCAAATACTTTCGAGAGGTAGAATGTAAAATATATCTGCAAAATGCAAAACCTGAAGCATGAACAATATTGGTTATGTTCTTTATAATAATTAATATTCTTCTTTTTTAAGATATACTTAAAAAGAAGAAAAAAAATAAAACCGTGTAAGTGCTTCTGTGGCCACAGAAAACGCACACACGTAAGAAATAAAGCAATTTTAATGTTTATTTTTATGTATCCCACTATCTATGTATTATATATATACCAGGTCATAGTTGCCAACCCTTCTGTTTTTTCAGTAGATCTACCGTTTTTTGGTTTTCTTCCCAGTTTTTAGTCCGACCTGCTAAATCTACAGTTTTTTTGCATATAGATCAATTATTTTATTGAGGTATTACCTGAATTTTTTAAGGTCCACCAAAAAGAAAAAATGCCGCATCCATTGAAATAATTTTAGATACATCCCTGACGATTTCTAAGTAGGTTTCGTAATAGTCGCTAGATACCGCTAGCGCTATAGCTGCTTGTAAAATCCACACTCTAGTTTGTAAACCCTTTCGATAATTATGCACTACGCAGTCTTGTTCGAATTCGTTGTTTATGACTAGTGAAACCGAGGCCGATATACTGTTTTAATTCGAATATTTTTTATCGTTTAGTTGTTATAAAATATTGTTCATTATGAGCAGTGATTCTAATTCCGATATATAAATATACGAAATATGAACAAAAGTTTATTGATTCGTGCCTAAATGACGAAAGATTTAGTGGATGGTTAAAAAAGAATGGGAAAGGTACAAACTACTTTCATTGTTCTGCTTGTCATATACGAAATATGAACAAAAGTTTATTGATTCGTGCCTAAATGACGAAAGATTTAGTGGATGGTTAAAAAAGAATGGGAAAGGTACAAACTACTTTCATTGTTCTGCTTGTGATTGTGATAGAAAATGTGGTATCCAGGACATAGAAATAAATTAACAACACATTTTTCTCAGTTTAGATGCAATTGGTACACAAGGTCACAGAAATCGAGTCATCAAAACTAAAAGGTGCCGCCAAAGCTTTCGCCTCTGTGTAGTTACTGTACTCTGTGATTTAATATATAGTAATCTACAGTTTTCTCGTCTAACAGAGTTGGCAACAGTGTACCGGGTGTCCAAAAACTGTGAAAACGGTCAAATATCTCGAGAAATACACATTGAATCCAAAAAAGAAAAAATATGTCCTTAATAATTTTAAAAGGCGACCACATTACCACCCCTACTCCATTATTAAAGGGAATGAAAAAAAAATTGTGATTTAGTGTGTGTACAAGAACCAAAGGCCTCAATATATTTTTTTACTTCATCCACTCCCACTACCACCCCCTATCACCACCCCCACCTCACTACCGTGTGGGATATCGTTTTATGGGTTTTTGGACGATTTCAAATATTATATTATTAAAATTCTATAAACGATGATTTCCACATATAAATTTTTTTCGTTATGAGAGACTTGGATAGAAAATCTGGATGTGGAAGTAGTGATTCCTTGGGAGCGGTTTTTTTATTTATATTTCTTTTTAAGGCGAATATTTGTTGTTTATGATTTAAACTAAGTTAATAAATAGTACAAACGTGCAAATTTAGCAATAGGAACCAGATCAGTGCCAGTGAACTTGCTTGCATTTACAAAGTGCGGATGTCCCATCACTTATTTCAGGTACTTAAAAACGAAATAAATGAGGATGAATAGTAGTATTTGTCAAGTATTCATAAAAATAAAAGTACCTGTTAAACAACCAATCTATCAATAAATAAAATTAATTGTTACAGAGTTTCAATTAAACGTGGTATTCTTTATTTGTTTCTAATATTTGTTTTATAAAAAATGACTCACTATAACTATTTTGAAATTCTGAAATCGTAGGCATGGTGTGTGTACACTTGCATATAAAATGTAAAAGATATTAGAAACTAATAAAGAACACAGCACCCACGCCCGGTAATTTCATCATTAGAAGTGGTATTTATTCTGCAGAATAAGCTTTATCCCGGAGATAAGCAATAAATCTGTATTTTCACCTACAAATAGTGATATCCACCAGATAACAGTATATTATTCAACGAGCGGTAATGTAGGTAATAACTCATGCAGATGAAGTTTACAGCACGATCCGCAGGCGAGTACTGTAATTCATCAGGTGAGTTATTACCATTACCGCAAATTAAATACTGTACTTTATCTATGATTATAACAATAAATGTTAAATTGAGAAAATGTTTTTTAAATCACTCAGTTTGTTTATTAATAAAATTAACTGTAAAATTTAATTTTTGTACGCACTTTTATATTTGTTTTTCGGATAATAAATTATGTATTGTATCATTAGCTACTTGTCTTCATTCTGGTGGTGTACATATTAGTTCATCTTCACTAACAGAATTCATCATTTTTGGCACAATTATTACTTAGGTAACTTGATTTGAAAACGTCGAAACTATTCAAACATGATAAATCACCTTCCTACCCTCAATAATAATGGACCATTCTATTTCACCGTATCGGAAAAGAACTTCTCTCGGACAGAGCCACCTTCGTGTCGCTCGTTACGTCGATTGGACAGGCTATGCATGAAGATAAAGGTGATTGGCTCTGTACCTAGCGTGAGTTATAATAACTCACTCATTATAACTCACGCTATTTGTTTATGGATTGTTCAAAAGCAGTTCATTAATTAATATATAATCTAATAAGAGTAGATAAATATACTTCATTCCTAGGATACCTATCCGGCACCTAGACCTTCGGATAACGTTTTCTCTACTGGATAAAATAATAGCCACGCCCATGTGCTTTCGCAAAATATTTATTATAAAATGTAGAAAGGAATTTTCTCATATATAATATCCTCAAGTAAGACGCATTATTGGTTTTTCATCGCTACACAGGTGCTTGCTGTAATGAAAACATATTTCATTCCAGGAGTTACCAACATATAAGGTAACAAAAAATAAATATGTCAGAAATTTTATTGGAAAGTCTTGAGGCTAACTTACTGACTGCAGAACAAAGCATCACCGGAGATGGATATCATAATTCGTTCTGGCAATATTTACTTTCTATTCACTACTTTCTGAAGCATCCGGTTTCGCAAGGGTAGACTATTCAGTTGAAGTGCAAGATAAACGATTGATTACAATTCAGTACCTACTAGGGGATATGAAGGTTTGTTCTACAAATGCGACCACTAAGCACTTGCAAGTGTACAAATAGTAAGAGCTTTCTAGAGTGCTAACTCTGATTATTTAACTCATTAGTCATTATCCTGATAGTCTATCCCAAATAGCAAAAATATGCTACCAACTGAGATAACCAAAATGTAGCCATAAAAACGTTTCAACGGCTTTTGTGTAGTTATATTTTGGTCATTCTTATTTTAGTCGTGGTTCAGCGTAAAATTTAAAACGAATACGATAGTCATGATGATCTTTTCTTAGCTATACACTGGTCATTATTAGTAGCCATAATATCGCCATGCAGGTTTGGTTATAAAGTCGTTTTCAAGATATGAGCAATTGAGCAAGTAATTAAATAGCAACAATGTTAAGTCCTAATACTGCCATTCTAGCTATAAAAATGGCTAGAATATGTTGATACGGTTTTAATTATTAATATAGTGTTGATATCCAAACTATTACTAAGAAAATAGCGTAAACATGACTATATTAATTAGGCTCTATTCTGGTGGTTTCCTTAGCCGATATTACCGCGTTATGACTAAAACAATAATGAAAAAAATATCCTTATTAAATGAATATTTTAGAAGTAATGTTGTACACATTAAAATCTAAATTGAGGCCAAACGGCAAGATAAAAATATAACCTAAAACAAGTATTGATAATGTTGAAAATTTTATACATACGAAAAGAAGATTTATATGAACAGAAAAATGAGAATAAAATGTAAAAGAAAATATAAGCATAGTTTCACATATTATTGGAAAAGGAATGTCGCCTAAAAGTAAGTTCAAAAAGTAGGTACTTATATATACCGGCATAACACTTTTCACCGGGTGTTTTCGCTTTTTCCTCTTGTGTGTTGTGTGACAAAAGCTTATTCATTAATATAAATATATAGATTGTTAAAGTGAAAGTGCCAACCTATCTTCTGCATCAGTATCCAAGAATGCTGACATTTAATTTTCTATGGCTCTAGCCATCATTAAAATTTTAATATTATTCCTTTTTATTGTACACGATTGCTGGGATCATCTTGATTCTGGTTTTGATTGCGGATTAGTCAAAAATGTATGTATGTTTTTGTATTTGACCAGTACAGTTGGCTATTTACTACCCAACTTGAAGGAACTGCACTAAGGCAAATTTGCTCCTCCTCGATGGTTTGGACCACGCAGTACATTTTCACAAAGTTTAGTAACCCATTTTTGATTTGGTTGGATAAAGGAAATATAAGAACGCTGGAAAAACAAAGGTCAAAATGCAAAGTAACCTGTTACAAACCTGTTACTTCCTCACAAAAACATAGTTTAGCCGTATTTTGATGTAAAAACTCGCTAACCACTTCAACCAATCTTCTGGTAATAGTTTGGCCAATATGACCGGTTAAATTTGCCATTTGGCGACAAAAATTTATTAGATCCTTTACAGTCATATTCTGGCGTATTTCTAGCATCATCGAAAACATATGCCAAATTATGACAACTTGCCATGCCATGTTTTCCATCAATCAAGAACAACCCGAACGACGGTCATTACGTTCATTTTCAATACTTTATCAATTATACCTATAAAGTAACGTTTTGGTTTACTAATTCGAATTCACCCATTTCGTCATAGAAGCCATTTAATAACTGACAATAAAGCAGCCACCAAAATCAAAAAGAGAGCCAAATGAGTTGCATATGCGTTATGGCCATTTGGCTCCAGTTACGTTTTGATTACCAAAATATTATTCCCCATTTTCATCACCATTACGTTTTCAAAACGTAATAATTCAATATTAATAAAAGCCACTATAACCAAATAGCCGTCTATTTTAACTACTGTAACATGATGATGACCAAAATACAACTCCTTGTGCTACTTGGGATAGCTGTAGAGATTATTAAAAAACTGAGTTTGGAAAGGAATAAGTAATTTTGTAATGAGTTACCTCTCAGTCTAATATAAATGTCGGCAATCACTGTGTTAATAACTATCATCGCATTAGCTATAGTCTACTAAGAACCATGAGGCGTCAGAATATTTCACTTCCGGCTATCAGCGCCAAATTTTACACAGATCTTATACATACAGTAAGCGTCAAAAGTTTAACGGGAGACACTTTCTTAGGTACCCTGGGCGCCACCGATGATGTCATCAAAATGGTCGTCATAACTCGACGTCTTGATTTCTGCAAGTTGTAATATCTCAGTAACCAGTAGCCGTATGTTAATTTTAGTCCCATTTTGAAGATAAGAAAGGTCCTAAGCATTTTTAGCATAGATATGACGGTTTTCATTCTATTTGTATTTGGTAGTGGGGGTGAATGAAGTAAAACAAAATTTGAGGCCTTTGGATCTTGTACACCTACCAAATCACATTTTTTTTCACCCCCTTCTATAATGGAGTAGGAGTAGTAATAGGCTAATGGTAAAAACTTTTTGAGACATTAGCTTCTCTTGTATATACTAAATACCAATTTTATGAACTCTTACCTGCTTGATTTACCTATTTACCCCCAATTTACCCCCAACCCTTCAACGGAATAAGATCAAAATATAATGTAGTTCCTGATCTCGTTAAAGTACATACGTTTTTCAAGTCAATATCTTAAACGGTTTCAGAATAATCGTGCGCACAAGATAGACCGACACACAGAATTTGTTTTTTGCTCAAATTTAAAATCTCGACGTTTCATGACATTCTAAGTCTATTTGAACAATACAAGTTTTTTAAAAAAATTTTGTCGTCACTATACTTCCACTAGATGTGGACGTAATTGTGTCACGTGATTTAATAAACAAAAACGTTTATAAAATGGTATCATAGACTACTTATATTGTAATATGCATATTTTAAATCCTTTGTGCTAACAAAATAAAACTATTTTTGTAGATGGGAAATCTAATGTATAATTCGCAGTCTATTTTTAAAAGCTTTTATTTAACTTGCAATGTTTGTATGTATGTTTGTTTAGGTCAAATCTTGCAAGCTGAATTTCGACTAGTTCTAATTAAGCTAGGGCTTTGAAATTTGGCACACGTTTATAAGTCCAGTGACAATGCAACATAGTATAGCCATTATCGGTCTAAATCCAATATGGCGGACGTCCCAAGATGGCGGATCGGCTTTTTAGTCACAACCCCCTTGACATGGGTATCAAATGAAAGAGTTTGACGAGTAAGATACGATAAAAAATGTGACGTCATCCTAAATTCAATATGGCGGACGTCCCAACATGGCGGATTGGCTTTTTAGGCACAACCCCCTTGATATGGGTATCAAATGAAAGGATTTGACGAGTAAAATACTACAAACTATGTGACGTCATTCTAAATTCAATATGGCGGACGTCCCATGATGGCGGATCGCCTTTTTCTTCACAACCCTCTTGATATGGGTATCAAATGAAAAGGTTTGACGAGTAAAATACGATAAACTATGTGACGTCGTTCTAAATTCAATATGGCGGACGTGGGAGAGGTGGGAAAATGTGGAGAAGGAATGGGAAGGGTTGGGAAGAGATGGGGAAGAGGTGGTAAGGGGTAGGGGAAGGGGTGGAAAGATGTGGGAAAGGGATGGGGAGATGTGGGGAAGACGTGGGGATGGTGAAAAGAGGTGGGAAGTAGTGTTCGAAGACGGGAGAGGGAAGGGGTGGGAAGAAGTGGGAAGTGGTGTTAGAGGGGTGAGAAAACGGTAGAGAGAAGGGGTGGATGGCGGTGGCAGATAAAGGGTTTTGTCTGTCTCTCTGTATACCTAAAAAGTAAGAAATAAAATTATATAAAAAAAATATTTTTAAGAGAAAGCTTTTATTTGAAAAACTACTAAAAAGTAAAATTTTTTTTTGAAATTCATACACCTGGAAACCAAAAGCTTTGGGGGCAGTCAATTGAGCAAAGTAGCTATGCAATAGCGCTAGATGACCATCCCCAAAGCTTTTGGTTTCCAGGTGTAAGAATTTAAAAATATATATATTTTTACTTTTTAGTAGTTTTTCAAATAAAAGCTTTTTCTTAAAAATATTTTTTTTATATAATTTTATTATTAATCATCAATATTGAAAAATTATTTGAGTGGATTTTTAAATGCCGCCTGGAGCTAAAAATGCGATACAAATATGAAAAATAAAAATAAACTTAAAAATCTTAAAATTTTAGATTATGTTAGTTATATGATGCACAGCTAATTCAAACAATATGATAAACAATCACGAAAATGGCACAAATGCCATAAATCTTTTCTATATCTGTTGTAAGCATAAAACTTCCTTGCTTTACAGTGTCTTAAGTTGGCAATACTTACTTTGAGGAGTATCGAATAGTTAACCGAGAGTATATTTTCAATGAAAGTACGCATGCAAGATACGTGTGCAGATAGCAAGCTCCGGTTATGTTATCTGTCAGATAGTTATTCGCCGGATAAAGTCTATTTATACTTAAGTGAAAACACCGGCCCTAAGCAGTATTTGTATGTTTATAGTGTTTTATCAAAGGTGTTGCAACATTCTTCACGTGCATTTTTTTTTTCTTAAAATATTTCATAACCTTTATATTCACTAATCAATTTTTTTTTCAAAAATATTAGGCTTCTTCTTTTAGCTAACACTAACTTACTGTGCAAATTTCAATAAAACCGGACTTGTCTCTCTTAAGTTAACGTGCTTACAAAAACATGACGATCGGAGAGGCAGACGTACAGACTGCAGACAGGCGGATAGACGACTAATACAATGATTTTTGTTCACGAGCTATATTTACGGTTTTAGAAATGTGTCGAACAAATTTTCGTACTTGCTAAGAGTGTAACAGTAGATACGGAAAAAATTTATATAACATATTTTCTAGAGAATTTTATAAACTACAATTTTTTATATAAACATGATTCCGATACTGTGAATGGTTACCGAGATATAAGCAAAAAAACAAGTTGGCGGTTCAAGCGCAACAGACTCAGTGCAGGGCTTTTAGTATGTTTAATAGTACACGTTAGTGAACATCTCTTCCTAGTTTCAAAACTTCATCAGTTATTTCCTCTAATTTTCCTTATTTGACTGAAGTAATAGCAGAACGGGGCAATAATGTTCCAAAGAATATAAACGAAATATTTCTCTGCATTTTTTTATTTCACTGTTTATAAACTTTACATTTCCATCAATATTTCTAAACTACGACTCCACACTCCTTTCTTCTTTGATACGTTTTGGCCACAATTTCCAACCAAATTTAGAAAGTAACCCATGGCTTTGACGCATAAACACTACTACATACAGCGTAAAGGCGTTGGAGTGGTAATGTACCCGAAATATAAAAGTGGAAGGTAGATAAAGAATACGGGAAATCAATTTAAAAGATTTGAATAGAGTGCCTTTTTTATGAAATTTCGCGGTGGAGGCGTCTGCTGTAAAAGTTTGCTCTATGAATGTTTAAGGAACAACATTTTAAGCCTCCGATAAGCATTTGCTGCTTTTTTTAGCATTCTCTTCGTAAATAAGAGGATCCTAAAGGAAATTTATTAAATTGGAGGAAAGAGAACAAGCTAATTATTCACGTCCCATTTGCAAATAAATTGGTTATTTCACGAAAAATATACAGCAGAAGTGAAGAATTTGCACGGCCATATCTCATACAGAACCGGCTTATAAAAAGAACCGGATTATAATTTTGTATAAAAAAGAAATACATATTTTTTTTTGCTTTTACTTACGTCGATTATATTAAAGATACGAAATCCAGCTTAATTTTGCACACATTTTCGCCGCATATTTGGAAATGCATTCTTCAAATTCTTTTCTTTAACTTCTTCGGCAAAACATGAAATTTACTGTTTTAATATTATTAATAAAACATTGTTAAGCCATGTAATACATCTGCATAATTAAAAAGTTACGGATCCAAGGCATATATGACGGATATACAGCGTGATCTACCATGATATGCGGAAAATAAAATGGTGTACTAGTCTTCTAGTACAGTAACTAGAGGTTTTAACTTCGGAATAATGTCATATTGAACGGATTTCGTTCATTTTTGACAGTGTAATAGTAAATGCTTCACAGAAAAGTTTCTATATTGTGCGGGGGCTTGCTAATTTATAGGGGGTGGATGCCACCCCCTCTCTGGTGGCACTTAAAAAATATATATATATATATTTATTGGAAATGAAATGCTGAAATAGAATCAAATTTTAAGAAGAAAAGGTTCTATGCAATTTTTCACATAAATTGATATTTCTTAAGGTATAACGACTTCAAAATTGCGATTTTAGCTTAAAAAAAAAGTATTTCCAAACGGCTTTCGTCAAGTATCTCGAAAAGTATTACTTTATCGAAAAAATGTTAAAGACCAATTACAGAAAGTATAAACTGGGAATGAATTATACTTTTTGTTTATTGATGTAGGATTAATAATTTCGGAGATATTTAAGTTTATATTTGGTATCCAAATGTTTCGAAATTACCTTTAAAGTTTAAAATGCGTTTTTTTCTAAAGCAAGTGCTTTAAATAAGCAAAAAAAATTGAACATCTAGGTAATGCTACATATTAACGAAAAACTGTATTTGAGATAATGTTTTCAAATTACTGGCTAATTAGAGTAACAAAATGGCGACCTTTTTATATAAAAAAATATAAATACGTATATTTTTCCATCATAACTTCTTTATTTCTTATGCTACAGGAACGAGTAAAAAATATTAAATAAATACTAAATTTGAAAGCGCAATTAATTGTCTTTAATTTCATTTCTTAGCATGCGTTACGTAAGTGTCACAATTTCTGAGATATTTAACATTTTAACTGCATTTTTCGTCTTAGAAACGTTCGGACGCCACTTGTAAACTTTCACATCTCCGAAACTATTATATCTATGTAAATAAATAAACAAGCGAAATTCATTATCAGTTTATGAGCTTTATTTTTGGCCTCTACCTATTTTTCAATAAAACTAAAATTTGTGGAGATATTTGGAAGAGAAAAAAAAATTACGTTTTATCCAAAATACCTTTATAGTTTAAACTGTATTTTTTTTCTAAAGCAAGTACTGTATACAAACCAAAAAAATTGAGCATCTACGTCATGCTATATATTAATGAGAAACAGTGTTTGAAATTCCTTTTTTTTAATTACCGGCTAATTAAAGTAACAAAATGGCGACGTTGTTAATAAAAAAATGTGTAGACGCACATTGCTTTGGTCATAACTTCTTTGTTTTTATACTACAGAAACAAATAAAAAAAGGGTTGAAAGTTTAATTAATAACCTATTATTCTACCTATTAGCATCCTTGACGTAGGTGTCACAGTTTCTGAGATATTTAACTCTCACTCTAAATAATTATCTCATGAACACTTGGATGCCAAATGTAAACTTAAATATCTCCTAAATTATTAATCCTACATCAATAAACAAAAAATATAATTAATTCCCAGTTTATACTTTCTGTAATTGGTCTGTAACATTTTTTCGATAAAGTAATACTTTTCGAGATACTTGACGAAATCCGTTTGGAAATACCTTTTTTTAAGCTAAAATCGAAAATTTGAAGCCGTTATAACTTAAAAACTATCAATTTATGTGAAAAATTGCGTAGAACCTTTTCTTCTTATAATTTGATTCTACTTCAGCTCCAATAAATATATATATTTTTAAGTACCACCCCCTATAAATTAGCAAGCCCCCGCACAATATAGAAACTTTTCTGTGAAGCATTTACTACTATACTGCCAAAAATGAACGAAATCTGTTCAATATGACATTATTTCGAAGTTTTGCATATTTTATACCTCTAGGTACTGTACTATTCAATGTGGGAAGGCCCTTGCAAAATTTTAGAGTGTTCTGAGGTAATTAATATATTAAATTATTAGTAAATTTGCGAAGATACAGTACTGATGTTGAGTAGGTCAGTATTAGGGCGACGAACTTACTCCTGAAAGAACACATTGAAGTTGTTCATATTTCCTTAATTGGCATAAAAACTGAAGCCGACGAGTGCGGTCAAAGCACAGATCAAGGTGGCGCGTTTTTTGCTTTCGGTCGAACAATCAGGACACCGGCGTGTTATTGGCGGATTTACGTAAATATCTCTTCTTATTGCAGAGTTGACTGGCATAAGGTCAATGTCTTTTCGATTTATTTCGATTTATTTCGCTGTTATTATAGTGTGATTTAATTAAAACCAAAAAGTCACTTTTGTATAACGTATAACGTAGTTTTGGTCTTATGCGACAGTAGCATCTGTTGGCATAAAGTAGTTTCTATCTATCTATCTATATTCATAACATGGCTGCTGCTGCAAAGCCATTCGCACAACACCAGTAAAATAGTTTCATAACAGAGTATTTTCTAATTTGCAATTCAAACCTCAAGTTCTGTTTATTATATTATTACCAGACCTCGGCTCCAATGTAGTTATGACGTCAAAACCAGAATCGGCTCTAGACGATATGAACAATATGATTATTTTCGTGTAACAATAGCTTAATATAACAGTGTGTTTCACTTCTCGTAAAGACACCCCTGTATCTTTTTTATTTGTGGCCGAATTAATTTCAAATTTTTATCAGCCGTACAACTCCATAAGGTGACTTTATTTAACACATAAATGCCGTCTAAATCTAAAACGCCGGCCTACTGCGATAAAAAGAAAATGTCAATTTTCGAGAAATCATAGTAGGCTTAGAGATAGACAAAAATTTTGTTAATGAAAGTTGTTCAGGATCACTTCATATGTCCCTCTGTAAAATTTTGTGAAAATCGGAATATTTTCAAAAAAAAAATTTTTTTTTTACTAGTGAAATATTTTGTCGAACTCCTCTATATGTTTCCTTAAATATATAAGAGATATAACATATAGAGGAGTTCGACAAAATATTTCACTAGTAAATATTCTGCCCTCTAGAAGCATATCTACTAAAAAAATTTTTGTTTCACTTCTCGTGAAAACACCCCTGTATCTTTTTTATTTGTGGCCGAATTAATTTCAAATTTTTATCAGCCATACAACTCCATAAGGTGACTTTATTTAACACATAAATGCCGTCTAAATCTAAAACGCCGGCCTACTGCGATAAAAAGAAAATGTCAATTTTCGAGAAATCATAGTAGGCTTAGAGATAGACAAAAATTTTGTTAATGAAAGTTGTTCAGGATCACTTCATATGTCCCTCTGTAAAATTTTGTGAAAATCGGAATATTTTCAAAAAAAAAATTTTTGTTTCACTTCTCGTGAAAACACCCTTGTATCTTTTTTATTTGTGGCCGAATTAATTTCAAATTTTTATCAGCCATACAACTCCATAAGGTGACTTTATTTAACACATAAATGCCGTCTAAATCTAAAACGCCGGCCTACTGCGATAAAAAGAAAATGTCAATTTTCGAGAAATCATAGTAGGCTTAGAGATGACAAAAATTTTGTTAATGAAAGTTGTTCAGGATCACTTCATATGCCCCATGTCGTCTAAATCTAAAACGTCGGCCTTAGAATAATTAAAATTAAAATCTAATTACTTTAATGAGTTTTAACATCTGTCAAGAATATGTAGGTTGGTAGGATGCTGTCATATAACGAATTCTTTTTGAATTAAATTGGTGGCCCTGAAAAGGGCCGTTGTTTTTACAGAGAAGACTACTAATAATGAATGATAATATTGTCGGAAAAAAAATACAGATAAAGCAAAAGCCGTAGTGTTAGAAAAGTTCAAAAATAAAAGAAGTTAATGGTTTTTTTTACTTATTTATTATATTGGGCCCCTTTCCACTAACCCACCCTCAAGTGTAATACACTTCTCAATCCGTTTTCTGTTATTTATTACAACTCTTCGCAGTTCTTGAGCTGTAACTTCTAAACACGCTTGCCTTATCCTCTCACAAAGCTGCTTTACATTTTGAGGTCTGGTCATATAAACTTTGTTTTTAATGTGACCCTAAAAATAAAAATCCATTGGAGTGAGATCAGGTGATTTGGGTGGCCAATGTATTAGAGGGCTATTTCGTCCTATCCATCTTTGGGGAAAATGTTCATTCATCCATGCTCTCACTACTACGGAATTGTGGATAGATGCTCCGTCGAGTTGAAAATAGAATTGTTCCAAAGGAAAATCAACTATTGCATTCCAAAGATCATTATTTTAAAATTCTAGCAAATTTAACGCATGTATATTTTGAAAAAAGAAAAACGGCCCTATTATTGTTTCGTTAAAAATTCCGCACCACACATTTACCTTCTGGGAATATTGCCTTTTACAATTTATTATCCAATTATACTGCCCAGAACCTAGAGTTTTGTGATGACACTACCCCGTTGGTGGAGAAAGTTGCCTCATCCGTGAAAATTACTTTCTTCAAGAAGTCTCTATTGTTTAAATAATTACCTTGGATCCATAAACAATATTCTAGTCTTCTCTCTTCATCACCTTCCTCCAAGGTATGTAAAAATTTTGGTTTAAACGGTTGTAGCTTATGGCGTTTTAAACATCTCCAAATTTTTGATGCCCACAAATTAAGGTCATGAGCCATATTTCGAAGACTGGTAGTGGGATTGGCGTTAAACGCCGCTAATATAACATTATCATCTCCGTGATTTCGATTAAGATGTACTCTCGGTTTAAACACATTGCCAGTTGTATTGAGCAAGTGACATATTTTTGCTACGGTACCATGGTCTATTGGTTGTCTTAGAGCATGTCTTAAATTAAATTCTTCTGCTGCTTCTCTTGAAGACCGTACATTTTCACCGACTATCTTTATTATTTCAATTTTTTGATCAGTAGTTAAAAGTATTCTAACCATTATGAGCAAAGATATGAAACAAGGAAACTTTGGTATGAATTAAATTATTAAAACAAGAAAAACTAACAAACTCCACAGAAAATAACAACAATCACTTCTGTCATGAAAGCAATGACGAAATAAATAAAACAATACATATTGACAGTTAATTTCACGGCACTCTTAACATTTAAAACAATAAAACCGTCCATGTTCCTAAATTTCTGAGCCGATAAGGAGGAAGGACATGATGGAGAGTTACTCCTCCAGAACAGAGATAACAAAAAGAAAAAAAGCAAAGATATTACATTCAACTTGATATGTAAAAATAAAAAGCCCTTTTAGTGTTTTATTGAATGCTGATTTTTGTTCACAACTTTCATTTGTTGGAAGAAGTTTTCTTTATGTGTTCTCTTTTTTTGAAAATATTCCGATTTTCACAAAATTTTACAGAGGGGCATATGAAGTGATCCTGAACAACTTTCATTAACAAAATTTTTCTCTATCTCTAAGCCTACTATGATTTCTCGAAAATTGACATTTTCTTTTTATCGCAGTAGGCCGGCGTTTTAGATTTAGACGGCATTTATGTGTTGAATAAAGTCGCCTTATGGAGTTGTATGGCTGATAAAAATTTGAAATTAATTCGGCAACAAATAAAAAAGATACAGGGGTGTCTTCACGAGAAGTGAAACAAAATTTTTTTTTTTGAAAATATTCCGATTTTCACAAAATTTTACAGAGGGGCATATGAAGTGATCCTGAACAACTTTCATTAACAAAATTTTTGTCTATTTCTAAGCCTACTATGATTTCTCGAAAATTGACATTTTCTTTTTATCGCAGTAGGCCGGCGTTTTAGATTTAGACGGCATTTATGTGTTGAAATAAAGTCACCTTATGGAGTTGTATGGCTGATAAAAATTTGAAATTAATTCGGCCACAAATAAAAAAGATACAGGGATGTCTTCACGAGAAGTGAAACAAAAAATTTTTTTTTGAAAATATTCCGATTTTCACAAAATTTTACAGAGGGGCATATGAAGTGATCCTGAACAACTTTCATTAACAAAATTTTTGTCTATCTTTAAGCCTACTATGATTTTTCGAAAATTGACATTTTCTGTTTATCGCAGTAGGCCGGCGTTTTAGATTTAGACAGCATTTATGTATTGATTAAAGTCGTCTTATGGACTTGTATGGCTGATAAAAATTTGAAATTAATTCGGCCACAAATAAAAAAGATACAGGGGTGTCTTCAAGAGAAGTGAAACAAAAAAATTTTTTTTGAAAATATTCTGATTTTCACAAAATTTTACAGAGGGGGCATATGAAGTGATCCTGAACAACTTTCATTAACAAAATTTTTGTCTATCTCTAAGCCTACTATGATTTCTCGAAAATTGACATTTTCTTTTTATCGCAGTAGGCCGGCGTTTTAGATTTAGACGGCATTTATGTATTGAATAAAGTCGTCTTATGGACTTGTATGGCTGATAAAAATTTGAAATTAATTCGGCCACAAATAAAAAAGATACAAGGGTGTCTTCACGAGAAGTGAAACACACTGTATAATTGTCTAGTGAATTCTGTAATGTTTAAAGGTAAATGGCTCCTAAGAGATTGTAAATCAGCCATACTATGATGTATTTATTGTTGGCCGTAACACTAACACAAACACAATCACTAATGTTAACTACGCATTATTAGAATAATAAAAATAATAAACGTTTTTATTAATGAATCGTACATACTGCCATACAGGCTATGTTAAGCTAGAACTATATTATTTATATTTATTCTAAATGATCCGATCCATTTCACTACTATTTCACTATCCACTTGTACTGTGAAAAGGATCGTTCAATGCCTGTCGAAGTAACCGGCACATACAGATTTATCTCTTTAAAATATGTTGTACCCATAGATATAGTAATACATAGACTATAACTATTTCAGTTTCGCTAATTTTACATTGCAAATTTATAAATACCTAGGTCAACCTTAAATTTAATCAGACTGAAGACTCTTTAGGCAAATATTACGTATAAAGGTACATATAGCCCATACTGATACAAGTTAAACATAATGCCTAACGGTTTAAAAACATAGTTACAAAATAATTATTATCATTGCAATACATAAAATTAAATAGAAGTACTTACCAAGCGGATAAATCAATTAATATATATTTAGACACAAATTAAACACACTCGCCCGTGGAAGATATAAAGTAAAAATATACTTAAGGCAATCCGTCCCTTACTAATTCGGGAAATCAAATCAATTCGTTATACGTTACAATTCTTAACACTTATTTCACCTTTTAGAGAGTACTCCCTACTTAAATAAGACAGCTTTAACTTCATTTTCAAACTTCTTAAATTAGAAATAAAAACCGCTGCCCAAGGAATCACTACTTCCACATTCAGATTTGCTACCCAAGTCTCTCACAACAAAAAATTTGTATGTGGAAATAATTGTTTATGGAACTTTAACAATATTATATTTGAAATCGTCTACTCCAAAAACACATAAAACGATATCCCACATCGGTAGTGGGTTGGGGGTAGTTATAGGGGGTGGTAGTGGGTTGGATGAGGTAAAAAAATATTTTGAGGCCTTTGGTTCTTGTACACACACTAAATCACAATTTTTTTTCATCCCCTTTTATAATGGGGTGGGGGTAGTAGTGGGGGTGGCAACTTATCAAAAAATATTTGTATTCGCAGAATGGGCGAAGTTCAGTTCAGTAAGCCAATCGGCTTACCGTCTGCTCCTACACTTAACCCGTAAACATAAATTACAAAATAAACAATATAAATTACCTATTTTAACAATATGAGTTCAATTTAAACAATATAATTATAAAAACATTATTTAAATCACTGAAAAAAAAATACAATAAGGCATTGCAAAACAACAAAAAAGAAAAAAAAAGACAGAAAAAGTTACTTTAGAATACTTGCGGTCATTTTGCAATGTGACAAGTGCTTATGACAGAAGTTTGTCTGCGCTTAAGGCCATTATGGCTAACAAATTAATACTTTAGTTGTATATCTGTGTATTTAACAAAATCTTGCGTAGTTCCAACTTGAAGGAGGAATCATTTTTTTCAATTTGCAAATGTGGAGGGAGATTGTTATAGATTTTAAAAATATTATAAGTGAAGCTCCTTTTAAAAAGAGAAGACCTGTACTTTGGAGGTGTGATCAGATTTTTATTCCTTATATTTAAATTGTGAGCGTCGCCTCGAAATATTATTTTTTTATAAAGATAGGAAGGTTGTTTGGATTTAATGACTTTGTTAAATAGGCAAGTCAAATGGAGAGAAAATCTATTAGTCATGTTAAGCCAGTTACAGTCCTTTAATTTATGTGATATGTGTTGGAACTTTCGGATGCCAAAAATGTATCTCAAGCATGAGTTTTGTACCTTCTGAATTTTCTGCAAAGTGATAGAATCAATGCACGGCGCGAAAACTTGAGAGCAATAATTAAAATTTGACAATACTAGGGTCTCACATAAAAGAATTTTTAATTTTTTGTTTAGGTATGAGCGATGGGGATATAACAATTTTAGCTTTAAATAGGCTTGCTGTAGACACTTAGAAATATGTTCACGGTATCTAAATGTTGCATCCATAGTTAGACTTAAATTTCTAGCACTTTTGACTAACGGAATAGGAGTCACCAATTTTAATTTGTAGTTGATTCTCAATCATACTACATTTAGTTTTACTACCAAACAGCAACACCACAGATTTTAAGGGATTTATATGCAAATGATGTTGACTAGTTAAGTCAGCTATGGTACTAAGATCGGAATTAATTTTGTGTACTGCCTCGTGGATCTGAGAAGCAGAAAAGTTATAAATTAACTGAAGGTCGTCCGCATACATGTGTGCTTTACAATATTTTATATAGTGAATAAAGACACTTGTATATAAGGTAAACAGCAAGGGGCCCAATATTGAGCCTTGCGGTACACCAACGGCAACGGACAATGATTTTGATGTAACTCCACCAAGCTTTACTCTCTGCTATCAATCTGTAAGGTAACTTTTTATTAAATTAATGGCATCTATCCCGAAACCTATATAGTGCAGAATGGCAAAAAGAACATTGTGGTTCAAGGTGTCAAAGGCTTTCGAGAAGTCTAACAAAACCAAGGCTGTCATTAATCCTTTATCACTTGACTCCAGAATGTCATCAGTCACCTGGAACAGAGCAGTGGTACAGCTATATCCTGACCTGAAACCTGATTGGATATCTGGTAAAATATTATTAACAGTAATAAATTCTCTTAATTGTGTGTGCAAGATTTTTTCAAATAATTTCGACAACGTCGGTAGTATACTGATCGATCTTAGGTGTTTGAGTTTGGAGGGATCACTAATTTTTGGAAGGGGTATAACTAAGGCTTGCTTGCATTTATCAGGAAAATATTGCTCCAATATACAGCTGTTTATAATATTTAGTTATATGTGGATAGCATAATTTGATGATGTGGATATTTATTAGATCATGCCCAGTGGCCGATGATTTGATTTCATTTAATGTTTTAATTATAATGTCATCATTAATTAACCGGAAGCAAAAATGTTGTTCCAGTGGACTCATTTGGTTGTCTAGGTAAAAACGTATAATATTTACATCAGTTACGTTGCTAGTAGGTATACAGTTAATGTAATAATTATTAATTAATTCTACATCATTAAGTTCAGGAGGAATATTATTGTTTTTTACAGATTTTATATTTAAATGTTTCAATTCTTTCCAAATTTACCTACTATCGCTTGTACTAAATTTGTGTTGATATTAAGCCTTTTTTTCATTATGCATGACTAAATTAAGATAATTCCTTAGAGTTTTATAATAATTCCAATCCTTGTCTGCTTTTGTTCTTTTATATTCAGTTTTCGCTTTATCTCTCAAAGTCATTATGTACCTTATATTTTCAGTAAGCCAAGGTGCTGGAGGTTTCGAAATTCTAGCTGTTTTAAATGGACAATGCTGATTAAGTAGGTTTAATATAGTATCGTTTAATATGGCTAACTTACCATCAATACTCTGCATATAAAAAATACGATGTAGAGGAGACACCCGTAGATCAGAAATGAATTTTTCCTTATCGAATCTACTGTAATCTCTATATGTGTGTAAAATTTGCTTAGCTTTATTTACCTTTAGTGATATCGAGCATTCTATTAAGTCATGATCTGAAAAACCTACATCCAGCACCCCCATATCTGAGACTAGCTCCTTATTCAAAACAATAATGTGATCTATGAGGGTGCTAGATGTAAAAGTAATTCTGGTTGGTTGATCAATAATCTGAGTCAAGCCTAGTGTATCTAGGAAGTTGTTATATATAATTGTGCTTGGATTGTCATTTTTGAGCAGATCAATGTTTATGTCCCCTAAGACAAATATATTATCAGATATTGCCATACATGAACTAATAGTATTTTCTATTTTGTCAATAAAAAAATTTATATTCTGATGTGGAGGACGATACACTACACAAAAAAATATTTGCAGTTGTTTACATTTATCGAAATTAATATCTGAATTTCATTGGACGTTTCTATAACTGTATATTTCAAGGAATTTTTAATGTAAAAACCGACGCCTCCACCTCTTCCTTCTCTATCCTTCCTTATAAATGAATATCCTTCTGCAGTTACTGACTCAGAAGGCACATTATAAAGCCATGTTTCGGATACACCGAAGAGTTCATAGTTGGGTAAAATTTCCTGAAAATTTGGGCAATAATGACCTTATATTAACGTGACCTATTTTAATTAGTTTCATAGCTGAATAATACAATTAGAAAAATATAATAACATACAATTAAGACAGTATGACAATATTTTATTTTGTTGAATATAGTGAAATAAACTGATTATTTTGAAGTTTTTCTGTTTCTATCAGTTCTTAATGTCGGCCGTTTTGGTCTAAAATTCGTTGTTTTTTCGGGAGTTTCTTCTAATTTCCTTTTCTTCTCTATATCTTGTTGCGTGAGTTGCAGTCCACTAACAGTAGACTCAAAAATCTGGTAGTCTTCTTCAGAATCGTTGAATTTAGAAGGTGCGGGTGTTGGAGAGGCACTATTTGATTTTACTCTTTCAATGTCATTGGCTTCATCGCTTTCCTGGATATTTTCTACGTTGTTCATTTGTTTCAATTGCTCTGCAGAAAACATTTCACTATTTACCATAAGCTTAGTACCAACTATTTTTGCAAATATATTTTTGGCTCTTGTTAAATTCATGTGGTCTACCAAGATTTTGCGGTCTTTGCGATCATCAAAGCACAAATCTTGAGCAATAAAGATTTTGGTCCCTTTTAGTTTATACGCATTTTTGACCACCAGAGTCTTTTTTAGATAACTAACAAATTCAATTTTAACGTGCGATCCCTTATCGGTAAATAAATTTATGGTAATTTTTTTATGGTAAATAAATTATTTATATCTGTCTCCAAAATATCAACATCTAGTAGTTCTTTAATTTTATTTAAAACAAATTCCAATAAATTTGTTTCTGGCCCATTTAATCCAAAAATAATAATGTTGTTTTTTCGAAGTTTTCTTTCTAATTCAATATTTTTGTTTTCAAAATTTTTACGCCTTTTTTTCTAAAGTAGTTATTTGTTCTGAATGCTCTTCTAGTTTTCTAAACAATTTCCCATTTTCCACTTTTATATCCTCTTTTATTGCTTCTTTGATTGATTTATTTTCTTCTTTTATTACTTTCAGTAGAGTGTCTAAGAGTTCGTTATTAGAAATTTCATTTAACTTTTCACTATTCATAATTTTTATAACTAGCAGCTGATGTGGAAAGACTATACACGACGGCTTTAAAAACTATTAGATATCTTATCAGTTTTTTCAGCTAATCTCTGATTATTTTATAGCAGAATAGTCGTAAAATGTTTTGTCTGTTAGTCTTCAGTAGTTATTTATTAGTTTGAAATTTTTTATTAGATTTTTATATTATTTGTTAGTTTCAACTACAGGCTTGCTTCCCTCAGGCTTTTTGTTTAAAAAAAAAATTCAACAAAAAAGTTTCAATATTAAACATGTGGAATCCAAATTATGATATTACTTGCACTATTTCTGCATTTTGCTGACTACTCACTTGAGACCTCGGCACTATTTTAAGACAGCGCGTATAATACAAAGGCATTTACTCAATTCAACACCGTTTGAATATTTTTTCGTCCTTACACAACACTAAATCACGAATTGGAAATGAGAGCACACACACACACTATACTCGTATCTTATGTTTCTTATTCGGTTTTCGGTTACGGTTTCGGTTTTCCAGCACCTCCCATTCCGGTTTTCAGTTTCGGTTACGGTTAGGAAAAAATCTTAATTACGGTGCGGTTTTCGGTTAAAATTAAATTAATACTGGCAGACACCGAAAACGAATTTTTTTTTCTTCTCGGTTTCGGTTACAGTTACCTAACGTACATCATTTTCTGTTTTCGGTTACGATTTCGGTTTTCAGAGCAGCGTTAATTTGGTTTTCGGTTCCGGTTTTCAAAGCAGCGCTAATCCGGTTTTCTGTTACGGTTTCGGTTTTCCAGAATCTCTCATTTCGATTAGATTAATTACGATGCGATTTTCGGTTACGGTTTCGGTTCGATTACGGTCCCTGCTCTTACCTGCCTGATTTACCTATTTACCCTCATTTAGACCAGTTTACCTCTCAACCCTTCAGCGGAATAAGATTGAAACACAATCGTGTACCAAATTTCAAGTCAATATCTTAAACGGTTCCAGAGTAATCGTGCGCATAAAAAAAAAGTTACAGACCGACAGACAGATTTTTTTTCAGACTTAAAATTTCGACGTTTCATGACATTCTAAGCCCATTTGAACAATAAAAATTTTTAAAAAGTGATTTTTGTGGAAGTCTGGGACATTACCTATTGGGTAGAGCTACTTGGGGGGTGGTTTTATCAATATTTCTTTATATTTTTAAATCAGCCTCCTAATTCAAACGCCTATTGGACGGTAATAGAATAAAAATAAAGGTTGTGTTATGCATCGTTAAAAAGGAAATTTTTGCTGCTATAAAAATGCACTTGATGATTTTTTATAGTCAATCGTTTTCGAGAAAATAGTCCAAATATAAAAACATGCACATTTGACGGATGAAAAAAAGGGGGTTGCGGAAGGAGAACTTTTCTGGAACTTTAGTATGATAAACTTGAATCCTCAGGGAATAAAATAAATAATAACACTGATAATAATAAATGCGTCTTTATTTCCTTTATTTTTTATAACAATAAATGTCTTTATTTCCATATCCAATATCTATACAAAACTTAGCACCGTATAGCGACTATAGCGACTCACTCACTGGAAATCGAGAAGTTCCAAATGCGAGAAGTTTCCATGGAGTCGCTAAGAAACAAAAAGGAAAACTCGATCCATAATGGAGAAGTTTCCATGGAGTCGCTAAGAAAAATAAAAAACATTCGATATAAAAAATATAATATCAATATACTTAAAAATACCAAAATCATATAAAATATGAACATGTATTAAAAACAAATATAAGTATATTTACTTCCATTTTAATTTTATTTATAGCGATAACGCTATAAATTTGGTGACCCCGACGTGATCATTTTATGTCCAACGTGATAAATATATGCCCGACGTGATCATTTTATGTCCAACGTGATAAATATATGCCAGAAGTGAAAATTTTATGTCCAACGTCATAAATATATGCCAGAAGTGAAAATTTTATGTCCAACGTGATAAATATATACAAGAAGAGATTCAATATATCAACTACCGTTATAAATTGACCATTTTATGAAGAGAAGAATTTTCCAGATGAATTTTGAATAGAGGTTCCAAATTTGAATAGATGTTCCTATAATTTATGGTAATTTCCTAATTCAATCAACTGAAGTTGTACATTACAAGTACTGTCATCTGTCGGTGAGTGAGTTAAAGTACATTCCCTTTTTTATCTAAGAGAGTAATCAATCAATCAATCAATCACAATCGATTAGTTATGCCAAGACAACCTTCAGACGAGGATTTTCCTCAAACCCATTATGTCACCTCTGTCAAATTACCCCCATTCTGGAAATCAAAACCAGAAATTTGGTTTACCCAGATCGAATCACAGTTTTCTGTTGCAAAAATTGTCAATGACAAGAAAAAGTATGATCAGGTTATAGCTAATTTGCCATTAGATGTGATAGATAATATATACGATATAATATCCAATCCCCCGGAAACGGATTTCTATATAAATTTAAAGAAAGTTTTAATTTCACGTTTATCATCGAGTGAGGAAAAACGTCTGAATGATCTGTTATCAGGTTCCCAAATGGGCGATCTGAAACCTTCAGATTTCTATAGATCCATGCTGAATATGGTTGGAGGATTCAGCATGGTTAGTCAAGATTTATTGATAAAGCTATGGAAAAGACGTTTACCTCAAACAGTATATATTGCCATTACAGCTTCAGGGAAAACAGACACAAAAGAGATTCTAGATATTGCGGATCGGATCTGGGAATCCTGTCAAAATTCAATGGTTGCATCGTACTCCAAAAATCCTCTTGACTCTGAGTCCACCCCGTTAGCAGATTTAACTACCACTATCAAAAATTTTTCAATCACTTTCCATGATTCAATTAATCAAGTATTACAAAAACAAGAAATTTTTAATTCTCGATTAAACTCTTTAGAATCCAGACTTTCCAATCAATCCTTCGAGCCTCAACCTTCTACTTCATGCTGCAACAATTGCAAAAGTAGAAGCAATTCACAAACTCGTACCACTAATCGCAATCGTTCACCCAGCCGTAATAATGTTTCCAATAAATTTGATCGTACAGACAATACTATTTGTTACTACCATCAACTTTATGGTACCAATGCCTATCGTTGTGGAGGTGAATGGTGCAAATTCAGTAAGAATTGTAAAAAATCTGATAATTCTCAAAGATGACTGAAGTTTGATAATTCTATGACGTCTGATTTTGACATTTCTAACAGCAAACGTCGTCGACTTTTTATTTACGATAGATCTAACAACCTGAACTTCCTAATTGCATTATTTTTTTCTCGATCGAATGCCTAGATTGGCTGGGGTATACCTTCCACTTCTTCTGATATCGATGTGACTATGGATATATATCTTTGCGGGCGAGACGTTGGTCTCTATGTTTTTAAGGGTAGGATTTTGCCGAGGGGGCAACCGCTGAGGGGAAATAGTGTACAAATCGGAGGAATTAGGAAGGAATTAGGAAGGAATTGAAGGTATTTCGGAAGGAATTATTAGGTATTAAGGGAATTACAGGGGAATTTGGAGGAAATAAATATTATTACGAGGTGTTAGAAAGGAATTAAGAGGAAATAAAAGGTATTAGGAGGGAATTAGAGCGTAAAAATATTGAAATGGAATGTTTATCTTGAAGAATTACATACCAATTCTTATATAAAGGACGCCAGTGTTGTAAAAACATTAGCGCCGAGATTAGCGCTAAAAATATCTAGTAAAGAAAAAATATTTAATTTAATTAAACTACCGATGATACTATGGACTTCTAGTTCAGTAATATAACGATTTATATCGGACAAAATTCATAAAGTTTTGAAAATTGGTAGAAATGTTAAGGATAGCATAAGAATTACTAAACCGAAAAGTTCCCACTTCCAAATAGTGTGCTTCATCCCCTAGGACGCCGTTTCCACCACCCATTTTGAGGTTTTCTAGATTATCTCGGGAACGGTGCACTTTTTGATCAACTATTCCTTATAAAATTCTCTATAAAAATCATCTCTACACTTTTTTTCCTAAAATTAATAGTACCGTGGGAAATAAGGCGCACACATAAGGGTTGGTTCCGGTCAACACAATAAATTGTAATCTTTACTATAATCTACTTTAAAGTTCAATGCTTAACGCTAAAGCACTATCTACTAAACTCCACCTAAAATTATAATAAATGTACCACTTCCACCCTCTCACCTCTATAAAATTACGCGATTTTTAAAGAAGCGAGAATATTGTATATTGTACTTGTTTCCACGCCACCCTAGAGGTAAAGTACTTGGCGTGTGGTATCCCCTGTAGGCCGAATCCACTAATTATCAAATTACGTTAATTAATCTTCATCGTCTTCCATAGATTCGACATTCATGCATGCTTGTCCGAGGTAATGGTAACATATTGTGGAGCAACGTAAGTCTGCTCTTATGCAACTGCACCTGTTTTCGCACCCTAATTTGCATGAACAAGAAATTAGTGTTATAACAGATTCGGGAGCCGGTTCTTTTGTTGTCATAGTTCGGGTTAATATACCGCCAACTTTTTTCCATCCCCAATCAGTAGCTTCTAGCGCAACATTCTTCCATGTTTGAATTTGGTAAAAAACGCGATATGAGTGTTGCCGAGCAGCAGCAGAAGTTGTTGGTAGTTTTGATAATATTACAGTATTGTTCGCTTTACCAACAAGTTTGTTAAAAGTCATGAATCTGTATACATCTAGACTTTTTTATGCGGAGGTAGAGTTGTATAAAGCTAGAACAAATCGCTCTCCTACGTCTACAATTTCTCCATGACTAGCTTTTTCATTATTAAAACTTTGCACGATGTCTTATAATACTTCAGTAAACAGTTAAAATTGTAATATATTGGAAAAAATTCATAAAGTTTCAAAAATTGCGTGCTTCATCCCCTAGAGGACGTCGTTTCCACCCCCATTTTGAGGTTTTCTAGATTATTTTTGGAACGGTGCATTTTTCCATAAAAAGACCTATATACAGAATTATTCCTTATAAAATTCTCTATAAAAAACTTCGGTAAACTTTTTTCCTAAAATTAATAGTACTTTGGTAAATGAGACGCAAATATAATCAGCGCAGGTCATATAATTCGCTAAATATCCGTATGGCTATTTCCAAAGCTGTCTTTACGCGAAAAAAGTATAAATATCTATACACCACCACAATGTAAAAAATTTCAATTTCTCCCACTACATCTCAGACGACCCAAGGTCACTGCATTATTTTAGAGCTTGCTGTAAACGCTGTTACTGTTCAGGGTTGCCGATTTGCGGGATTTTACGCAAAAACCGGGCATTTTAAACCCACTTTCGGGTAAAATTGAAACCGGAAGTCGGCCATTTTGGTTCTTTACATTATATAATTGGAAATTATATCCCATATCATTACACCAAATTTGAAAAAATTCCATTCGCCTATTCAAAAGTTACAACAGTGTCCCTATCTGCTGAGCGACACGGTATACAATATTCTCGCTTCATCAAAAATCGCGTTATTTTATAGGGGTGAGAGGAATGTATTATAATTTTAGGCGGACTTTAGTAGCTACTGCTTTAGCGTTAAAGTAGATTATAGTAAAGATTACAATTTATTGTGCTGACCGGAACCAACCCTTATGTGTGCGCCTTATTTCCCACGGTACTATTAATTTTAGGAAAAAAGTTTAAGACATTTTTGATGGAGAATTTTATAAGGAACAATTTTGTATATAGGTATTTTTATCAAAAAGTGCACCGTTCCCGAGATAATCTAGAAAATATTAAAGTATTAGGAGGAAATAAAGGCATTTGAGGAATTAGGGGAATTACAAGGAATTAAAGGGGAAATAAAGGGTATTTTTCTAGAATAGGTATTGGGTGTACAAAATTTCGCCAGCGGTTGCCCCCTCGGATTTTGCAGAGTGAGAGAGAAATATGCGTTTATTTTTGGTTTATCATAAATATTTAAGAAAACATAATTGGTATATATAATTTTTAAAATAGTTTCAGATACTTCCCGTTGCTCTAAGGAATACAACCTTATACAGTTTTTGTCATAAATTTTGTATATAGTTAAATCTCAGACTCTAATAATGAAATTACGAACTATTTGCAATGACAAACTACGATATTGAAGTACAACAGAAATTTACAATAAAAAAAATATACAGGGTAGAATAAAAGTATGGGAAGAGCAGGAAAACTTGAAAAATACGAATCCTAAAAAAAAACTTTAAATGCAAAAGTTGTAGGAAATGTCTCTGGCTATCTGACGGTGACCATGACCTTTAAGGTCATTTGGAGGTCAAGTCGATTTTTTTTAAATGAAAAGAGCGGAAAATTCTACGTTCGAATATAACCTTCGGCACTTACAAAATTGACCTCTAAAGGTCATATTTACTTTACTCTTGAACTTGAACTTGAGCGACTTTGCCAAATTCACTGAGAAGAACTGTGGCAAAAAGCAGCCAAAGACAAACGGGATCGATGTTTAATTCACTTAAACTTTGTATGTACTGTAAAAATTTGTAACCACTCAACTTGATATTTTAATTGTCAAAACCATAAAAGTAGGGGAACAGCAGGATAACTTGAAAAATATGAATTTTAGAAAAAAACTTTAAATACAAAATTTGTAGAAAATTTCCCTGGCCATCTGACGGTGACCTCGATTTTGCCCTTGATCATGACCTAAAGTTAAAAGGTTAAAGAAGCGAGAATATTGTATATTGTACTTGTTTCCACGCCACCCTAGAGGTAAAGTACTTGGCGTGTGGTATCCCCTGTAGGCCGAATCCACTAATTATCAAATTACGTTAATTAATCTTCATCGTCTTCCATAGATTCGACATTCATGCATGCTTGTCCGAGGTAATGGTAACACTTTGTATGTACTGTAAAAATTTGTAACCACTCAACTTGATATTTTAATTGTCAAAACCATAAAAGTAGGGGAACAGCAGGATAACTTGAAAAATATGAATTTTAGAAAAAAACTTTAAATACAAAATTTGTAGAAAATTTCCCTGGCCATCTGACGGTGACCTCGATTTTGCCCTTGATCATGACCTAAAGTTAAAAGGTTAAAAGTAGGGAATTCTATTTTTAAATTTCGACTTACCTTCAAATGGCCTTGAAGGGCATGATAAAGATCAAATCCAAGGTCATCGTCAGATAGCCAGGAAAATTTCCTACAACTTTCGCACTAAAGTTTTTTTCCAGGATTCGTATTTTTCAAGTTATCCCGCTGTTCCCTTACTTTTATGCTACCCTGTATAGTAGTGTTCGTTAGAATAATAGCAATTATTTAAAACAGTTTTAAAGATTATACTATGTTTGGTTTTTTAATTATTTATAATAAACCGAAAATAAACGCATATTTCCCTCTCACTCTGCAAAATCCTATCCTTAAGCGTTATGTGGTTGATCAATCTATGCGAGAGTAGCTCCTTACAGTAAAGATTCCATATTATAATATGTCTATGGCTCCAACATGCTATTTTATTTCTTAGTTGTCATTACATTTTTAAAGTATTGTGATTATCACATTTCAAAATTTATTTTGAATATTATTTTTGTTTATTAGAAAATATACTTTAAATACTAAAAATGCTGTTTTATATATTTCATTAATTTTACTCGTGAAATATTCTCTGTAAATGCCACTTGTGCTTTTAAATATTTTATCTCTATAAATTTTTCTCGAGGTACGTTGCCTATAGTAATTCATGTAAATTGAACAGTTTATTAAATCCCTGGCGCTAAAGCGCTCGAAATTTAATCATATAATAAACTGTCGATGTGCACTCTTCATATTATTAGGTAACTACGCTCTCGAAAAAAATTTACAGACTAAATTTTAAGCACTAGTGATATTGCGTTCGATAATTAGCTTAATTGAAAAAACTGTCTACCTTTGCGTTCATTTATGTTCTCGTGATGAAGTATCCCCTCTTCTGATTTTATGAGGAGATAAGAGATAACGCAGTGTAAATCAGATTTAATGGAAATTCTTGTGATATACCAAGAACCAAAATGCCACATTTAAGGTATCTTAATTCATCAATATTTAATAAAAGGAAAATAGGTGAGCATTAATTTTAGAAAATTAGACACTGCCAATAAAAATATTTCTCACATTTAAATCCACTACAAAACAGAAATCTGTTTCATAATTATTAAACTAACGAATAATAAAAATAAATGTAAATCGATGAAAGTGTAAACGCAAGTTTTGTCAAAGTAATTGAAACCGACTCTGGTGGCATTCATTTTTAGGTAACAAGTGAATTGATATCCTCCTAAACAACCTTTATTGCTCTTTGTCACGCCTTTCCTCTTTTTGTGTATTTCGTTGCCGCCAATTTGTACAACTGTATTATTAATCCTTTTGTATTTATGTTTCTAAATACATAAATTATTACACACATTCTACACACAGCGCTGGATCGATCCCTGCGGAGACCTTACTAAAAATAAGTAGTGAAAATAAGTATATATTAGAATAATAGTAGCAAAATTTCCCTGCTTCCCTACGGGGTTTGTTGAAAATCATAAGATAACGCAAATGGGACCAGCCATCTGGAATTTTCTAATTTTCATAATTTTTTAGAGATATTAAGATTAGTTTCTACCTACATGCAATATTTCCATTTCCTAGCGTGTCTGGAAACACTCAGTTCATACAGTTTATGGAGCAGATTGACGTTTTTTTTATAATTATATTTCTGAGGGTGATCACTGATCACTCTGAATATTTTGCATTAAAATTATATTATCAAGTTTCTTCTTGCAGAAGGGTGAATTAATTGCTTAGTATTATTTCTTTAACTCAAATATATACAGGGGCGGACTAACCGGGTGTGGGGCCCTGGGCTATTAATGCTTTGGGGCCCTTCCCATCTCTTAAGACAAAATTTTTTTGAGATCAGGTCAGATCACGCACCGCCAAGACACGTTCCGCTTTGTTTTGCTGAATACTGAACGAAACATTAATAATAATAGTGAGTAACTGCATTACAGTGGGCCTTGGTTGTGACTGTGGATTGAGATTCGGAAACAGACAAGAGCAAAAAATGTTATATATACTTTTATATTTATTATTTATACTGTCAATGAGACCACCAGTACACATCGTAGTCATAATCATATTTTATTTGGTTTTTAAGTCCGTTTTCAGCGTTCGGGGGCCCCTTCAGTATCCGAGGCCCTGGGCTTAAGCCCCTAAAGCCCCTCTTTAGTCCGTCCCTGAATATATATATATATATTTTTTTCGATTTGGCCTCAACAAACTGGTTAAGAAAATGAAATATCTTATTTTTCGTAATCTACACAGTCCACAGTCCGAAACGTGAAAATTCTAAGAAACCTCGGAGAGTGATTACGTTACTTCGCTTCGGTAAGCGAGACAAATAATTAAAAACTAGGTTTTTATTTTTAATACCTGTTTTCAAATTATCTCTATTGCAATGTCTATAGTGTCTGTCCACGGATCGAGTCCGGAAGAGGAAAAACTTTTTAATTCTTGATTTTACTAGATTCATGTATATCACACCTAATATTTAAGAAATACTTTACAAGTATTTACCATCTTTTAGTTATTAATACCCAGACATATTATTATCCTAGACAATGTATTTAGATTTAAGATTGTTACCTTTTTGTAACGAATTTATTCACATTTAATCATATCTTTGCATACTGAGATTATCTTACACACAATACAGTAGGTAGTGTAGTGGGTTGCCTAGAGCAATGTCTACCCTAGATTTGTAAAATCTAGTTATTTGAAATCTAGAAGTTTTTGATGAATATAATATGGCAGTAGTTACTCTATTGGAGGGGATGCCACTTTACTAGCTCGTGCAGAAAGAAATTAATTTTATTTCCAGTTATGTCGCAGCAATATTCAGTCACTCCAAGTTCGCGATAATTAATTAAGCACATTTTGCTACTTCTGATATTATCGGGTTTTACTTTAGTGCAACAAACAGTAAAAGGTAATTAAAATTATTTATTAATTTTATCTCTTCAATATTTGACGGCTCTATGCCATATTTTTCGTATCTGCCATTTTCTAATATAATATGTGTAAAGACAACCTTAGTTTCGCAAACACGTGTTAACGAAATATTTTTCTTTTTTTTTTTCCCGAAACGTAGGAGTTTTGCTATTAAATTAAATCAATTTAACTTGATTTTGCTGTTTAATAATTTAGCTGTTGACAATTCAGTTAATAATTTTGCTATTAGTTTTGCTGCTGTTTATTCAATTTGCTGTTGGAGTATTTAATTAATTTTATATATTTAACTATTTAAAATACCACGTAGATTATCTGATTAATCAAGCACATCATTTTAAATCTAATCAGACACGTTTCCCACGTGTTAAAACCATCAGACAAGCATATAACAGTTGGAGGAAATCATTTGGTTTAGTTGGGACCGTCAAATATTTGTTATACCCCATAAATCCATAGTCCAGTCACTTTAGTTCAGTTTTGAGGTCAAGATCTAGTCAAATCAAGTAACTTCACTTTAGTCATTTATATCAGCAAAACCCCAGCGTATCTAGGTGGTCCAGATCATCCAGTCATCAGAGTATACCTATGTGTTAATGAGGTCACTGACAGAAACTGCTAGTATCTACCGGGATCCATCTTCTAAAGCCCATTTCTCCAGAGATCGGTGAGACAGTGTATATTCCATTTTTCTAGTTAAGTTGTGTAACATATTGCATAAAGACATTTTTACCATCGATGAGTTTTCACCAAGTGATAACAGATTTGTCAATTTTTATGTGATTTAACATTCATATTTTTATTGCACTTAATTATCTATTTAAGATTTAAATAACGTTTGTCATTATTTTTAGTAAAATAATCTTGCTAGTAATTAACAAAAATATTTAATGATCTGAATTTTGATAATTTCTTCACCATTTTTAATTTTAAATTGTAAAATTCATCATTCTTAAAGTTTGTTTAAATAAATTGTGATTTTTTCTTTATCTTAAAGGACCCCGCGGAAACCTTAGGTAAATTGGCTCTCAGTCAAATTATCTGAAATTGAGATATATTATAGTTTATGAGGTCCTGATCAAAAGTTCTCATGGGCCCACTCCAAAGTAATGACCAGATTTTGACTTAGAGACGAGATAAGGTTCACTAATTCGCGATTTTTAATTACTTATAAATATTCTTTAAATACATATATGAATATTTTATGAGTTATATACTATAGTCCGGTAAACTCTAAGGTGGCGTATGTATGAGTTGGTAACACAACGTACGATTTGATATGCGATGCGCATAAAGCTATCGCAGTGACATAGAGATGAACTAGTTGCGTATGTCTTATTCTCTTAGTTTATATCATAAAGCGACCTTTGGACGCGCCAGCTTAGAGTTTACTCGACTATATCATATATTTTCTAAAGCATGTTTGGTAAGCCTCTGAGCATGTCAGAAATATGCCATGGCATATCTGTGTAAAGTTTGTTAACCATTTGTAAAGTAAATAAAACATCAAACTTAATTATTAAGAGTACAATTTATTAATATCACTCTATGTATATTCATTGCTAGCATAATACTAATCGGTGAAGTATAGGCACAGAAGACCTATACCAGAAACGACTCTCTGGCCTTCCCGCCAATATTGAATTTTTATGCGCTTATGTCATATTTCGTTGGATTATTGTCAACTTATAATTCTGCAGGTTTCTAAATTCACCGATGGAGCACACCAGTAAGCAATAACATTATATGATTGGCTATTTTGAAAAACAAAGCCAATTAGCTTCGAATTTTATCTACCAATGCGTCCAGCGGTGAATTTAGAAAGGTGCGGATTTATAGGTTGACAATAATACCACCGACAAGATGGCCGAAGGTCACTCCAATTTACCAATGAAACATCAAACGTTCCGCCGATAGTGACGGTTCTTGTATAGGTCTTCTGTGGTATAGGTTCAAGATGCCCTGCAATTATATCTTAAGAATAAAATCCTGATAAAAAAGTTAAATCACAACATAAAGAAAAATTACGAATATTAAAAAATACCTACGTCTTGTGTAATCCCCTTGCTCCTGATATGCAAGTACAGTAATACCCGTCAATTGGATTCTCTTCATCATAATTGTGTCCTCCCTCGTTCTATATTATAAGTAATCCATTGTTAATAAACGGTCGCATTTCTAAAACGTGAATGCAGTCTAAATCTTACAAAACCCGGCACCAGTGCATGTACATCTACCTGAAGAATGTCATCTTCCCAGTTTAAATTATTTTGAATATATGATGGTACCAAATATAATTGATATGGACCAACAGTTAGATCTTCCAAGTATTCAAGAGAGAGTTCAGGAAAGCCTGAAAGTTGATTATTTCGAATAGCCTTGTCTAATTAAAGTTATGGATTGAAGTATACAGTTTTAATTAATTGACAGACCCAAATAATAAAAACAGGCTTACATACATATGACTGAATTTATAATTATTAAATACATTGAATCAGTGAAACGTACCTCGTCTCTGTCAAAATCAAGTCATTACTTTGGGTTGGGCCCATGAGAACTTTTGATCAGGACCTCATAAACTATAACATATCTCAGTTTCAGACAATTTGACTGAGAGCCAATTTACCTAAGGTTTCTGCGAGGTCCTTTATTTTCTTATTTTTCTTGTTTGTGTCTGCCTCAAAAATACGATAGGATTTTTCCACAGCGGCTGGTCTCACCACTTCCAGGGTAGTTAAACTCTCAAACCTTTCTGTGGATGGCCCCCTCAAGTTAACGTCATTATTATACTACCCCCAAGTGTTGAGACAAGCTGGCTTGGCAAGATACCGAGAAAACGTTGATTTATTATCTTGTTCACCTAAAAAAAAAATAAATCGAACCCACGACTCAGCCCCGCACGAAATCAGCTAGCCGTACGCACACACCACTCGCGTTTACCTGATTGTCTGTCAGACTTTACTTTAATCGGTATTTCTGATTGAGATTTTTGTAAAGCCAGTGGGGATGTAGGTAACAGTCTGCTTCACCAGAAATCCTCTTTTCGGTTATCGGTAAAACATTTACTTCTAAACAATCTTTACCATCTTGCATAGATGGCATCGTTAATACCTAGTGGTCACATTCCTTAAGAAACTTATGGAGTACTTTGACGTGTTTGCATTTCCATTCCTTCTCTACCGTGTGGGACTGATGAGCCTAGGAAGACGCAACGCGTCTGCCACTGTTTAAAAGTGAACGGCTATGCAATGAGCTTCAACCAGCTCCTAACACTTTCAATTATATGATTTGCTGCACTGAAAAATGTAGATATGCGGATTCGGCAAATATAGTTAGTAATATGGAGAATAAACTTCTTTACGGATAGGCTATTGAAAGCAGAATACGTGGGGCCGTCGACGCGGTCAAGCGGTGGTGGTATGAACGAATACCAATGCCCTGCGTTGACCTACGACAAGACGTGGTTTATTGTTTATAATTTATTATTTGTGGCATATTCATGATTTCTTGTGTTTTTTGGGTATTTTGCCACTGTAAAAATATTTAAAAAATTTTAATGAAATGAACCTCTGCGCCAGGATCAGACAGAGGCTGGTCTTTATACTTCTATTACAAAGTATATAAACAGAAACAAAATTGTTAAATGATAAATAGAAAAATTAAAACGAAGGCAGCTGACGTTTCGGAAAATAGTTCTTTTACCGTTATCAAAACTTTCACTTTTGAGTCTGGTTTAACAAGCTCAAAAGTGAAAGTTTTGATAACGGAAAAAGAACTATTTTCCGAAACGTCAACTGCCTTCGTTTTAGTTTTACTTCCACGTCCAGTGGAAGTATAGTAACAACAAAAAAATTTTTTTAAATTTTTATTGGCCAAATAGGCTTAAAATGTCATGAAACGTCGAGATTTTAAGTTTGAGCGAAAAAAAAAATTTCTGTCTGTCTGTCGGTCTGTCTGTCGGTCTGTCTGTAACTTTTTTTTGTGCGCATGTTTACTCTGAAACCGTTTAAGATATTGACTTGAAATTTGGTACACATATGTACTTTAACGAGATCTAGAACTAGATTATATTTTCATCTTGTTCCGTCGAAGGGTTGGGGGGTAAATTGGGGTAAATTTGGGGTAAATGGGTAAATCAAGCAGGTAGGAGTCCGTGAAATTGGTATTTAGTATATACAAGAGAAGCTGAGGTCTGAAAAAAATTTTTGGCATTAGCCATCCCCATTACCACCCCCACCTCCTTATTAAAGGGGATGAAAAAAAAATGTGATTTAGTGCGTGTACAGGGACCAGAAACCTCAAAATATTTTTTTACTTCATCCACCCCCCACTACCACCCCCACCCCACTACCGATGTGGGGTATCGTTATATGGGTTTTTGGGGTAGAGGATTTCAAATATTATATTATTAAAGTTCCATTAACAAATATTTTCACATACAAAGTTTTTTCGTTGTGAGTGACTTGGATAGAGAATCTGGATGCGGAAGTAGTGATTCCTTGGGCAGCGGTTTTTCTATTTATCATTTAACAATTTTGTTTCAGTTTATATATTTTTAGGTGTGGGACATTTTGTAATAGAAGTATAAAAACCAGCCTCTGTCTGATCCTTTTGACGCAGAGGTTTATTTCATCAAAATTTTTTAAATATTTTTACAGTGGCAAAATACCCAAAAAACACAAGAAGGCGTGGTTTACCTGCGCTGATACACGTTCACATATTGCCGAATCTGTATAACCAAACTGAAAAGTCAGAACAGCGAAATTGTTATAATGCCGAATGACTTCTTCCCCTTTGCTTCTTCTCTCATTTTCTCTATATATAATTAGTCGCGCCAAGATAGATATTTACTGAGAAGTTTTCTGGCAAAGGATTAATCGGTCTAATTTTTTTTCCAAATTGTTTATTGAAGTCTAAGGAACATTGGTAAAAAGAAAAAACAGGCCGCTGGGACTTTTTTTATTTTGTTATTAATAAACAAACAATTATAAGCACTAAACAAATTAATTAAATTTGTTAATTTGCTATCTCGGAAACTATTTGAGAAAACCGACTGAAAATGTATACTAGGGGATTTTGAGGTCTCAGGTTACAATTTTGATAATTGGAAAATTCAAGATAGGTGACCCAAAATGGCGGCTATGAAGTATAAAAATAAGATTCTGCTTAAGTTTACAATTTTGAGAAAAGTTACAAGAATAAAAAAGTATTTAAAATGCCATTTACCACCTAAATATACGTATGAGTAACTCTCCTTCACTCCAACTGGGGGGAATTTATTTAAATAAAGTAACCATTTTTTAAAATATTCGGATAAATCACTCAACATTTCTTGAGTAAAAATATTTTAAATAGATGTAATTTAATTACCCGTTACTGAATTAATTTTACTGTTAATTAGTTACAATTTTTAAATACAGCGCGCTTTCTTGATCCCGGGATTTACATACGGTAAAGATACCCTCATTAGTACCTCCTTAGTATTAGTACCAAACTTTTCAATAGGAAGAGATGAGATTTATCCCAATAATTAAATATGTTGAATACATTATTTTACGATAATGATATCGACGATGTTCCAGAAGAAGAAAGAAATGAAGATGAAGAGCAAGAGGGGCACTATTTTTCTTTATAAACAACACAAACGAAATTGGAAAAAAATATTTTAAAGAATGGTGTATATTTATATATTTTTTAAGTAAACATTTTTTATAATTGAGGAGAAATAAATAATGAAAAAAATTGTACTTAATTCTTTAACAATTATTTTCTTACAATATTAAAGCACTTTTTGCTTCTGTAATTTCCACGAAAAATACACGTAAACAAAGTTTAAATTTGATACTAAATATTTACTAATTCAAGACCATTATTTTCAATTTTAAAAATTATATGTTAAATAAAAAAAATATTAATTGCCTTCAAAATATTAAATAATATATTAAAAAATATATTGCGTTTTTATACTTCATAGCCGCCAACCTTGAATTTTCCATTTTTCAAAATCGTAATTAGCGATCTCGAAAACCCCCGAGTATACATTTTCAGTCGGTTTTCTCAAATACTTTCCGAGATAGTGAATTAACAAATTTACTTAATTACTTCCACATCCAGTGGAAATATAGTAACGACAAAAAAATTTAAAAAAATTTTTATTGTTCAAATAGGTTTAAAATGTCATGAAACGTCGAGATTTCAAGTTTGAGCGAAAAAAAAATTTCTGTCTGTCGGTCTGTCGGTCTGTAACTTTTTTCGGCGCACGTTTACTCTGGAACCGTTTGAGATATTGACTTGAAATTTAGTACACATATGTACTTTAATGAGATCTAGAACTAGATTATATTTTCGTCTTGTTCCGCTGAAGGGTTGGGGGGTAAATTGGGGTAAATTTGGAGTAAATAGGTAAATCAAGCAGGTAGGAGTTCATAAAATTGATATTTAGTATAGACAAGAGAAGCTAAGGTCTCAAAAAAAAATTTAGCATTAGCCACCCCCATTACCACCCCCACCCCATTATTAAAGAGGATGAAAAAAATGTGATTTAGTGTGTGTACAAGAACCAGAAACCTCAAAATATTTTTTTACTTTATGCATCCCCACTCCCACCCCCTGTCACCACCCCCACCCCACTACCGATGTGGGGTATCGTTTTATGGGTTTTTTGGGTAGAGGATTTCAAATATTATATTATTAAAGTTCCATAAACAATTATTTCCAAATACAAAATTTCTTCGTTGTGTGACTTGGATAGAAAATCCGGATGTGGAAGTAGTGATTCCTTGGGCAGCGGTTTTTGTTTAGTGCTTGAAATTGCTAGTTTATTAATAGAAAAATCCCAGCGGCCTGTTTACTTTTGCTTATCAATGTTCCTTAGACCTCAATAAACAATTTTCAAAAAAAATTATTCCGGTCCTTTGCCAGAAAACATCTCAATTTTTAACTTTTCTATATTGACGCGACTAGATGGAGATTTAATTTTTGGGATATAAAAAAAAATGTAAATCTGATTGAAGACTTTTGATGAATCGAAGTGTCCTGTTTAGGTTTCCAACAATTATGACAGGGCATGTAGATATACATATACTCATATCATACAGCACTCAGGGCTAAAGGCTAGAACAAGCAGATTTGGCCTTGCTGTTGCCAGCCAGGATGATTTCAGTCAAATACAAATAGTAATAATTATTTATGGTATTGAGTTTTCATTGTTTTGAGTTTTTTTATGAAATTGCCAAATGCCGAAAGTACCGAATCGGCTTCAAAGTTACCCCCCCTCTATATCTGGTCCTGGCGCCATCTATGGTACACTAGATCTACTAAATATAGTAAGAGGATTACGATTTTATTGTCGATCAGTATTTATTTATATTTTTAAAAATAAGTACTTATATTGTTTCTATAATGGAAAATGAGTTGAATGTTATCCAATCACGCTTTTCTGTATGATTTTTAATATCAAAATATAGCTCACCTTGTCAATGTAAACAAATCAGTGTGTAGCAGCGGTTATACGTGGGTAATTGATTATTTGATTAGTTTTCCAATAAGCGGCACATATGGAAGATTTCATGAGAGTCATAAATGTTTATCCAAAACCGAGCACACAATAATTTTTGAAATTGATTTTTTAACCAAAACATTTCCAACTGGCAAACAATTTATATTTGAAGTTAACAATAACACTAAATGATTTATACGAGTAGATAAGCTATATAAATAGTCGAAGAAAAAATACTTTTATTTTTAACATTTAAATTACTTATTTGAGGTATCTGTAAAATTCTATTTTAATTGTATATTATAACAGTTTTTATGTGAGTTTTTCAATGGTTTTCTTTATATAAAAATAAAAATATTATTTATAACTTGTCAGATCAAAGGAGTAGTTTCGAGCGGTTCCCGTATTTATAGTAAATATGTTTTAAAACACGTTTCGTTTAGAAAAATACGATTTACACGGGTGAATGCACGCTACACAAATATCCTGACTCATTTGATTCATTAATATAAATTCAACGCGTACTGTCTTCCATTCCTAATCGTACGAAAATATGCAGGATGTGCTTTACACTATACTAGAGACATATTTGTTAAATTCAAAACAAACGCTTTCAAAAAAGGTATATGTGTTTGTCAATCAGTACATCAAGAACACTTAGTAATTTTGTACATGTAAATAACATCTAGTTTACTAACCATCCAGGGATGGACTGAAGGCAATTTATTGTGGAGGGAAATTACGATTTTCTCAACTATTCTAGTATTCGCACAAATCACAAAGGGTGCGACATCTATTATCCAAACATGTAACTGATGAAGTGAGGAAAAAAATGGGGTTTTCCCACTATTTTTATTTTAGCATTTTATGTTGTGAAAATTATATAATAAAACATTCTATTAATTTACAACAATTCACGTTTCTAATAAGAATTACTTCTAAGAAAATATCGTTGAAACAATTTGCTGATAATTTCAGGGCTTTTTAAAATGGGCATTTTTACGCGCCAGAATTAGGTATTTACCCGAAAAACCAATGAGATTATGGATATAACTTTGTGTTAAAGGAAGCTTTCCTCTAAAATTCTCAGAATTTCCTCTTTTATCGCTTATACTGTGATTGGCCCAAAGCAGTGGACTTATAAATATTGGCCAATCAGAATCCAGATTAAAAATACCACACAAGTAATTCGTAAAAGCGTCGGACGTTGATATTTTGTAGTTTAGGTTTAACCTTTTAACCGTTGATATTTTGTAGTTTAGGTTTAACCTTCACCCGCTTTTGCACTGACGGTACACATCACATGAAAGATAACTAACCTAAAACTTTAGTTATATTTTGACGTTTGGAGTGAAAATATTGTCAGTTTCTGGTTTATGTTTTATTAGTTCTACTAGTGGTACTGTCAAAAATAATATTGAGGGAGTATTTTCACTAGTATTAATACACAAAGGTACAAAACAAACTTTCTTAGGCATATTGATAATCCATTACAACTCATAATAATTAAAAAGTGCTGTCAATAAATAGAGGTTACGTTTTATATCTTTCACGGCTATCTTATGCAACAATGTAACCGATTTTTTATTGGATTTCAGGGCGTTGACATCACAACGCGCTAATTTATGGCTGTTTAAAATGAATTCAATATTTTTCTGAAATCGATCGGGAATGTCTACATTTTCGGCGCGATTTTAGAGCGAAAAATGCACAATTCCAGTATTTTAGTCCGTTGCTAGGAAACTATCAGAAAACAGACCAGAAAAGATCCGTTGCCAAGCAACGATCAACATTCCCGTACGCTTTTTTATATATATTTTAATATGTTAATATTTTTGATTTTTATACGTTTAAAATAGTATTGATTGTAATTTCAGAATTTTTTTTTTTAAATGTTTATACTTTTGATTTTTATACGTTTAAAATAGTATTTATTGTGATTTCAGAAAAAATAGTATGTGTACTTCGGTGTGAAAGCACATTCCCAGACTTCGATGCTTGTTGGCCTCGGCTAGCGCCTCGGCCAACATTTGCATCGTCGTCCGGGAATGTATCGCTTTCACACCTAGATACACAATATACTATTTTCAAACTTTAAGTTTTTTTTGTCACTATTAGTAAAATTAAAAAGATAATAAATATGCCATAAATCATTTTTTTACGTGAATTAAATACTTCAGCAATATTTTTCTTTTCTGGGAAAATCCGATTATATATTGTTTACCTGTTAATATATTTCAAAAAATAATAAATGTTCTAAATATGTAAGAGTACAAAGTTGCTTCATAATATCAATTAATGTTCTAAAATGACTAGTAAGAGTAAAAGGTATTGTTCAGTGCCTCAGTGCAGTACATTTGTTCAGAAGTCGTGTCAATGCACAATTCTGAAGACAAAAAAATTCGTAATAGTGGATAAACAGCTTTAAAAAATTGGAAAACCACCTAGCAAATGCATGTGTGTGTAGCCAACATTTTGTACTGGATAACTATTTCACCAGTAAGTTATTCATACCTACTTTTATCTGCATTTATAGATAATATGTGAGGTATGATCTCTTGAATTGGAATTTGTTTCATTTAGGGTAGGCCTGTTGTAGCTAGAAAGTGCTTTAAGGGCGGGCAAACAATTTTTCAGGGGGGGGGGCCGTGGGACAAAAATTTTTTGATGAGCGGGGGGAGAAATCCAAAAAAGGAAAATTTTTCAATGAGCAGGGGGAGAAATCCCAAAAAAAGGCAGTTGAAATTACCCACCTTGCGGTCGCCGTAGGTCGGGCGAAAATTATTCCAGGACGGGCTACGCCTGATTTAGGGCCGGTTTTATAGGCACAGATTAAACCAAAGTTTAACTAGAAGTTTAAACTGAAGTTTTACTGGAGGTTTAAACCTCAGATTTTATTGTTCGCTAAAATGCCGTTGTCAAGATCGTCAGTTCTATCGTCATTTTATTAGTTGGTAGCATAGTGACAAATTGGCGATTGGTGTCATTTTCATTACTGTTACTTTGACCACAGAAAAGTAAACTAAGTTTACTTTTCTGTGCTTTGATTTTCGCGATGAGTGACAAAAGATCTTTAGTTCGACAGTCAAATCAAACTATTGATTGAATTAATTAAAAAGAGTAAAGATGCAATCGAATACAAGAGAAGTGATTCGGTTACTTGGAAGGATAAAGAAAATGCCTGGATTGCACTTGGCAAAGATTTTAATAACGCAAATGATTCTATCAAAAGAACTCCTAAAAATCTAAGATGTAAATAATCATAATGATCAGGTCTCTCTGAATTTTCATGCACGACGAAGTGCTTCTATTATATTTATATCACCATCTTCATCGCTTGATAAAATATCCTCAAAAATATCAGAAATGTCCATTTTCTATAACTTTATCTTCACAGAATATATAATAGTTAATTATTTGTAGGTTAAGTTGAAATTTGAAGTTTGCATTGAGTGCAACATCTTTCAAAATACTGCTAATTAATCAACGTAAGCACGCATGAACCTGAGTTTGGCGTTTAAACTTAATATTAGCAGGTAATGGCAGATACAGTTCATCTCAAACTTATAGCAACATGAGGCCCATTGTTTCAATGCAAAGTTAAGCACTTTATCCTACAAATAAATTAGCTAGAAGTTTATAATATGCTTTTATTAAGCATTTTGATATTGCAACTTCATATTCTAAACTTCTAGCTAATTTATTTGTAGGATAAAGTGCTTAACTTTGCATTGAAACAATGGGCCTCATGTTGCTATAAGTTTGAGATGAACTGTATAAAACGTACTTTTTGACAAAACTTCAGATCAAATCTAAGTTAAATGGAACCTATAAAACCGGCCCTTAAAATAATTTGCTAGATTGTTAGAGATAGTTTTCCAATTTTTAAAGCTGTTGTCCACTTATTGCGATATTTTCTATCTTTATGAAAACTGCATTGACACGGATTCTGAAATATATGTACTGATGCACTGAGGCCTGAACATTATCATTTACTCTTACTAATAATTTTAGGACCTTTATTGATGTTTTGAAGTAAACAAATACGAAAAATAACTGTTCAAAATAATTTCTTATTCAACCTTGCATTGTAAGTGACTGCATTTTTTTAAACAGGCACATCTTATAGACAACCCCCAAAGCCGGCTGTCCGGAAGGAGAGTATATACATTTAGTGGAACACTGACATCCATACCTACCGGCATATTACAAATGCCGGGAATGCTTTTCACAATATTTAGTATGTACGTAACAAAATGTAAATATCATTAGTAAATATGAAGGATTGTTTTAAAATTATCATATTTACTCTCCCACCAAGTAATTCTTAGCTAACATTGAATTCACTGATATCTCTGTAATTTATACAGTATCAATCCAAACACTTACTAGGACATTTGATGACAAAATGATAATTGAAAGGTACATTCGAAAAAATCTTTTGGTGCAGAATATTTCAATGTAAAAAAATTGTTATTGATTTTTCATATAAGTAAGTATATAATTTTACACTATTTTGTTTGCGGTGTACTTCCCAGTGAGAGTAAGGAGTTTCACTTTAACACCCTAGCAACAGCGGTAATTACGGTACGGTTGATCGGGCGCCAGTTTCTAATCAAGTGGAGGAAAGTTCCCACTACCTTTAAAGCTAGTGAAGCAGGGCTTAAGTAACTACAGTGGAGAAACGAAAATGCACAGTGGGCTAAAAGAGAAAATTAGACTATTTCACACATACAACAGTAAAATGCATAACAAGGATTACAACAGCTTTTATTACTACCAAGGTTTCTTATGTTATATCTAATATTAATAAAATCCTTATTACAATGGCGGAAACTGGAACCTAAGGCAACTTTTAGTAAGTAAGTAAGTAAGTAAACATTTATTTCCCTACATTATTACAACGTGTAAAGTGATAACAATCTGAGCTTATAGTGTAATAATAAAAACCTACTTAGAGGTCCAGGGAAAAGTAAAGTTAGGCTTCGGCAAGCGAAAGCAAAACAGCACTATGACGTCAGCTATGATCTAGTGACATGAACAAATGATTAATGGAGCGGTGTGACAGGAAACGGTGGATTAGCAGAGCAAGCGATGAAATCGACGACGTTACAGACAGTGCCTGGATACCAGGAATGAGGAAACAAAACAACAATTATTCACAACGCAAGTTACTAACTTTAGATTTAAGAACTTGGTTAATACGCGGTACCATTTAAACTGAAAGAAGATGGTTAGACCACGACATGCTTTCTAGTTCATCTGGTTGAAACAACTTGTCTCAGTTTACCCAGTTGTCACATCCATGCCAGATGTGGTTCCTCACCGTCGGAATGAAGCAAAAGCTGAACAGGTCAAAAAATGATTAGTACAGGATCCTAGTATCAGCTAACTTGCTACTTTTATTCCTCACTTTTCCTCGGCACGTCTGTCTTCGACAGTCACAACTTGAGAACTGTCTCGGCGAATTCGCGGCTCGGGCGACTGTTAGCACAAATTAACTGGTTGTAGAGTGGGAGAACTCAGGAACCTCTGGAATATTTCTCGGGACTGACTCTACACTTGGGCTTCAACTGCCGACTATCCTGAATCCAACGGTGCTCGAATGGAAGAAATGGCCAAAAGCGATGGGTAGTTGCAAGTTCCATCACGACACGCTTGGGCTTAAACAATTTCTCTAAGCCGATTTTGATTGATTTAGTTTAACCTACACTGGTGGCTGACGTCACAGCTGCGGAATATCTGCTGCCCATATCTGTTCATTCGAGCGGCTTGGACTGAATTTATATTTGTTTGAATGCAAGCTAGTCTTCGAAGTGATTACTGCGCGTGGCGGATAGGTGTTTACTACTCTGCGGCATTGATACCTTGACGGTCTGCCCGGCGCATAATTATTATTCGGAAAATATGCAAATAACTAATCATAGCCTATGGTTTTACAAGATAAATGATAAAAAAAAGAAACACGTGTACAAAAATTTGCTTCGTTGTGTTTTTACCCTCAATTCTTTTTAAACAAGGGCGGCTTGTTTATTTTAGAAGTTATAAGGCTGTCCTTCAGGATACCACTGTGGTATCCCATAAAACTCTACCTCTAGTAAACCTCAGTCTATATCCATTCCAAATCCAATAAACCTACTAGATGTTGGTAATTGAACCCTCTTACCTAGAGTTTCTTGCTCGAGAACAGGAGTAAATTTAAAAGAATGGCTTTAAATTCGAATAAACGTTCATCCCTTTCGATTATTTGAAAGGGACCGGTTTTTTTGTTCGTGCTATCGAAGTTCTGAGAAAATTAAACGTTCTCATTACACTTTATTTTATCTTCTTAATTTTACTTTGGACCACGAAAGAGCAATGGCAGTTCGATACATTAGACATACAACTTTAATAAAGCGTAGGAGCACACAATTTATACGTTAATTAAATACAAGAACCACGCAAATCGAAATCTGAGGAAGCATACGGAATTCCGCAATTTCCATGTTGTCCAGGCAATCTCAAATTTCAAAGCTATTCTAATCTATATAGGGTGTCTCAGAACTGGACGATCATGGGATGAGGCGAAAGGGGAAGTCATTTCCGATCGAAATAGCGATATATGTGGTCATCCAATGTTTATGGTTCAAAAGTTATTTCAGTTTTTGAATTTTCCCATGAAATCAATGCTAAAAAAATAGTTAAAAAAAAATATATGTGGTGTTTGGTTGTTTGGCTTGTTTCTGATGGGTTTTAAGTGGATGCACCTTTTCCTGAACACTTTTATCTGCAAAATAATCGAAACGTTCGAGTTCTTTTTTAAATTCCTGGCAATTGTTATGTATTAAGTTATATAAAAAAATTTAGCGTGGTAATCCAGCCTGCTTTCCAGTGTGACCGGAGTAAATCCACTTAAAAGATCTGACTATGGTAAACCAACTGATGGGTAGATATACTCCGTCACTCTTGAACCATAGTAATTTTACAAATAGCCTTTGCACTTGTTCTGAGTTATTAATATGTGAGTCAGAGCTGGGCAAATACTTTGAAAAAGTATTTAAATATTAAATACTAAATACTTTCAAAAAATTGAGAGTATTTAAATATTAAGTATTTTCAAAAGATAAGAGTATTTAAATAATAAATAACAAAAGTAATTAAGTAGTTTAAACTTAGTATTTAAATACTTTCTGAATATTTAAATATTTTGATAACACGGAAATATTTTGAAGCATAGTTAAGGGTAAAAATAGCCTTTAATGACTGAACTTCGCCAAATTGTATTTTCTATTTTTGTAGAAATCAATAAAGTCTTATTATTATCATTATTATTATTATATTAAAGACTATTTGACTATTTGAAGTGTCATGAACTTCTACGACACTATTTTAATACCTCTATACTTAATCAGTTCTAGTTGGGTATTGGACTTTTATTTTTCCGTGCGTCTTCTGCAAATACCCAAATAAAGCACAGAGACTATGGCACTAGTTCAACTGTTGTCTGTCACAATAACAAAACATATACATTAATATAGTTAACACTTACTGTCTATGTCTGCTCTCAACCAACTTTCTGGGAATTAAGACGTGAATGACTCAAGACTGAATGATGCAGTGTATTTGTTAACTACATAGTATATTACGTCTTGATTTTTGACGAGTATCTGCCTGGCTCCCTGGTGTATTTGATTATATTCGTTGTATTTATTTAAATACTTTTTGAGATTCAAATACTTAGAGAGGGTATTCAAATATTTCTGAAAGTATTTAAATACTGTCAGAAAAGAATTTAAGTACTTTTTAGAAATATTTAAATACTTCCCAGTTATTTAAATAGTTTAAGTATTTATAAATACCTTTAGGATCATTTCACAAATACTAAGTAGTCAATATTTCAGATAAAATATTTGCAAGTATAAGTACAAATACTTGCTGCAAGAAGTATTTAAATACTCGGTATTTAAATACTTTCTAGTATTTAAATACTTATGAGGTATTTGTAAGTACATATTTGCCCAGCTCTGATGTGAGTCATACAATAAAGGTTCTAGACGAGCAATGTGTATTCAAATTAGGACCGGATCTTTAAAGTATCAGTATTAGTCAACTTTATGCTTGCTCTAAACAGAAATTCCAAAATCTTAAATGTTTCTAAGTTTATGTTATTTATATAAGGTTGTAGGTACAAAGGAAAGTTCTGTAACAAAAATTACACCTTGAAGTCTCTGATCTTTGAAAAACCACGTTATCTATGCAATAATTAAATTTAGTAGGTGCTAAATTGGTTATGTATACTTAAGTTATATTTGAAAATATTTAAAGTAATCTTATTTTGAAAAAACAAATTGATTATGCTGGAGAGTCTACTGGAGAGAAAGTTTAAGGTCGTCAGCATATAATAGGCAACTAGAATAACTTCCACAATATCATTTATAAATAGGTTAAAAAGCAAAGGCCCAAAAATTGATCCTTGCGGAACGCCAGATGCTGCCAAGTATTGACGGATCTAAATCCACTTAAACTACATATTATTTTCTGCCTAGAAGATTGAAAAAAAACATAGTGGATAAGCTAAGTGTACATGTTTTAAAAGTACGAATTTACTACTTTATAGTTTTTTAGTCCAAAGTTAAGACCATTTTTGCTATAATATTTTCCCCATTATTAATTGTGCATTATGACAGTTTTGTCCGTAATGATATGTAAAATATGTTTAACTGTACTCCATAGTTTAAATGCGTAATATATTTGTGTTTTGCACAACAAATAAATCAGAAAACGGATTTCGTTAATCTCAATTAAATCTGTTTTACAATTAATCTCACTATATATGAACGTGCATGCTGTACTCGAAATTCATTCCCACAGGTAATAAATACACTCCCATGCATAATATAGTCCCAAAAACGTTGTAATCTTTGTATTATTTAAAAATGTGAGAATATTTATCAAATATTTTATAGTAATAGGTTTATTTCCACGGAAAGCGCTTTTATTAAAATTTTATTTAAATTATAAACCAACAGTTAAGCCAGAATAAATTGATTCATTTTAATCTGCATTATAAAATTTGGTAGGTAGTTTTTGATTAATGAATTTAAATCCTTCAAATTTCCCACCGCGCGCAAGCTTATATAGTCTCGAAATGTAAAGAAAAATGAAATTAGTAATGAAGTAAAAACCAATTAAATATATTTTTGCGAAAACGGGGTTCTTAAATTAACACTTTAAATTAAATTATCTACCGAACTAATTACTAACCAATTAACTTGCTAATTTTAACCAATTAAAATTCAAAACACTTTTCCAAGATGTGTAATACGATTAAATTTCGAGTTTATAATTTTTATAAATAGCTAAATACTGCAGTAGAAAACCAAATTGAGATTAATATTAAAACTTTTTAGACATAAACAGATCGAAGCCAGACCGTTTAACTGATTCGAAGGAGCCATAAGCGGAGTTGTATAGAAATTGATAGCTTTTATTTCGACATGTCGACGTAAAAGTTGAACGCTTTGGTTCGAGGGAGTGTTCCTAATATACTAAGAGTATTATAAATTGTGTTATAATAAATGAACAAAGTCGAATAATATATCAAGCAAACTTTTGATATACCTACTGTATTGTGTTTAACTAATTACTTGTTTTTTCTGTTTTTCTTTCAAGTGATCTCTGTCACATGTATTCTAAAAATAATGACCGTGGAATCTACAAAGTAATACAATTATCCAATTTCTGAAACATCAGCAAAATACATTATTTTTATATTTTTTTTACATCATATGTTGCACAGTGGACGTTCTTCTCCTCTGAGTAGATGGAATGAGATTAAATAAGTATGTAACTTACCTTTTTCACTACAATTAATATAGACAAAAAACAAAGCTATTTAAAGAAAGCCCCGCGTTGTAGCCAAATTATATTGCCCTATCTATAGGGGTTATTAAAATGAATAAAGAAATAAATAAAAATACGAAATTAACAATAAACTTATTTATTAATAATTTGGTAGGGCAAATGAGAACAAATCGGGTTATGGGCAAATAAATTTGTGCTAACGAATAAGAAAAGTGACACAACTAACGATTTCGACACCCAAAAGTCTCTTTTTAAAAAATTATTAAATTCAAAAATTTATTTTTTTATAAAAATGTTTTAAGTACAATGTATGTATTTAATCTAAGAAAGCTAGTTACAGACTGAATCTAAAACAATGCAAAATAGGAAAGAAGGCACAGCGCCTTATCTTCTAAGTATCAGGTTACAACTGCTGATGCTGGGAAACATAGTCGTCCCCTTATAATTTAAATGGGGGGTCGATACATAATTCCTCCCCTCGAAGATTCAACTACGAAGTGCAGCGAGGAAGTTGAACGTTTGGTGGGATGGCTTCTGGTCGATCTCCCTCGATGTCTTCATTATGTTTACTTCGTCTGGCTAATATACATTTTTTATATGAAAAATATGAGATGATTAAAATAACCATAACATAGAGGAGTACTGTCCATGTACTGGGAATATTGGAGATTCCAATTTCGTCATAAGATATTTGGGGTTGATTTTCAATTATTTGTTTTTGAATATCCTGTAGTTCGTCTAGGTTGATATTCTCTAAGTGGATGGTAAAGTTTTGGTTTGGTGTAGGATTTTCCTCTTGGTCTAGTTCTGGGAAAAATATCGGCTCGTTTTGATTTATGGCTTGCTGTTTATTGCTGATCTTCTCTCGGGTGCTAATTATTTCGCACCCTATTGGGATGTTGATTAAATAGGTACCAATTAACTTTTGGACCTCTTCTTGTTGTTTACATTTCATGGTGATTGCCTGCTTGCTGGGAAATATACCAATCCATTGTGTCGATTCTTCTAGTTGTTTGATTACGGCTCTTGTAGTTTTGATCTGGGTTCTTTGACAGCTTGCGGTGTTCTTCATATCCAGGAGTTGTATTTCACAAGGGCTGTCTTCGTCGATTTCTTTTATGTCAAGTTTCTTACAAGCATAATATTGTGGTGCCATTTTGGTGCATATGTCACTTTCGAATGTAAAGTACAATTTGTCTTTTAGCAAATATCTATTATTTGGAATTATTGCCTTGAATTGACTCTGACTATACACAGGAATTGGGTACAGGTGATAATAATTAAAGGTTTCAGGGTACATGATTGGTAAACGAAGTAAGTAGGTGATTTTATTATTAAGGATATAACATTCAATTTCTATTAATTTTTCTATTAGTAGGGTATTTTCTAGTGTTATTTCAAAGGGCAATTGTCCCGGTTGTATATTTTTTTCCAATTTTAATAGTTCTTTGAACAGATCGACAGTTTTTATTATACTTGGGTGCATGATATTTAATCTGGTGAACGTAATTGAATTTTCTATATCTTGGAGAATAGAGTTAATTATTTCATACATATTTATAATTTGATTTAAAATGTCTTTCATGAAGTTAGTAGTTTTGCGTTTTAAGTCTCGTTCAGCAATGGCGGCAATCCGTTCGATTTCTGATTGTAATACTTTTTCATTATGAGATATTTGTTGAATGGTTAAATTAAATTTATTAATTATGTCTATAGAGATTGAGTTTTGTTTTGTAATGCTTGCAGCCAATTTATTTTGATTATTTTGAATTTGCCTAATGAGATTGTCATACCGTTCTCCGTCGGTGGCATCCAAATTACCAGATATTGATTTAAAAATAGAACCTAGACCGTTTATTAAACCTCTTTTGGTTCTTTGGGGATGCGGAAGAATTTCTTTTAACTTGATTTCGACCTTTTCTTCCGTCAACTTTAATATTTTAACATAGTTTGATGTATCTTGGGAGTAATTTTTATTCAAATTAATGCTATGCATAAGATTTTCTGATTGTTCATGTAGCTTATTAATTTCGGTGATAATTGGGTTTAAATCATAGTAATGGATCAAGGTGTGACTATATTCTTGTACCTTTGCCAGTCCTAGTTTAAGTGGTATTAATCCGGGGTTGTTTTCTAAGCTTTTGATTGTTATTCTCTCTTGTAATCCGAGTACAAGGGGAAATCTGAAATATAACAGTTTAGTTATTTAAAATCGTAAGTTTTCTTTAGTGGTCTTTTTAAGTTATCCATGTGGATTTTGTTTTCGGTCGATACGGTTTTTTGAATTTTTGTCTACCGTTTTTATTACCGTTGGTTTATGAAATTTATTCGCGGTCTTTTGCCTTTTATGTTTTTTAATATAAGTGGTTGATTTAGACTGAAATAATTTTGGATCATCGCGATTTTGATTTAGTTTCTCTATAGTTTTTTCTTTATTTTCTATAAGGTTTTCATTTATTTTTGAGTACATTAATTTAGTCCTTTCTTTATGTTCGTTAATATAATCGTTAACGAGTATCTTTTCAATGTCCATATCGAATGGATTTTCATTATTTATGTGTCCTTTAATGATGTCTATTGGTTTTAACTTTGTTGTCGAATGAATCGAGTGGTTATACGCTAGTATTGCATAAATCATTTTCATGTGTACTGGAGTTTTTAAAAATCCTCTAGTATTTAGTAACCGTACATGCTCTATTAATGTTGAGTGTAATCTCTCTATGGGACCATTAGATTGAGGGTGATTGGGTGAACAAAAATGCAATTTTATTTTGTGCAAATTAAGAAGTTCGGTAATAACTGAATTTTTAAATTCTGAACCGTTATCAACGATAATTTGTTTTGGAACGCCATGATGGGAGAAAAATGTTATTAAATTGTTTACGATTTCGGTAGAACATAGTGACATTAATTTGTATGCCTGCGCATATTTCGAAAATGTATCTATGATAGTCAAAAATTTGGTTTGTTCTAAGGTAAAAGCGTCTATATGAATAATTTCAAAAGGTTGAACCGGGGTTGGTGTAATATTCATTTTCATTCTTACGGGATGCCTTTCGTATTTTCCTTGTTGACAAATTTCACAGTCGTTTATATATGTTTGAATTGAATTTTTCATTTCGGGCCAATAATATCGCTTCCTGATTTGTTGCTCGGTTTCATTTATACCACGATGGTTGCTTTTGCTTTCGTGATAATTTTTTATTATTTCCTGAACATCGTCCTTATTACTGACATCGATTAATTTTAGTTTACAATTTTTTAATTTTAGGTACGGCCATTTAAAATTTTTACGTATAACTTCACAAAATGGTTCATACATATCAGGGTCTTCAAAATATAAATGATAAGGTGTTTTTGGCACTACATAGTTTTTGAAAAAGTTGATTATATCTTGCTCGAATTGATTTTGAGATATTTGACAATCTAGGCGTTGCTTTTTATTGAATAATATCGTCAGTTTTGGTCTGGCAGGGGAATGTAGAACCGATTTAATAATTATTTGATTTTGTCCGTAATTAACGGGTGTTTCCACGATGGGAATTTCTGCTATGGGATGGTGCTCGGCATTTGTGTGTACAGTAATATTATCATTATCGTTATCGTCCTCGGGGTTATCAGTCTCTAATCTGTGTTCATCTGGTAGTACCCGAGTGGAAATATTGTCGATTTCCGGATCTGGAGGTTCCGCGGGTTCTGGGGATTCCGAGGGTTGAGCTGAAGTGCTAGCGCCGATTTGCTCATTAAACTTGTCAATATATTCAAATATATCACTCGTCTCTTTTGCGTGTAATTCTATGCGGGATAACGCGTCTGCGTTCGTATTTAATTTACCCTTTTTATATATGATATTGTAGTCGAATTCTTCCAACTTGAAACGCCATCTTATTAATTTAGAATTTGGCTCTTTTAACGAGAATAGCCACTGTAGGGGTTTATGGTCAGTTATTATGTTAAATTTCCGTCCAAAAAGGTATGGCCGGAAGTATTTAGTAGCCCAAACGATAGCCAAAAGTTCCCTTTCTATCACGCTATAATTTTGTTCGGAATCATTCAAAGTTCGAGACGCGTACGCGACGGGTAAGTCTTTCCCAATTTGGCCCTGGGACAAAATGGCGCCAACGGCCACATTGCTCGCATCAGTGGTTAAATTGAACGGTTTTGTGAAATCGGGGTATTGCAGGATAGGCTCGTTAATCAACAAATTTTTACAAACTTCAAAACAAGATAAGAATTCTTCGTCGTGGGTGATTTTTGCATTTTTCTTTAAGCATTTCGTCATCGGTTTGGTAATTTTGGCGAAATTATTTATAAATCTCCTATAATAACCCAATAGTCCCAAAAAGCCTTTAATTTGTTTAGTTGTCTTAGGGACTGGGTAATTTTTTATAGCTTTTATTTTATCCGGGTTTGGCTTAACCCCGTTCGGTGTAACAATGTGGCCTAGGTAGGCCACTTCCTTGCGTAAAAATTCTGACTTGTCTAACTGAATTTTGAAATTTGATTGTCTAAGTCTATCAAAAACTGATCTTAACCTTTCTATATGTTCCTGAAGTGACGTAGAAAAAATTATTATGTCATCTAAGTAAACTAAGCATTTTTCGTTTTGTATACCACGAAGAATATTGTCCATAATTCGTTGAAACGTCGCGGGCGCGTTTTTTAGGCCAAAAGGCATTCTTAAATACTCGTAATGCCCGTTTTCTGTGTTAAAAGCTGTTTTGGCTATGTCGCTTTCGTCCATCTCTATCTGATGAAAACCACTAGCCAAATCCAAGGTGGTAAAGTATTGACATTTACCTAACTTGTCCAATAAATCGGTAATATTGGGAAGTGGGTATCTGTCGTCGACCGTCTTTTCATTCAGTTTGCGGTAGTCCACCACTACACGCCACTTCTGTATTCCCGAAGCATCGGGTTTTTTGGGCACCACCCAAATAGGTGATGACCACGGTGAATTGCTAGGCCTTATTATATTTTGATCTAACATTTTTTTCATTTGGTTTTCTACTTCCTTTTTGTGGATGAACGGGTAACGATATGTTTTCGTATATATCGGTACTTCGTCCGTCGTATTAATTTTATGTTTAATTTGATTAGAAAAAGTTAATTTAGTGTTTTCTTGATAGAAAATGTCTGAATATTCTTTACATAAATTTTCAATTTTACTTTTTTCTTCCGGGTTTAGATGGTCGGTACGAATGTTAGATAGGCTTAAGTATGATTTTGGTGTTTCATCAAAATTGTTTAAGTTTATTTCATGAATTGATTTTTTTTCGAATCTCTCAACTACTATAGGTTCGGAAAAGTCTAGAGTGATGGGATTGACCGTATTATTTAATATTGTAGTAATAGCTTCGCCATTGTTGGCGGTGGCTAAACATTCTGGTATCTCACAATTGTGAATTTTTTGATAAGGAATTATTATTTCTCCATTTTCTAGAGACGTTTTTATTTTTATTACTTGTTCGCTGCGAGGTGCGATTGATATTAAATTTAATTCGTTTTTTGTTTTATAGTAAGATAAGGTAATTTTTGTATACGGCGTTATCAATAATCCTTTGTCGAAGTTTAAGCTAGCCTGAAGTATTTTTAAATTATCCAATCCGATTAATCCGTGAAAACTATTATGAAATCTAAATAAAAAGAATTTTAATCTTGTTGGTTGTGGTAAATTAAATAGTTTTGAAGATGGTATTAATGCACTTTCTTTGTGAGCGGATTTTTGAAAAACGGTAGAGACTATAAATGGATCATTTTGAATACAGTTAGGGTATAATTTATGAGCAAGATTAGGGTCGATAAATGATTTCGTTGAACCCGAGTCGATTAAAAATTTTAGGTTATGTTCAGGTAGTATAATATAGGGTAATTCATTAGAATTGGTGGCATTGATTGAGATAATTTCAGGGTTTACGTTTGATCGTCGACCGGTGGGTCTTGCTGAAAATTTACATTTTCTTGCTGAAGATTTATATTATCTTGCTGAAAATTTATATTATCTTGCTGAAAATTTATATTATCTTGCTGAAAATTAATATTATCTTGGTAATATGCCTCGTTTACGTCTCCGTAAGTTTCAGGAAGGTTTTGGTTGTCGTACTCGTAAACACCGCTAGAGGTTGGTTCAATTTCGTTTACTTCAGTGTTATGAAGTTCATGGGAAGCGAAATTTCTTTGAGGGGGGCGATATTGGTTTGAGGTCGATGGTCCCGGTTGAGGTCGGAAATTATTCGAAGTTTGCCTCGTTGATATACTCATAGGAGTGGGGTTAGGCAGATTTTTGTATGGATTTGGCCTGAAAACGTTTTGGTTTTGGTTCCTGAATATTTGCGAATTTGTGAAAAATCTCTGCTGTGGATTGTTCACTCTAGGGTGAAATTGAATCGGTTGAGATGGGAAACTATTTTGTTGACGAAATTGATTACTCTGAGTTTGATAATTGAATGAGGGCATTTGGCCATTGAAAGGGTTTCTGGGGAAGTGGTTCATTGGTCTGCTGAAATTATTTACTGGTCTATTAAAGTTATGCATTGAATTTTGTTGATGAATGGTTGGGAATATTGGTCTTGGTTGTACAGGAGCCTGTTGTACGAAATTTTTGTTAGTCAAATTTTGATAATAGTGCGTATTATCTTCTTGAGTAATAAATTGCATTGCCTCTTTCATGTCTTTGGGGCGCATGCAACGAATAGTTGTGCCTAGAGGTTCTTTTAGCCCTGACAAGAATGTTTTTAGAGTAAGATTGTTATAGAGAGCTCGTTTTAATACTTTGGCTTCTGCTTCTTTTTCATGAATGTCTACATATGAACATATTAAATTTAATAATTGTAAGCAACGGTCGTAAAATTGTTGCGGTTTTTCGCTTGGAAGCTGTTTTAGCAAAACTAAATCTCTATTTAGACAAGCTTCGTCGCGTTGATCTGCAAAGTTTCTATATAAAGTGTCTTTTAGTTCTTGCCAAGTAGTAACACTCTGTATATTAACAACTAATTTAGCGTTATCTGTTAATTTGCCTATTAGCGAGTTTAATAAAAACACGTTATGAAAACTATCAGGGTGAGCTGTGTCGTAAAATTCTGATATAATGCTATCACAAATACTTAAATATCTATTTAATTCGTTCGGATTTCCGTCAAATTGCGGAACGCATTTTAAATACTCTGGTTTGAACTGAGTCATTTTCGTATTATTTAAGGTTAAATTAACTTCTAAATTACTTATTTCACTAGAATATTGAATGTTATTTTCTGGTTTATGTGAGGAACTAGAAGGCAAAAGAGAATTGTTATCTTCTACGTCTGAGTCAGTTAAAGGTGATAAGCTTAAGTTTTCAAAAAGTTTTTCGAGTGACATCAAACTGTACTTACATTAATATTATTGTGACTTTGAGCATCGTTTTTCACTAACTATAAGGAGCCCTCAAATGGATGAGCGATTTTGTCTTCTCCAAATTACGAGTTCCTTGCAGAATGGGACGATGTAGTTCCAATTCTCGTGAATTATTGTTGAAAGAGTCTTGCACAGGTTTGCGATAAACTGGGTTTCCTAATGTTCGAGGAGCCACTCTGTTTTAGGCACTTTCGCGAATTTTTCACTTTTTTGTCCGATAATCGATTAATCGTTGAAACGAAAATTATCTGTTCGATACACGATAATTTCGATAATCCTTAGACCGACTGCGCCACTAACGATTTCGACACCCAAAAGTCTCTTTTTAAAAAATTATTAAATTCAAAAATTTATTTTTTTATAAAAATGTTTTAAGTACAATGTATGTATTTAATCTAAGAAAGCTAGTTACAGACTGAATCTAAAACAATGCAAAATAGGAAAGAAGGCACAGCGCCTTATCTTCTAAGTATCAGGTTACAACTGCTGATGCTGGGAAACATAGTCGTCCCCTTATAATTTAAATGGGGGGTCGATACATAATTCACACCAATAATCAAACAAAGGTATATATGCACAGAGAGACAGACATAATTGTACAAAAACAAATTATATACGTATATAAAAGGTAATAAAATATTAAAAGCAATATATTGGCCAATTCCGCAAGTATTCAAGTGAAAAACAGTTATAAATAAATAATTATTCATTCGCTTACTAAAAGAAAATTCAAAACAAACTGTTTTCGATTGAATAATAAAATATGTATCTAATCATGAATCCAAAAATAGTATAAGAAAGCTTAACTAAAAAGATACAAAATATAGTGTTTGTATTTATACACCAACTATTATTTACATACTTTCTTTAAAGGTAAACAGATACCTATAAGTATTAAGAGATTAAAATGTATCACTCGCGAAGCAAGTCTGTCTGTTTACGCGAAAACGAGGAAGGTAGAAGGTACAGTTTTCATAACATTGTAAGAAAGGTAAATGTACTAAGGCACTGCACTGGAGAATTAATTGTTGAATCGTTAAAACATTTTTATGTATAATTTCACATACACAAGAATATTTTTATATTCTACTTCTTCAAAAGACATAATAAATTAACAAATGTAGAAGGGTTTAGAGAGATTAAACCATTCTAACACTGGAACGTTTACTTTCACCCCTCAAATTCAGGTGAAAAGATCAAAGATATTGACTGTGGGCACGCTCGAGCGAGAGCGGCCGTGAAAGTTATATGCCCGACGCTTTTCTCTATGTTTATAGAGGGAGCAACATTGTGACGTAGCGTAACAATTGAAAGGTACCAATCATTTGTCTAGTTCCCTAAATGCTACCATATATGGAAGTAGACGTCGCGCTATTGCATGACATCGTCCTCTCATAGCGGTTAAAATAAGATTAACAAATATCCGACAGTAGCGGCGGTAATTTATTTTTTAAAGGGTAACAAAATAGGTAATTTATGCACGAAAAATATAAAACAATGTAATTTAAGGGCTTTTATAACTATGGATAAAAAATAAGCATTACAGGCCGATTCTTAGTTGCGTAAGATCATATTTTCTCTTCTGGTTAGTTTGTAAGAGGTTATCCGGTTTTTAACTTGGAGCTTAACAACTTTTAATTTAGATTTCGTTCTCTCCCATTCAATTTGCCATGTCTTATGTATTGTCTCTTCAAATACGGACCTTAAGTCAAAATGTCGAATTGGAGGAATATCATCTATGTTTTCTTTGTCCTCTGCTTAACGCGCAGCTTTGTTCGCTAATTCATTTCCATTTATTTCAATGTGACTAGGCAACCAAATCAATTTTTTTAATTAATTGATGCTAAACAAGACAGCAGTGAAAGGATCATTTGTACCAAAGGGTCTTTTGAAAAGTTGTTACATATGGCTTGAAGAAGGCTAAGAAAATCACGTTTATAAGTATTAAACAATGCTCTGAATGTTCAGAAAATCGTAATGCTTTTAGTTTTTATTACCATACTATATACCTCGTTTCTTGAATTACACATCAAATCACTTCATCAATCAATTTCAGGTAATGTTAACGTCCATGATCACCATTCGTATACGATTAAGGAATATACGTCAGGTAGTACTAATTCTAATCCATCTCCAACTCCGTTAAATCTAATTCCTCCTGGTCTAGTTATAGTTGCTTGTGACTCGTAGGCTTCCACTAATTCGTTGTAAAACAGACAAGAGTGAACACGTTGTTTTGATAAAGCTCATATATTCTCTATTTGCTTTAATAGTGTTACATGTTCTACCCCCGAGACATCTATGAGAATTCTCTCAGAGTTCCATGTAGAAGTAGCAGAGATCAATTAAGTTAGTTAGTTCGGCAATCATCTCAGAGTTGGCGCGCGGTGCTAACATCTACTGAAACCTTGTGGAGAGGTGTAAAAAGATCCAGAACTACTTACTTAGGCAAGGGCGGAGGGAAATAAATTTATTTTTTAAATTTTCGATTTGTTTGTTTTGACTTACATTTATTAACTAAAATCTGTTTCCAATATTTTCCAAAAAAAAAAATAATAATAATAATTATAGACCTATGTGCTTGTTCTAATAATATCGTTAATATCTTAATATCTACTTTTACTCGAAGCAAGTGATTACCCCCTCCCCCAAGAAATGTGGCTGGATCAGCCCTTGTACTTAGGACTATATAAACGAATGGAGAAGTCATGGTGGACAGTTTAGTACAGTTTAGATAGTCAGATGGTTCAGTTCAATTAGTGAGAACGGATCAAGGAGTAAACAAAGTAATAAAGGGACTGAAATATTGAATTATAGTGCTCCGTGTAAAAATAGAGAAGTAATTAATTGTTGTAATTAGTACTTAAGTTAATAAATTAGTGTTTAGTGTTACCCTGGTATTATAATTTGCGAATCCACGATACAGGGTGTAAATGTTATGGAACCTCCCAGAATCGACCTAAGTCGAAACCAAAATGAAGTTTCGACTTAGGCAAAAGTTTCATTTAAGTACATTTTTAAGAGAATATATTCTGATCCAGGATATGAGAGTGAAAGTATATGGTAGTCATGGAAAAATGAGTGAGTCACATACGCATACTTACTTTTTAAAAGTACGCCAAAAAGGTACTTTGTAGGGATGCACCGGGTAGTTGTTTTTATAAACGCCGGGTACCGGGTTTAACCTGAAATTTACGGGTACCGGGTATCACTAGGCCGCCCACTGAACAAGATATTACTTTAATATAACTTCAACGTTGCCAGAAAGTATTTTGTTATACTATTAAATGTTATTTAATGTAACCAATATTACTTAAATATTTGTTTAATATTTCGAAATGCAACATTTCTTAGTTACGTTGTTGTAATATAAATATCATATTGCAAGAGAACATTAAAAATGTTACTTCCATTTAACATTGCATAACATTACGGATACATTCTTTGTTTGCTGGGCGGGTACCGGGTGCCGGGCATTGACCGGGTACCGGGTACCGGGTATTCACCGAGGAATCGTATTATGCAAAAAGTGGCATAACCTAACTTTATTGGTCAAATCTGCAGTTGACAGGTTGACACACATCGCCGGTGATTAGTGATAACTAGTTTTAATTTATTTCTGACATTGCAAATAGTATTATAGTTATTAATTATATAAGGGGATTAACAAGTCTTTAATCTATGAGAAAAAATGAGCACTCGAGGCGCAGCCGAGAGTCACATTTTTTCGAGTAGATTGAAAGGCTGTTAATCCCCGAATGTAATTCAACGTTTTATCCACGGCCACGGCCAAATTAGGAGCGTGAAAGCCGTATGAAAGCAGATGAAAAAATCTGATTTTGGAAAACGTCAGATTTGACAAGTTTATTTCGACTAAGAATCTTTTGATTTTGAGCAAGAAAGATAGAAGGTCTTTGAATAGTTTCTATGACATGAGTTTGTTAATACCAGTCAAAATGACATGAAGATCGTTCTTGATATAAATGTTAATGTTAATATTAATAATAATTTTAAATACAATTCTATAAAATCGAAGCATGGCATTATGAATTCTAATCTACTAGTGTATTAAAGGGCCTTTAATCCACGGAAAATAGAAATATTATACCTTCCTAATATAGTGGTCGTGGATAAAATAATAAACAATGAGTGTTAAATAGAGAAGTGTAGTTTGGGATAATTACGAACTATCTGAAGATGGCAACACTAAGGCAACGTCTTTTATGTAAGAGAAAAATTTTTCGAGGTGGTACAGGAAAGTGTGCGTCAACCTCATTTTATAATAAAATACTTACGCCTTGTTCATGCAGTGAAATACAGTGAATACTTTGAGATTGATTTTTTATAAACCGTTTATTAGATTTTTGTTTCGTTTTGTAGGTTAATTCTTCTGGAATAGAGAAACATGCCTACTATAAGTGAAACTTATCTTTTCTTTAAATATAGAGCGTAAAATTGTATTTTTTTTTGAAAAATTCAAAACACCCTGTGGGAGTCACCAACAGTAGAATTTTAAAAAATCATTAAAATCGAATAAACGGTGTAGAAACAAATTAACTTCAACTAACAATGCTAAGTTAAAAGTAGTGTAATCATTTTGTTGGATAAATGTTTACCCAACAAGATTATCACATTATTTTACTTCCACATCCAGTGGAAGTATAGTAACGGCAAAAAAATGTTTAAAAATTTTTATTGTTCAAATAGGCTTAGAATGTTATGAAACGTCGAGATTATAAGTTTGAGCGAAAACAAATTTCTGTCTGTCTGTCGGTCTGTAACCTTTTTTGTGCGCACGTTTACTCCGGGACCGTTTAAGATATTGACTTGAAATTTGGTACACATATGTACTTTAATGAGATCTAGAACTATATTGTATATTCATCTTATTCCGTCGAAGGGTTGGGGGGTAAATTGGGCTAAATTTGGGGTAAATAGGTAAATCAAGCAGGTAAGAGTTCAAAAAATTGGTATTTAGTATATACAAGAGAAGCTAAAGTCTCAAAAAAAAATTGGCATTAGCCACCCCCGTTACCACCCCCACCCTATTATTAAAGAGGATGAAAACAAATTGTGATTTAGTGTGTGTACAAGAACCAGAAACCTCAAAATATTTTTTTACTTTATCCCATTAGTTTTCGTTTGGAAGACTTCAGTATCTGAGTTAATCGGGATCTCATGATTCCCTAAGTTTGATACTCAGTGTTCTGGTCGCCTTACGGGAACTTGATAGGGATTTTTTTATGCGATTTCTCCAGAAATCTTTAAGTGCGGGGACCATTATTAGTAGGTAAATACATACAGATCACGTCAAATTCCAATCCCGTCGAAGAGAAATCTTTGATAGGGATTTTTTTATGCAAAAATAACAGAAACCAAAAGGCGTCGAGCTACTTATTACTGTATAAACAGACCAAAATCACGTCAAATTCCAATCCCGTCGGAGAGAAATCTTCGATAGGGATTTTTTTTATTCAAAAATCGCAATAATGTCAAGACGTAAAACCCCTTTTTGTCAGTGTAAAATTGAAACCACGTCTTGAGAGAGCGTCGTTAATGATCTGAGGTAGTGTAGCCTTGACCCATTACTTGTCTATCGAAACATATCTTATCTTGAACCCGCCTGGGAGTGGAAGAACGGGGCAGAACGCGACTGACGCCCTTCTAAATATAAACTGGTGGCGCGTCAATTTGACGACTGGTAGTGTGTTCTTCTACATAAACATGTAACAATAGCAATTGCTATGTTCTACATTTTAAAGGTGTTATTCCCGCGACACAACACACAGAATGCGCGGATTGGTATAAAAAGCATCAACTGCTATTCTTAGCCCTGCATAGTCAATGGATTCTGACTTTCGCAGGCGCGACTTTCTTACAGAACCATAAATAAAACAGCCATAGCCACACATATATAGTTTGAGAAGTGTCTCTCTGTCTTAGCCCCAGTTGTTGTTTGACACACAACGAATAATTTTTGGTTTCTTTTTTACTATTATCTCCAGACGTGAGGTAACCATGTCAACTTCGAATCAAAGAAATTTAAATTTTTGGATTGCCATTTATATTCAAATCAGGTTGGGTTTGTGGACTTGTAAGTCGAGAAAAATGAACACAAGGGGGTTTTAGATGGAGACAATTTAACACCTAAACTATCCGCTCGATCGCTCATAGTATTACTATTTACTTAAAGTGTTTCCTGTATATTTTCTGAACAATTTCCACATATATAACTAGATTGTTCTGGATAACTATATTATTTCGTATTTTTCTATAAATACTTTTGTAAACTATTTATTTTATTAAAGATGACACTGATGTGCCAATAGCACATCCTTACGTAATATAATACACCCACATACTGAATATAATTGCCTCCGTTAGGGAGCCTCACCTCCGTTCCCAACCTTCTTTTTCCCTGTATCTCACAAAATACTCACTGGGATCTTGAAGAAAGTATGTATTATAGTTTGATTTATTTACTGAAGTTTAAATAATTTATAACAAAACTTAGCAAAATTAAATTGAAACTTAAAATAGTCTTGATTTTATTGGCTGATTGCTCTATCTTCTGATTTTAAAAACACACTTTATTAATATAACATTAAGATTTAATTATAGATTCGTCCGTTTTAAATCAAGTAGAAATGTTTATTAAAATTAAGAATTAAAATGTGTCCATCTCGTAAACTCAATACAGGGACATACTGTATATTCACTAACAAAATTGCATATTTGAGCTTCAGATAAACGAAACATTAGAGTGGCCCCGTGAAAAGTCAATTACGTGAAAAAGTTTTTAATTCCATATTTCTTCAAGTTTCAAGTTTAACGTTTCACGTTTCATATTTCTTGTTTCATGTTTCTTGGGGTGCGGGCTTAACTAATGGTAACGATGCGTTCAAATTTGTCCAGCAATAAAGACGTGTTAAAAAAATGAGAAAGTTTTGTGGTCAGAAATTACAGCGGCTGTAGATAAAAAGTTTACCCAGCGACATTCTACTCCGCAGAGGTGTCATATTTAAACCTCTCCGTTATTATTTCATACTTTAAACGAGATCCACATATAGAATTTCTTTATACTTAGAGCATTCTTAACTGTATATCCATTATTAAAATGACTAGCTTCTGGTTCAAAAGTATATCATCTTATCGAATGAAAATCTGTATTTTCTTGGAATGTAACAAGACATGAGGTTAGATCGAAAAGCCCATATTAACTCATTGGCACAAAATATGGCCAGTTATTGCTATGCGCTTAAAATACACAGCCCCGCAAAAAAAGTGGTCTGTCCGGCGGACCAGACCAGTGTATCTTTATGTATTTGGAAGTCAGAATTGTCATATTGGCTCATTTTTCACCCCTAACACCCCAAAAAACACCCTCCCAAGAAATGGCTTGCCCGGCGGATCAGACCAGTGTATCCATATGTATTTTGACCCGCTGAAACTGAATCCGCAGTTAGAATTGTCAGGTTGGCTCATTTTCCACCCCCGACCCCAAAAAAACACCCCCAAAACAAAAAAACTGGTCTGTCCGGCGGACCATACCAGTGAATCCTTGTGTATTTTAACCCACTGAATTCGAATCCGAAGTCAGAATTGCCAGATTGGTTCGTTTTTCACCCCCAACCCCCAGAGAAACACCCCATCCCTCAAAAAATGGGGGAGGGGGTATTTCAGCGGACCATACCAGTGTATCTTTATGTATTTGGACCCGCTGAAACCGAGTCCGAAGTCACCCAGTAAACATTAATGTAACTTTACCTCTCTGAGAGGTAAGATTAATAGAACATTTTTATATAAAATATTTTACATAATTTTACATAGCATATACGTAAAATAATATCATATTTAAGTCAACATATTAACTTAATTACTTATACACAAGTTTACATATTTGCTACATAATTTTACTTAAAAATGTTTACCTACTTCATTTTACGACATCGAAGTCATGGGACGCTCACGCTCACGCAGCACGCCAGTGTAAAATGATGTAAAATCTAACGTTTGTGTTTCTTGATCATTTTTGTGAAAAATTGTGGATGATGTCTTTTAATAACTTTGATGCAGAACTGTGAACCATAAAGCGTTGTGACTTTTTTTAAATATTATTTTATTTGGACGTTTTATTAGTGTAGAGGTTAGGTGCAAACATAAATATGCCCTCTTGTTTGCGAATTTATTGGAGGTGCACCATTTTCCAGTAAATGACCCAAAAGTAAGTTTGTGTTGTACCGTTTTTATAAAGATATTTATTTAAATGAAACGTAATCTTTTTATAGGTTAGAATTATTTCACGGGCAATCGTTATTCTCGACAGACAATAATTATTACATGGATTTTGTTACACAAAAGCTGTATGTTGGTGCTGTTCCCACATTATTAAATTCAACTGAATCCAGCGTAAGAAGTTGTAATTCAAGGAAACTCAGATCTTAATAGTGACCAAAAACTTTTGCGAAGTACTATGCATAGGTATGGTTATTGTTTACCGACATCTTATAGATAGCACCTACTTTGTGTTCGTTATCGTATTGTACATATATAAAATACTTTAGAAAAATTAGATCAGAACCTTAGGACAAAACCATTGCCCCTGTTTAGGGGATAAAAGGGGTGGTAACCAAAAACTGATAAATTTTTTTTTTATATCAGAATCGGTTTCAACATGTTAAAAAACAGGATTAGATGGTTCTGATCAAAAGTTTTTTTTGTTGTCTTGTGATTAATGATATTGCTTGTATCGCCATTAAAAAATTAATTTGATCATTATAAAACTACGAAGAAAACTAGAATTGTCTGAACCTTTATGGTTAATTTTGTTGCAATAAATTAAGACAATTAAGATTTGTCATTATTAAAAATATGCATCTGGTAGAATTAAATCATCTTGGTAAAGGACCTCTCACATTTTCTTATATCAAATGGCTCTCGGTGAATGTAATAGTATAATATAATTTAATATTTACACAAAAAAGCTTAAGAAACAGTAACAAGTTCGAAAATTGAATCGTTGATTGTTTACTTTTCAGTGGCATTAATTAACAATTTGTTTATATGACTGTTAAAGAAACTACCTTTATCATGGGATTCTCACAAGATTGATGCACTCGTCTACAACTTATGCATGAAAAAAGTACTGCTTTACACACTTGTTGCATAAATAAGTAGGTATTTTAAAATTATTTAAAACAATTTTTTGGCAATTATTTAACAAATGCATTTTTTTCACGCTTCACAGCTCCTAATTGGCGTAGAAAACCGCGTTTTTTAAAATTGTTTCTTTTTTGTGATCTTTTGAAGCATTCTAATAATTTTTAATTGTTTAATTCTGAGAAAAAGAATTCTTTATAAAAAATTTAAAATGATTTTAAATAGTTTTAAAAAAATGTGTTAACACCACTGAAGAGTAGGAGAAAAATCTACATTCTAAAACAAATTGTTCTATGATTTGATGCACTTAAACAGTCAACGGTTCAATTTTCGACTTTGTTATTGTTTTTTTGGCGTTGTTATAAACATTCCCACTTGAAATTTGGTGTGATGATTTAATGGGCTTAGGTATTCAGCATATTTTTTTATTACGTTTTGCAAAAAAATCTCTTAATTTTAGAGCGAAATCAAAAAACCAGGATATTCTAAGATCTCTAGAGGCTTTAAAATTAATCAAGAATATAAACGCTGCGTGAAGTCATTCACTCCTAGTTGCATTTTCATTACCCTTTTTTTCGGCAGTTATATGGTGCATACTCTTATGTTGAAATACTCCAATAGTCCCCAAATCATCATCTTTGGCAGATTAGACAAATCTGATTTTAAATAGCTGGGTTTTAACAGTGTAAACTCAACTTTGAGGCAGACTTTCGGATTGAATGACAGCACTTTGAGCACATCAGTTCATGTTTAAAGCAGTATACTTCTGAAACTTATCGGATCGACCTCAAATTTTCCATTCCATTGGAAGCGTGTTTTCGTAAAGTTTTGTTAAAATATATACATTATTATTTAAGCTATCATAAATTGTTTAATAACTTAACAAATTGATCAAAATAATTTGCATCTAGTTTTCTTCGCGATTTAGTAAAGGGATACAAGCTATATAACCAGATTTACTACACTATACAGGGTGCGCCACTTAAAACTCCCCAGACTTGTAACTTTTTTATTTTCGAAGCGATGACCATGTTGGGCACATCAACTTGTAGACATTTTTAAAGCCTTTAAATATCCATACAGAGTGATTAATTTTTTTTTTGAATGGTTAAGAAAGGAAACTTAATTTCTTTGAATATTTTTTTACCTCACCCTGTACATGGACTGTGTTATTGTTTTCTTATAAAGGTTTTAATTAGCTTCAATTTATGTTATTAAAATAAAAAACTTAAAAAACAAAAAATTTGCAATTTCCTACTTAGTACATTTTAATATGTTGGTTTAAAAAAAATATATTTTTTAATTTTTTGTTACTGTTTTATTACACTGAATATTGTTTGTGATATGTCTTTTACACATAAAGCATAAAATTATTATTTACATTCCTTTCAAAGTAATTGAAAAAAAAAATCAGTTTGGAGTATTTTTAATTCCTTTCTCTAAAACCAAAAAAAATTTCAAATATGACGTAATAATATAAACTGAAGCTAATTAAAACCTTTATAAGAAAATATTAACGCAGTTCATGTACAGGGTGACGTAAATAAATATTCAAGGAAATTAAGATTTCTTAACAATTTAAAAAAAAAAAAAATTTTTAAATGCTTTAAAAATATCTACAATTTGATATGCCTTAAAAAATAAGAAAATTACAAGCCTGGGGAGTTTTAAATGGTGCACCCCGTATATGAAATAGACTAATATTTCAATTATTTTCGCAGATTGTGTAACTGATGTTCAAGTAGCAAATGTCAGAGTGACGAAGGCTGACCAAAGAACGAGTACAATCAGAAACGACAAGAGAAATGCTTAACACTTATTGTAGATACTTAGTTAACTTGAATATAGATTAGTTACACAAAAGACACTAGTATTAATCTCTCCTAAATCAACAGTTAATAAAATAAATTAAATGAAATTTGAGCTTTACTAGGAATGCAAGGCAAGGTAGGTAGGTGGGTATACATCATTGGAGAAGAAAAAATATTGTATAGCTGCTTTCTAAAGAACATATAGATAACAACGTCGAGGACAAAGCCTAATGCCTGGTTTACCTACTGGGATATGCAGAGATTAAGATGGAATTGAAACTTTGTTGATACTAATTAACTTAGTTGAAACTGTCATTCAATTCGAGAATCTTTCCTAAGCTAATATATGTTGACAAATCAGACAACCATATCTTGCATTATATACTTTTTATCTCTTTTTGATGTAGCATGTATTTGTTTTATATACCTACCACAATGTTCAAAATAGCACCCTATAGTACTTTTTAAATATTGATACTAGAGAACTGGATTCTTGGAGTTAAATATATGAATATAAATTCCTCATGAATTGTCCAGAAAAATTGATATTCTTTAGGAAATAACTGGAGGAGACATCAACTTTTATTTTTAAGTAGAATACCTCTGAACATTTTTAGAAAGTTAGATAGTTTTATATTTTAAATATAACCATTTTTTACAAAAAAATTTTCATTCAAAATATGAAACTACTCGGCTCTCTAAATAAGGTATTCGACTTAAAAATAAAACTTGGTGTCAACTTCGGTAATTTTCTAAAGAAATATATTTTTCTGTATAACTTATAAGGAACTTTATTCATATATCTAACTTTAAAAATCCAATTGTGTAGTATCAATATTTAAAAAGTGCTGGGATATGCTATTTTGAACATACGGTAGGTAGATAAAATATATACATGCTACATCATAAAGAGATAAAAAGTATATAAGTTACGTAGCGTAAGGTCACTATCAAGTGGTTGAATATACATATATTATGCTACATCATAAAGAGATAAAATTAGTTACGTATGCTTTACATAGCAAGTGGTTGAATATACATATACGCTACGTCATTTGTTCCATACCGTGAGGTCACAGTGTTACCTCTTCACTATGTAAAAATCATATGCACATGTTGCTGACATTTCGCAGAGTATGCACATATGATTATGCGTCACATTTTACATAGCACGTTACTTCTGCGAAACTTAGTTTACGTAGCATTTACGTATATGCTATATATTTATGTTTGCTGGGCAGAATTATAAGATTCGCTCGCTTTTCACCCGTAACATCAAAAAACATCCCCAAAACAAAAAAAAGTAGTCTGTTCGGCCCACAGTAGGAAAAATATGCCCTTTTTTGGACAAAAATCTGCCGACAGTAGAGTTTTCAATCAAATTAAATTAAAAAAATGGCAAATACCCTTAAGATATTGTACTTTGGAGTAGTGCTGGGGGAAAGTGGCTTTGGGTTAACCTAACCTAAAAATCGCAGGTATTACTTCCACATCCAGTGGGAGTATAGAAACGAGAAAAATTTTTAACAGTTTTTTATTGTTCAGATAGGCTTAGAATGTAATGAAAGGTCGAGATTTTAAATTTGAGCAAAAAAATGTCTGTCTGTCTGTAACTTTTTTGTGCGCACGATTCTCTGGAACCGTTTAAGATATTGTCTTGAAATTTGGTACACTTACGTATTTTAACGAGATCTGGAACTAGATTATATTTTCATGTTATTCCGTTGAAGGGTTAGGGGGTAAATTAGAGTAAATGAGTGTAAATCAAGTAGGTAAAAGTCCATAAAATTCGTATTTAGTATATACAAGAGAAGCTAATGTCTCAAAAAAATGTTGGCAATAGCCACCCCCAATACTACCCCCCCCCCCCAATTATAAAAGGGGGTGAAAGAAATTATGATTTAGTATGTGTGCAAGAACCAAAGGCTTCAATTTTTTTTCCTACTTCATCCACACAGGTAAAAATAAGGATAGTTTTTTATCTACATGATTTTATTCCAATGCATTCAGACTAACCTAATTAATAGCTTTAAACCTATTATAACCTATAAGTGAAAAATTATATGTTTTAAATAACAAACATAAACCTAAAAGTTTTAACTCTAATATTATCTGCGAATAGAGAGGTCATGAATATTATTGGGCAGCTGAAGGTCATTTCCGAAGTAATTTTTCGCGCAGAATCTGAATATAGCCTCAGACTTGGCCCATCACGTCAACAATAAAAGTGTGTTTTTTTGGTTTTTTATACTATTAACTTTATTTTGTAACTTTTTAGTCTTAAATAAACATAGAGTTTTACCCATATCAAGGAGCTTATAAAGAAAAAAGTAGTCCGCCATCTTGGCGACAGACGCCATTTTGAATTTTTGATGATGTAATATAGCCTATGTTGCATTGTCACCTGACTAACAGGCGTATACAAAATTTTCAAACCTTTAACTTACCAAGAAGTGGGTATGTGCGTTTTATATGAAACACCCTGTGTATATATAGCAACGCTACATAGCTTATTGTATTTTTCTCGCCAAGCCCTTTCATATGATACCCATATTAAGGAGGTTATGAAGAAGAAAGTAGTTCGCCATTTCGGCGACAGAGGCCATTTTGAATTTTTGATGATGTAATATAACCCAAGTTGCATTGTCACCTGACTTACAGGCGTATACAAAATTTCAAACCTCTAACTTACCAAGAAGTGGGTATGTGCGTTTTATATGAAAAACCCTGTATATATAGCAACGCTATATAGCTTATTGTATTTTAATCGCCAAGCCTTTTCATCTGATACCCATATCAAGGAGGTTATAAAGAAAAAAGTAGTCCGCCACCTTGGCCGCCATTTTGAATTTTTGATGATGTAATTTGGCCTGTGTTGCATTGTCAATTAACTTATGATGCCAATTAACTTATGATGCCATAAAAATGAATGAATTTGGTAAAGTACAATATCATGAAACGTCGAGATTTTAAGTTTGAGAGAAAAAAAAAATTTCTGTCTGTCTGTAATTTTTTTTTGTGCGCACGTTTACTCTGGAACCGTTTGAGATATTCACTTGAAATTTGGTGCACATATGTACTTCAACGAGATCTAGAACTTGATTATATTTTCGTCTTGTTCCGTCAAAGGGTTGGAGGGTAAATTGGGGTTAATTTGGGGTAAATAGGTAAATCAAGCAGGTAAGAATCCATAAAATTGGTATTTAGTATATACAAGAGAAGCTAAGGTCTCAAAACAATTTTTGGCATTAGCCACCCCTATTACTACCCCCACCCCATTATTAAAGGGGATGAGAAAAAAATTGTGATTTAGTGTGTGTACAAGAACCAGAAACCTTAAAATATTTTTTTAATTCATCCACCCCCACTACAACCCCCTATCACCACCCCCACCGCGCTACCGATGAGGGGTATTGTTTTATGGGTTTTTGAGGTAGAGGATTTCAAATATTATATTATTAAAGTTCCATAAACAAGTATTTCCACATACAAAATTTTTTCGTTGTGAGTGACTTGGATAGAAAATCTAGATATGGAAGTGGTGATTCCTTGGGCAGCGGTTTTTTGACTTGTTCAATGCCTACTGGACAATGTACTATTTTTTACAAGAACTAGTATACTGTCAATCTATCTATACCCATTATAGTAAAATAAAACATCAAAAATACGGCTTCAGTGATTGTTGGGGTTGCAATTTTTTTGTGTAAATGCTATAACCGCATGTTATCAGGAAGTTCAAATAAAGTTTGCGCAATCTGGGAGGTGGACATTTTTTGAAAATTAAGTTTTAATTTTGAAAAATGTTCCTTTTTTGTAATATCAAGTTAAAGGCGAAAACATTTTTTTTTTGGCCTTTGACTTAATATAATAAAAAAGGAATTTTTTTTTCAAAATTCCCGAGGATTTGTGAGAATTTGGGTAAGCTTTAATTTAAAAAAAAAATCGTTCATTTCCGACAAGATTTGCGGTCTCTAGCCATTTTTTAACCAATAAACTCAATTTGGGACCACTGTGCAGCGCCTTCTGTAGGTCAGATGCTCAATGACCTACTACATCTCACTGCCCACTACCACCATTACCGGGAAATTTAAACTTTTGAGGCGACGCACTGCCACTGCCAAAGAATTTCTTAAAAATTAAGGAAAAAAGAAGGAATAACCGTGAAAATAATTACCTTATTTTAAGAAATTGATTTATAAAATAAATGATTTGAGAAACGTTCTACAATTAAATGACACTGTATAATAACTTACAACTAGAAATTTGTATAAAACTGATAAGAACGATATAATAGTTCAGGAAAATATACATTTTCTCACAGAGAAAGGATTTTATCCTCAGATCAATAAATCTAACAAGTTACAGAAACTACACAGCTACAAATAGCCATCTTTTTATCACTACATGTATCACAGTTCACTATGCTAGAATTTTATATTTAACAGAAAATAAAAACACTAATCGTAATGAATTCAACGTGTTAAATTTAAAAAATTTATTATGGTAACAAATTTTTATACCAATTTTAAACCCAACAGACATCTGGGATACTACTCACATTGCGGTTACCTTCGGCAGTCGGCACCACAAAAAAGCCATGCTCTTTGTTCTTATCACTTTTTCTTCCGCAATTAGTAATATTGCAGTCCACAACCATTTTATTTTGCTCTACTGGAACCTTGACTTTTTCCAAACTATTTCTTATCAACAATAACTATAATTCTTTTACATTCACTTTGACATATGACCACAACTACTGCCTTTTTAATATTTTTAATACGCACGCACGACGTCAGAGATAAGGTTTGTTAAAAACGTTGCATATCTGCCAATGCAGATAATAGAAGAAGACAAAATGAGACTATACATAAGTTGAAGAGAGATATATTTGCATTGGTGCAGATAGTGCAGGGTTTTTGAACAAACCTAACATTACACCAATGTACTCTATTCTCCTAATGTTCTGTGAGGTCGAAGGACGATGTCCATAGTATAGGACAACCCCTCCATGCCGATAAATATATAGGGAATTTTTAGCCTTGCTGCCTAGGAATCAGCAGATGGCAGATCAGCAGATAAGGAGGAAGACCTTCCTAATTAAGATCCAGGAACAACTATCGACAGGACTGTGTGCATTAGCAGTTCCAACGAATCAGCTATTCTCGAACCCGAAGGATGAAACAAAACCTCTGCTGGCAAACCTAGCCGATGCAAGCCAACTGTACTGTGACCTTCAATATTCCAACTCATTACATAAGTGGTTCTTAATAGGACCCAGTCTCGACCCGGCGCTAAGAAAGACCGTGGAAGAATTCCCCATCGATACTACCTGTTTGGAGAATTTTCAAACAACTTAAATCAGTCAAATGAATAGAAGAAAATTTGAGGGATCAGCAAGTAGGTACTTCGAAAAGTTTTTTAAACTCCTTGAAAGAGAGAGAGGAGGGGGAGAACAAAAAGAGAATTACGATCCGAAGCGAGAAAAAATCAGAAAGAAAACTTATCCACATCAACGTTGGAGGTAAGCACAGAATACTCAGGCTGATTGAAACAGTTTATCTCCAAATGGAAAAATATCTCTAGTAATCCTCTGATTTTGAGTTGGGTCCAAGGTTATAAAATTAACTTTACAAGGGTTCCTAATCAACAAACAATATCAAAGTATAGGACATGCTGAGCTAGCCCAATACCAAAGGGTGACTGATAAACTTCTAAACATTGGCGCCATAGCTGAATGCCGCCATATATGCGGTGAATGTATTTCACCCTATTTCCTACATAGGAAACCTAACGGAGACTTCAGGTTTATATTAAACCTAATGGGGGACTTAATAAATACATCGCACCACCACACTTTAAATTGGAGGATTCTAGGTCAGTTAAGAAGTTAATAATGGAATACACTTTACTTAACAACAATTGATCTAAAAAATGCATACTTCCTTGCCCCATTGACAAGGACCACAGGGAGTTTTTATAACAATAAGCTATTTGAATTTAAATGCTTACCATTCGGTCTGAATACTGCTCCCTACGTGTTTATGAAATTATTGAGGCCAGTGTTAAAACTTTTAAGGATGCTGGGTATAACCTGTGTGGCACACCATATCAATACCTCAGAAACAATTAAAGCTTAAAGCTACCGGCACGGTAGCCCAATTGGTTAAGGCGTATTGAGTGGCAAATATGCTGACCGACTGCCTATCGCGCTCTGGGTTCGACCCCCAGCCCCGATATTGACAACACCGGTGGGTGTGGATGTATGCGTTTTTTCATACGTAACCCCCCTTCCGGACAGCCTTGGCTGTGAATTTGGGGATTGTCTACTACCTGGTGTGTTTATTGACCACCCTAGGCTTTATAATAAATAAATTGGGAAAAAACCGTGTGAATTCCTAAACAGAATTGTGAATTCTTAGGTTTCATTTATAACACCATAGACATGACAATGAGGTTACCACAAGCTAAAGCCCAGACCATCAGATATTTTATTGAGAGTATATAAAAAAAGTCATAGGGCACAATTAGAGAATTTGCAAAACTTATTGGAATGCTGGTTGCAGCATGCCTGCAAAAAGGAGGACTTTTGCTGGTGGTTAAACAACATAGCAAAATCTAAAACAGCAATAAAACCACTTAAATTTGATATAGTTATTTTTTCCGATGCTAGTAAAACTGGCTGGAGGGCTTACACAGATATGGACAAAGGACTCATGGTTTTTGGAGTCACATAGACTCTAAACAGCATATAAACTATCTTAAACTTAAGGCAGTCTTTAATGCAATAAAATGCTTCACATAAGACTTAAGAAGTTTAACTCATTGGCCAGAATTTTGGCAATATTGTGAATTAAAAAATATAAAATTACAAGCATCACCCATTAAATTCAAAGTCTAACCTAAATGCGGATATGAAATCCAGAGTATTATCAATTGACACCGAATATGCCCTTTCACAAGACTGTGTTTTTTTTGTACCAAAGAACGTGCAACGCAAAAATTACTTCTGTTAAAAATGGGAAAATCAAGCAAGAAAAATGAGAAGAGCAACGTTATGAAACTTAAAAAGAAACTAAAACGACTAATAGAGGAGTACGAAAGCAGCTCAAGTAAGTCAAATAGTTTCTTTGCCATAAAATTGGTCAAAATAATTTCACGGATCTTAGAACGGCGTCCAATATGGCGACCATAAAAATTGTATGAATTCTAAAAAAGAACGTTAAATTGAGTTGCCAACTGAGTGATAATATAGGCACACACATGTGTTGCCGCAGTTTAATTACCATGGTTATGTACTCCTCACGCCATCCGCTAAAACTGCCTGTCTTGACTTTTAAACGAGTGGATTTTATGTTCTAATGTGGGTATGTACCGAAGCTAGCCGCCCATTTAATATACTTTTAAAATTTTCAAATTAAAGAGTTGTTATTTGCGAATAGACTAATGTTACGTTATATAATTATTATCCGGGTTTAAAAGTTCAAACATAGATGAACATAGTAACTTCATTACATGCTTTACATAAAACATGACAATTTACATATTTCTACCTTAGACGACAGACCACTCTTGAATGCATCCAGTTGCTGGTTGTTGCTTCACCCTGCTATGCTGCTATGATATGGAGCGTGGCCCATGATGATTACACATGCGGCGTCAATTTAATTTAAAATATTTTTAAACCTTTTTCTAAAACTTCAGAATTTATAATCTCGTAGTATTGCACATCTTCTTCTTATTCTTCTTCTTCTTATTCACAACGTCTTTGCAGACTATTGCGATACCTACATTATTCTAGTTTGCCTCCCTTGCTGTATGTCACGGCTAACAGCATCACGCCGTCCATCGCAGTTGCCTGTATGAGGCACGGCCTCAGCAATGCTTTTTCCTACCAACTCCTTGATGACATCACTCCAACGTTTTGGATGACGTTTTCTTCGTCTTATTGCACATATTACAAAAAAAACTGTTTTAGTGCAGAATAGACAATTTGACGACTTGAGATGTACTAGGTACTTACTATAGAAAAATGTATGCAACCCGACGGACGCCTATGATACATTTCAGTTTTCATTGAAGGATAGTTTATCTGCACCTTTAATTTAATACTCACTCTGTACATTTTATACCGAAGTTAGAGTTTACGTACGTTCCATTACTTACGTACTGTTTCAGCATACAAGGAATTGTAAAGATTCACAATGTTACTCTATTCATTCGTTCTCATTATTCTCTATAAGCAGCTCTATAGTAGTGATTGAGAGTATGCAAGGTTTATCAGAGTGCTATTCTATTTACTTTGAAAACAATGGTCTTTTAATGAAGTATACACTAATCACATTTACATCTCTTCCTTACTTCCGACAACTGTTTCCATTTAATATACTTGTAATGTATAATTTTCAAATGAAAGAGTTGTCATTTGCGTATAATTAAATGCAAATGCAAATTCCGTCGTAAAAATTCTATAAAATAGAATAACTAAATATGTTACCAGATAATACTAGTAATTATTTTAACTTTTACACAGACAAGTAGAAACATATATCCTTCAATTAAGAAAAAGGAAGCATGCACATTATGTACAGTACAAGTGTTACAATGTTCTAATTTTTTAATTTAAACTATTCTGTTCAATGAAATCAAAAATAAATAAAACAAAAGCACTTACCAAAATTGCAGCTACAACAAACTTTAAAACATTTACATACACGTGTTTCGGCATCTATACCTCGTCAGTGTGACTTCTTTTAAGGATAGAATTTTGCAGAGTGGGAGGGAAATATGCGTTTATTTCCGGTTTATTATAAATATTTAAAAAATCAAAAATAAAACAGTTTTAAGATGATACTACGTTTGGTTTTTTAAATATTTATAAATAAATCTAAAATAAACGCATACTTCCCTCTCACTCTGTGAAATTCTATCCTTAAAGCTTAGAATAAACTGAAAAATATCCTAGAAAATACCTCTACAATATTTACCAATGATTTACCTGAACATATACTAATGTTACTATATATATAATTATTATTCAGAAGCTTTTTGTTTCCGAATTATTCTTAATCGTGACTTTTAGAGAATCACTTATTACGCGCTTTGTAATTTACATTTTAAACGAAAATAGTTTTTATATATATAAAAAAATATAATATGTAATTTATAATTACATTTGTAATATTTTTGCTCAACTGGCAAATTGCCGATCTTGCTAAATAGCAATACAAAATCAGTTTAAATATTTTAAATATTTCTGAAAATAAAAAAATATCAACCAAAGATATAGGTACATATAGTATAGTCAATCTGTCATTTGACCTGTGAATAATTCCTACAAGGAACTTTTTGGTTGTATAATGTAGGGGAGGTTGCAACCATCATTAATTAATATTTTCCATTAAAATAACTTTGCCGCTACGACCGCCATGTTGGAAAAATTGTGGTCAGAACAGATTTCTCTTGATTATCTCCTTTCCTGTTGGTTCTTTTTTTTTTAACTATTTAACGTTGGCCTATTTCCGCTACCAAGGCCTATCACCGACGCCAGGAGACGAGTTACCCCCAACCTGGAAATTTTGCCGAACCTCTTCCCTTAAGAAGAGTAGGGATCTTTTACTTGCCTAACATTTAATAGACAAGGGACCGTCTGCTTTACATCCCCTCCGAAGGATGGTATATCCACTACGTAATCCTCGTCTGAAATTACGTAACTTCCGAGTATACACTGATATACAAGCCTCTAGAAGGTGGGACGAGAACGCTGTATTTCCCAAGATGGGTACCCCATCCAAGTACTAACCGCGCTCGACGTTGCTTCAACGAAATATCGACTGATATTCACATTGAAGTCGCCTCTACGCTCGCCCCAGTGTTGGTTCTTAAAATTAAGTTTTACCAATATTGTAGAGAATAAAAAAAAATGTATATTATCTCTGTCCCCATTACTCCTACATAGTAATTAGCTATTATCAATATTGTAGATTATGATATTTCCCAAAACTTTTGTTTAAACAATTTTCTTCTACAGTCAATCGTTTAAAATTTACAGTAACTCGAAGTTTCTTGAATTTTGGAAAAATGTCTGCCCCGTTGTTCCGACGTTATCAGTACTCATTATTGATTTTGTATGATCAATAAAATTGACACAACGCTACTTTTCTATTTTTTAACTTTTTTTTTTAAGTGAATATAATAAATGTTAATACGAAATATGTTATCGGTATAATGTAAATTATGTTTAAATGACCAATTTACAGTTGAAATAAAATATATTTACACAACTATATATAATTTACATGTTAAACAGAAAAAAAATGGTAAAACTTTTTAGGTATTAAAATTATGGGAAAATACATAAACAAATATATATTTTCACAGACTATCTATTTTAGGCATATTACATGCGTTTCATGTATATCTTAATATATAACTTAATGTAATTTAACCCTTTTCATTGAAGGCGAAGCAATAATACATTTAATTTCTCTATTTTCTTCATCTTCATCAATATCAAGTAATGTTAAAGAATTAGCTGATGTGTCATTTCCATTTATAGCACCAACGATATCTGTTTCGAAAATTACATCAATCTCGCTGTTTGTACAGTTTGTACCCTTACACATTTTATAAAAAGTGTTACATTTTAGTCCCAACTTTCGACAACCACACCTCTTAGAAGTACAATTAAATCTTTTCATTAAGTATCTGGGATCAAATCACTTTTCGTCAATATTGGTTCCAAAATGTTTTCTCCATCCCCAATCAAGTGGATCTAAATTGGTACCTAACCACTGTTAGTATGTACGGGAAGCATGTTCACAAGTGGCTACCTCAATGGGAGGTAAGGCACTCAATTCAATGTTTTTCATATTTTTACAAAAAACATCTGCTCTCGTATTATGCTTATTATATGATATACTATATGTATACGACGAAGTGCTGTACAAAAAAGATTTTGAAGAGATTATGCAATTCTTTATATAATATGTCGATTATACATGTAGTATTATTTATGTATATGTATAACTGCATATGTTATTTATTCTTTTGAAATGAGTTTAAAAACTTTTTTTATAAATATTTTTCACGCCAGAAGTTTATAACATCAATATTGAATCATTATATTCATTTTTTTAAGCTAAAAAAAGAATTGTTCTTTCGTCTGTAACTCTTAAACGAAGCATTTTTCGAGACAATGTCAAGAATAAGAAAATGTTCAAAATGGACTTTTTTTTGTTTCTTGATATTTTTCCGAACAATTCTGTAGTAGCTCACTTGCCCCGATTAAGATTCTTAAAGGTTCCTTGATAGAGTAACCAAGGAAAAGAAGAAAAACAAAATAATAATAATTTATATTTATCATGTACATACATAAACAATAATATCAAAGATTATATTGTAACAGATTTTAAATAATATCAATATATACATCTTTAAAAATTCTAAAATATTAATTAAATTAAATGTAAAAACATCGTTTTTAAAAACAAGCTTTTATTATTTAGGTGTACTAAAATGAAAAAAATAAAAATTAAAAAAATTAATTGTCTTAAAAGCTTGTCGCGTGAATAGAAATAAAAAAACTTACTTAAGTACTTACAATCTCTGTCAAAAAAAATTAATGCCTGTATGAATGCCCGTATGAGCTTTCAAGACAATTAATTTTTTTTATTTTTATTTTTTTCGTTTTAGTACACCTAAATAATAAAAACTTGTTTTTAAGAAAGTTTTTTTTACATTTAATTTTATTTGAATTGTAGTCTGTTGCGCCACCTGTCACGTGTAAGGATAGTTGGCATATGTTTCTGGACATCCCAAACTGTACTTAAAAAAATAAAATTGCGGATAAACGACATTTCGTAAAATTACTCTTTTTTCTTCTTTTTGGACTGGCCTATCATGGCAGTCAACGTGTTTAATTTAAATAAATAAAATACCCAATATTTTAAATAAATCTGGCAATGGGATTTCCTCCTCACCCTCCTTGGGCGCTGCCACCTTATTTCACAATTTAAATTTATGGTGGAGGCGCTGGTGGCAAGAACACGACGCGTCGGTCAGTCAATATACTTCAGCCTTCTTATCAAGATCACTGATTATTTTCATTTATTTAATTGTATCTTAACCAAAAAGGAAATAATAGGCCACGTGTCTCTAAATTTACCTGTATTAAATTATGAACAACGGCACTACAGTTTAAATAATAGAACTCCTCCAATAAAACATCATACTTTTAATATAAATATATTTCCTGTGATTTATGAACAACGTTGGGTCTTTGTTAGAATATGCTGCAACCCTTACGTATAAATGATACATCAAACACTGTCTCCAAACTTTAAATTTATAGTCAGGCCATTTATCGCAATGACGAGGATATACGGAGTCCCAACGGGTACGGATTATTCCAATTTACCATAACTAGCTTCGATTATGCAAGGCTGCCTTTTATGTTACATTCTCTATACATGAAGTACACAGTTTTTCTTAATAAGAACTGTATGTAAAAGAATATTGGAATATTTGATTAAATGACCTGGTTTCTTGCCAACCATATCATTTGTAGGTTTAGGAACACAAGAAGTGTAACATATACCATGTGCTTACTTTTCATATTGTTGATACATACAGGATGTCATTAGTTTCATGTAATTTAAAAAAAAAAGGGTAATGGGGACCGATAAGACAAATAACAAACCCATGTGACTTTTCCTCCAGGGCCACTTTGAAAAAAAAACTGACCTAGGTAAAAGATTTAAATGTTAAGCTAGGAGACATTTGACTGCTTTTCTGGGTTAAGGGCGTATACTTCGGAATCATAGAAGTTTCTTACATACTTTTAAAAAGTCATAAAAAAGTGTCAAGGTCATCGACTTGTGTCCTCGCCGGCGCGCGGCTCAAAGCAAGAATCGCGACACTTTGATGGGACTGTTTCAACCGAACTTTTTATACCAATTATGAAAATGTAAATAATTCGTTGATTCTTTCTGCACAACCGCAAGCATAGGATGGCTGTAGGGGTGTAAAGAGAGAATTTGTTTACATGTGTGTTTTTTATTCGGAACAGAATTATTGGAGCTTTTATTGTTGTTTATAATTTATAAAATTTAAATGTGATTTATTAACATTTGTAACATGAATATCTGTTCTGCATTAAAAGCTTAAACAATTAGTAATTATTTCATGAAACTGGAAAAGTAACAGTTTTAAAAAGAGTACTGTTTGTAACACCGCAATGAGACAGCGTTGCAAATGTCAGTTAAGAGGTTGTGAATACGAAGAAGAATAAAAAGATAAGAAATCATCGTTGATTTATTAATATTATGGTGCCTTAATTTAAATTAAAAAAATACTCAACATTTTAAATAAATTTCTCAATGGGACTTGCAACGGTCAACTTTTTAAGTATTCGTAAATTTCCATTAAAATCCGTTAAATTACATTATTTTATATCTTCATTACAAAAATTGCTTAATTTGTTATTTTTATTAAACAGATTTAACGCCGGCACTGTCAGAACTTTGCATTTCTTTTTAAGGCAAACTTATAAACATTGGATAAAGTAAAAAAATATTCTGAGATTTCTGGTTCTTGTACACACACTAAATCACATTTTTTTCATCCCCTTTAATAATGGGGTGGGGGTGGTAATGGGTAATGGTAAACGAGTAATGGTAAATGAGTAATGGTAATGCCAAAATTTTTTTTGAGACCTTAGCTTCTCTTGTCTATATTAAATATCAATTTTATGAACTCTTACCTGCTTGATTTACCTATTTACTCCAAATTTACCCCAATTTACCCCCAACCCTCGACGGAACAAGATGAAAATTTAATCTAGTTCTAGATTTCGTTAAAGTACATACGTGTACCAAATTTCAAGTCAATATCTCAAACGGTTCCAGAGTAAACGTGCGCACAAAAAAGTTACAGACCGACAGACAGAAATTTTTTTCGCTCAAACTTGAAATCTCGACGTTTCATGACATTTCTAAGCCTATTTGAACAATAAAAATTTTTAAATTTTTTTTGTCGTTACTATACTTCCACTGGATGTGGAAGTAAAATTATTCAGTTTGCAACTGTTTGTGGGTTTCACTATACAATGATCTCTGTCGTCTGGACTAGTTTAGTTAGTTTTGAGATTTGACGTCTTCGGTGAATTGTACTAAGTAATTAAGAAGTTAACATTAAAATTTGTTTAGTATAGATATCCTGAACTAAAGCAACATTTAATTAGTGAAACTAGCTGCTTTAATGCAGTAATAAGAAAGTTACGTTTAAAGTTAGTGATCAATATACATACAGTTCCTGAGGCTACAGCTGGTACTAACTTATAATTTGAACTTGTAACTAATAGCAGTGCCTTCGTCCCTTTTGCCGATGTTCTGTAAGTACATCTATATTCTTATTTTGTGTTTACCGGCCACTGGTAACTTTCCTTTACGTCGCGCGTCGTGACCAAAGACGCCAATTTGGTTCAACCTTGTGCGGCGGTTCAGTGCTTTGTGCGGCATTTCATTGTTTTCGTTAGTGCTAGTCCCGTCTTTTGAAGATTATTAATAAAATTTCTTATTTAATAGTTGTAAATCATTTTATGTGCATGGTACCTTTCATTTTTGTATGTATCTGGTAGCCTAAAATGCTACTATGTATTTCATTTATTAGGTTATTACTTTTATTTACGTTTAAAAATTTGTTTATGATATAAACTATCAAAATTTGTTTATTTGTAAAATGTCATCTAATCTATTCATTTGGTAAGAACTATGTTGGCTAACTAATCAACTAATAATTTAGTTTTCTATCTTTTTTAAGTATTTATAGTAATTGTTATAAAATATTATTTTGGGTATTCAGCAGATAACTTTCAAAGAAATCATTCGTTCCTTTCATATATTATTGATCTAAATCTGATCAAGCTAGAATATCAACGAGTAGTCCTCTTACAAACAAACTTGTCAATTTCTTTATACATTTACTATGTCTAACATTCAATATGAAAAACAAGAAAATAACCATTTTTTCTATATATTGAAGATCTAAGTCTGATCATGCCAATATATTGTGAGAAATCCACCCTTAAGAGGAAATCTTTCAAGCATCTCTAGCCCTACCTAGAGGATACTCCATTCAATACGATAAACAAGAAAATAACCATTCTTTCTATATATTGAAGATCTAAGTCTGATCATACCAATATATTATCAGAAATCCACCCTTGCGAGGAAATCTTTCAAGCATCTCTAGCCCTACCTAGAGGATACTACATCACAAACAAACATTAGTTACATTTCAAAGCCAAGAACTATTGAAAAGCACAATGAAATATATGAATAAAATTTCACTTAGTATCCTCTAGGTAGGGCTAGAGATGCTTGAAAGATTTCCTCGCAAGGGTGGATTTCTGATAATATATTGGCATGATCAGACTTAGATCTTCAATATATAGAAAGAATGGTTATTTTCTTGTTTATCGTATCGAATGGAGTATCCTCTAGGTAGGGCTAGAGATGCTTGAAAGATTTCCTCTTAAGGGTGGATTTCTGACAATATATTGGCATGATCAGACTTAGATCTTCAATATATAGAAAAAATGGTTATTTTCTTGTTTTTCATATTGAATGTTAGACATAGTAAATGTATAAAGAAATTGACAAGTTTGTTTGTAAGAGGACTACTCGTTGATATTCTAGCTTGATCAGATTTAGATCAATAATATATGAAAGGAACGAATGATTTCTTTGAAAGTTATCTGCTGAATACCCAAAATAATATTTTATAACAATGATGTAAGCAGAAATACAAGATATTTATTTTTATTTATAGTAATGTTTGTACATTGTGGCCTTCTGCCAATAATTATGGTTTTATCTTCGTACGTTACCGTATTTATTTACCTTTTTAGTATATCATAAATCTGTCTGTCTCTCTGTATATGTTTCATTCTATTTGATTTGCATAAAACTAATCCAAGCACAGTTTTATTTCTCAATTGCTCTACCATATCTTTTATATTTACAATAAATTTTGTTATTGTTAATTAGGTATTTTTTTATTTCAAGATTCCCTTAGTATATTTACGAATTTTACCTTTTTATATGCCGGATGGGATTTATTCTCTTTCTTTGAAATAATAGGCTAGGTTTTTGATTTAAATTAATAGATTCTCGTTTGCTAATTTTTACCTTTAAAATATAGTTTTTTATGAATTAGACGGGCTATGCTATTTCTCTCTTTTTGAGGACTTTTATAAATAAATTCCCTTTTAAGAAATAACCACGTTATAACTTTCTCCTCACATTCCCTTGGCGCTGCCACCTTATTTCACAATTTAAATTTATGGCGGAGGCGCTGGTGACATAGAACGCTACCGTCGCGTCGATGAGTCAATAAGTATACCAGTCTTATTTTAAGATCACTGATTATTTCCATTTATTTAGTTGTACCTCAACTAGTTGAATAAGGCTATTGTTTTTATTAAACTAATAAAAAGTATTAACTCAAATTAAGCGGCCTTAAATCATGGAAGTTAAATATGTATTTATTTATTCATTCATATTTATTTGCGTATTTATTTATTTAAATACACTATCCAACAGAACATATTTCTAATTACAGGATAGGAAAACATAAAATGGTAAAACGTAAAACAAGGTGCTTCACATAAAACTTCCCAGACAGTTTTCGTAATAATGAAAAGAGATACTCAATTCTGTAAAAGCCAGTCGTCAGATATTCTTGGTCGGTGACTTTATTTTGTCCATCAAATATTGCCAATGATAGTAGCATCTGCGGTGTCGCGACGCTGGAAAGAAAGTTTTCGACGGGAACTTTGGAAATATAATATAATTAAATTATGATTAATTATAAGTATTTTCCGTTAAAACCAGTGGTTTTTGAGATAAAGCAAAAGAAAATCCCCAGTCGAATATTTGGTAACTAGCAATGAAATTAAAATTCGCTAAATGGTGATCTCTAGATACAGTGTGACACACTTAAGATCGCAACTCCCCTGTATACCCATTAATTGATGCTTGATTAACTTCAAACTTTGGAGGAAAGAAGGTGATTCTTTGAACTTAGTAATATGTGATACATGTCTGTAGCTTGCGATTTTAAGGGGGTTTGAAAAGTCCATTTTTCAAATAAAGGTATTGTTTTTTTTTAACTTCGATTTCATCATCGTAAAAAGCGTCATTTAAAACCCTTAAGTATCATTTTAAGTGAGATCACTTATCTGGTTACTGAGATGTAAGCCCCCAAAGATTCTTTTTTTAACGTTTTCATTTAACGTTTTTTCCGAGGGGGCAATCACTTGAAATTATGTCCCACAATTGCAATATTGCACACATATTGCATGATATTGCACACCATTGCATATATTCTTGTTCCACATATTGCATAAGTGATTACCCCTCGGTTTTTTCTTAAATGATCAAGTTGTTTGGTAAATCGGCCTCAAGATAATCCGATGTGAGTACGAAGAACCAGTAATCAAATGGTTTTTAAAGTAAATGTCTGTTGTAGAATATTAAACGAATACATATTCGAACCTTATCTATTTCATGGAACATTAAACGGTGTTAGACATCTGAGGTTCCTACAAGTTTGTTAAGAAACATTCTCATGATGGGCACATAATTTAAGCAGTTAGTTAGATACTTGCAACGAACATATCCTGGAAGATGGGTAGGAATTAATGGAGTGGTCAACACGATCATTAGATTTCTTCTTATGGGGACATCTAAAAAATTTAGTTTGCAGTGAGTCAATCGATGATATGACAGACCTATACAACAAAATGTATGCGAGTGTTGCCACAGTAGACAGATTGAAAATAACTGGGGAAGCATTAATTAAATGGTTTAACATGTGTATCCATGAAAGAGGAAACAATTTTGAACATTTGCTTTAGAACGTCAAAATAAATTACTACACAACCTACTTGACTTTACATTATTAAATTAGACAGGGCCACTGCACTAGTTTAAATAATTAACAAAATTGTCTATGTATACTGTATATGATATACTCCATACTATGGAGAAGTACTCAAGGCCTAATAAACACATTAAGCAAGAAGATCGCGGTGCTAGGATGGACAATTTATTATTACAAATCCAAGATTTCTATATGCGGTCTTTTGTACTACACTGATATATACATTAATATGTTCGTCGAAAGATCATTTATTATCAAAAACTCTCCCAGGATCTTTTATAAAACTAGGAAAAACTAGGACGAGCTAAGCACTCATTATTTATCTGATAAGCAAAGACCAGGACTTAATTACCGACTGAACGACATTACGTTACATTTCTCTATGTTCAAAGGTGCAAATTGTTAAAATATGTTCCGAAGTAGCCTGTGATCTGACACAATCATTATGTGATTTGATTTTGAATTTCATGTCATCCGCATACTTCAGAAAACCGATAATTAAGGAGGAAGTTATGTCGTCTAGAAATATATTGAACAAGAGAGGTCCTAGTATTAAGCCCTGTGGAACTCTCGATAGGACTTCTATATTTTCAGATTTATAACCATGATACTGCACGTACTATCTCTTATTTTCAAGGTAAAATTCAAAAATGTTTAAAATATTTGCTGATGCACCATATTAATCTAATGACTTAATAAGATTTCATGATCTAGTTCCATCAAAAGGCTTCGGAATAGTCTACATAGGCAACATTAACTTGATCTTGATTATCTAGAGTATCTGAGATATGTTGAGTTATGCGAACTAAGTTTGTTGTGGTTGGCAGCACTCATGAAGTCCCGATGTCTTCCATGCACCTAGACATACTCATGTTTTTAATATTAAAAATAATCGTCAGCGGGTAAGCGAGAAAAAATGCGTGAACGTTATCAAGACCCATAATCATTTTTGGTTTTAATATTCGATTGCTATCACCTTACAATTATGGAATGAATGAAGTAAACTATTTTTTTAATTCTCCCTCATTGAGTAGTAGGGACTCTAGAGAATTAAAAAGAAAATCGCGCCATATATCCTAAAGAAGAAACAACCAAGCAGTCGCGGACACGTGTTTCGGAATTATTGTTCCTCATCAGCGTAGCGTAGCATCAAAAAAGAATTTGGAAAAGACAGATGGAAGCAACAGTTGAAAAGATCGAAAGTACAGTACACAGTACTCTTATTTATGCGTTCATATCTAGATAAGTATAATTTTAGACCTCAACCGACCGTCGGTACGTAGAGCCCTATGTGACTGTCTAAAATTAGACCTATCTAGATATGAACGCATAAATAAGAGTATTGTGTACTGTACTTTCGACCTTTTCAATTGCTGTTCCTTTCCGGATCCCTTTCTGATGCTACGCTAGGCTGATGAGGAACAATAATTCCGAAACACGTGTCCATAGCTACTTGGTTGTTTCTTGTTTAGGTTATATGGCCCGATTTTCCTTTCTTATTTGTATTTGACCCTACTAATTCCTTTCTACTCTAAAGAATTTTTAAAATAGAATGGATTACTCTTTGTTATGTATGATATTCATCATATTTTCTAAAACGGAAACACCCTGTACATCGCAAATAATACTGTATATAATAATATTATTATGTATTTTAATAACACACTACAATGTTTCTACTAACATACATTGAAAATGAAAATAGGATCGCCGTTTTTTAGAAAGTTTTACTTTCATGAACTCTTCCTACAGCAGGTAGGTCGCAGGCGGCTAAAACCGTGAGGAATTAAAACTTCAACATCCCAGAAAATGCAAATGACATTTAATTACAGCGAAATAATTGCTTCCATTCCTTTAGCTAAACAATGACTTAATATTTTATGGAACAGCTTTCACCGCTAAGCTTTTTCTTGATTCGTCCTTTTAGATAGAGTATTCGAGTAAGCACAAAGCTAATTTAAGGCTGGAGAATATTTAATTACGACATAATTACACGACGTCATTAATTCACTTATTTGTAGTAAATTAACTCCTACGTAATCTGAGATTCTAGTTATATACCAGATGTGCCATAGAACTAAATTCTTGAAGATATTTATTAAATATGGCTAAAGGACTCGCTTGAGTCAACAAGTTGATTATTTAATTCTCTTAATTACAAAACAGATTCAATCACCACTGATGAGAAATGCATAACCCGCCCTTATAAGCTTCACTTCAAAAAGTTGCCTCTATTCTTTATCTTCATTCCCTTTTGATATACTTTACTAATACGCTCTTTCTATTTCGATAAGAAAGTTTACATATATTACTATTATTATTATTTCCGCTCCTCATCAAGTTTTTCAAAGTCTAACACTATAATACTACAGTATCACCAGTCTTAAATAAATTTGCAAAGTTTCAAATCAATACAACATTTAAAAGAGGTTGAAAATTAAATTACAAGATTTGATTACATACATTAACATACAAGTCAAGCTAATAAAAATCGTGTGAAAAAATTAAAACTCGTCGTCACTCTGTAGAATGAATATATAACTTAATTTCATTTATGCAAATGAAAAGATTGGGTAAATGGAATTGACATATATATGGATGTCATTTCAGGATCAAACCAAACCTGCATAAAAGTCAATTTTAAGGTTCAAGAAAAAATGGACACTTTCTTTTTTTGTTTTTATCTTTTTATATCTTCCATTTTCAAATGTTCCATTTTTTTCACAATTAATAGAATTCGTCCAATTAGTGCATATAGCTAGTACTTTAAAGCGTTATTTTAATCTGTATCGTTGAGAAAAATATCAATTTAAATAAATGTTTTTAAAAAAACTCAATAAAAATATGAATGAGTTTGTCATATTTTGTTTTATGTTCCACTTATTTATGTATTTTTCCTCTTTTCAGATATTCTAGGGGCCCAAACAGTTTCAATAATGCTTAATGGAGAAGAATCTGAGTTAACGTTTCAAAACACAGCGAGTACAAAGGTAAGAATATATTATCTGGATTAATCTTGACAATTAGACATGTATATTTATACTACTTATTTTGTAAGTCAAACAAGCTTAGGCTGGCATTACTGATTTTATTTTACGCGCAACGTAACGTAGCATACTTAGTACATTATCCAATATATGCTTCCATTTCCTGTGCTTATTCTTATTTTGATTGTTTCATACAATATTAACACTAATATCCGTGTCCGTGAAGTTGGCGCCTCAAATTAGATTTTCTACTTTTTCTCCTTGCCATCGTCTAGTAACTTATATGTAACTATTTGTAACTCATATATCAAAATCTGTATCTCATTCTATCTTTAGATATTAAAAATTATATGTTTGCTGTAAACTTCCCGAGAGCCGTACAACTATTAATGTTTTTAGGTTACACCTGACCTCATTTAGTAACTAATTTGTAACTATTTGTAACACATAAATTAGAATTTGTAACTGCATCATCGCCGGATAATAAATTATTAAATCTTGGCGGCCCATTTCTCGACAGACACATGACCTTAAAAATTTGAAATTTGTTCCTGTCATTATTTAGTAATTAATTTGTAACCATTTGTAACCCATAAATTAGATTTTGTAACTGCATCATTGCTGAGTAATAAAGTATTGAATTATGGCGACCAACTTCTCAGCGGCCTTATAATTTTTAAGTTTAATACTGTTAATATTTAGTAACCAATGTGTAACTATTTGTTACCCATGAATTAGAATTAGTAACAGCATCGTCTCCGAGCAATAAATTATTAAATAATGGCGGCCAGGCACTAGATATAATTTTCTTCTTCTCATTATTTAGTGAATAATTGTTATTCCTTGTAACGCAAAAATTTTAATTTGTAACTCAACTGTTACCGAGGTAAACTTGATAAAATTTTGGCTGGATAAACATTTTCTTTCAGAAGTTTCTCAAAAGTTTTATTTAAACTAAATATTTTCTTGACAGCCGGTTTTACAATCGCAAGTTAACTTTTATGTTAGTTGACTCTTACTTGAAGGTTAACTACAACTTTACCGTCACTTGCGTTTTTCAATATAAAGTTAAATGATGATTTGTAAACGAGAGCTTGTGAATAATTTTTATAATGTTGGTACTAGATAAATGGGCAATATACATAAAATGTATGAATTTTTGTCAAAGTCACAGGTCACCTACTATCAAATATAAATGTCAGAAGAGATTTTTGAGATTTATTATTAATTAAGTATGTAGTATTTAATGTTTACAATTTTTTATAAATAATATCTTTATATAATTTATTCTATATTCTACTATAAAACTTAGACACGTTTATTTTAACAATAAAAATGTGTTTTATTTTAAGTATTACATCATGGATAATAAAAGGTGCGCAAATTTTTCTGCCGATGAGGAGGATATTCTCGTAAATTTAATAGAAAAATACAAAAATATTATAGAAAATAAAAAATGTATTCTTCAAAAAGTTAGGTCTATACCGAATTACCTTGGGCCTTCTTGGCTCCTCATCACTGCTATATGCCATTTTTAAACGAAATATCAAAACATTATTTTGTGACAGTTATTTTATAGGTTATAAATTGCTAGTAAACTACTGACTTCTAATTTACTCCCACCTCATCTGCTAGTAAAGTTAACTACTAGTTAACTACGACCTTGAAAATAACCAGCTATTCTATAATAACCTGAAAATTAACTCTGACTGGCAGTTAATCAGCGATTGTAAAAGCGGGTGTAAGTCATTCAAGTAACTGCCCGAAGAATCTATGATTTCAGGTTAATCAGAGATGAATCAAAGCAGTTAATTGTTGAGTTTGAACAATTTTAGAGCATTGATAGTTCCATATCACATTTTAATCGCAAACAAATTTCAAATTAAAAATTTGTCCTGCGATGGATTCGAACTATCGAAGTAAATAAAAATAGTGAAATTGTAATGTTGGACCGCTGGCGTAACGCTGGCCGTCATAATTCAATAATTTATTGCTCGATGAAGTTGCAATTACAAGTTCTAATTTATGGGTTATAAATAGTTACAAATGAGTTATTAAATAATGACTGGAAAAAACATTCAAAATTTTAAGGTCGTGTGACTGCCGAGAAATTGCCCGCCATTACTTAATAATTTATTATTCGGTGATGATACAATTACAAATTATAATTTATGGGTTACAAATAGTTACAAATTAGTTACTAAATGACAGTCAGGTGTAAACTGAAAACATTAATAGTTTTGCGGCTCCCGGGAAGTTTACGCCAAAAATATATTGTTTAATATCCACTGACGGAATGACTTAAAAATTTCGGTTATATAAGTTACAAATAGTCACAAATTAAATACTAAATGATAGGGAGAAAACATGAAAAATCTCATTTGAGGCGGCCAACTTCACGAATACCTGATGTCATTATACTGTATTTCTTCCAAACAATATTCGTTTATTTTCTCAAGTCTACATTTGAATTAACTCGACTTTCCTTTTGCACTGAAATGAACTCACTTTCATTTTCAAATAACTTTTTAGATAAAGTTGGAAGTAAACTGGAAAGTTTATAAAGTAAACGAATACTTGCCAAACGATATATTTTTGTTTAACGATGATTGTAATGGAAGAACTGTGTCAATTTTATAAGAAAAGAAAATAAATACGTAAAAAATATGTTTATTTTAATCCAAGTAACTATCAAAATACGTTTTCATATCATCATGTCGTCAATTAAATTTTATTTATTTTATTTTCTCAAATGTAATCTTATGCAGTGGAAATTTAAAGTTAATGACAAAATAATTCCTATTCTTTGTGGCCTTGATTGCTCCATCGTTTATTGATATTGTATACATATTGAAAAGTTTCTGGATTCTAAACGCCACATTTATGAAGCAAAGTTTTAATAAATGTATGTCCATTTTTCAATATTAAATTGAACAGAAACGATTCTTATAAAAAATGTATATATTTTATTTTGTTTTCTATGACCATAACAGAAAATTGACATTTGTGAATTCATTTTCATAAAATGGGTGTTGAAAGTTAGCCTAGTGTGGAAAGTATTTTCACTATTTCCGCAAACTAATAAAAATATTATACATGATTTAATCAAATAGATATATTATAATCGGACAAATATTTTTAATATACAGGGTGATTCATTAGAATGGATAATATTTTACTTGCAGATTCTAGAGCGGAAAATATTAATTTTTTGCTTCATAAGCTTAATAAGTGGGGGTCAAGTTATAAAAATAATTCAGTATTGTTGTTATGTTTTAGTTATTTTTTCACACGTATACATAAAAGTCGGTACAATTAGGTTTTTTGACGTGAGAAAATCGAATAAGCTATCAGTTTTGATGTATCGCATGGCAAGCTAGCTTTGTTTAACGAAAACCGTCATAACTTTTTTGTACTTCGTTCATTTATAATCTCATTGCAATTTTTTATTTAACCATTTAGCTTCTTCAGATATTTGATATTAAAAGTTATTTATGTTAAAATGAAGAATAGAATATTACATAATATGCATTTTTAGGAGGAAAGAGTGGATCACCGCGAAAAAGTTAAAAAAAAATATGAGTGCGCAGGATGTTCTAAAGATAAAAATGATGGTTAAAGAAAAAAATTGCGATGGATTATAAGTGAACGAAGTACAAGAAAGTTATGACGGATTCTGTTAAACCAAGATAGCTTACGTAGCGCCGTCTAAAAATGATAGCTTATTCGATTTTCTCACGTCAAGAAACCTAATTGTACCGACTTTTATGTTTATGTGTGAAATAAACAACTGAAGTATAATAACATTACTGAATTATTTTTATAACTTTAATACCCTGTATCTCAGTAAGTATTATTATTTAACTCTCAGTTATCAAGCAAAAAAATGTTTTCCGCTATAGAATCAGCAGGTAAGATAACATCCATTCCTTATGAATCACACTGTATACATAATAAAAAAATGTTTGTTTAGTCAGTCTCTTGAGGTAAAAGTTCTGTGACATCTACCACCCGTTTTTGAGTTCAGGGAACACTATGGTCACAATATTTTTCGACCTACCCTTCACTCACTACCCTAAACCGAAAAAACTACCCCCCTCTTTCTGATTTTCCGGTGCTAGACATTTTTTTATCGGAAAATGTTATTAATGAAAGTTGTTCAGAATTGTCCAAAAACCTTGAATCCAAAATTTCATCAAAATAAAAAAATTAATAATTTAAAATTTAAAAAAATTATAAATTTAAGAGATTTTTTTAAAAAACTACAAATTACTTGACAACTACCTGACAGCTTGGGTTTAAGGTCAAACAAAATTGTCATGAACTTTTTAAACAAAAAATCCTTTAAAATGATATTTTCGGACAAAGGGTGGTAGTTTCTCAACTATACTTGTTAAGGCGCTTAAAAATGAAGAAACTACTATACTGGGATAGACCAGTTCATACAGAACTGTAGATCACAACCGTCCTGACATCCTGGTGATAAAAAAAAGAAAGAAGGCCATCATTATAGACATTGGATGCCCCCTATCAAACAACCTGCAGAAAACGGAGATGGAAAAGAGAAATAAATACCAAAATTTGGCTATTGAGCTACGACACGTATGGAGAACAGAGGAAGTGCTAACTATCCCGATCATAATATCGGCTGCAGGTGTAGTGACAAAGAGGAGCAACACACGATCCAGCGGCAGGGAGCCAGCCTTGTCGGCATGCTTTGAACTCATTCGTAGAAGTGAACTGGTCCGCTGGAATTTCAATTAACTTCAAAGAGCGTATCGACAATGTTGGGTCCCAGCAGCTGGATCATCTTTATCTTACCCAGTGCCCTCGTAAAGATTATCCAGAGGACGGTGATTCTCCAGACATGTCACGAGAAAGTTTTTAAACCGATAAAGGATAGATATATGAATCATCCATCGGACTAATGGGATATGATGAATTTCATCCCCATTAAATGAGCCTAATCCCACGCGATGAGGTATCGGTGATTTTTTTTCCAGTTTTGGCTGAGAAACTGTGTCGCTTAATAATAATAATGATAATAATAATAATAATAATAATAATAAAGTTGTGATTTTTTGGTTCATAAAATGAGTAAGGATGTTGGCATGGAGTTCGGAATCGACAAATGCAGAACTGTCACCGTTGAACGAGGAAAGCTAATTGAAACGCCACCTCTACAGATCCAAGAACATCTCGCAATACCACCGATAGAGGGGCAACCTTATAAATACCTAGGTGTATCACAGACATCAAATATTGAACACAGCAAAATGAAAGAAAAAATCATCAGCGAATTTGAATCTAGGCTGCGAACCCTTTTTAAAACAAAGTTAAATTCCAACAACATGATGAAGGCTGTGAACACGTACGCAGTATCTGTTTTATCTTATTCATTCGGTGTCATTTCCTGGACAATGACAGACCTTGACGACCTCAACAGGCGGCTGAGAGTGATGATGACGAGGTTTAAGATGCACCATCCGCGATCCTCAACAGAAAGAATGACTCTCCCTAGAGACCTTGGCGACAGAGGTTACATCGACATCAAGAACGCGTGCCACACACAAATTAATCTTATCCGGACATATTTCTACAGTCGTCAACAGTCACCCATCCACGCAGCCATCATTCACGCAGACGCAAGTACACCACTAAAATTAAACAATACAGAATACTTGCCTTTAAACAATATTGACCACAATGATGCAAAAATGGACAGATGGTCTGGGAAAGAACTACATGGCCGCTACTGGAACTCACTTCAAGGAGAAGAAATAGACCGGCTTCGGCAAGGAACCTTGTTCCCTGAGACAGAGGGGTTTATATTGGGCATACAAGACCAAGTAATTAGAACAAGAAATTACGAAATGCATATAATGAAGGAACGGGTTGAAACAGATAAATGTCGAAAATGTAACGCACAGACTGAGAATATAGAACATATAATTTCTGGATGTGGGAAGCTCGTACCAACTCGGTACTTAGCACGCCACAATGCCGCAGCCATGATAGTATATCTAGAAATTTTAAAGATGTGCGAAATACAACATGATTCTAATACCCCCTTTATGGATACCACCCGAATCCCGTTGAAGAAAACGAACGTTATAAGGTCTACTGGGACAGAACCATAATTACAGACGCCACAATTTTACATAATCGTCCAGATATAACCATCATAGATAAACAACTAACGGAAACACTCATTATTGACATCTCGATCCCGAACACACGAAATATGAGGAAAAAATAGCGCACTGCAATGACTTAAAAAACGAGATTGTGGACATGTGGAACATGAGAAAAGTCACCGTAGTTCCCGTAATACTATCTGCTCGCGGAGTCATACCTAGAAACATGAAAATATCGCTGCAAAAGATTGGTATTAACTACAGAGCATACATGAAAACGCAAAAAGCAGTAATTCTCCACACGGCTGGAATAGTGAGATCATTCCTTGGGAGTGACTAGTCAATGTTGTGATCTTGGTACCAAGTACCCGATCACAGCAGACATACCAGGAACAACTGAGAATTAAAAAAAAAAAAAAAAAAAAATAAAGTTGTGATTTTTTTATAATAATAGTATTAATAAGTAGTCTCTATTGTATGTAGAATATCAACTTCAAAAAAAGGAAGGTTTCTAATTTCACTTGTATGTAAGTCTTTGTTAATCAAATTAATTGTGGAATTAATAGTTTTCCTTTTATTAAAATTTACTTGTGTTTGAGGATTTTGTTCCTATTGAAATGAGGAACATCTCAACTAGCAAAATTAGTTGCTGGAACGTAGCAACAACTATTGTAGGTATTTCAAAGTGTTCTGCCACTAGCCACAAGGGCATAACAGGAACGTTCCAATTACGTGAGTACGGCCAAAATGGGAAATATTTTTTCGATCACCGCAACGTTCCGGCTACGTTCCCGGAACTTGTCCGGTTACATTCCAATGGCGTTGTGGTTATGTAGCGGTGACGTCGCAGGGTGTAAACCGCGACTTTTTGGAAACTTTACCACGCCCCACTCTATCAAATGAATGTTGCCTGCTTTGTCTTGTAACTGATTTTATTATACTTGTGAGTCTTTTCTTCATGATTCTTGTTATCCATTTCCCTAATTCAGAAACTTAATAGAATTCTAGAATAGTATAATATTAGAAAGCAAAACTTGTACAATTTTCCAATGGTCTAAGCATCAAAATTGATACGAAGTTTATTGTCAAACAAAATGATAAAACGTCCGAATCTGGCACGCGCCTTTATAATTTGCATTTTTTAATTAAAATATTGTCTTTAAAATATTTAACGTCGTACGAGAATGCGTTAACCTAGATGCTGAAAGCTATTTTTTTAATGTTCTTTGAAACATGAAAATAATTTTTATCCATTAATTTATTATGTTTGGTGCAGAAGTAGTGATAAATTCAACTTTTAAGTTATTTATGAAGTTATGGTTTATCCCTTGTAATAATGGCGTCATAAGTTTTGGCCATCAAGATGGCGTATTTCAGGAAGAATCACTTTGAAGTCGTTTTTACTAAGAAATACGACTTGAAAGTAATTGTTACTTGAGGATAGTGACAGAAACTGAAAATATGTAACTTTAAAGTTACATTTATTACAAAGAACCGAATGGGACTTAGCGTCACTTTAAAGTTGCAGCAAGGTTCCCGCTACCACTTCATAGTTACATTTTTTTCCAACATTGATTCTGAACGCCGCGCCGTGGTGTGCTCCATACGTCCGACGCGCGACATTTAAACTGAACGCGCCCCTAATTTTGACTTTTGTCTATAGGAGAAAATCACATCAGCAGATGGTATCAGTGAATTTCAATATTTTCAGTCAATATATCGGAAATAGTGAAGAAAACATATAGTTGTCATAATGTTACGTCTGTAATTTTATTAATTTCCTTACTTTTGTCAACTGTTTTCAAATATGTCAAAGGTAGAATTAGAATTGTGTGATATTTTTACTTATATCGGATGCAGAAGTAGAGCCATCAAGGAAGATAAAGTGGTATTTAGAGCTGGACATGTAATTCTCTGCTAAGTCGAAGACGCCGTGAAAAAACAAATCTTTGCCCTTTGTTTGCTCCCCACGAAGTTAGAATGAATTTATAAAGTGATGTTGATAAATGAAAATGCATGTGTAGTTGTACAGCAGACCAATCCGGATATTATAAATAAACTAGGAATTATTTTAACCATATGCTACATGTATATTATGAAAAAGAAGAGAAATTTGAATAAATGATTTTTTTTAATTATGTTTTATTTCAGTACTATTGTATTTATTTACCTGTTTATATTTCTCAAAAACCAATACAAGTTCAGCATACATAAGTGCAAAATTACTTGACAACATCAATTAAATTTCTGAAATGACTATGTCAGTAAGTGTAAAAGGCAATGTTCAGTACCTAGTGCATATAGTTTAAAAGTCGTGTCAATGCACAGTTTTCCAAACAGATAGAAAACTTCGCAGTAAGTGGCCAATAGCTTTAATAATTGGAAAATCATCTAGCAAATTATGTTAAGTGAAACAAATTCCAATCCAAGAAATTATTATAGGTATTAAATAACTTACTTTAGAAAATGTTGACTATATACACACATACATTTGCTAGGTGGTTTTCCAATTTTTTAAAGCTATTGTCCACTTACTGTGAAGTTTTTTTGTCTTTAGGAAAACTGAATTGACACGGTTTTTGAGCAATATATATTGCACTGATACACTGAATAATAATTTTTACTCTTACCAGTTATTTTAGAACATTAATTAATATTATGAAGCAACTTCGTACTCATACATATTACATTATATAGAACATTTATTATTTTTTGAAAAAGATAAACAGGTAAACAATCTGAAAAATAGTTGTTTTCCTCACTTAACGAGTTGTGTTGAACAGAAAAGGAAATTCAACGCAAAAAAGTATGTTATTACTTTAAAATGGTAAACAGTACCCAAATTTGGAAAAGATAAAGGACACAAGACAAGCATAAACTATGTAGGTTATGTATTTCATTCCTCTCGTTATCGCTCCTCCTTTTCTATACATGGTTAAGAATGGGAACTAGATTGTGACACTTACTTCATGGTGAATTTAAGAGGTGATACGCACTTCGTAGTAGCCATGCACAGCGAAGTTCAGTTCTGCAGGTAGCGGTAACGTCATTAACACTAATAAATGTTACTAACAAGGTCCACGACTTTAAACGGATAGTAAAGGTTCCCAGAACGTCGCGGCTACTATCAAAGCTACTTGAAAGTGGTTGTAACTTCGAAGGTCGTCCCACTGGTAACTGGGGCGTCCCCATGCACCGGAAAAGCTACGTAGAAGTCACATAACTCTAAAGTAACCACTAGTGGTAAAAATTACGAGGTAGCGACTACGGATATGTCAAATGAAATTATTTACACATCAAAGTCGTAAATTTAGTGACGGATTCGTAGTGGTTACACACTCGAAGTTCCTATCTCAGTTACTGTTACTTTGGTGCTAGTTGGGATCGTGGGTTGCGCTACATAGTATAAAAAACAAGCAAATACATATGCGAATATTCAGAAAACTTTCTTGGCTATGTTTTTAAAATAAAGCATAAAGTTAGGTACTTAATTCATTTCAAGAATATTCTAATTTTACACTTAATTAAGCAATATAAAGACAATCGAAATATTTCCACCCTGTAATGATACAAACATGAAACTGGCGCAATTACAGTACACAACGAATCTTCAGAATGGAAATTATTATTGCAGAGATGTCTTATACTTTTACGATATAGCACTTGAAACCACTAAAGCATAAAATGGTGTAGCATTTCTAGCAAATCTCTTGCATTTCAATAAATAGAAACGTGAAGACACAAGCGGTATAGGCATAAAATCTTTAAGGCGAATGAAATGTTTAATATTTGTTTTACACTTCAGCATATAATTCAAAATTCCAAAGTAAAAGCTTTGCCCTAATGTATTTATGTACAAGGTGTTGTAGAAAATTTGCAATTGTGATGTGTTTGTGAGAATTTGTTAGCCATATGCTAATGTGAACGTTATTGCCTATAATTTATGATAAAATGGTTTACTTGCGTATCAATTTTCATTATATTTCCCAACAAATATTGTTTATTGTTTACATAATAATTGTCACATCACTGAAATTAAATATTAAATCAATTAAATACCCCAAACATGCTTCAAAAAGTAAAGGCCAATCATTCTTCTTCAGATGTTCACAAGCAACTCTGTTATAGTTGTACAGTTATAGTTATATGGCATTTAACGAGTCCCTATGCACAGATATTTCACAAGATATATCGAGTGATATTAGAAAAGGAGATTTTTTTGTAAAAAAACCCAAATAAAATTCATATCCTCGGAATTCAATTGTTCAACCAGCTTTCAATTGTTTTTCTGACAAGATTTTTGGAAAATGCATGTAATGGGCAAGAATACAATTTTTTTCAAATAATTTTAATAACAATCTACACATAAAAACAGTTGACCCGTATTTTTTATTTTATTTTTTAAATAATGCCTTATACTGTATTGGCTATGACGTAATAGCGTAATCACCAGATTCTAATTTGTGCTTGAACAGAGAAACGAGTGCTACGTTGCCATATTTCGATAAATAATGTAAGATATTCTGTACTGCTGTACGGCATCCTCTGTAATATTATAATTCTGTGTTAGCAAGTTATCAATCAGTCTTAAAAATATATAAAATATTTACTTGCTGGGTATTTGAAACAGTGTTAAAAATTAATATTAAAAGTTATTTCAGGCAGTGCAGTAGTGTACATTCTTTTTTAGAAATGTGGCAACGTAGCTATAGTTACTGTTAAATGTAAAATGCTCCTGTTTTGGAAGTTATTACGCTATTACGTCACGAGATATCCGGAAAACTACCTTGTTTTAAATCCACTCTGATTTTTAGCATATTCATTTTACAATAAAACCAATAATAGTCAGTAAAATTACCTTGAAATTATATTTATAACATTTTGGAGAGTCATACTATAATACTATATTATTAATATTGTCGTTTTCGTTATTGTCTACTAGCCCATTATCTATAGCCATTATTTTTGAACTTTTTTAGGTAAATCCTATATATTTTATACAGAATGTTTCATTAAAAGAAAATCTAAGTTAAGTTCATATCCTCGGAATTAGGTTTTCAATTGTTTTTCTGACATGACTTTTTGGAAAGTACATGTAATTGTCTATAACTTTTACTTTTTAACTTTCTTGCGTACTTAATTAAAAATTTCAAAGTTAAATGAGGTTCTAATATTCGCGTGACCACTCTGTATATCAACTACTATGTACCAAAAAATTATGGTCTTATAAGTATTATAGTTATTTAAGTGATGACCTAACATCACGACCTAATAAACATATTTTAAAAGAAATTAGACATCTCTTAATTAAACATTTTTATATTGTAGATGAATTTTATGATCATCTTTAGAAATACGAAAGCAAACAGTATATTGTATTTCGTCGACACGTTTCAAAAATTGTAAATATCGCTCGTAGAGAAAAAAAATCACATCATAGAATTCGTAACAATTTTCAAAATGTCCGCGGTCGGTCCGTACGTCTGCCTCTCCGTCGGTCATGTCTCTTTTAAGCTAAATAACTTCAAACAAAAATGTCCGATTTTATTGAAATTTGGATAATGAATTAGTGTTAGCTATAAGAAGAACCCAACGTTTTAAAAAAAAATCGATCAGTATGAAACATTTTATGAAAAAAAATACACGTGAAGAGTGTTGGAATATTTGATAACATTGTAGGTGAAAGTGATATACCTGGAATTTTAATGATCTCCCGATGATACCATCTTGATTGTCGAAACGTTGGTCAGTATACAATGCATACTGCATTGTGTTTATAGAATCCTCTCAAAGGAGTTGCTCTCTTCACGTGCATTTTTTTCATTAAATGTTTTATAACCTTTATATTTACTAATATTTTTTTCAAAATCAATCTTTCTTTAGTTAACTCTAACTTACTATCCAAATTTCAATAAAATTGTACTCACACAAAGCGCCGTACAGAGAGACAGATGGACAAATCGACAGACTGACAAACAGACGGATAAATGACGCATATTTTAAAGTTATTCGAAATTCTAGAACTAACACAATAATATGAATTTGATTTTCTCTACGAGTGATATTTCCAGTTTTAGAAATGTGTTGATCAAATGTAATTTTCGTATTTTCGAAGATTATTTTACAGGCTTTTTTATAGGAAACATAATTTCAATAACTCTAATGGTTAGCGAGATATAAGAAAAAAACTTAATCTTAGCCAGAGCTGTTGAAAGTACCCAATGAAAGTACTTGAAGTACCAAATACCAAGTACCCGACGAAGTACTTGCTGCTCCAATTCCCAAGTACTATGACCTGAAGCAAAGTAATTCAAATACCAAATACTTGTCGAAAGTACTTCAAGTAAATCCCAAGTACCGTATTTCAAATATTTCAGATTATTTGAAGTACTTCACTAGGTACTTCAAATCTCAAAGTAGTTCAATTACTCTAAAGTATTTCAAATACTCAAGTATTTCAAGTACTTTAACATATTTCAAATGCTCCACAGTTCTTCCAATACCCATAAAAAAATTTATTTATTAAGTTTTTCTTTTAATAATTTGTTATTATTACTATTTATTAACAGCTTTCTTTAACTCAGTATCATTCAAAAACAATAGAAAAAATAGTTTATTATTATATAAATATAAAAACCAACAAAAATAAATATTGCTGCGGTCGATTTCCCTTCAAATGTCAGGAAAGTAATAAAGAAAATCAACTTATACACTATCGGAAAATGTTCGCTTGGGTATGGGCAATAAGAGCAAGCGAGAGTAAAACAACTATTCTATTCTTTTTTATCATATAACACATCCTACAATCGTGCCACCTGCTTTCCCCACCACATGTGCGTGGGCAGCCTGTCTGTGGAATTTCAATTTGTTTCCGCCTTGATGCTTGATGATTTGCCCCTATGGTAGAGCTCGGTAGACCCCTTTATTGTGGGCGGTCGGTTAAGTCGTTGAAACTATGAAACTATGCAACATTTAAGCCGGGATTTTCCGATACTGTATATAAAACATAGTAATAATTTTAGGTAAGTACAAGTACAAATAATAAAATTGAGATCTATCTATTTCCATTAGCTTTCAATAGCACCAAATTTTCGAAATTTCCTTTAGTTAATGCATTTCTTCTAGGAGCATTTATAATTTCAGTAAATGAAAAGAGTCTACAGCTGAGGATGCAAGGCATGTATTAAACCGATAAAAAACTGTTTTTACTGAGAAGCAAGTTGGGTGTCAGAGTCATTTAAGTATTGAAAAATTTTTAATTGAATTCTTTTTTTATCACTGGCTTTTATACAGTGTGTTTCACTTGAAATGGTAACAGCCCAATAACTTTTTATTTTTTTCCGATTTGAATCAAATTTTACTTAAGTATGGAACCAATTAGGATCTACTTATGACCAGAAAAGCATTCGCCTCCTACAAATGCAAAGCCACCTGCAGTACCAATATATGCGGGGAAAATAAAAAAATCATATTAGGCATATTTTTATCGGAAAATTTTGTTAATGAAACTTGTTCAGAATTGTCCAAAAACCGTAAGTCCAAAATATAATCAAAATAAAAAAATGTATACATTTTGATTAAAATAATGTCCAATATATATTTACACCATTTGAAAAGCCATAAAAAAAGCTTTTTAATTATATACATGGTATTTATCTTAAAAAAAATTTGTCTAATTTACTATAAATTTACAATTTATCAAATTATCCATGGAAAACAAAAGTATGTAAATTAAAATAAACAATATGTTAGTTCTGTCAAGATACATGTTAGTATCTAATTTCACTTTATTTTAAATAAAATGGAGAATTTTAATAATTGATATATATTTTTTCTACTCCCTTATGTAAATTTACTGTTTTCTGTACAGTCTGTAGAATGGATAAGTAGGCAATTCCAGGTAACCGAACGGATCTATTTCATATCAGTTCTAGGATGGATATGAAATGAAACGGACCAATCACAGTTCGTGTATTAAGTACATATGCAACTATTCATTTTAAAATCAAATTAGTGCGTAAGCTGTCAAAGTAACTGTCAGTGTGTATTTGTGTAATATATTAATGTTTAATAAATATTGTAGTTTTTTAAGCTGGTTGTAGAAAAAGTATGCTGTACATACAACTCGAGTGGATTATCCATATCGCACTCAAAAGATTTGAGCACTCCGCCTACGGCGTCGTGCTCAAACTTCTTTATCGCGCGATATGGATATCAAATCCACTCTTGTTTCACAAACTACTATTTCGGACTACCATGACTTATTGTAAGAAAATATAAAACTTATAATATCTACTATAGTTTTTAAGAAACATTCCATACGTCATACATCATTGAAAAAGGTTTTTCTATGGCCTTTCTAATGGTGTAAAAATATATGGGGTATTCCATTTAAAAAAAACCAAAGTAAAGCTCGTATCTCAGAAATTTGACTTTTAATTGTTTTTCTGAAATGATTTTTGGAAAATAAACGTGATTTCTCATAACTTTTATTTTTAAACGTTTTTACGTAACTACAAAAATAACGAAGTTAAATGAGGTTCTAACGTTCGCGTGACCATCCTGTACAGTTGACTATAATAAGGAACTTTAGTCTAGTTAAAATAAAAAAAACACATTCTTAAATAAATTAATGTTCTGATACTTAGTACATACTAATAATAATATTTTTTTGTTTTTATGTGCCTTTGCTATTTTTCAAAAAGTTTGCCGTCCCTGGATTTTGCCGCCCTGGGCTATAGCTTCTATAGCCAACCTCCTAAATCCCCCACTGCCCACATAATGTTAACACTGATTACTGAATAAAAACAGCTATGCAGTAACAATTTTTTAGTGAAATTTGTTTTTTAAAATATCTAAAACATGGAACTACAAGGACTTCAAATACTTTTAACTAATTGAAATATCAAAAAACATATTTCAAATACTATAAATTGTTAAGTCTAGTACTTCAAATACCGGGACAGTACTTGAAATACCGGAGAGTATTTGAAATACCAAGCAAAGTAATTCAAATACCAGTATTTCTGAAAACCAAATACCAAATCCAAATACTCGAAGCAAAGTATTTCAAATACCAAGTACCAAATACTAAGAATCGAAAGGATTTGAAGCAAAATACTTCAAATACTGAAAGTATTTGAAATACTTTTTTCAATTACTTTTATTTGAAGTACTCCAGCTCTGATCTTAGCACTATTTTTTCACGCGGTGCGAGTGAAAAAGATAGAACTGGGGACTTTAAGTATGCTTAACAGTGGGCCTTAATAAATATCTCTGCCAAGTTTCATAACTTTATCAGTTTTTCCCTATTTGACTGGAATATGTATTGTACAGGGTTGAAAGTACATTAAATTCAACTGTAGATTGGGGTGTTCCAGAGATGAAGATTTTCCTAATAAAAATTTTTCTACCGCGCCTCCTAACCGAGTTACAGCCCCTTAAAATGGGTGCCTGGCAACCAGTTTTCTCCCAATAACCTTCAAGCGGATTGACGTACGATAATCAAATTGTGGTTCCGGTTCTTTGTTTTGATGGGCTACATGCTCATTGGAGCAAGTTCGTACTGATATGCAAGATTGTGTCCTATACAGGGTGATCCGATAAAGTTCAAGGTCAAATATTTTTTGTCTTGTGTCAAATTAAGAATTTTGATTATTTATTGAATATCTTATTAAATTTATAAACTTTTTGCTGTTGTGATTTTTCATCCAGTTCCTATGTGGGGTTCCACATAATCAAAATCAAATAATATTTGAATGTGGTTTAATGTAGTTAAAACTTCAGGGATATTTACATTAAAAACATATTTCACATATACAGATATAATTATCTTATTATCTTATTAATTATGTAACCTAAGTAACGGATTTTATTTTAATCCTCGGGATCTAGTTTTATGTAAAACAATATAACAAATAATAAGGGAAATAGTTAGGTAACTACACTACATAATACTCCCCCTCAAAGAAAAAAAAATAAACCAATCAATCAAAATCAAAACGTACTCTTTTAGCCACCAACGAAGCTGGACGATCTGTAATATCAGCTAATAAATAAACTGGTTTTAATTCTGTGAATACTGACAGTCATTTCTTTTCCCTGCTTAAGGATGGTGATAATTTTAGCTGTACGTGAAATCACTTCGTAAGGACCCTCAAATAAGGGTGTGAAAACAGGTTTAATACGTGCCTTACGAAGAAATACAAACTTACAAGTATTAACATCAGGACTTACGAGTTATTTCTGAGAAAAATCATAAGGATTGGGATTTGTAAAATCTAATTTGTCAAAAGTGTCATGTAACTTATTAATAAAATAAGAAATATCCGTACGAACGTGTGATTTAATAAAAAATTCTCCAGGGAGACGTAATGCTTGACCAAATACTAGTTCTGCAGACGAACAATGTAAGTCAACTTTGGGCATATCTCTAAAACCTAACAAAATAATAGGGAGTTCCGAAACCCAATTAATTGAATTTGCTCTAGCTAATAAAGTAGTCTTTAATGAGCGGTGGAAACGTTCCACTATTCCGTTGCTTTGAGGATGGTAAGAAGTCGTGCGAATACGATGAAATCCTAAAAACTTCGAAAATTCGCGAAACAATTTAGATTCAAATTGCATTCCCTGGTCTGTCGTGATATGAACCGGAACGCCAAAGCGACAGATGTAATTTTGAAACAACACTTTGGCCACCGTCTCGGCAGTGCGATCTGAAATGGGGTAAGCTTCAGGTCAACGCGTAAAACGTTCAACGATGGTGAGAATGTAAGAATAACCCTCTGAAGGAGGTAACGGTCCTACAAGATCCATATGAATGTGTTCGAAACGACTTTTAGGTACATTAAAATTTCCTATCGGAGTCTTTGTATGTCGATTGATCTTAGAAGTTTGACAACTTATGCAAGTTTTGGTCCATAATGTGCAGTCAGAGTTCATTCTGGGCCAAAAATATTTATCAGAAATTAATTTTTTAGTAGCCCGAATACCTGTGTGAACTAGGTTATGAAAAATGTCAAAAACAACATGACGCAAAGTTTTGGGTACATAAGGACGACATTTAGAATTAGAGACGTCACACGAAATAAGGTCTGTTGAAGCAATATTAATTTGTTTTAAAAAGAAACGAGAAATTGTATCTGCGACGACGTTATGAGAACCAGGAATGTGTTTAATGTTATTCGTAAATTGCGCTATGTATTCCAAGTGACGAGTTTGTCTGGGGTTCTCTCCGCTTTAGAAAACAATGCTGAAACCAAAGGTTTATGATCGGTGAAAAGAGTAAAATCTCGACCTTCTAAAATATATCTGAAATGTCTAATTGACAAATAAACGGCGAGAATTTCCCTGTCAAAAACTGAGTAACGTTCTTGAGTGTCAGTTAGCTTTTTAGAAAAGAAAGCCAAAGGAGTGGAGATATTGTTAAAAGTCTGTTCTAAAACTGATCCTACGGACACATTTGAGCAGTCAACTGTTAACGATTACATCCTATATTCCAATTTTATTGACTCCTACTTGCTTACTTTACCTATTTACCCTCATTTTCCCCCATTTACCCCCGAATCCTTAAACAGAATTAGATCAAAATATAATCTAATTCCAGATCTCATTATAATGCATAAATTTACCAAATTTCAAGTCAATATAATAAACGGTTCCAGAGTAAACGTGCGCACAAAAAAGTTACAGACAGACAGGCAGACAGAACTTTTTTGCTCAAACTTAAAATCTCGACGTTTCATGACATTTTAAGCCTATTTCAACAAAAAAAAATTAAAAGAGAATTATACGTGGACGTGGAAGTAAAATTCGTCAAAGCGGCAGTGACTCACTATTTCAGACTCCTTTGCAGGTTTTAGAAAAAAACATTGATGGCTCAAAAGTTGACTCTCAGAGCGATTTTTGATCGTTTTGTCACACTGTGCGTCGTGTCCCAAATTTAAGAACTTTTATTGGGGTTGACGCTTAGCCTAGGAAGGCCAAAGAATATCCGAATCCCACAGTTGAAGAGGCGGTATTGGAGGCAGTTGAGGAAGACCTCGAAATTAGCACTCGAAGGTTGGGTCTACAACTGGGATTTCGCCAATCCTTTGTGTGGCGAATATTACATGATCAGCAATAATAACTAATTTTACCAATTCAAAATCTGACAACTCAGAATCTGACAAACGCTGCCTTTGTTTTTGAATAAAATTGCTAATAAAATTGTTTCAGCATGACTATGGTTTTTTGTAATTTGCTCACAACCGGTCTAACTGAATGAAAAATCACAAGAGCAAAAAAGTTTCTAAATTTAATAAGACATTCAATACATAATCAAAATTCTTAATTTGACACAAGACAAAAAATATTCGACCTTGAACTTTACCGGACCACCCTGTATAGGTCACATCTTGCATATCAGTACGAACTTGTTCTAGTGAGCATGTAGCCTATCAAAATAAAGAGCTGGATTCACAATTTGACCATCGTACGTCAATCCACTTGAAGATTATTAGGAGAAAACTGGTTGCCAAGCACCCTCTTTAAGGGACTGTAACTCGGTTAGGAGGCGCGGTAGAAAAAAAAATTATTAGCAAAATCTTCATCTCTGTGGCACCCCAATCTACAGTTGAATTTAATGTACTTTCTTTTGAATCACCCTGTATGTGTTTGGATGATTTCCAATATTTCGGGAAATTTTCTGAATTACTATTTTTATTATTATGTAGCAAATAAGTATACAGGAAGCTCTTTATAATTTCCCTCTTTCAGATTTGGAAATCTAAATAGCAACTTTGAGAGATATGTCATATGAATTACCGGATTAAAATGTTTTTTAAGTCATTTGTCTTACCAATCAAGTTGTCTAGAAAATGTCGGAAATGGTTGCAGCTGCATCCGACTTTCGGTCATAATACTAAGTAGCTAGTAGATATCTGTTTACATCATCAGTCTAGACACCGCTAGGTAATTTAACTATCGTGAGTAGGGAAACTGTCAGATATATTTGAAAAATAGCTCTTCTGAGTAAGATTAATTGGTGAAATGTAATCCATCCGCTAGAGACAAAAGTTTAACGGTAGCACATACATATATGCATATTTAAAAGTACAGTTAAATGCTAGGAAGGAAATTTCTATACAGGATAGAGCGTTCCTAATGAAATTAAAGGAAGTCTCGGGACATGTTACAGTTGGAGAAATTCCAATTTTAAAATTACGAAATTTTCAAAGTTTAAAATCATGTAATGTTTCATAATATTTTATCTAAAATTATTTAAAAGTGTATTTTCGTAAGTATCTGACAGATTTTTATTTCCATTGACTACTCTCCATTGACTATAATGACATCATGCATATTTATAAATAAACAGGAACTGTGTAGCTTCCTTTTTACGTTTTTTTATTTATTTTTATAGAAATAATAGAAGACTAACAGCAACTTCGTTGTTTTTAATTTTAAGTACTTATGCAATAATATATTAAAAAATGTTTCTAATTTTGACATTAGTTATTTACGTAACCAGTCATGAAAAGACTAATTTTATTTGACGAATGTAATATTTGCCAAAACGAGCAAGCGAAGCGAACGAGTTTTGCAAATTACATGAGTCAAATAAAATTACTTTTCATAACGTGTTAAGTACAAGATTTTATCTATTCCCGCTTTAAAATAGAAAAGAAATGGCAACTTATTCTGAATACTATTTTGCGGTTCCAAACATAGCTACGCTTTTAGCCGTACAAATAAATTCTGTTTATCGCATTACCTAAGCGTTACTGTGGATTGACATTTATATATAAACAAACTTTACTTGTCAATCTGCTGAATATTTTGAAGCAAATTAAGTCGAAAATGATTGAATCAGATATGTATATACCATCTGCTAGAACAATCGGCTAATTTAGAAGTAAATTCAATAATACCTGGTAAATCAAAAAGCAGGAATAAAGAAATATATAAGAAATTTGAAAATTGGTGTCAACAAATTGGTTTAATAATCAGTTATGTAAAAATTCTTTATATAACTAGTTATGTAATGAAACTGACAGTTATGAAAAATGTGATATTATGTAACGTCAAAAATGCATTTAAAATTTGACATTTCATAACGGGGTTAGATAATAGTATATTACGTAATGAGAATTGTAATAAGCATATTACACACGAATGGAAAAGTTACGCACGATGCCGCGTAGCGGCGAGGGCGTATTTCCATGAGTGCGTAATTGCTTTACAACTCGAATTATGTACTATACTTTACCTACGATCATATTTATTTATTTATTTATTTAGTAAACTCTGGATTTAGTTTACTAGTCAACAATGTCATTCAACAAATATTATGTCAGTTTTGACAGCGTTTGAAAATTACGTAGGCGCATTTGTTTTTTTAAACCCCGCGTCAGCGATATAAGGCACCTATAATTGGGTGTCCCGTGCGTTTTGTTTACCGTGCGATTTGTTTACAGTGCGTTTTGTTTACAATACGTAAAATTCAACTTACATGGATGGCAGGTAGTGTGTTTTTTACTATTTACAGTAGTGATTGTAGGTAAATAAAATTACACTTTTCAAAACTGAAGTATCAAAACGTCCAACTTTTCATAACCAGTTCGTTATATTATCAATTAAGAAAAATAAACAAGTCTCAAAAAGAAAAAGAAACAATGTTTAATCAACACAAAATTGAATAATGAGTCCATAAAGTGAAAGCTTTTAAATTCTTCTTTCCTTCAAAATATGCTAACAAAACTTTTTCATTAACACGATTTACCTTATGCTATCAAATTAGAATTTCAAATAATATTTTAACTTGGCTAAATAACGTTCGTCAATTTTGACATTAAAATTATAATGTGTAATAATAGCAGCAAGGTAACTATGAAAAAGACTACTTAATTTTTAAGATCTTTAAGTACACCCATTTCATTTATATTTAAAGGGTTTTTAGACGTTTAAAATTAGAAAAAATCTTGTAAGTAACACGTTCCGTTTGCATCCACTCTTTACACAAAATAAAGTCTTTCGTAACTGGTTAGATAAGTAGCTATTATACAGGTTATTAAAAAATATGTCAATCACTTACCACGGAATCAGTGTATCAAAAAAAAATGATTCAACCTAATTTACCTCGATCCAAAATCACATCCCTATGAAGATACAGCCCTCTAATATTGTACAAATGGCTATTGATATATTTTTTTCAATTTCAGTACATTGAAACGTATGTCAAAGGGTAATAGTTTAAAGTAAAAACTTTTTAAAATCAAGTTTTCTTCTAAGAGGCTGATTTACGGATTTACTCCCTTCTCTCCTACCCTCTTTTTTTAGTGGTACGCCTATGACTTTTTTGGCATACTGTATTTTATAGAAAATTTAATTATACAGCTTTTTCTTATTTTGTGTTGTTTTCGTTTGAGTAACCATTTTCAATTGAAATTGGAAATACTAAAAACATTGCAAAGCCTGGTAATTAAACAGTGAAATAATAAAAATCTAGAAAAATCATTTATTTTAGCAATTACATATTAATTTCAGTTCTAAAAGTACCTACGAGTACCTTGTCTTTACTTTTAGGTCAAAATATCATTTCGGTACAATAATAAATTTAATTTAATTTCAATTAAAATGCCGAGGAAAATCAAAGGCATCTATGAACGTTCAGTAGATAGTTGACAACTGTCATTTCTGTTAAAACTACTTTAATGCACATTAGTTTTAACAATGGCACGTAATATGAGTTATTCTAATACCGAAAAAGTAGATATGATTAGAATAATATACTAGGCAAATGTAATGGAAATGGTTCTGCTGCAGCTAGGCGTTATGAAGAAAAGTTTCCAAACCGTCGACATCCCGATAGGCGCACATTTTTTGCAGTCGATCGTCGTGCACGGGAAATTGGAAGTCTATCAGATGATGATGCTGAGAAATGTGGCAGACATAGGACTGCACTAGTTCCAGAAGTCGAAGAGGAAATTTCAGATATTGTATCAGAACGGCCTGAAAGCAATGTGCGTAAAATAGTTTCTCAAGTAGGAGTATCGCATTTTTCGGCATTGAAATCATTAAAAGAGCAATCACTTGTTCCATTTCATATACATACTCTTCAGGCATTAGAACCCCAAGATTATGGTTCTCGAATGGAATTTTGTAACTGGCTTCTGAGAAAAAATGCGAGAAATGTAAGTTTTGTAAACGCCATTTTATCAACTGATGAAACCTTATCTAATAGAAATGGTATTACAAATCATCATAATGATCACAACTGATCTGAAGGAAATCCTAATGCAAAGAGAGAATCGCATTTTCAGCGTAATTTTTCGGTTAATGTTTGGGCCAGGATTGTTGATAATCATCTAATTGGGCCTGTTTTCTTTCCAAATGAATTGCCTGAACAATTAGAAATTGTAAATCTACATATTAGACAAAACGTGGTATTTACAAGACGGTGCTCCACCCCATTATAGCCTGCAAGTCAGGCAATGCTTATCAAACGTTTTCCAGGTCATTGGATAGTCCGACGAGCAGATGCTCCAATTAGTTGGCCGGCTCGGTTCGGTCACCTGATTTAAACTCAATTGACTTATGTTTGTGGGGATTCATGAATGACGAAATTTACTCTGTTCCAATAGAGAGCGTTGAATATCTGCAACAAAGAATTCAGCAGTCACCCGAGAAACATTTAGAAACATTCCTGGCATCTTTCAGAATGTCAGATTTTCTCTTCTAAAAAGAGCGAGATATTGCATATAAGAAAATGGGAATTATTTTGAGCACATTCTGAAATAAATTTTTAATAATTATTTATGTAAAACTGAAATTAAGATGTAACTGATAAAATAAATGATTTTTTGCAACGCCATATCCTAAAATGACTTTTATTTGACAGTTTCAATGAATCAAAACAATGTCATTATTGACAAGTGTAAAATAAAGAAAAAAGAGTGAAATAAAGAAATTTTATGAGTGAAATAAAGACATTTTATTTCACAGTGTGAAGTAAAAGTTATTGGTTTCTATGGAAACAGCAATAGAATTAAGTCTATTTTTACAAAATTATATTATTTTCTAATTCGAATGGCGATCCAACAAATTTTGTATATAACTCGAGACTAAAATATGTTTTTTTTTTTTACTCGTATGGTGTATAGCACTCGCCTTCGGTTCGTACTATAAACGCCCCACAAAAAAACACCATTTTAGCCACTTGTTATATAAAATACTATTTCCCGATTTTTATTACTTATTATTTCACTGTTTAATTAACAGGCTTTGCAAAGTTTCAATATTTCCAGTTTCAATTGAAAATGGTTACTCAACGAAAAAAACACAAGATAAGAAAAAGCTGTATAATTAATTTTCTATAAAATACAGAATACCAAAAAAGTCGTAGGTGTACCACTAATAAAAGAGGGTAGGAGAGAAGGGAGTTTACCCGTAAATCAGCCTCTTAGAAAACTTAATTTTAAAAAGTTTCTACTTTAAACTATTACCCTTTGGCATATGTTTCAATATACCGAAATTTAAAAAAATATATCAATAGCCATTTGTACAATATTTAAATAAAAATTATTTCCAACTTTAGAGAGCTATCTTCATAGCGGTGCGATTTTGGAAAGAGGTAAATTAGGTTGAATCAACTTTTTTTGATGCACTGATTCCGTGGTTAAGTGATTGACATACTTTTTAATAACACCCTGTATAATTACAGTTGCATTTAAAAGTTTTAATGCTTCGGTTTCAAATTTACATGTATTTTTTTGAAGGAATAAATAAGAACATAATAATTAACAATTCAAATTAATATTTCAAAATTGTAATTTAGTATGTGTACAAGAACCAAAGACCTCAAGAATTTTTTTACTTCCCACCCCTACTATCGATGTGGCATATCGTTTTATGGATTTTTGGGGTCGACGATTTCAACTATTATATTACTCAAGCTCCATAAATAATTATTTCTACATAGTGGAGTGTAAATATAGTATCAAATTTTTTTTCGTTGTGAGAAACTTGGATGGAAAATCTGGATGTTGAAGTAGTGATTCCTTGGGCAGCGGTTTTTAAACATTCTTTTATTCTTTCGTTTCTTGTCGTGCTGGGTATTATTTGGCTAGTTAGTTTACGTTCCTACATCCTGTGCTAGATCTATTGTGTTTCTGTTCTCTAAGAACATAGTATTTACCTAAAATAAATTCGTATTACGTGTTTTTCGGGGAATATTTCATGTGTTATTGCAGGTTCAATTTAAATTAAATTATTGATTGTTGAAAGTAACATTGTAAAGGAGAGTGTATTTTCTCAGTTAAAGAATTTATTGCTTACCAATTTATGGTCTGGTTGTGGAATGACAAATTTACTATCTAGCAGACTCTTTTAGGAATATATCATACCTAAAGTTAATAATATAATCATGTCAGAGTTTATTTTTCTAAGAAAGAAATAAAATATTGTATACAATATTACAAAATATACGTTTTTAAGAAACGTAAATATGAAAACTTCAATAAACCGGCAGAATAGTCTCGGAATGTTCAACTCCACTGTGTAAATACATTTGATATGGGATGTCCTGCTTTAAAGTTATATGTAACTATTACACTATTTCCTTTGCTTCAACGGTCCTCCGTATTTCAAATGTCACGAAATTTCTAGGTTTCTCTCCTGTCGACTTGCCTAATGAATTTAATTTTCAGGAGCGCAGTTAAGAAAGGAAATTTCAAACTGTCTCATTTCCTATCGACAATTACAAAGTTTTGCAAAATATAATTAATTAACGTTGTATTAGAAATATTGCAAGACTCAATTTGTGAGAAATAGAGGGTTGCAAATTAGGAAGTTTTCTAAAGTTTTCCGCCTTTATCTACTGATTTATATTATATTTTTCTCAATTACTGTTTTAATGGCAAAACTTTTAAATGAATACGATTAACTTTAAGAAATCTACACTCTGCGCCTGTACAATATAATTTAAAATAATATATTTTCATCACCATTAATCGGTGTTTAAACCCAATTGTTTCGATCTCTTATAACATTAAATAGAATCTAGTACCCTAGGATACTTTGTAGAAATATAACTAAAACGTTTAGTGAAGAACAGTACAAAGATTTTAATTGCTAATAAAATTGCTCTTGATTTAGTTCAATTTATCCTAGGGGTTCCGTAAAATGAACGTTCCTCTATGAGTAAATAGTAAAAAGGCTTTCTAACTCAAATTGCAACTTTAATCTGGGCTTCAAAATGGTTGATGAGTATGCTACTTTTTATAAAGTTTCGTTCGTACAGATTTCAACCTAGATATTTCAAATAATAAGTTGAAATTTAAAGGATACACTTATGACTTCAGTGCACTAGATCCTAAAATGGAGATAGTAAACAATGCACGTGGGCAGTGCGTACCAAGAACCACAAACGGAGGATAACCAGTTCCCTATGCTGCAATGTTCGCCACTTGCCGGAAAAGCTGTGACGTCGCGGCGCGACCTAAATCTGTTGTTTACGTTTCTGACGGCATTGTCTCTCTGTGTTTAGTGGTGTAATTATTAACTTTTGTCTACATATTTATTGGTTTTCTTTGTAAATCTCATATGTACATCTTCGTGTATGCTTTATACATTTTTTTGAGTTATAAAAACGTTCTTGATTAGTGAAATTGTGTGCAGAAACAGGGATATACTATTGTTTGCACTATTTTGGACCTTAATAGGATTTAAAAGACAATTATTATTATTAATGTTCTAAGGTGATTTTGTATACAGGGTGAGTCATGAGGAACTGTACATACTTCTACCGTAAGTAGAGGCAGCTAAGACAAATACCAAGTGACCATTAAAAAGTGTTTGTTCCCTTCCTTTACTATCATACAGAGTGATTTATGAATTTTGTCCAAAAATTGTTTTGGTCATAACATTTTAACGGTTAATCCGATTTGCCTCATTTTTTACAACAATGTACACTGTTGCCTATCAACCATCATACATATCCAAAATTTAAAAAATCCCGGGACGGTTTCAAAAAAAATTGTTGGATTGCTTCATATACGATAGTCCACCCTGTATATGATTTATCTAAAACTTGATATGAAATTTGTATAGGACACAAATAGGTAGTAAAACCTGAGTATTTGAAATTTTTGTCACACTCTCAACAATTTTTTTATTAACGATCAATTTTCAAGTCAAATGAAAAGTTTGGCAAAATGGAATATTTTAATGCATACTAATATTAATTAATACAAAAATTTAGCTAAAAGAAAATAATATCTACATACCTCGTGCCTAGTTTTAGTAAGTACCATCATTTTAATCAATTTCCAGGCCAGGTCCTAAAAATGTGACTGATGTGGTCCATCTAAAAAGTTGCCTCTGTATGTATTTTCTCCAATTAGTCAAATTGCTTCCAAAAAAGGATAGAAATAAGTAGTCAAATTTGCGTTACCTAAATTTCCCCCATTTAAAGTGCCCAACCTATATGTTCAGTTTAAAATCAATTTTAACGAAAACTGTACATTTTTCGAAATATTTTCAAAAGCCATCATATTCAAATGTATGTATTCAAATATTCATTGAATTTAAAATAAATATAAGATACGGATCTACGTTTTGATATTTTCGTTATTCCTTTTCTTTTCTTATAATTCTTAAATACATACGTATTCAGGGGCGGCTCAAGGTAAATTTTCCACCCGGGCGGGAGCACTTTTTGGCGCCTTTTCCTGACGTCATCACGGACATACTTCATACTAAAGTACAAGGATATCCCTTCGAACTCCGCGATCAATCACTACTTTTTGTCGCCTCATGGAGGGGGGGTGCTATTAAAAATCTGAACAAAAATTTTTTTACCCTCAATTTGGCACCCTTCCGAACCGGCACTCCGGGTTGCCCGGCCCTTAAGCCGCCCCTGTACGTATTGTAAATAAACATGTAAGACCGTGCCTGGAAATTGGGCACGAGGTATGTAGATATTATTTTTTTTAGCTAAATGTTTGTATTTACAAATATTAGTACACATTAAAATATTCCATTTTGCCAAACTTTTCATTTGACTTGAAAATTGATCGTTAATAAAAAATTTATTGAGAGTGTGACAAAAATTTCAAATACTAAGGTTTTACTGCCTATTTGTCCTATACAAATTTCATATCAAGTTTTATACAGGGTGAACTATCGTATACGAAGCAATCCAACAAATTTTTTTGAAACCGTCCCAGGATTTTTAAATTTTGGATATGTATGATGGTTGTTAGGCAACAGTGTACATTGTTGTAAAAAATGAGGCAAATCGGATTAACCGTTAAAATGTTATGACCAAAACAATTTTTGGACAAAATTCATAAATCACTCTGTATGATAGTAAAGAAAGGGAACAAACACTTTATAATGGTCACTTGGTATTTGTCTTAGGTGCCTCTACTTATGGTAGAAGTATTTACAGTTCCTCATGTATATTATAGAAGTTGAAAGAAGCTTAATAATTTATATATTAGATTTACGTAGTATTATTATTCAGATAAAAGTGAAGAAAAATGCCGGGAACAAGGTGTGCAGTGTATGACTCTAATAACACATATTGTACAAAGAAATCCACTGGTCAAAATATTATTTTTCCAAAACCTAAGACGTGAATGAATAAACAGGTGTAAAATGCAGGATAAATTTAACTCAGACACAAGTAGGATTTGTTTGGTTCATTTTATGAAGACCGACTATGAACGAGACTTGGAAAATGAATTACTAGGTAAAAGTATGTTTTTTTTTATTATATGTCTACCTACTTTTCCGAGATGTTTTGTTAGACTGTGTATTAATTTTTATAATACATATTTTTCACAATTTAATATTTTGTTTAAATCATTTTTATCAGATTTTTCTGTTTTTTTTTATTGTATGTGTATCTACTGTTCCGAGATGTTTTGTTATACTGGGTGTTAATTTTTATAATACATAATTTTCATAATTTAATATTTTGTTTAGATCATTTTTCTCAGATTTTTCTGTGAATTAAATCAGAATCCACTGCAGATAAGTTAATTTTTTTATCAGATTTTTTTTGTGAATCAAGGATCAATATCCGCCGTACAGAAAAACAAAAATGTATGTTTCCTTGAACTAGGCATTTCATTCCATGACTTGCTTCTAATAAATTGGACATAACTTTGTCAATTTTTCTCAGAAACTTCCACGCTTTGTTTGCAATGTAATTCTCATGAATTTCAGGAATTTAAAAGCTAATCAGGTTAAGGCAATGAAGAGGAAAAATACAGATTCTAATTCAAGCAGAAAAAAAAATCGAAAATTAAGTAAAATAAACTGAATAATCAACAACATATTTGACATTGAGTGGAAAAGGAAAAAAATTGCTACGTTCTTGAAACTTTCCACACATTATTCAATGCCTCAATTATTGCAATAAATAATGCGTGTGCGTTAATATTATTGAAAGAATAGTACTGATTATAATTTTTGAAATGCAGTATATTTATGTTTTTGGGGTCGCTGATTACGAATCTGAAGTCAAATTAAAAAAATTCAAAATGGCGGCTTCAATATGGTGGACGAGAATGAGGCAAGATATAAAAAAATTGCTTGATTTCGCATTTTAATTTATGCTTATAAGTTTTTGGGGTCGCTAATTATGAATGTAAAGTCAAAATTAGAAAATTGAAGATAGCAGCTCCGATACGGTGGGGGGAAACGGGGCAAGTGTAATAAATTGCTTCATTTCGAGTTTAATTTATGTATATAAGATTTGGGGGTCGCTAATTATGAATATGAAGTCAAAATTAGAAAATTGAAAATACCCGATATGGCGGAAGGAAACGGGGCAAATGTAACAAATTGCTTGATTTCGCGTTTTGATTTATGCATATAGGTTTCTGGTGTCGTTGATTACGAGTCTGAAGTCAAAATTTAAATTATAGGATGTAAATGGGGTAAGGTGTTAATAATAATTTCTCGTTTTAATTCTGGTAAGTAAAAAGGAATAAAATAGATAATTCACTATAACATTTTGTCATTTATTTTTTAAAATAGGTTTTGATCATCACAACTACAATACGAATTTACTGTCTATCACTATAACTACATAATATTATTCAATGATTTACCAAATGAAATTAGAAATATGATTAATTATAAAAAATTTAAAAACTTACCAAAACAGTTTTTAATCGATAACATTTTCTACAACATAGTAAATTAGGATAATTTGAGAAGTAAATGTAACTTAACAAAGACTTGTACAGTTGGATTTTTTATTATCTTTTTTTTAAGTTTTATATTTTTGTCTTATCTTATTCCCTACGTATCATTTTAACAATTATTAGAGATGTAATTATAATCATAACATTTTGTTGAACTTTGTTTATTTTCCTTTATATTTTTGTATAAACAGAAATTTTAAAAAATACGCACAGTTTTCCGTCTTTATTTCTTATGCTACAGAAACGACTAAAAAACAATTTGAAAGCGCAAGTTCTTGACATGCTTGTCGTAGGTGTCACAATTTCTGAGATATTTAACATTTAAACTAAATTTTTCGTCTTATAAACGTTCAAAAGCCATTTGTAAACTTTCATATCTCCGAAACTTTTAAATCTATGTAAATAATTAAAAAAGCGAAATTCATTATCGGTTTATCAACTTTATTTTTGGTCTCTATCCATTTTTCACTAAAACTAATATTTATTGAGATATTTGGTAAAGGAAAAAAAAATACGTTTTTATCGAAAATATCTTTATAGTTTAAACTTAATATTTTCTAAAGCAAGTGCTCTATACAAACGAAAAGATTTGAGCATCTACGCCATGTTATATATTATTGAGAAATAGTGTTTGAAATTCTTTTTCTTTTTTAATTACTGGCTAATTACAGGAACAAAATGGCGAAGTTGTTATTAAAAATGTGAAGACGCACATTGCTTCGGTCATAACTTCTTTGTCTTTTATGCTACAGAAACAAATAAAAAAAAGTTGTTATTCTACCTATTCTACCTATGAGCATTTTTGACGTGGGTGTTACAGATTCTGACTGATTTTCACTCTAAATAATTATCTTATGAACACTTGGATCCCAAATATAAACTTAAATATCTCCAAAATTATTAATAATACATCAATAAACAAAAAATATAATTAATTCCCAATTTGCACTCTCTCTAATTGATCTGTAACATTTCTTCGATAAAGTAATACTTTTCCAGATACTTGACGAAAGCTATTTGGAAATACCTTTGTTTTAAGCTAAAATCGCAGTTTTGAAGTCGTTATAACTTAAAAACTATCAATTCGTTTGAAAAATTTCATAGAACCTTTTCTTCTTAAAATTTGATTATTTTTCATCTCCAATAAATATATATATTTTTTAAGTGCCACCCCCTGAGAAGGGGGTGGCACTTAACACTGCCAAAAATGAACGAAATCTGTTCAATATGGCATTACTCCGAAGTTAAAACCTATAGTTACTGTCCTAATAATGACCTGTGATTTTTTACTCTTATTGAGGTTTTTAATATAAACATGCGTAACTTACTTGTGAAGACTAACCCACTCACTGAACCACTGAAATAGTACAAGTAAAGCACTGAACCTAGAAGCACGTATCCCCGATTTTGTAAGGGAAGCACAATGGGCCCCGAGGAATATATTATTCAGTATCTAAGGGATATCCTGAATAATATATGTGTATTTAAGGAAAGTAATCAAGATTCATTTGCTGAGATTTTTTATTCAGTGTTCGGTATATATGTTGTAGGCACAAAGCGAATTCAAGTTTTTGGTATATAAAATCCAATATAACGTGTGCGTTAGAGCTTGCTTGTATTATGAGGGTAAATTTGAAAAAATGTTGGCAAAGCATGAGTAGAAGTGTACTAATCTCATTAGCCACCATGTCTGGTTATTTTCACACATTTTACAATTTGCTTCATATGGACTAATCAAAACAGACAATTTTACATTAATTTCACTTTTCAGCGTCAACAATAACATAGTTTAAAAAGTAAAGTTTATGTGTGTTTGATATAATATTACAAGTGAAAATATAATGATAATCGTGATAATATGCAAGTAACATATTGTGATCAAGTACATTCAGAAACAAAAGTAGAAATCAACAAACAATTAGAATAATTTTACAGTGAAACAGGGAGGAAGGATCCAATCATAAAACCTTGGACTGCTGCTCGAGTTAAAGAAACGATCGAAGATATCAACAGAGGTAGATTATCTGAATTAGTGTGACGCGGAGAAGTGAAATTAACGCGATAGTGTATATATAAGTAACTTTTATTAGACAATTGTAAATGACTGAAAATAAACAGTATCTACATTTATCATTTTCTGCCATGCCCATGTTCTTGAGATGGTATCTCAAGGGGCACTGACCAGTTAGAAGGCCTGTGATCATCGACTTTTCGAGTTTGAGAAGCCTTGTGTCATTTTTTGTCGAATAGGTTAGAAACTTTTCGCTTGTCTTCGGCCTGGAATATTCCTCCAGTAGAACTTCTGTTCCTTTTCCCATTTTTGAACCTCCTCTGTTATGTGTCCCTTAGATAAGCCACAAAACGTTTCTGGTCCGAAAAAAAGGGCTTCTGTCCCTTTTCTTGCAAGGCTGTCAGCTAATTCATTACCTTCTATTCCCTCATACCCTGGCACCTATATCAAGGTAACCTTGTTGTTTTTTGCCAGTTGCTTCAGTGATTATCTGTGCTTCCACCCCACTCGCTTGACGGCTCTCAATCATCACATCAGCAGTCAAAGTCGTGCTTAATTGACATTGAGTCAGTGGGTTCGATCTTAGATTAGCTCCAGAATCATTAAGTGACCTGATGCAGCCTTAGGACACTAAGTGCTACTTCCATCCTCACATGCAGATGCAGAGGAAGTAGGGACAGGAGCATATTGCTTCTATAGTGAACTTAATAAAAACCTAAAATGTCAAACTAAGAGCCTAGTTCTATTAAATTGCTCGAATTGATTGTAATTTTAAGTCAGAATGAGTGGCGTAGAAACCACCAAAATGGTTTGCATTGTTATGTACTTTTTTTCAACTAATAGCCACTGTTATAGTCGGTGGAGGAATTGAATACCGCGAGGTGTTTCGGAATAATAAAAAAACATTTGAAATAAATTTGGCAAGATATCTGTGTTATTATTTACTTAGACCTAAAAAGCAGTAGGTATCTTTGACGATTTACAAATAATATATAGAGACATAGAAAGGAATTTTGTGCTGTTGATATTTCAAATAAATTATTACTTCCTTCGCTTCCCGAAGGGGAATATAATCATGATCAAATCATTTTCTGCAATTTCGCGTTTCAGATTATGTATATAGATTGTAAAAATTTGAAGATTTTTCTATTCTGTCAGTCTGTCAACTGAGTGCGCAATCTAAAAAACTATTTGGCAGCGAAATATTATATTTGGCTGTCAATTGAGGCTAATGCCAGAGAACTTACACCATGTGTGTTCTATGTGTGGTCTATGTTCTCTGCTGATGCCATGAAAGAAAAAAGTTATATATTTAGTGAAAAACATACAGGGCGGACACTAAAAAAACAATTAATAAAGATAATTAATACAAATTACGATTAAAAGTGAGTCCTGCCAGCAGATCCTCGAATTACGAAAGTTATTGACAACAAATACTATAAACACGTTTTGCTGCATGTACTGCTGGTAGAACGTTATATCCTGTATGCAGGTTAACTTTATGAGCGAAATATTGTCCTGTGAGCAGGTTCGTGGTCCCTTTACAAAAGTACTTGCGGAAGCGCTTCTAGCAGAACAAAGCTCTGTACACTCTATCATTAAGCCTAGAATAGATATTCTACATTGAGGTAAGTTATCGTCCCACAATAGAATTTTTGGGGTATACATGATTTTCTATAATTCCGTAGAATTCTATATTATTTGTAAATCATATAGGTATATACTCAGTCATTTTTATCAAGAATAATGTTTGCATGCACGAGTGATAACCAGTAATAGACCCGGAGCCGGTGACACTGAAAGCCCCCTCATAGCGGAATCGAAAAATTTTTATGTGAATTGATAGTTAAAAATTATACGAACAAAATAAGCTTGGTATGCGTAGATTTAAAAAGCCGAAAAAATGTTAAAAAAAATTAATTATTATAAAAATGCAATAATGTTTTACCGTCATCGCGGATATTGATTATTTGTAGTGTCTTCGGTAGAAAATGTCGTACTCTTTCAGAAAAAAATTACGCAAACCACTTTATTTGGCCGGACGGGTGTGGCATACCTATTTGAAGTGTGTGAAGGGGGATGAAATTTCCCCCTTATAACGTGCAAACTTTTTTTTTTAAGTTCGTTTCGATGTGATCTTTAAAAATATCTTGGTATGCGGGCCCAAAAACTTCCGGAAGTATCCGACATACCAACTTTATTGCATGATCTCGATTCACATCTATTACAAAAAGTAGTACATTAAACAAAATTGTTTTGGAGTAAAATTTTTTATAGAATAAAATGTCTTGTTCCTTTCTTAGATTTATAATTATACGAGAATAAATATGATGAAAGGAATTATAGGAAAATTTTTTCTTTAGATGATTCTAACAATAAAATAAAGTTAATATAATTAACAAGAGTTTATGCCCAAGCATAGTATATTTATTAATAATCATCAGAGTCAATATCATCAATATTATAAATTCTTTCATCCTCCGATTCTTCACTTTCTTCTTCATTTTCTTGGACACTAAGAATTTCTTCAGCTTTTGAAGGTGCTGCTGGGCCTTTATACCACAATGGTTCAAGTCTCTTGTTTTCATTTAATTGCCATCCACATTCGGTTGGTTCATATAAAATACAAGTCGGTTCGGTAGGAATACATGATAGCTCAGTGTAGTCTCTGCCCAAATAAAATAATGTCCTACAAAAAAATTGGTATGTATCGCTAGTCCGACAAAAATTATTTTAAATAACGAATTATTTTATAATTGCGGTTTTGGTAAATTAATATACTTTTAATACTTAAGCGGAATTCTGATATCTACCAAATTCTGCACATAGATTCAGATCATCAAAAAAACAACATTTCCCTTGTTTTTAAACCCTGATTTGCGAATTTACGTTCGTTGCAAATTTTTGAATTCTTCATGCACTTTAATATGTATTATTAAATGTTCTTTATAATTCTAATGTAATATTGTTTTGAATTGTTAGCATAATTCAAAAATAACACAATTTATATGAAAAGTTTATGAAAAAAAAATTTCAATTCCAGTAATATTCCTCCATGCTGGAAAACCTTATCGCAAAAAATTTTGCGCACCATATTTATAAATACAATGTGGCAAAATGCTACCGAACCGACTTGTATTTTATATGAACCAACCGAATGTGGATGGCAATTAAATGAAAACAATAGACTTGAACCATTGTGGTATAAATGCCCAGCACCTTCAAAAGCTGAGGAAATTCTTAGTGTCCAAGAAAATGATGAAGAAAGTGAAGAATCGGAGGATGAAAGACTTTATAATATTGATGATATTGACTCTGATGATTATTAATAAATATACTATGCTTGGGCATAAACTCTTGTTAATTATATCAACTTTATTTTATTGTTTGAATCATCTAAAGTAAAAATTTTCCTATAATTACTTTCATCATATTTATCCTCATATAATTATAAATCTAAGAAAGGAACAAGACATTTTATTCTATAAAAAATTTTACTCCAAAACAAATTTGTTTAACGTACTACTTTTTGTAATAGATGTGAATCGAGATCATGCAATAAAGTTGGTATGCCGGATACTTCCGGCAGTTTTTGGGCCAGCATACCAAGATATTTTTAAAGATCACATCAAAACGAACTTAAAAATAAAAAAAAAAGTTTACACGTTATAAGGGGGAAATTTCATCCCCCTTCACACACTTCAAATAGGTATGCCACACCCGTCTGGCCAAATAAAGTGGTTTGCGTAATTTTTTTCTGAAAGAGTACGACATTTTCTATCGAAGACACTACAAATAATCAATATTCGCGATGACGGTAAAACATTATTGCATTTTTATAATAATTAATTTTTTTTAACATTTTTTCGGCTTTTTAAATCTACGCATACCAAGCTTATTTTGTTCGTATAATTTTTAACTATCAATTCACATCAAAAATTTTCGATTCCGCTATGAGGGGGCTTTCAGTGTCACTGGCTCCGGGTCTATAAGTACATGGTGTAAGTTCTATTACCTGCACACAGTGTGCACTAGTTACGAATTCTAAAATTACATATTTCCTTTCAAACGTCTATAAATATCATGTTAAATTTAAGTAAATGCAATCTATTTCTGGGAGATCTTCTAAATATAATCACACATTACAATTTGTAACACAAGACTTTAGATTTAACATCCAAGATAAACATTTAAATTCGATTAAGCTTGCAATAGTCAGTGGCGTAACTAAAATTTGTGTTTATCTTGGGTACAACAATGGTTAATATAAATAGATTATAGCAGAGTTGGCATTTGAATCAAGTCAGTAAGCAGATATATGTTTCAAATGTATTGAGCTTTCACTTTAACCGCACGTATCTCAGAAACAAAGTGGAAAATATTACGTGTTTATGATTTGTCTATTATCAACCACTCATCGAAGTTTTAATAATTTAAAACTTTATGAAGATCATTTATTTTTACCTCAAAATGTAGGTACCCATTTTAAACAATATTTTACTGACATTAGATTTTTAAATTATCATTTTTCGTAAATCACTTATTATTTTTATGGAACTGTAACAATGTGGGATGAGGTACGGCCACCGGTTTGAATTCTGACACTACATCCTATCTCCTGGAGGTGGGACGATCACCAGGAAGGGTTTTTTCATTGAGTTTTCCCCGTATCAGCAACCAAAAATTAATCAGTGCAAAGTGATAGTGATTTAAATATATTTAAGTTTTTAAAAATTCTATGAATTACTTATAAAAAAAATTGTTAGCTTTAAGCTTTCCCAGAAAAAAAATTATTGCTGAAGTACGTAATTCACGTAAAAAAATAATGTATGGCATATTTATTATCTTTTTAATTTTACTAATAGTAACAAAAAAACCTGAAGTTTGAAAGATATTGAGTTCATTTTAAACAGTCATAAATTAGCGGGGTTGTAACGTCGATGCCCTTAAATCCAATAAAAAGTCGGTTACATTTTTGCATAAGATAGCCGTGAAAAATATAAAACATCACCTTCATTTATTGGCAGCACTTGTTAATTAGGAGTTGTAATGGATTATCAAAATACCTAAAAAAATTTGTTTTGTACCTTTGTGTAATAATACTAGTGAAAATGCTCCCTCGATATTATTTTTGACAGTACCACTTAATATTGAAAGACGAAAACAGTGGTTTTCTGCTGTAAAATCTAAACAAATATTTCATCTGGGAAAAGATTTGTTATAAAAAAATTATTCACCATTTCAAAGTCTACTTTAGGTAAATTATCAGCGGGACCTTTAACATATCCCTCTTCCACTTTACTTATTTTGATCGTAGAATTAATAAAACAGAACAGAGACTGATAAAATGATAATATTTTCACTCCAAACAATCCAAACATCAAAACATAAATAAAGTTTTAGGTTAGTCATCTGATGTGTTTGTGTACCGTCACTGCAGAAGCGGGTGAAGGTTAAACCTAACCTACAAAATATCAACGTCCGACGCTTTTACGAATAACTTGTGTGGCATTTATCTGGATTCTGATTGGCCAATATTTACAAGTCCACTGCTTTAGACCAATCACAGTACAAGCAATAAAAGCGGAAATTCTGAGAAGTTTTAGAGAAAAACTTCCTTTAGCACACAGTTAGAACCTATTACCAACTAATTATATCCATAATCTCATTGGTTTTCCGGGTAGATACGTAATTCTGACGCAAGCGTGGATCTGGAAATTTCAATAATTTTTTTCTCGTCTGTGGCGCATGGGACCCATACGAAATATGGGAAATAACATCTCTAGAAGCACTTCTCTAACAACACCTAAAAAATTTTGAAAAAGCAGTTTGCGAAAAATGTTTTTTCAAAATTCGATATTTAAAATTATTTCTTACTTTTCATAAAAATACAGCAACACGTTTTGAAGTTTATGAAAATATTTTCATTACTAACTGAGATACAACGAATTGAAATTTTGTGATTTGTTAAATTGTAAATCACAAAATTTCAATTCGTTGTATCTCAGTTAGTAATGAAAATATTTTCATAAACTTCAAAACGTGTTGCTGTATTTTTATGAAAAGTAAAATGCATATGTCAAAAAAAATAATTTTGAACAGGAGTCCCTAGACCTGGGGGGGGCTAACCGAATTTTGAAAAAATTTTTCGCAAACTGCTTTTTCAAAATTTTTTAGGGGTCTTTAGAGAAGTGCTTCTCGAGATGTTATTTCCTATATTTTGTATGGGTCCCATGCGCCACAGACGAGAAAAGCATTATTGAAATTTCTAGATCCGCGCTTGTTCTGGCGCGTAGAAATGCCCGTTTTAAAAAGCCCTGAAATTATCAGCAAGTTGTTTTAATGATATTTTCTTAGAAGTAATTCTTATTAGAAAAGTAAATTATTTTAAATTAACAGAATGGTTTATTATATCATTTTCACGATATAAAATGTTAAAATAAAATTAGTGGGAAAACCCCATTGTTGTTCCAGTCGAACCGGGCCTACCCCGCTCAACCGCATATTTACCACGACGATACGCTTCGTGGTTGTGTGGTTGGCTCCGGACTGAGCTCCGGCGCCAATATTCTTGGCTATAGATGTCGGTCTCGGATGACTGGTTTAGGGCAGGACTATTGCCCTTTACCCCAATAAATCGCTGTAGACCGGGGACCAGCCTCGTGCAGGGCGGGCGAACTTACTTTACGTCGGCCCCACTCACAAAGCAGATGATTTCGGCCCGCCTCCCTGGGTCCTGGCTCGTTGGACCTTGCTGGCTAAGGCCTCTTCTGGCGCTCTTCTGTCTTGATCTTCTTTCTTCGCCAGCTTGTCCCCCCCGGGGGGTGTCATCTGTCAGTTGGGTGTTTTTGGGTTTTTGGCAGGAGTGACTGCCGGTACACAGAATGCCAATTGACATCCTGTCATCCGGATCGTCGGTAGGGTAAGGATGAGCTGTGTAGCTCGAGGAAGGGCAGACCTAACTGCTTTGGTAGCATTTTTGGTCTGCCCGGAGCCAGAGGGACTACAGGTACTGGACGGTTGTTGTCCGGTACCCGCAGGGTCTTGGGTGGGTGGTTGGGTGATCGTCCTGTCTCTTCCGTGGGGTGTCTTCATCTGACGGTGGTATGTTTTATACTCACCCGTTATCCAGTAGCTGCATCTTCGGCCGCTTGTGCCTGGGAGCATCTGTTGGATCATAGTCAGTAGCCTCCCTGACTAGTGGGTTTCCATGCTCCTCAGCAAGGGCGTACATCTTCCTGGCTCTCTCCTTGATGATGTCAGTGACCGGGGTGTAGTTCAGGTCCCTGAAGATGTCCTCGTTGCGCACGAACCAGGGTGCGTTGACTGCTGTCCGGAGGGCGACGTTTTCCACTCTCTGGATCTGTTGGAGGTAGGTCTGTGCTTGGTAGCCCCAAGCTAACGAAGCGTACGTCAGTTGAGGCCGGATGAGGGACCTGATAAGCGTGAGCTTGTTCCTCAGGTTGAGTCTTTTCTGTTTACCCGTCATCGGGTGGATTAGGGCTCTCGTCCTCCTGGCCTTCTTGACGATGGCCTCCGTGTTCTGTCTCCATGTCAGGCCTTTGTCCATGATCACGCCAAGGTAGTTGACGGAATCGTGCCATTGGATGTCTTCACCAAACATGGAGACGTGTCCTGTGGGGTTCTGCTTCCTTTTCTTGAAGAGGACCGCCTTGCTCTTCTCGGCGTTGACGGCTACCTTCCATCGGTTGCACCAGTCCTCTAGGAGCGTGGCCGCCTCCTGGAGGTTTCTGGTGGCTAGCCTTTCGTTCCAGGATCTGGCTGTCACTGAGCTCCGGCTAAGTGCATACACGTACTTATAGTCGAAGAGCGATTGTATTACAGATATGGCCCAATTTCAGTAGGGATTATTGTACTATGCTGTTTTACATATGTTCCAAATTGTAATTAAATATTTTATGTCTAACAGAAGTTATCGTGTTTACAAGAAACAGTATACACACACACACATTTACAGACACAAAGTCATTTTTTATTCGATATTTGAGTTCAGTCTGCTATGAAACGGATATCTGTACAAAAAAAAATTTTTTTTTTTTCAATTTATAATAAATTTGTAATAAAGATAGAATACAGTTAAAAAATATACAATCCATTACTGAACTATAACGGATGCGAAAAAAATTAATAGAAACATTATTGTGGAAAATTTAGTCAGCTTTAATTTTACATATACAGTGTGTCCCACTTTTAATAATAATAATAATAATAATAATTCATTTATTTCTTTAGACTTAACAGAGGTAAGTATTCGAAATCGTCAAAATGTTTACAAAAAATGGAAAAAAAAATATGTATAAAAGAATAAGTATATAGGACAATAACAAATACAGGATATTAACTAACTAAATAATATCTGTCAGATATTCATTTATGCTATAGTAGGGCTTGCTTGCAAAGAACTGTTTAATATCTGATTTATATTTATTTTTTACAGTATGCTTTTTATATTTATTGGGAAGCTTATTATAAGCTTTTATACCCATATAGTATGGACCCTTTTCGTATGAAGCCGTAGAATGTGAAGGTATTACTAGAGTATCATTGTTTCTTGTATTCATTGTAGATGTGGTAAGATCTCTATTTTTGGAAAATTTATTAATATTCTCGTAAACAAAAATACATAAATTATATAAATACAAAGAGAAAATAGTCATAATTTTTAGATTTATAAATAATGGTTTACAATGATCATTATAGTTGGCTTTACTGATTGTACGTATAATTTTTTTTTGAATTACAAATAGTCTATTTACTGAATAGTGGGTGCCCCAAAAAAATAGGCCATAGCTTAACCTTTTCACGGTAACACCTACGTAGCTCAGTTATTAGTCATCCAATTTCAACCAAATTTGGATTGGTATCAAAGACCATTACTATATCCTTTTTGAGTAAGACAAAATTTATTTCAGTCAGTGGCGTGCATTTTTATTAAAAAAAAATGTCTATTTTTCGAGAAATCATATTAGGCATTTTTTTGTTGAAGAACTAATGCAGTATTATTGATCAGCATGCTGTAGAATCACTATACCCAGAATTTAACATTTTGATTTTTGGTTTTCGAATTACGATCCACTTAAAATTGCTTATTTTAAACATAAATAATCAATAAATCGGTGACGAAATTTTTTTCGTAAAAAAGTCATTCTTCATTTTTCCTTTAAATTCACTTTTTCGGGCTATAAGGATTACCGAATTAAAGATCTTTGATAAAGATCCAAATTTGGTTGAAATTGGATGACCAATAACTGAGCTACGTAGGTGTTATCGTGAAAAGTGGGACACACTGTGTAATAGCCACTTTTTGATTATGGCTAAACGTTTTCGAGATATGAGCGAAAAACCAAAAACCGTGCCCCTCTGCCCCTCTGCCCCCGCACCTCCTGTGTTCGAGGACTTTTGGTATGTTTACCTCCTGAGTAAAAATTGTGATCTCGGCATTTACCCCTAGAAACCATTCATTGACAGGACTATAAAGTTTTACTTACTAAAAAATCTCTACTGTTTGGTTTAAACTTATCTTAAAAACATTATTATTAAGTTGAATTAATATCAACGAATGTTGCTAAGTGAGCTGTGCTGATCCTCATTCTTGAATTTTATGGCAGCAATAAGTCGATAAGTTTCTTTGCAAGGGATTTCAGCATAAAAGTTTTTATTTCACCGGAGAATATTTATATTCAGCAGAACCGTTGGAAATAATGATATTCCGAAAGAATATACACCCTGTTGGTTTTATAAAAGAGTAGATGACCTGAAATTTAAACTGACGGGTAAACAGGTGTTGAATATTTACAGCATTAGTGATGGCTTATTTTATGAGCCATTTGAACCTCTGTTCGTTTCACAAATTTGGATTTATTGAAAATGTTCGGGCAACCAACATAAAAATATCCATTCGATTCGAAATGTCACGTTTATTGTGTACTCTATGCATTGTAAATATTCAAGGGGGTTTTTTAAACTTGAAATCAATGATTTTATTCGACGAATTTGTTATTGAAATTATTTATATGGAGTGCAGTTATATATTATTTCGTTTATTTTATTGTCGTTTGCCAGAGGATTCATAAATTCATAAATCCACTACAACTTCTGGCGTTAAACGATCAAATATTTCCTACATTAAAAAGTAGTGAGTATATTGCTCTACTAAATGGTCAAGCAACCTTATAGTAGACTCGAACTGATTTAATTTAATTTTTCTCGGCGACAACATTCCACCTGAAATTTTATTGTTGATTCTTATGTATTATGACGAAAAAAATATTTGCGTCCAAAAATTCCTTGTGCGTCAAAAGTTATAAGCACTTTTTGACGCGCTTTCACGGATTTTCAACTTAATCTATCTTGTACTAGTAATTGGATGAGAATTTTAAAAATACTGGCTTATTTGAAATAACATTCTTAAAAAATATGTTCGATATGTATTGGTCAATCCGCCATCTTGGAAAAAAATAGAAAACACCAGAAATTGCCGTAAAAATCAAAATTAAATATCTTTTCTATAAAAGGGAGTAATTCCACCAAAATTGGCAAAAATAAAACTTATTTATTGTCAAATATAATGCACCAATCGCGGACGCCGTATGTAAAATAGAACGGGCAAAGATGGCGGACGAAATAAAATGTTTAATTCTTCGTCAATTATTAAGGAGGCATTGTACGTCACTTTTTTCTTTTTTGATTGTACGTTATTTTATGTACTTTTAGGGGATATAGTTCATTTTTTTTAATTTTCAAAAAAAGTGCATTTTCACAATTTTCAAAAATTCATTTTCTTTGACCCTCCTTTTTTTCACCCAATTTTCATCGAAACAAAATGAAATGTAATATAGAAAGTCTCGTATAACTTCAAAAATTGTACAAATATCTGGTCTACTTTATTCCTAAAATAATACGTTCTTTGTTTCAAGTTAGTTGAAAAGTTGTCTAATTTGCATCAATGTTATGAAGTCTTATCTAATATTAAAGATGGATGATACCATATTCTTTAACTGAAAGTGAATTGATTTGCATTATTTTTCAGTAAATACTCCTTTTTATAGAAAAGATATTCAATTTTTATTTTTACGGTCATTTTTGGTGTTTTCTATTTTTTTTCCAAGATGGCGGATTGACCAATACATATCGGACAGGTCTATGTTTTTTAAGAATTTTATTTCAAATAAGCCAGTATTTTTAAAATTCCCATCCGATTACTAGTGTAAGATATATTAAGCAGATAAGTAGAAATTCCGTGAAAGCGCGTCAAAACGTGCATATAACTTTTAACGCACAAGGAATTTTTGGGGGCAAATATTTTTTCGTAATCAGAAGGTTATAATACCTAAGAATCAACAATAGAATTTCAGGTGGGATGTTGTCGCCGAAAAAAATCAATTCAACTGCACTATTATTGCATACATCAGTCCGTGCAAAAATGTTTTTTTAAGCAATAATCTGAATACTGTGCACGAAGAAAATTTATTATACTAGAGAAACAAGATCTTTCAGTTAATTCTCCAATAAGATGCCAAAGTTGATGTATTACGGTTGAAAAAGTGCGTGGAAATAAAATACATTTCTTGTCACTTACGTCCCGTTTATTTCGTTTAAACGTACATTTCAAAAAGTTACCTTGGAAAAGTGAAACTTGGGTTTTTTTGGAAGTTTTTTTGTTGTATTAATATTGTAGTTGAGATACTCCACCACTTGACTAAAAATGTTGATTTTAGTTATTCCCTGATATAACAGTACCTAGAGGTCAGAAATATGTAAAGTTTCGGAAAAATTTCATATATAATGATAATTTTTCTTTATGGGTTATTATTGTAGTATATGGTCCGGATACTTGCTCTTACCCTCAAAGGGTGAAAACCACCCGTAAATTCGAATATCGAATATTTGAAAAAGTGTTATTAATTTATTTTTGAAACGTAGTAATGTTTTTGGGATCGCTGATTCCGAATCTGAAATCAAAATTAAAAAATTCAAAATGGCGGCCCCAATATGGCGGATGGATTTTTTTTACTAAAACAAGTGTTTTAAACGGAAAAAATAAATTGAACATCTAGGTGATGCTATATATTAACAAAAACAGCATTTTTGAAAGACAAATTATTTACTGAGCAATTAGAGCAACAAAATGGCGACATTCTGTTGAAAAAAAAAATGTGAAAACGCACATTGAATAGGCCATCCTTCTTTATTTTTTGTGATGAGACAAACAAAAGATCATTTTAAAGACTGATTAATTATCTTTCATTTTGTTCCTTATAATTTTTTATACTTCATCCTAAAAACGGTTGGATGCCATCTATAAAATTAAATGTCTCCGAAACTATCAACCCTACACAAATACATAGAAAAACAAATTCATTATCAGTTTATAAGCTTAATTACTTCCACATCCAGTGGAAGTATAGTAACGACAAAAAAATTTTTAAAAATTTTTATTGTTCAAATAGGCTTAGAATGTCACGAAACGTCGAGATTTTAAGTTTGAGCGAAAAAAAATTTCTTTCTGTCTGTCTGTCTGTCTGTCTGTCTGTCTGTCTGTCTGTCTGTCTGTCTGTCGGTCGGTCGGTCGGTCGGTCGGTCGGTCGGTCGGTCGGTCGGTCGGTCGGTCGGTCGGTCGGTCGGTCCGTCCGTCCGTCCGTCCGTCCGTCCGTCCGTCCGTCCGTCCGTCCGTCCGTCCGTCCGTCCGTCCGTCCGTCCGTCCTGTCTGTCTGTCCGGTCTGCCTGTCTGTCTGCCTGCCTGCCTGTCTGTCTGTCTGTCTGTCTCTCTCTCTGTCTGTCTGTCTGTCTGTCTGTCTGTCTGTCTGTCTGTCTGTCTGTCTGTCTGTCTGTCTGTCTGTCTGTCTGTCTGTCTGTCTGTCTGTCTGTCTGTCTGTCTGTCTGTCTGTCTGTCTGTCGGTCTGTCGGTCTGTCTGTCTGTCTGTCTGTAACTTTTTCTGTGCGCGCGTTTACTCTGGAACTTGAAATTTGGTACACATATGTGCATTAACGAGGTCTAGAACTAGATTATATTTTCATCTTGTTCCGTAGAAGGGTTGGGGGGTAAATTGGGGTAAATTTGGGTAAAATAGGTAAATCAAGCAGGTAAGGGTCAATAAAATTGGTATTTAGCATATAAAAGAGAAGCTAAGGTCTCAAAAAAAATTTTGGCATTAGCCACCCGCCATTACCACCCCCATTATTAAAGGAGATGAAAAAAAAATATGATTTAGTTTGTGTACAAGAACCAGACACCTCAAAACGTTTTTTTACTTCATCCACCCCCACTACCACCTCCTATCACCACCCCCACCCCGCTACCGTGTGGGGTATCGTTTTATGGGTTTTTGGGGTAAAGGATTTCAAATATTATATTATTAAAGTTCCATAAACAATTATTTCCACATACAAAATTTTTTCGTTGTGAGTGACTTGGACAAAAAATGTGGATGTGGAAGTAGTGATTCCTTGGGCAGCGGTTTTTTGATATCCACTATATTTTCTATAAAACTAATATTGATTGAGATATTTGCAGAAAAACAAAAATGTTACGTTTTTCCTAAAATTCCTTTACAGTTTAAAATGCATTTTTTTTTTTCTAAAACAACCGTTGTAACCGGGCGAAAAAATTAGAGCATCTAGGTCATATATATTTTCGAAAAACAGTACAAGTGAATATATTTTTTTAATTGCTGACTACTTACATTAACAAAATGGCAACGTTTTTAATACAAAAATCTGAAAAAGTAAATTGTTTCTGTCATAACTTGTTGGTTTTTTATGCTATAGAAATTGAAAAAAAAATCATTTGAAAGCCTAGTGAATAGTCTTTCATTTTGGTTCTTACCGCTTTTGACATAGTTTCTGATATATTTAACATTTAAATTAAATACTTCGTATTTATTTGCTTTTATCATGATTAGAGAATATTATTTAGGTATTATACAAATCACAACTTACACACTTTTTTATTTATTGTGAAAATACTTACTTTCTGTATATTGTTGCCCTAATCTGGGCACGCTAATATACTAGTTAGGTAAATACTTTAAAACACTCATTGTTGGAGAATCAATCAAAACAACTACTCTTCTAGCTAATACTGTATTGAAGTATTGAATTACATGATAGGATTCTTAGTATTTTAAAGCAAAAATTATATTGAAAATACTTAAATCATTTATTCAAGTTATTCACACTTTTTTATTTAATATGAAATTATCTACTTTCTGTATATTGGTACCTTAATCGGGTCACGCTAATATACTACTTAGGAAAACACTTTAAAACACTCATTATTGGAAAACCAATCAAAACAACTACTCTTCTAGCTAATACTGACGAAGTGTTGAATTACATGATAGTATTCCTAGCATTTTAAGGCAAAAAAAATATAATGAAAATACTTAAATTATTTATTGAAATTCAGTCATTCACAACAATTATTGAACCGTACATTATATTTCAACTCTAGAAAAGTTATACAAGTTTTTTCGAACTTGTTAGTTCTCATCAGTAGAATATAGAAACATTCATTCATTATTTACAAGCCCATTCTTGATTTATTTTTACAATTAATTATGCATCCTACAATCATCCTTATATGATAACCCAGCAACGATTCTGACAGCCTTTCTTTTCTGTAAAAAAATGTTTGTGCCGAGTGGCCCCATATTAAAATGGTATAAGCAACGGTATAAGTAAGGGGAGATTAAATTATTGCATGATATGCCATTAAAACCATTAACTGTGACAAACATTTTTTTTAAATTGCGCAATAAGAAAATATTACGTGATATGATTGGTGAAGTAATCCCGCGATTTTTTATAAAATCTGTGCTTAAAGCTATCAATAAGTATGTTGTCCTTTTTGCGCGTTGGATAGGAATGGAGGTTACAATTTTTTTAAAAGTTATCCAAATTTTTATGAGTATGCTGTAATAATTTAAAAATGTATATTCCCGTAAGAGTTAGATTTTTTACTTTTAAATGTATTTAAATGTATTTCTACATATCTTATTTTAGGATAAACCAAATATGAGACGAATTATCTTTTTTTGCAGGATAAAGATAAAGATCCGTCGCACATCCGTAGCTTGTCCCCATGATACAATATTAATTAATCATACGGAAAAGCCATGGCAGGTTAAGATAAGTGTCCGTGCCTTTGCAACATTTTTGCGTGCGGTTCCTTCCAGTGATGTATCTTTGCGTAAATACTACCACAAAAAGTTTTGATTTCGAAAACTTCATATCTGGGAAACAATTTTTTTCGAAAATCCGAAAAAAAAAAATTATTTTTATCAAGTGAACCAATTTGTTTGTATTTCACATATAGCCCAGTCAATGAACGTTCAATAAGAGGGTCTAGAGGGAAATGCCGAGATCACAATTTTTGACTTGAGAGCTGTGTTTGAACTGTAGGTAAACATACCAAAAGTCAACGAACGTAGGAAGTGGGGGGTGCAGGGGGGCACGAAGAAGGTCCCGGTTTTTGGTTTTTCGCTCATATCTCGAAAACGGTTAGCCCTAATCAAAAAGTTGTAGAAAAAAATTTCTTGTACAAATATCCGTTTCACAGCAGACTGAACTGGAATATCGAATAAAAATGTCTTTGCGTCTGTAAGTGTGTGTGTGCGAATATATCTATGTGTGCGTGTATACCGTTTCTTGTAAAAACGATAACTTCTGTTAGACTTAAAATATTTTATTTCAATTTGGAACATATGTAAAACAGCATATTACCATAATCCCTATTGAAATTGGGCCCTATCTGTAATACATGGTGATAACCAGAAGCCTACAAACTCTCATACGTAAAATACGTTTTATTTTAATTTCAGAGCAAAATATTACTAAACATACAAAAATAAGAAGATGTATAAGATTTCTAAACCGCAATATACCGCGTGTATATTAGGCAAACCAACTTTATTTAAATTAGATGATATGCCAGAGTTATCCTAAAATATGGAACATGGTATTTTTAATAACATTATTATGAAGTGAGAATTGTAGGCGTAGGCTTCTGGTTGCCATGTATTACATATATGGCCCAATTTCAATAAGGATTATTGTAATATGCTGTTTTACATATGTTCCAAATTGTAATCAAATATTTTAACTCTAACAGAAGTACTCGTGTTTACAAGAAGCGGTATACACGCACACATAGATATACACGCACACACACACTTACAGACGCAAAAACATTTTTTATTCGATATTTCAGTTCAGATATTATGAAGTTTTCAAGGTCAAAACTTTTTGTGATAATATCTTACGTAAAGATACATCACTGGAAGGAACCACACGCAAAAAGGTTGCAAAGGCACGGACACCTATCTTAACCTGCTATGGCCTTTGGAAAAATACAAATTCATCCTAGTTTAGAAATTTCTTTAGACCTAAAGCATTTTTCCGCTAAATCTGATATTTTTCGAATTATTTGATATAAACTGTTTTGAAATACCTTTTTTTAAGCTAAAATCGCAATTTTAAAGTCGTTATAACTTAAAAACTAACAATTTATATAAAAAATTGTGTATCATATTGTATTGTATTGTATTTTATTGTATATTTTTCTGAAAATTTTATTTTCTTTCAGTAATTATTATTATATTATTGGTTTAAAAAATTAATTATTTATAAGCGTACTAGGTAAATTGGTAAACTTTGCAATTTTAAGTACAAAAAAGCCGTTACAAAAAGTTTCATCCTTGTTCGTCGTCGAGATTAAAACCTTCATCGGCTCCACCAATTAACAACATTTAGATATCCAAAGAGTGCTGCTCATTAATTTTGAAATAAATCCTTTAAGGATGCAAATGCTTAAAGGTAATGTCTGAAAACGTTGAAGTTGAAGTTGATTATAAATCAGTGAAAAACAATTTAAATTATATAAGAACGTATCAAAAGCTAAAACACCTTTTCCTTTCTACGCCATTCAACTATATTTCTCGATTCAGACCTTTTCATATCGCTAACATAATCCATTTCCTGACAGTCAAACCTTTGAAAAAACCTTCTGATCGGTGTTCAAGATTATAAAGCAAAATAGAAATACTGCACGATGATTGAATTGAATTTTTTCCTACTCCAGCCTAACTTGTTGATCACTAAATCTTCCTTTTAATCCTAATTGTATGTGATTGCAGGACGTCGATAAGACCCATCCTCCTGACGCCTTCGTCGTTCTTTATTCAGTAGTGGACAAAGCGAGCTTTCTCAAGGCAGAGGCCGAACTGAACCGGCTACAGGACGCTGACCTACTCCGATCCAGACCTGCCATCCTTGTTGCGAACAAAATAGACCTGGCTAGGAGCAGGGCCGTTTCCACGCAGGGTAAGTTGTCGTTTAGCGATCAGGTTTAAATTGAATTTTGTGGGGAAACCAACGGATTATTAATTTATCGGCACACTTCTGAACTAGGTGAATAGAAGATAACGAAACGTATAGTGTACTGGGTACAGTTTTATGATTATGAGAAATAGGCTTCTTGCACAAAATATAATTTTAGCATTTTTAGAATCTTTACTCAAAACAAAACACAGTGTGTAAAGGATTTTTTCTTATTTTTTTTTACAGACGGTATTTAACATTAAAGTTCGAATAAATCCGTTAGGCACGTAAACAACGCGTGACGTCATACATCAGGAGACGTACAGTGTTAGCGTATATTTTAAATTAATTTCATTCACGGAAATTGCCTTTGTAATCACTTGATAGTGAAGCAAAATAGACCATAAAAATCTCTTCATTCCCTAGAAAAAAAAATCAGCGTAGAACCTGGCCAGACCTTATAGTTTTTATAAAGTGAACAATTTTACATAAGATATTTACGATATCTTTTTGTGGTACAGATATTTTTTATTTCGAAAAAAACTTGGTTATAAAAAGCGTGTTTTTTAATATTTACACACATATATCTTCAAATCTAATTGAGCTATCAATCTGATTTTTCTTTTAAATTTAAGTGCACAAATAAGCGCTTCCAATGGTCTTTTTGTTTCTATCGATAATTGTTTATTATTTTCTATAAACAACAATGAACTTATTACTCAACTATTACTTCGCTAAAAATTACTCATATTTTGACTAAGCGACAAACTTTTTTATTTTTGAAAATTTTCATACACATCCCTAATAGCTACGGATGTCCAATGGACGTCCCCACAGGACATTCGGGACGTCCTATGGACATCCATTTTTTGTACAGTTGGACATCCTATGGACGTCTCAGGGACGCCCAAATGTCACAACTTTGGATAATTTATGGAAGTCCAATGTTGGACCTTAAACGGTGGTCCTTGATGGACATTATTTGGACCAATTAAACTAACATACATTTTCTGTACAAATGCTCTCCAGTGTTGGACCTTAAATGATGGACATTATTTGGACCAATAAAAATTGTCCTTATTTGGACCAATAATGGGTGTTTCTAAAGTCTCAATCCATTTTGGAAAACAATATATTAGTGAACAAACACGAAGTCTGTAAAGCATTTTAATATAAATAATCTTATCTTGGAAACTGTGACATTCTAGTAATCAATATTTAGTTTGCTGTAACATCGATGCAATGGCCCTAATGTGTACGTGACAATATTGCATAGCAATGTCACATATCGCAAGGAACAAATCGCAGGAACAAGTAATTTATTTTCATGTAATGTTCAGTTATTTACTTACTGAAATATTCTAATGAAGCTTATCTTCGAGTTACAAATACAGTGTCTGCCAAAAATCTGTATGGGAAACTCTGCTATTATTGACTTTCTGAAGATTTTTATTTTAATAAATGTTAGTGCAAGTTCTCAAGTGAAAAAGTGACTGCAAAAATTTGTGTTAGTCCTGGTGCTTAAGTTGGAAAATTAAATTTTTTGAAATTGGCTCAAGAGTACACCACCCTTATTACTTCCACGTCCAGTGGAAGTATAGTAACGACAAAAAAAATTTTAAAAATTTTTATTGTCCAAATAGGCTTAACATGTCATGAAACGTCGAGATTTTAAGTTTGAGCGAAAAAAAAATTTCTGTCTGTCTGTCGGTCTGTCTGTAACTTTTTTTTGTGCGCACGTTTACTCTGGAACCGTTTAAGATATTGACTTGAAATTTGGTACACATATGTACTTCAACGAGATCTAGAACTAGATTATATTTTCATCTTGTTCCGTCGAAGGGTTGGGGGGTAAATTGGGGTAAATTTGGGGTAAATGGGTAAATCAAGCAGATAAGAGTCCATGAAATTGGCATTTAGTATATACAAGAGAAGCTGAGGTATCAAAAAAAAAAATTTGGCATTAGCCACCCCCATTACCACCCCCGCCTCCTTATTAAAGGGGATGAAAAAAAAAATGTTATTTAGTGAATGTACAGGAACCAGAAACCTCAAAATATTTTTTACTTTATCCACCCTTCACTACCACCCCCCTATCACCACCCCCACCCCACTACCGATGTGGGGTATCGTTTTATGGGTTTTTGGGGTAGAGGATTTCAAATATTATATTATTAAAGTTCCATAAACAATTATTTTCACATATAAAGTTTTTTCGTTGTGAGTGACTTGGATAGAGAATCTGGATGTGGAAGTAGTGATTCCTTGGGCAGCGGTTTTTTAAAGATATCGGAAAATTTTATTTTAAGAAGTTATTTATAATGTACACAGGATTCTTCTAGTTTAAAAATAAAAAGAGTTCACTCTTTTATGATTAATTTCTGAAAAAGTTAAAATTGAAAAAAAAGAGAACAACTCCGCAAAATACAGCGTTTTTTTCCAAAATATCTATTTGGTAAAAAAGTACTCTTAAAATTTCTTTAAAGATGATTTTAATCCATTACTTAATCTGAAACTATTAAAGAGAGAAAATTATTGATAACAAAAAAATATCAAAATATATAGTTCAGGAATTATGCGTAAAAAAGTAGAAAATTTTTATTTTTTAAAATAGAAGAGCCAAATTTGATATTTAGCTATAACTTCGTATTGTAAGCAACTTCTTGAAATAACATTTTTCGATATCTTTAAATTATTTCCAAAAAATTAATTTTCCGACATAAGCGCCAGGACTAACAAATTTTTATTAATTGTGAAATTTTTCAGAAAGTCAACAACAACAGAGTTTCTCATATAGTGCATACTTTTTGGCGGACACTGTATAAACCGAGGTATAAACTTTTCCTTGTAAATTCTCTATAAGTTTACTATAAGGTGATCTTTGAAAAAAATATGCGAAATGATCTTCACTAGTGCCATCACTGTTTTACCATATGTAGAGATCGAAACAGTTATATTATTATGTATGTCACTTCATAATGACATAGAAAAAAAGGGCAGGGGATAGAATAAAGTCTTTACTTTCTTCGACGTGTTTAACAGAAAGAACTTAGGACATTAATAGTTCTATTGGCTGTCCCCTTTAATATTTCAAAGTATTATATAGGTGTTGTTTCTTATTTGTATATCTAGAAAAAGGGCGATCGGCCTATAGTAGAAACCTTATGGAAAATTTAAAAAAGAACAGTTTTATAGCAAATTCTTAGTACTGTATATTTAAATTTTTACCTATTGATATTAAATTTAGTATAGTAAACGTAGCATATCTAATTTATAAAATAAAATACGAACGCTTTATGTATTAAAAAATATTTATTTATCAAATAATAATAAAACAGAAGGCTATTTTATTAAGTTATTAGAAATAATTATTTAATAATAAAAAATATCATTTGGTAATAAGGTATCTTCTATTTTTCAACCAAAAATCAATGTTTGTCTCTCATATGCCTAGTTTTGGCGTACTGGAACTAATTCATAGAAAATTCCTCGAAATGATCATTAGACTTTGAAAAAGACGCCCATGCTGCAGCTAAAAATTTTACCGTTATTACACTAACTCTGTTGTGCACTAAGTATTTTAAAACTGTGTGTTTGAAATTCTATTTTAATTTTTGGAATGAGTGAAGTAATATACTACACAATAATTAAAATTTTCAAAATAGGTCACACATGAAAAACCACAGTCAATAGAACACCTTTATCCCTGAAAGCTTAAAGTGACTTTATGCGGGAGAGGGCTATGTTTAAAAGCAAGAGACATGCACTTGGTGCCCGGGTATACTAAGATTAACTGGAGAAATATTAGTAGTAATTACAGGTAAAAAACATACTTGAAGTTCTTCATTGTCGTCGAAAATATATAACCTAAGTTCGAACTTACCGTTTTGTTCACTTTCTCGCAAATAAAGACATACGTGGATAATTTGGCGGTAGCTATATATAGATATTTTACACTTCTCTTCGCACATTTTTCTTCAACTCTAAAAATTATTAAATATCTCCTTGCTATGGCATGAAAGAAACTCGAAAGAGAAGCGCGTGCGCACAACATAGACAGGGCTTTTTATTTTGCAGTGTCAAATTTCATTTTATTTGCAAAATCAACTTTGACTGATTATCTCACTTGCAATTTGGCAATTCGTAGCAAATTATTGTAAATTGCAGCCACAACTTTCAAATATATTTGTAAAATTAACTTTGCCACAAAATTTCAGCTGTATTTTTATTTCTTTCAAGTTTGCTGAAACCTTCCAGCAAAGGAACAATTTAAAAGTACAAAAATAAATAAGATGCAATACTGTAGGAAACTTTTGCAAGTTTCAATGTCCATCAGTGGGTATATTTAAAAGAATATTTATATTTGCCAGCATCTTCCAAATGAACAAAATATAAAGTCTATAATGCACATTACACGGTCAACGTCCACGTAGGAACAAATAAAACATACACAGATGATATCGTTTTACGTTCATAAAATGGACAATTAGGCGACATCCATTTATCTTCTGTGCATATTTGTACAATAAATTGACTTTAACGGGACATTCACTGGTTGTTCAAATAGGAACATAAAATGTGCTTTCTTTTATGTACATTATAAATGGACGTCCATAGAAAATGTCCTTATGTACAATTATGGGACGTTAATTTATTCACCATGAACGTTTGTACAATAAATGGGCTTTAGCGGGACGTCCATTAGTTGTCCAAGCAGGAACATAAAGTATTTGTACATTCATGTACAGTAAATGGACGTCCCTAGGATGTCCATTCAATACCCAGTAGAGGACGTCCTTGTACGTACATAAAATGAGCATCTTTAGGACGTCCATCCAATGTCCATGGACATTTGTACAGTAACTGGATCTTAATCGGACATCCATTGGATGTCCTGTGCTATTAGGGATGCAGCAAGGCGATTGAAGCCAAGATACAGGGGAAGTTTTTGAAAAAAAAATTTCATCTAGAAGTTACAGTCTTTATGAATATTTTTGTGACGCAATAGCATATGGCATACACCCGGCAGGTGTACGACGTAAATTATCCGATTGACCTTTGGAATAACCTTTTTCAGTCATGTTTAAAACAATTTAAACCCTTTTAAATATGGTACACTTAAATGCACACTGTAATTTAAAATCAAAAGAAATATGTTTTTTGACTTTTCAATAGTCTGGTACTATTCTATAATGTTGTCTCTAAAGGCCTATCAAAAATTTTTTTGAATCGGTTCAGGGATGTAAGAGAAATTTTCGAACTACGAAATCATTTTCTTAAGCACGGCACCGGCACCCTTATTAATATATGTATAAATTAATTTAAAATATACGGCAAATGCAAGAAGCCTATTATAGCAAAATTTTAATTTCTATAAATTAAACTACCAAAAATAAAGCTTTAGTGGAGTGATATTGATGCCAACTTTTTTTTATGTATTTTAATAATCAGAGAGAGTCTATAGCTAAAATCTTTTCATCAGGCATTGACCCTGTATTTAACTCGAATTTTTTAATAAATTGCTGCATTTTCGTATTTTCCATTTAGGTGTTTTAAAATATTTCGGTTTCTATAAGTCGGATCGGCACACAAAAAAATCATATTGGTTGTAATAAATATATGTGTACAACTGCGTAGATTAGAATTAATTAAATGAATTTTCTCACTTAAAAAAAAGAATAGGAAACGCTGAAATATTTTGGTTTAAATGCGTCATAGTTTAACAAAAATTTGGGAAAATATCCTTTTAATAGTCATAAATACATATAGCTATCTAATTTGATTACAGTATTACAGAGAATTTCCAAATATTACATTTTTGTAATATTTTGTAAAAAAATTTATTTGTCGATCATTTTTGAGCAACTTTTTTTTTAATTGTAAGTTTTTTATGTATTTTAAGATGGTATTTGAAAAATCAAAAATTAAAAAATATATATTTTTTCGGTCTTAGAAAATTTCCCTAATTTTTCGTTTCTCTTTTAATTAAAACGACATTTTTTTTTTCGTTATAAATTCTAAAATCCATTAAAATTAGCCTGAAATCCAATACTATGTGCAATTACAACGGTATCAACTGCACAAATTGCGAAGAGAATCCTGCGGTAAACGTTGAAAGAGATGACGATGACAATTTCTCAGAAGTATATTCATTAGATATTCATGATAGTGCAAGTGATACATCTTCAGAGGTGTCGCTATTGGCGCCTCCCCCCAATATCGTTGTCGAGTTGAGAAATTCAAGCTTCAAGTTGGGAGAATTCGGGAAACATTTCACTCCCGCGCTAATCAATTTTTATTTTCGAAGGAATTTTTTTTCTATTGTGGTTCGAGTTGGGAAATTCTTGAAGCTTGAATTTCCCAACTAGACTATAACAATTAAAAACATCGCAATGTCATAATCCCATAAAGTAGAGCTGACATAGGGTCTCCACGAAGCGAAATAATTTTAGTGGCTTTTGTTTAACAATTATCCGACTTGAAATATAAACGCAAACTCTAAAAAAAATTGTTAATTAACAATATGCTCATTTTATGAAAAATCGGTTAAAAATTTTTTTTACAACCGGATATTGTTCGTTTAAGTGTCTAAATAATACCATAGTTTTTTTAAATATTTAAATTAATTAATTTATAATATTTTCAACATTAAATTAAAATTATTAATAATAGAGTTTCGGGAGTCCGGACTTTTTTATTTGAAATTTCTTCCTCTTTAAGAATCATTCTTTAAAATTTCTTAAATATTAATAGTTTTCGAGTTATTTGCAAAAAACAAAACTCATTATTTTTTCAATCTTCACTTGTTTATAACTTTTGCAATTGTTTATGTGCGGGTTTGGAAATTTTGAACATTTTTCTAGACGTCATTCCGAATCGAATGAGCCCTCACTCATATTTTTACTAGCTTTAACAAGAATTAACACGGCTTTGAACTTGTGAACTAGTGTACAATTTGGTGGTATGCAGTGTACTTTTATGAAAAAAATAATTTGTAACAAAAGGTTTGTCAGATATTAATTAACAAAAATTGCCAGCCAGACACATTTTTTCAAAAATGATACATCATTTACTATAAATTGTGTAAATTTCAAGCAGGTGTTTTGAAAAATAAATTCATTTGTTTCAGCGAATTTCAAAAATTCATTAAAAACAGCAATTAACAATTAACAAATAAAAAAAATAATGAGAAAAACGTGTTTTACATAATTTAATTTCCTATAGATAAAATGGTTTCCATAGTAGTATATTTTCAGACATTTGATGGTGGCTAGTGTTAATGCTCTTTACGTAGGTACAATTTGCAGCAAGAAAGTTTCAAATGAAAACTTTTCTTTATTAAAGTCTTAACTGCCATGGGAGCCGTTGTGAAAAATTCTCAAGTGACACACTTCGATGCACTCATAAAGTGGACTGATATAGCTCATTCTAGTAAATTAATTTGAGATTGAAACTTAACTTTGAGAAATAAAAGAATGTTTCTTTCAGAGCGTGCGTAATATAGAGCACTCGTTTTGATTGAAATATTAAAAAATTATAATTTAACGCTGTGTGGTCGGCCTTAATTTCAATGATAATAATAATTTTAAAAAATTGAGTTCGTCTAGAGATCTTATAGAAAACAAACGCTGTAACGGTTTGTTGTCGGGTAGCTGGTTCGGAGATTAATCGGGGTCCAGATTAGTTAATAAGACAGCCCAATAAAGATATAAACAATTTATTTACTTTTCCAAACAGGTAATATGTGGCAGTGTTACATAACATACAGGTACAGGTTATATGTCCGTATTTTTTACGGTTCTTAGGACAACATTTTCTATTATCTGAGAGAGAGAGAGAGTATAACGGTTGCGATGCGACGTCTCTGGCTTTGGCGGCGAAACGGCGCCGGGGAATGACTAACGACTCGAGGGGTCCCAGTTCAACACGCTGTAGGATTCCCAGGGTCAGATTGCATTCGCTCCGTCATGTTTGCGTCGGGAGATGCACAAAACTGCAATATGTCCAGCTCAGCACGCTGTAGACAGATTGGCAGAATTATCCACTCTGAATTATGTTGATTTGCGGCCGGGCTTTTATATCCGAGAATCCTCGCTTACTGGTGACGTAGAACTGCGTATAGTTTAGTGTCGTGTGCAAATCCACAAAGATGTTTTAACTCCTAGATCGCTCAACCCTATCTCAAATCTGTGTAAAACATTTCAAGCAAAGAACCGTCCATTATCTCTCCCACTTTGCTTCCACTCCGGGCCCAACTACAAATACGCGTGTTGTCTATGCGCATGCCTCGCTTCTAATTGGTATCCTGTCGCAAACCTTCGCGACGTTGTCAAAGATCAGAGACAAAAGCCACTTAAAGCGGGGAATTTTGAAGTGGTCAAACGCAATAACGCTGAACGATCAGAAAATATAGAGAAAATGGTGACAGTCTGGCAACACCACTGGTTGCTCCGGTCAGTTGTTAGTGCCGGTTGAAATTTGATTGCGTTTGCGCTTTAAGAGCATAAAATCTTGTTGACAAACTCGAACTGACCCGACACTAGCAACGGTAAAGTTCGGCAATTCCAGCATTACTGTCTGGCTTTTTAAGGCGTGGTAATATTGCTCTCTCCGTTGAGATGTTTGCAGCTTTGTCATATACGAATTCCTTATGAGTTAAGCCATCTAGTAGTTAAAGATCTTTGCAAATCCATGCCTCTAGACGGGAAATGGGCAGGTTTGCGGGCCGTGTGCACATTGGTGTCGTGTGTAAATCCGGAATCTTAGTAATGGAGCAGGAATTTAAAGAATGCTTCATTACAACGCGTTTAGAAATCGGTCCCAGTAAATTGAATAAAAACTCGGTCCTAAGTTGGCCCAAGTAGGTCAAAATTACGTTCGTTGTTAAGAGAAAAATTCTATATAAAGTGGTACATATTAGCATAACAATTAAGTGATATAGCTAATATTTAATTAATACGGGTTATTAAATCTCTCAGTGCAAAGTGAAAAACAGGGTACAAAAACCGAGCACTGGACTGACCGAACCCACCCAGGAAGTAATATATCATATTGAAGTGGAGTGTATGAAGGCAGCAATGAAGCTAAGTACTTGTAACTTGTAGACAACCTAAAGAAATTCGTAAGCAGACCCTGACAGGTCAGGTAGTAACTTAAAAATAAGTCAATAAATACCTTTCTTCTAGCAATATAATATGAGCCAACCAGGGGTGTACCATTAGGGTAACAGTGTACACCGCGCCAAATTAAATCAATTTAAAAAAAGAATAATTTGAATAGAGTTGTAGTAGTGTTCCTTTAAAAAATTTCTTTTTTTACTGACTGTTTGTACTTCACATCTGGTAAGGTTCTGGTAAGGCTAAGCAATTTAAAAAAAAAATAGGACCGTAATAATAACAAGCAAAAAATGAACAAGAAAACACAAAAATAATGTACCCACTACAGAACGTAGGAACGAAGACACATCAACTACTGGCACAAAAAATTGACGGCGACGGGAACTGTCTATATGGTGCACTGAGCCATCAGTTAGAAGGAGAAAACATAACAACCCCGGCACACACCAACGCTATGAAAAATCAATAAAAATTCTTATTATACCATTATAGCCCAGTAAATGAAGACATTTCAACTGGAAAAAATTACGAGAAAGCTGTTTTTTGTGAAAACCTTCATTGAGGTGCCCTTAGTATATCTTGAGAAGTTCGAGTAATTTGAGCCATGGGTTTTTTTGGGAGAGGGGGTTATGAGCAAAAATATTTATTATAAAATTCTACACAAAAAAAGTCATTACACTTTTTCTCGTAGGATCAATCGTTTTTGAGTAAAAGTTACGGAAAAATACAATGTCTGTATTTTTTTAACAGTAACAAACAGTAGGCCTAATCCTCATCTGACACTCAACTAACAGATCCAATTTCGTGTCAACTTCATCGTCCTCTTCATAAAGAGCTTCGTCAATTGGCTGATCAGTTGATGGTATTGTATCTTCAACTATATATCTTCTTCGATTTTGCCTTTTCCTGGTTTTAAAAAATAAATTTCGTGTTCAGGTAACGCTCTTGCAATTAAAATTATCAACAAATCAACATCCTCACCAACCACTATTGTTTTGTTATTAGCGTGACAATATTTAAATGACTGAATGAAATTTAGTTGCAAAAAGTATATCTTCTATAAATTCCACCCCCTTTTAACATATAATATTGCTGTTTGGGGATTATCTACGAAGACAAATAGAATATTTATAAAGCAAAACAACAATAGAAACTAGAACTAATTTATCTGCAACCGCATTTGCTATTTTGTTTTTCTGCTGCTTCTACTATTTGTTTATTACTGTTTTTCTACTGCTTGTTGACTTCCAACCATTTTTTAAATCGATTAATGTCTTTCTTGGATTTGGGAATGAATGTCTTTGTGAAACTTTGTTCTCACAATTAGACCCACAACGTTTTATGTACATACTGTATGTACTTCAGAACTATTTATATTATAGTGGTCAGCAAACACGCTATATATTTGAAACGATTGATCCTACGAAAAAAAGTGTAATGATATTTTTTGTGTAGAATTTTATAAGAAATATTTTCGCTCATGACTATTTTTGTCGAAAAAGTTATACTTTTCAAGTTAATGGCAAGAAACTGAAATCGACCCTTTAATACCCCCCCAAAAAAAAAGAACCCATGGCTTAAATTGCTCGAACTTTTCAGGATGTACTAAGGGCATCTCAATGAAGGTCTCCACAAAAAAACAGCTTTCTCGTAATTTTTTCCTATTTTGGCCTCAAATTTGTCTTTGTTTATTGGGCTATTAGGAGACTTCAATGCACATATAGGAAAGACGATCAGACGGAGAGGGATAAAAGCATCATAGAAAACATTATACTCCACACATGGCCTAACGAAAATGGAAACGCTCTGAAAAACCTAGCACACATGTTTGACTTAACAATAAGAAACACATGGAGCAAATGTCAAACCTGCATTGACACCTGGAGTAATGGAAGCTCAATCTCACAAACAATAGATCATATCCTGGTAAGCACAGAGATAAAAGAAAGGATCAAGAACGTTAAAGCAATAAGGACAGCAGAAATCTTACTGAAGAAAACGCTAACACTGAACACCAGCAAACTAAAAATAAAGAGACCATGTTACACATGGAAAACAACAATCGAGAGGATCATGAACAATCTGAGAAAGGACCAGACATACTGGGAAAGAGAAGCGAGAGGAAAAATTGAATTCCACAAAGAAATAGCAGCGAGATATACTCTACCAGAATCAAAACGGAGGAATCAGAAGACTCATAAGAAGAAGAAGATTCGTAGAAGCAGAAATACAAAAAGAGGAGTACAAACAGCAGAAACACACCTACACCTACACTGCCTATCTCCCACCCTTGTACCATGCGTCATGTGGCTCTCGCTGCTGACAACAAGCATGACCCAAATCCAACCCCCAACATCGGAAATCGAGAAATCAGAAGATTCGAAGAACCACAAACACAGAAGAGAAACATAAACACTCCATATCACGACACAACACATATTTCACAAGAAGACTCAGAAGAGGCAGAAGCCTAGAATCAAAAATACAAAAAAGGAAGCTTAAGTGCCTCCTCACGACACAATGCGGTAAGCATCTCACAAATACCTACACCTCCCATCCAACATTCCTTTACCATGCGCTATGTGGCTCTCGCTGCTGGCAACAAGCATGACCTTAGTCCAACCCAGCGTGGACGTAGCTGGCAACAATGCCTATCGCACGCTGGTAAATCAGCCAATCAATCAGCCAATCAGTCAATCAATAATAATTTGAATCGTCGTATGCAATAAAAAAGAGAAGTCTGTTTGCTGATCGATGTATTCATCCCGAATAACAGCAACGTGATGCTCAAGAAAACAGAGAAACTGAACAAGTACAAAGGCCTGAAAATAGAAGTTAGCAGAATATGGAATGCAAGGACCACAGACTTGCTATTAATTGTAGGAGCCCTTGGAACTGTCAAGAAGCGCCATGACTGGAGTCTACTCAGGGACGGTGTTCTGACTAGGTCTCATAGGCACGGACCTAGGGGCGCCTTTGTCTTTCATCTTAGGGGTTAGTGCCCATAAACTGACAGCAAGCAAGGAGATTATAATACAAGACATTTAATTTGTTCCTAGTCAATTGAGTGCACAAAAAGTTCAGAAGATCATACTTTGGGAACAGCGCATATTTTAAGGCAAGTCTTATCTGTGATAAGACTTTCGTAAAAGTTAAAATAATTACTAGTATTTTCTGGTAATATATTTACTTATTCAATGCAATGTCAATTAAGTGGATTTATTATTACGACCAGAAAATTTTAATGTGACCTTTGTTAGATTTGAATTTGGTCAAGGTAAATCAATACTGTAACTTTCCCTAATGAAATTGGACGATATCAGATCAACGTGTTTGCTAGAGTACTGGAACCTTATCTTTTCGGTAAACCATATTGTATAACAAACCGAGAGCAAAGTTTCATTAAAACTTTAATAAACATAATATTGCGTTTATTATCCTTTCCAATACCACGCAATGTACATACTGGTTGACCGCTACAAAGAGTAAATTGAAAGTTTAAGCTAATTCGTTGTGATTTTATAGTACACTATCAATCGCGTAAATCGAGTCGAAGCTTCTAACGTTTTGTCGATCATTTAGAAATACGTTCATATAGGACTCGTAAAATCTAGTTTCAACTCCAACTGATACGATTATACGACTTTCTCATTTTTTATTTATGCACTTCTATAAAAAACATTAAGTCTGTCTGCATTATATAAGACTTCCGCCTATCTTGTTATATTAAATTATTAAAAATCCTCTCGTAGCAGAGCAAAGCAATACCCTAAGGATGCTACTGGCACATTTGGTGGATGCGCCGGGTACCAAATATGTTACACAACCATCGTATGGGTGGCCTTATTTTTCTTAACTTGCAGAGAAATTAAAACCATTGTAAATTGCTCTTTTTGTATAATTTAAGAAATATAGTGCATAAATCTTGAAACTGGTAACTATACCCTTGATTAAACTAGACCTAGTACAGTCGAATTGATTTAATTAATATTTTTTCAGCGACAACATTCCACTGGAAATTTTATTATTTATTCTTATGTATTATGGCCTCCTGATTATGAAAAAAATATTTGCACCCAAAAATTCCCTTTGCGTCAAAATTTATATGCAGTTTGACGCGCTTTCACGGATTTTCTACTTATTTGCTTAATATATCTTGTACTAATAATCGGATCGAATAGGAATTTTTAAAATACTGGCTTACTTGAAATAAAATTCTTAAAAAATATAGACCTGTCCGATTTGTATGGGTCAACCCGCCATCATGGAAAAAATACAAAACACCAAAAATGGACTAAAAAATCTAAATTGACATATTTTCGATAACAAGGAGTAATTTCACCAAAGCTGGCAAAAATAAAACTCATCTATTGTCAATAGAATAATGCACCAAACCCGTACGCTGTAAGTAAAATAGAACAGTCATGACGGACGAAATAAAATTTTTCATTTTTCGTCAAGTATCAAAGAGGCATTGTGCGTCACTTTTTTTTCGATTGTGGTTTCTTTTAAATATTTTAAGGGGATAACTTTTATTTTTTTATTTTCAAAAAAGTGCATTTTTTACAATTTTTAAAATGCATTTTCTTCCACACTCCTTTTTTTCACCCAATTTACACATTTAGATACAAGAGAGACACACCTAATATCCGAATATACTGAGATTAGTTCTTCTTGAAAATATATCCCAGTGGCACGGCCAGGGAGGGAACCCTTGGTGGAGAGTTAAGTGCCTCTGAACCACGGTGTATTAAATAGGTGGTCCGACGTACGGCACTTTCCTATGATAATAATGGTTCATAAGTGCATGGTTTCTATTTACTTTAGTAGATGGCGCGAGCAATAAGGTCCTAGAATTACCTGGGCATGTGCATCGTAAAACTAACATAACCTCAAATTTTAAGGTTTTTTGTTTATTCTCATTTTTAATGTTTGTATAGGCATTTTTAGCTTGGAGCCATAGCCTCCAAGCAAATATTTAAAAATTCACGCAAATAATTTTTCAATATTTTTGATCAATAAAAATAGACTGCTAATTATAGGTTAGATTCCTAACCTGCAAAAAGTGCCTTATTTTATTATGACAAACTAATTAAAACTTCATACACATTACGTTGAACTTGATTTTGGTTGAAAGTACAGGAACCAGGCAGAAATTTTAATAATAGCTACGTAATACTTGTAAATCTTAAGAAATATATATTTTTGAGGTTAGCTGTGGCGACAAGTGCAATGCTGCATGTAGTGTTGCATATATTCTTTCAATGTTTTAATTTAGCTATTTAATGTCAGATGTCACTGGACTCTTCTTTCACTAAACAAAAACAAAAGGCCGGGATTTACTAACTTTTTGATTTTATATAATAATGCAATAAAATACGAAAGAAATGTAAACGATTTGATTATTATTTTATTAATAATATTAATGGAATCAATTCACCTTTAGTTAAAAATATGGTATAATCCATCTTTAATATTATATAAGACTTCATAATATTGATGCAAATTAGACAATTTTTTCAACTAACTTGAAATAGAGAACGTATAATTTTAAGAAAGTAGAAGAAATCTTTGTCGAGTCAGAATGGTCAATCTTAATAGACATTAATGACGTTGAATCAGTCCTGGCTCGTTGTGAGGGGCCCGGTTTTATATTATAATAAAAAAAAAAATCGGATTTCTCCCCCTCGCTCATCAAAAAATTTTTTTTGGTTTTCTCTCCCCCTCCCCGCTCATCAATTTAAAAAAAAAATCTCTCCACGATCCTGCGTTGAATTACCTGGTAGTTACTGAAAGGAGGAATAAGTCATAACTAGTTATTTGATTAATTTACTATTATCATAGTGGCGTGTGTGAGTCGGACGAACATGTAAATATTTTGAGCCGGAACAAAATTACCCCACCCCCCCCCCCCCCCCCCCCCCGTTTTCGAGGATGCTGAACACGATGGCGGTGTCAGAATTTCTCTTTGGGGTTGCGCAACCTCTCAAAACGGCCAAAAACCACCCCCGAGAGGGGTAAAACGCGCTTCACTCGATTTCCCTGCAGAAAATAACCTTCCCCCCGTTTTCGAGGATGCTGAGCACGATGGTAGTGCTGGATATCGCCTTCGACCCCAACCAACCCCTTCACCGGCCAATACTCGCCCCCGAAAGGGGTGAATTTTTTTTTTTTTCGTAATATCAGCAAATTGCATTTCTATCCATTTTCGAGGATGCTGAGCACGATTGTGCTGCTGGATATCGCGTTCGACCCCGACCAACCCCTCCACCGGCCAATACTCACCCACTAGAGGGGTAAAAAGCGCTTCACTCGATTTCCCTGGAGAAAAAAACCTTCCCCCCGTTTTCGAGGATGCTGAGCACGATGGTGGTGCTGTATATCGCGTTCGACCCCGACCAACCCCTCCACCGGCCAATACTCGCCCCCGAAAGGGGTGAATTTTTTTTTGTTGTAATATCAGGAAACACATTTATTTCCGTTTTCGAGGATGTTAAGAATAGGAAGAATCGTACTTCTAGAGCTACTTGCGGTATTTGATGATATTTTTCAGTTGGACCGGAATGAAAGAGCATTGCAACCAAGAAGAGAAGTACGATTTTTCCTATTCTTAACATCCTCGAAAACGGAAATAAATGTGTTTCCCGCTGATATTACTGATATACTCGGGGGCGAGTATTGGCCGGTGGAGGGGTTGGTCGGGGTTGAACGCGATATCCAGCACCACTATCGTTCTCAGCATCCTCGAAAACGGGGGAAAGGTTATTTTCTGCAGGGAAATCGAGTGAAGCGCGTTTTACCCCTCTCGGGGGTGGTTTTTGGCCGTTTTGAGAGGTTGCGCAACCCCAAAGAGAAATTCTGACACCGCCATCGTGTTCATCATCCTCGAAAACGGGGGGGGGGGGAGGTAATCTTGTTCCGGCTCAAAATATTTACAATTTTCGGGTTTTTTTCCGACTCACACACGCTACTATCAGCCTAGATATAACAGGAACTTGTATGTAATTAATATTTTTGAAAGTTATTATATAATATGATTGTTCAAAATTTCTCTTTAATGTAAGTACCTAAATGAATACACTACTACTACTTTAGTCATGAGTGTTTGATTCGGAACACTGATCATATATTCATATATTTTATTATTATTACCTCCTATTAAAGAACCTATATCTAGATACATAATGGCATGAATTTTATGATCCCGAAAGACTCCCAATCTAAGGCACTTCTTCCCATAAGTTGCTGATTGGCCCATCGGCGTATTCGCGGCCGCTCGTACACGGTCGGCTTCAGTTCGATTATCATAATCTCAATTTGACAGATTTGACAGTATACGTCATTAATGTTAATAAGTGTTTTTCGTGTTTTTCGATCAAAATGTGGTGAAGAAGTCTTTTTATCTTAAGTTGTGATTTGCCTAATACCTAAATAATATTCTCTGTTCATATTTAGACAGTTTAGTGACAATTTAGTGCAACATGCAACAGTGCTGTGCCATTTGCAGAAATCGATCGTTTCATAAGTAAGTAGGTCATAGTCGTAACATGATGAGGTTCAGTTTATAGTTTTAATAATAATATTATAAATAATATCCTTCCAATGCATATTTTCCTTGAATAAAACATCTTTACCTATTGTATTTTTTCAATCTGCTTTAATATTCCTAGAAGTTAACCAATAATTATCACATAAAATAGGTACAATATTGTACATTTTCCCTTCTACACATACCCGCCTCTGTTGCCTATGGGATGTGATGTTCATCTATCCATTTTAATGGACATATAATGTGACTATGTTAGGAGCAAATAAGGTATATGAAGAAAAGGTAGCCATTATGTATCTAGATATAAGTTCTTTAATCGGAGATTATTACCATGCGTATGCTTAATACATTTCCTTTTGAAATTGAAGTTTAATTTCGCAGTAAATTTTTGAAGTTATACGAGACTTTCTACAGTAGTAGTAGTAGTAGTTTCGATGAAACCTGGGTGAAAAAAGGGAGGATTGAAAAAATGCACTTTTTTCGAAATAAAAAAAATTTACTTTGTCCCCTTAAAGTACCTAAATTAGCTCGAAAAAAAAATTGACGGACAATGCCTCCGTGATACTTGACGAAGAATTAAAATTTTTATTTCGTCCGCCATGTTTGGCCGTTCTATTTGACTTACAGCGTCCGGAACCGAATTCTCACACCACTTTCAATAGAGGGCCGCCAAATTCCAATTAAGCGGTGCGTGAAATATTTGGGGGTCAACTTAGACAGACGGCTGACTTTCAATACACACATCAACGAAACGGTACGCAAGGTCTACTCCATGTCCAGGAGTCTGTACCCGCTCCTGGCGCGGGGTAGCGGACTAAACAGGACGAATAAAAAGCTGTTGTACACGATGGTGATCAGGCCGGCCATCACATACGCGGCGCCGGTGTGGTGCAGCATCCCGGCCACGACAATGAATAAATTTAAAGTCTTGGAACACAAATTTATGCGCCTCATTTCAGACTCAGATAGGTACACCTCCCTCAGAGATCTCTATGCACGTTGCCACGACATAACCCCACTAGAGGACTTCGTCCGGGAAACCTCCCAAAAATTCTACCAATTTAAATTGGGCGACAGTCCGCTAACCCGAGACATCACACGAATCAGACAGCATAATGCCATACTTTTCGACCTAAAACACCCATTACCATACCAGACGTTGCCTATCTTTCGGCAACTTCCCTAGCCAAACCTTTCCTATACCACAATTTCCCTCTCACCACCCTTTACTTCAATTTAACCACCTTTTACCTCAAACCCCTCTCTATTCCCTTTATCCATTTTTGTTGTTTTGTTAAATTTTGTTCTTTTTGTCCCTTTTTGTCCTTCCAAATCCCCTTTTGACCAATAACCTCTAGCAAATCCCAACTTTTAAAATCACACTCTCCCTTTCACCCTACCTTTCCGGAGGCGGGCAGACCACCGGATGAAGACTGTGACTTGTTCGAACGGGTTTTTTCATTGAGTTTTTCCCTGTATCACCAACCAAAATTATAAAAACTAGTGCGCGTGTGTTGTGCGCGCGCCCTTTAACCCAAGTTTTTAAATCTGGCCTTAAGTAACTTTAAGTGTTTTTAAACTTAGTTTTAGTTATAGTCAACCGCAATTGTCAGGCTTAAGTTTTCACTATTTTTTAAACAGGAGGCCTAACCCTCACCATGTGACCTATCGTTATAGCCGAAAACCGACCTCTTTCCATCCGACCACCCATCTACCACGGCGCTGCGCGACGTGGTGGTGTAGTCGGCTCTGAATCGGGGCTCGGTCTAGGCGCATCTCTGTAAACAATAATGTTTAATAAAATTGTTTTGAATTTGAATTTGAATTTGAGTATGGTGCATACATACGTTTTATTTTTGCCAACTTTGGTGTGAAGTTACTCCTTCTTATATTCAATTTAGATTTTTTTGTCCATTTTTGGTGTTTTCTGTTTTTTTTTCAAGATGGCGGATTGATCTATACATATCGGACAGGTCTATATTTTTTAAGAATTTTATTGCAAATAAGTTGTGTTTTTAAAATTCCTATTCAATTACTAATATAAAATATATTAATCAGATAAGAAAATCCCTGAAGCGAGTCGAAAGTGCATATAACATTTGACGCACCAGAAATTTTTGAGCGCAAATATTTTTTTCGTAATCAGGAGGTCATAATACATAAATAATATGTTGTCGCCGAAAATAATCAATTCAACTGTACTATTCGTAGCAAATTTTATCGCAAAATATTTATTTAAACTGCTAAAAAATAAAAAAGTTTTTGAAAATTAAATCCCTGCGTTCATTCCAACCATTTGTTTTGCATTTGTTTATAATTTGTCGTTATAAACAAATTTAAATAACTCTGCTTAATGAATCCATAAACGATAAACGAATTATGAAAGTAGATAAATAAATGAACACAAAAAAAATAATGCTCTACTTGCGTTTGGAGCCGAGATACGTTAGTTTTTACATTTCTGTCATAAATAAATAAACAAATTAATATTTCGTTTTAAAATTCGGATTTGTTTCCCAATGTTTATGTTTTTGTCTGAGCTAGTTGAAAACAATCTAAAACTGTTTTTTCTTAACACCGTTGCAAAATATATGTACACAACCTACATTTTTAAAAGAAAATTTGCCGTCCTACGATTCGATGCACGTAAATATGATCAGTGGCGGTCCTACGGGGGGGATCCGTGGGGGTCCGGCCCGCCCCGTTGGCTTGGAGTTTCTTCAATAATATGACAATCAAATAAAAACCAAAATCACCAATCACCAAAAAGTCATTGATCGTTTTGTAGCAATAAAGCCAAGACGAATGCAATTGAAAGATTGGAGTTAGTGGTTCTATAGATATAACTTGTTTTCATTTACATTTTATTTGGTTTTCAATGTTTTCATGAATAATGAATACAGGGTGCAATCAGTTTCATGTTATTAAAAAAAACTGGTGGTGGGGAACGACTAAACGAACAAAAAAACCTTACATAACATGGGGTCTAAAGCCCGTAGTTTTAGAAAAAAAAAATTTCGAAATTGTTTAATAATATTGTTTGGGAACTGCTGGAATATTGAGGTAGGTTTAGATCGTCGCGTGTCTTTGCCTACGATACTCGATATTTGTACATATAGCTATAAAATGTCGGCGGTCTTTAGCGGTGCGGTAAAGATGAAAGACGTCGACGTTTTCTGAGTGTTTAGTAGATCTGAAGAAACCTATACTGTGACTCTCCCTTGTGCAATATTTTAGTTACTGTGGGTATTTCGTTATGTATACACTCCCAACCGTTCGTTGTTTTTGTTATTTTTGAATTTCGGGTCACTGTATTTATAGTTAAGATTTATTTTATTGACTTACCGTTCAAGTCGTTAAGTTCTTGATTACGTACAGACACAACTTACTTCTTCGTTCTTTTTGTGTTTCTTTTTGGATTTTGGATCAAGTTTTTCTTTTATTTTTCTTTATTGACAACGTTAGTTGATAGTTTAGTGTTTAGTGTTAAACGGAGTGCGTATGTCCTTAGTTCGACGTGCCGAACTGTGTATTGATGCAGATGCAGAGATTTCGAATAATTTATATAGGTAAGCTTTTAACCGAGAACAGTCATTTATGTTACAAATGTTAATAAACCACATAAACAACAATCCAATATTTTGTTCCAAATTAAAAAACACACATGTAAAGAAATGCTCTGTTTAAACCTCTATAGCCATTATTTGCTTGCAGTTGTGCAGAAAGAGATAACGAATTGTTTACCTCTTTATAATTGCCTGAGGTCAGTTGAGGCGGTCCATCACAGGCCTTTGCTTTGACACCGCAGACCGCCGCGTGTGCTGGCGAGGACTTTGCACTTTTTTATGACAATTTAAAAGTTGAATAATTGGGAACTACAAGTCCATTGACCAAGAAAAGCAGTGGTTCTCAAATGTTTTCTACCTTAATATTCAAATTGTTGACCTCGGTCAGTTTTTTTCAAAGTGCCCCTAGAGGAAAAAATCATAAAGGTTTTTTGTTTGTCTAGTCGGTCCCCATTACCAGTTTTTCTAATGACATGAAACTGATTACACTCTGTATATCTTATTTCAAGTACACAACATTTTTTTTCCTTCTTCATTTTTTTCGAGTTCGCCCCCCTCCCAAGATGAAATCTTGGGACTGCCACTGAACACGATTAAATAAATAGTTTTCGCTAAAATGTGGCACGACGGTTTAGTTCAATAAAGGCAATAGTTTCTCCCACTTTCGTTAAGATATACAGATTCGGCAAATGTAGTTTTATATATGGGTCCTGAGATAAACGAGCGCAAGAAAAAAAACAGGTAAATTAGGAAAATAAAGACGTATCTATTCCCACTACAATGGACATGCGGTCAGAAGCGATGGGTACCGATGTCCTACGTTGACACACGACAAGGTGATAAAATAAGATTTCACGAAGTGTGTAACGTGCTGGGAGCAGTACATCCGTCTTATTTTTCCTATAGTGGACTGAAAAAGCGACAAAAATGTCTCAAAAATGTTTTTTTAAGGTACAACCACATGGGACCGTCACAGAATAATAGATTAGGCCCTTGGCTATCCGAAACGGCCAATTACAACATTTTTTGGGAGGTCCAACTTTTTTTATTATGAAAAATGTCATAAATCTGTCAAAATTAATTTTTCCTACTTTTTCACACATCCCTCACGATATCTCCTGAACGAATTGAGATAATGAAGATTTTTTCTTTTTTTAGTCGATAAAGGAAACGTGGGCGGATGTCACTGAATTAATTTAGCCTTTATGGAAAATCTAGTTTTTTGTAAAATTAGGTAAAACTTTAAAATTTATTTTTCTTGCAGCACTTTTTTCAGTAAGCGAAAAACTTTTTTGTTTTAAGGAATTTTACCATAGTGTAAGCGTATGAAATGAAGCTAACACATCAAGGAAGTTTTTGAAAAAAAACGCAGCACTCTACGACTTACACATTTCAATTTATTATTATTTGAAATTAAGTTTCTGCGCGCAGGATACTTCATGAAGCCTCGCTCGCCCGGTTCTACTGTGCTTTGCTGTGCGTGTTGTGGGTACATACTGTAAAATATTATTTTTGACATATCTTTAATACAAATTTTATTTTTATAAGCACTTAGAAGGTTTTACTTATCATTATTTACGTTGCACATTATTTAAAATCCATTGTATTTATACATTAAAACTTAATTTGGAATTTAGATAATACGAGATAATTATTTATTTTAAAATACAAATTTAAAACTTGATATAAAAATATTTTAAAAATCCTCATCGTCAGAATCTAAAAAGGCAGTAGGCTTATTTTGACAAGCTTTGATATTTCGTTTGCCTATGTATTTATACCTACAACAGCTTTTGTGTTCTTTCGAATCGTAGGCAAAGAGATCTTCGGAATCAGCTAATTCACAAACCATGTCAATATTTTTTCGCCTTTGGGCAGCTTCGATTATTTTAGAGCACGTGTTTTTCCCAATCCCTAAATAAGAGTAAAAATTTTAATAGCGCTATACATTATGATTAAAAATAATTTAGCAAATTACAAAATATCAATTCTATCAAAAGATCTGCTTTAATTAAAAAAATTCATATATAATAAAGCAAAATTTTTTTGCTTAATTAGTGATATGTGATGTCAAATAATATTGTTCACTATTTTCAGTAAAGAATTCATCACTATAAATATATAAAATACGTAGCCATAGTGAGATTTTTTCTGCAGACGTAACTCGATTTCTCTCTTTTTTAAAATAGGTCCTATATTTATTAAGGATAGAATTTTGCAGAGTGAGAGGGAAATATGCGTTTATTTTCTGTTTATTATAAATATTTAAAAATCATGAATGGTATAAATCCTTAAAATAGTTTCAGATACTTCCTATTGCTCTAAGGAATACAACCGTATACTGTTTTTATCACAAATTTTGTATATAGTTAAATGTCATGCTCTAATAATGAAATTAGGAACAAATTACAATATTCACGTAAAACAGAAATTTACAATAAAAAAAATAGTTGTAATCGTTAAAACAATAGCAAGTATCTAAAACAGTTTTAAAGATTATACTATGTTTGATTTCTTAAATATTTGCAATAAATCGAAAATAAACGCATACTTCCCTCTCATTCTCATTCAAGCTTATGTAGTCGGAGAGCAGCCTATCTGTAGGAAGCATTTTAAAAGTAGTCTATACAACTCGCGAACACCCACCTAAAAAATAGATGATATTATGTAAAATGACCTTCTAGATTTGATTTTTGAGTTCGCCCGTTAATTTGAGATTGCGCCAAATCGGTCAATTCGCAAATTTTTTGAAAAATTTTAAAATTATGTGTTAATTTTTGTTTTGCACATAACACACCATATCTTTTTTATTTTAATTCCTTTAATTTAGACCAATATTGTACACATTATCCCTCCAATATTCTTGGACAGGCTGACGGCAAAGAATATAGTGTAATTAATAATATAGTGCCTAAAAAAATATAATTACCTTCTATTGTCGCGGCTTTTTAAAATTTGCATTGAAAAATACCCGATCGAGGTAACTTTTTTATTTTTAAAGAGAGAGTTATAGCATAAACGAGAAAAATGTTCCATACACTTTAAACAAACTTTTTTATAAAGAGATTTTTTTGAAATTCGGCTCATGTAACGAGATGGCAATGTTGAATGCGGCCGCGCAACTTGTCCGCATTAATTTAAAGCATAACTTCTGTTAACGTCGCCCATCGGTGGTGTCGTTTAAGCGATCAAGTGAGTACGGATTATTTAGTTTCTATTTGCAATTAAATGTTATAAAATTATGTAGATAATCTCGAAACATACACAGTAAAAAATATGTTTTCATTAATTATAATAGCAAGTGGGTACTAAGGATTATATTTTCCTTCGCATAAACAACTTATGTTACATTGCACGTTTGCTTTGCTACACTTGCAGCTTGTAGTACAGTTATATAATTTACATTTACAAAATGGACTTAACTCAATAAAATTGGGTTTTGGGCTTTTTGAAATCATCTTTGGAAATACGATTTCCTCCTTTAGGTACCATCCAAAATCTAAAACATTTGGAATTCAGGGCTTAATTTGGTAGGCTGTCTTGTAAATAGCACATTGCAGAAATGCCCTTTTTACTTGTATTCTCTGTACTAGGATTTACAATTTCTGATTTTCTTTTATAAGCAGTTCGGGTATACGATCTTCTACATTATGCATGGTAAACTGGATTTAGTGATAAAAAATTTTCTGTTCTAAACATTGTTTTAGAGCCACAGAAATGTCATCGGATTTTGCATTTGATCGATACATTTCTAAAAACGTAAATATCGCTCGCAGACAAAAAATTTTCATACCATTGTGTTAGTGAACGAATTCTGAACAACTTTCAAAATGTCCGTCTGTCTGTCCGTCCGTCACGTTTCTTGTAAGCACGATAACTCAAGAAAGAAAATTCCGATTGTACTGAAATTTGGACAGTAAATTAGTGTTAGCTAGAGGAAACCCTATTTGAACAAAATCGATCGGCAAATAAAAATGTTATTAATGATTTAAATTTGAAAAAAAAATTTTTAGTTTTTATGTTTTTGTAATTGAATAGAAATCTGGTGAAATGATATTTCATTTTAATATCTAAATATTTATATATTTTACAAATATACATTTCATAATGTAATATGAAAATTTGATTTTAGCTCGTGTCTTATAATGTAAAAATTTATATTCTTTTACGTGTAAGGTGGTGGTGTAGTTCTTTTGACTCGGAATCCAAGGGTCCCGGGTTCGAAACCCAAATGGGGTTTGGTATAGTTTTCTTACCAAGTCTTTTACCAACTAAGATCGTACTATAAAATTAAAAATGTCTAAAAGTAACATTATTTACAAAAAAAACTGCGAAAAGTATCCTATTGAATGTATAACAATTATATAAAAATCCAGTGAACAGGCGAAGAGTACGTTTTTAGCTTGTTTCCTTTGATTTCCTATCCAAGTAATTATAATTTATTATGCCAAACTATGCGTTTATAACGCACTAAATATAAGGACTGAGACAAAAAGCCCTTTCAACTTAACATAAATGGACACTGGAAAATAATAATCACCCCACACGTGCCTGCGTTTAGTTCTAGATGCGATTGCGGCCGGTTCATAGTAGCGCGCATTCGTTCGGACGCTAAAACAATCAATGAATATTTCGATAAGGGAGTAAAATTTCAAAAAAAACTTCTTATAAAAGATTTTATTTAGTCCATTCGGAACATTTTCTTCGGTTATAGTAGGCACCTAACTTTAAAAATAAAAAAGATACCTCGATCGGACATTTTACTCTGCAAATTTTAAAGATTTTGCGTCAAAGAAAAGTTGTTATTTTTTTTTGCCAACTAATTATTTTTTAGGTAAAGTTTTTTACTTTCAACATATCAAAGAATAGTTAGAGAATATTATGTAAAAAAATTAAAAAATTCTGAAGTAAAATAAAAAATATATGACGTGTTATATGAAAAACAGAAAATAACACATAATTTTTATTTTTTTTAGAAAATTGTAAATTTGGTCATTTTGGCAATCTCAAATCAATGGGCGAATTCAAAAATCAAGTTTAGCAGGATATTTTACATTAGATTACCTATTTTTTAGGTGGGTGTTCGCGAGTTGTATAGAGGGTGTCGAATTCAGAGGGTCTGGTCTTCCACTAATGTGGGTTAACTTTAATAATTAGTTACTTATTAGCATTAAAGATAGTATTTTGCAGAATGAGAGGGAAGTATGCGTTTATTATCCTATCCTTAATAAATATAGGACCTATTTTTAAAAAAAGAGAAATCTAGTAGGTAATTACTGAAGCTAAAGCTTGAGTAATAAAATATTTTAAGGCGGATTCTACGTCTGCAGAAAAAATCTCACGATGGCTACGTGTTTAATATATTTATAGTGATGAATTCTTTAGTGAAAATACTGAATAATATTATTTGACATCACACATCAATATTTAAGCAAAAAAAAACTTTTGCCTTGTTTTTTTTTTTTAATTAAAGCGCATCTTTTGATGGCATTGATATTTTGTAGTTTGCTAAATTCTTTGTAATAATAATGCATAGCGCTATTATTTAGGGACTGGGAAAAACACGTGCTCTAAAATAATCGAAGCTGCCCAAAGGCGAAAAAATATTGACATGGTTTGTAAATTAGCTGGTTACGAAGATCTCTTTACCTACGATCCGAAATATCACAAAAGCTGTTATTGTAGGTACATAGGCAAACGAAATATCAAAGCTTGTCAAAATAAGTCTGCTGCTTTTTTTAGGTTCCGACGTTGACGATTTTTAAAATATTTTTATATCAAATTTTAAATTTGTATTTTAAAATAAATAACTATCTCGTATTTTTTTAAATTCCGACATTAAGTTTTAATGAATAAATATAATGGATTTTAAATAATGTGCAACGTAAATAATGATAAGTAAAACCTTCTAAGTGCTTATGAAAATAAATTTTTTCATTAAATATGTCAAAAATAATATTTTACAGTATGTACCCACAACACGCATAGCAAACTGATTAAAGCACAGTAGGGCCGGGCGAGCGCGGCTTCATGAAGTATCCTGCGCGCAGACTCTTAATTTCAAATAACAATAACTTGAAATGTGTAAGTCGTAGAGTGCTGCATTTTTTTTCTTGATGTGTTAGCTTCATTTCATATGCTTACACTATGGCAAAATTCCTTAAACTAAAAAAGTTTTTCGCTTACTGAAAAAAGTGCTGCAAGAAAAATAAATGTTAAAGTTTTGCACAATTTTACAAAAAACTAGATTTTTCCATAAAGACTAAATTAATTCAGTGACGTCCGCCCACGTTTTCTTTATCGACTAAAAAAAAAATCTTGATTATCTCAATTCGTTCCGGAGATATCGTGAGGGATGTGTGAAAAAGTAGGAAAAATTTATTTTGACAGATTTATGACATTCTTCCTAATAAACAAAATTGGACCTCCCAAAAAATGTTGTAATTGGCCATTATAGATGGCCAAGGATCTAATATATCATGCTGTGAAGGTCCCATGTGGTTGTACCTTAAAAAAAAAAAAAATTCAAGAAGGAAGCTACTTTTTCCTCGTTTTACGGTGCACTACTAATTTCTTTGTTTTCTTTCTTGCTTTCGTTTATCACAGGATATAGTGGAGTCAACAGAGGCTGAAAATATGCATTATTTCGGAATAATTACGGACAGCTTCTATTTTCCTAAAACCCTTTGATATCACTTTTACTAGTCAACCATCCTAAGTTGGCAAGTAGCCACGCAGAGAAAATGGAAATTTCGTCATTGTTGGACAAAGACAAACAAACTTTTTAAGCTTCTTAAGCTTCTTAAAGGCTAGTTAACTACCTAGCTAGCTTAAAAAGCTTGTTTGTCCCTGTCCTACAGTGACGATATTTCTTCTTTCTCTGGGCGGCTACTTGCCAACTTGGGATTGTTGACTAGTACATAGTTTAAAATAAAAAGTTATAAATATATAATCGTGAGGAAATTGTTTATTAGTTAATTAAACAAAAAACGTTTTTTTTTTACAAAATTATTATAAGTTGAGAAATTTTAAAGCAATTTAATTCAAATTGACATGAAAAGGATTTTCAAGATTGCTGAAACAGATTATGATGTCAAAAAAGGTCATTCAAAATGGCTGATCTAATATGGCCGACTTTTCGATAAAAAATTCATTAAAAATGACGTAACTCGATAAATTTCAAACAAATTTCACTCGGATTGACACTGTGGTGGTTTTTTAAGTCGCTGAAATAGATTATGATGTCAAAAAGTAATAATACAAAATGGCTGATCCAATAATTTGGTAAAAATTTCATAAAAAATGGCGTAACTCGATAAACAAACAAATTTCGTTCGGATTAACATATTCAATATGGTATTGGTCAGGTCTCAAGAAAATAATATATCTCAATATAAAAAGTAAAAATATTCAAATTATATTGAACGATATAAATTCAATTTTAAATATCGATTTCTTCAGTTAATGGATGCTGTTTTACTTTCTATCTCTTTCTATTATTCAGGCATTATAATTTGAGTTATGGCCCTGTACCACGAGAATATTTTGAATATGCTTTCGATATTTTAAAACGGATAAAAATTTTAGAAATAATCAACATTGAGTCGATTTACTGAAAAAACTTAATTTTTTCAATATTTCGTGAAAAGTTTATATTATCCCAAAAGTTTGTTTTACATCAGTTTAACTTATTTTGAGGTCCTACCATAAACGTATGCTAGATAGGTAGGTTAAATAATTTTTTTATAAAAGTTATTAACCTATAATTAATTACCTATAATTTCTCGAACTTTCGAGCAATTTTTTTTTATTTTCGTAAAAAAAGAGGGTTAATTTAATTTTTAAGGTAAATCCCCTTGAAGCATCTTAAAATACACATTTCAAGCTTTAAAAATCGCACCTACAGAGATCTAATAACGCAAACCAGAGTAATAGGTGGTTAAAGTTTTGAAATGTTGAAAATGTACATCTTCAAAAATAAATTTTTGAGATTTTTTATATATTGGATCTGTTTATACATTACTTCAAGAGTAAAATGAGGAAAACCAAAGTTTTTATCTTAATAATTTTAGAAATGGTAGAGCTTTTACCGATTTCATCGCAAATCTCTTTATGTTCTGACTTTATATATGTTCTGTTTCTACATACATTCATTTTTATATTTGAAAATATAATTATCCAAGCTACATTTTTCTTCTTTCATTTAAGCTTTTGCGGGGTCAATTTCATTAATTGGTTCAAAAGTTACAACAAATTTAGAGCGTACATTTTTTTATTTTATTTTACAAATATCGCATCAACCTCTTGGGTTATTAGCGAGGTACAGTAAAAAAAATATAATTATATAGTGTAATGTATTTCAACCCCTAGAATATAGGCAACACAGAATTCGATTAATTGATTGGATGTCTGCCTAAATATAGAGATTTGCACCTACCAGAGAAAGAACAGACTAGAAGGTCTAGAGTGATGACACATCTGTTCTGGAACCATCTGGAGAATGTGACATCATCACAGAAACTTCGAGACCTGTCATCTTTAGGTATATAAGGCATGGAGTAAACCAAAAGAGAAGAAGTTAGTGCAGTACTAATTGTGAGTTGAAATGGTCAGAGAGTAAACACAGTGATAAAGTGACTGAATAACTGAATTGTAGTACACAGTGTATTATTAGTCAAGTAAATTATTGTTGTAATTAAGTAAGTTAATAAATTAGTGTTTAGTGTTACCCTGCTGTTATAATTTCCGAACCCACGATACAGGGTGTTTACAAAAAGGGTGTAGGCACGTCACAATATCTAATTACAATAGGCCATGATGTAAAAATACTAAATTTTTGAAATTACATTGATATCTGAAGGAATGATACTAAGTTCTTTACTTCGCATCTATTATCTAAAATTGTGATTAGATCTGCTGGGATTTGTCTGTTAGACCTTTGTAAATGATATTGGGGGCACTCTACTAATATATGTCTCACTGTTAGTTTTGTCTGACACATTTAGCACTTAGGTTCCTCACTTTTCTTAAGAAGATATTCATGGGTGAGTCTGGTGTGACCTATTCGTAGGCGGGTCAGGAGTACTTGGTTTCTTCTTCCGTTCGGGACTAGGGACCATGGTTTAACTGAAACTTTGATTTCATTTATCTTAGTTCTTCTCTGTTGCCATTCATTTTGCCAGTGTTTTTGTACAAGTTCCTTTACGTGCCACTTTACATCTGAACGTAAAGACGTAGTAACCATCGTGAAATTTAAACTTGAAATAGCGTCTCGTGCAGATTTGTCAGCTTCCTCGTTACCGAGTATCCCGATGTGAGAAGGTACCCACATAAATATCACTGATTTATTGTTCTCTTGTACGAGGTGGAGTTCTTCTTTAATTAAGTTTAATATGGGGTTATTGGGATACAGTTGATTAATTCCTTGGATAGCACTCAGATAGTCCGTTATTAATAGAATTCTGCGATCGTTGTGGTTAATATATTTCAAAGCTTGTAGTAGGGTGTGGCGATCAGTTCACTTGCTGGGTAAATATAAGTCACCAACCCCAGGCTCAAGTAACCAAGGATCCAGGAAACAAAATATAATACAATAACAAATTTAACAAAAATTATAATTTTAAAATTTGAATACAAATATTTTGAAACCCTTTTCGAATCGTATTTAATAGCATTACACCGCTATATTGGTGACCCCGACGCTTCACGTATTGTATGCCTCCTGAAACAGATGAAGAATTAATGGTGAAGACTGAAGTTTGATTTCTCTTGACAGTATTTTTACATAGTTTTGCCGAAAATTATCTCCCATGGATTTCCTAGTCAGCTGTGTCAGTTGCAACAAGACTATGGGGCCAAAGGAAACTGCTCGCTCACACTGGAATGATTAAAAGGTTTAATAAATCTCTTAAAACTGCTCTGAGAGCTAAGTTTATTATATCGTGTTAGCTGAGTGTCATATGTGGGTAAGGGAATTGTCCATGGAGGGTGGGTTTTGATATTCAATGGATAGGTATTGGGGAGAGTTACATTCAAGTTAGCCAGGTATCTGTTTATTCGCTCATAGAATGGGGGCTCTGTTCTTTTCCTTTTGATAGATGGTTCTAAAGCGGTTTGCGAACGTGTTTCTGTCTGTGGGGTTTTCACGCGTACATTTTTAATCGTACAAAAAAACTTCACATACATTTTTTATGTGACATTTACCACATTTACTTTCAAAGGGTGCAATTAGTTTTGGAAAGAAAAAAATATTTTAAGATATATTTGACAAAAACTGGTGTTTTACAACTAATTTGTTTAATAGCAAATTACGCTCAAGGACTATTGTTGATAACTGTTGGTATGTTGTTCCTGGCATGTTCAGAAATGTATTCTCAAAAGCTTCCCGGAATTTTTCCGAAGTGAAAATCTCTATTGCCTCTACCAATTATATAAAACTACATTTACCGATTCTGTATGCATTATTACATTATATTTCTTAAATTGTACAAAAATGGCCATTTTTATTAGTACATTTATTTTATTGCAAGTTAACAAACCATCAGAAAAGTTTTTTAAAGGTCTAAAGTAGTAGGAATTCTTCCTTTGTAAAATTTACAATGATAATGATCTGTGAAGTCATTAGGAATCTTTTAAGAGAGTAAACAGTGAATTATTATTTAGACAGGCGGCGAAAATTAATGTACGCTGCCAAACCAAATATTAACGTTAGATCAAATCACAAATTGTAGTAAATGTAGTCCTATTCGTTTTTTAATAACACCATTATTGTCTTAAGTTAGGATGCACAGTAAGGTGGCCCATCTTTTTCGAAATCGAAATTTTTTATTTCTCACCCCTGCAAATGGCTCCATTTGAAGAAAAAAACAGTCCCCTCAAAATATTATTGAGGCAAATTGAAGGCAAGGGGTGCCGCAGAAAAAGTAAATGGAATTATTTACATTCTTTGGTTGATGCATTGTTTTTTTTTTTTTTTAATCAGCAACATTTATCTTTAGAATGACTAATCAAGTCATACAAATATCAAAGACATTATCTGTTGTGACTATGACATGGTGTCATACTACTGTAAATTCGTAGTCTAAGAAAACTAGACTAGAAGTTTTTTAAATAAAACTCTCGTTTTATCTTTGTGTATTCTATTATGAAACGTTTTTTTCATACATAGTACCAAATATTATCCTAAATCTACAAGACATATAGTAATAAAAACAATATTTTTTGCACTAGGCCAAAGCATGCGACAGGGTTTCTTTTTTTACATTTGGAAACTGTGATTTATAATCATTTATAGTTCATCTCAAACTTATAGCAACATGAGACCCAGTGTTTCAATGCAAAGTTAAGCACTTTATCCTACAAATAAATCAGCTAGAAATTTAGAATATGATTTTATTAAACACTTTAATATTGTAACTTCATATTCTAACCTTCTAGCTAATTTATTTGTAGGATAAAGTGCTTAACTTTGCATTGAAACACTGGGCCTCATGTTGCTATAAGTTTGAGATGAACTATACAACTTGGAGTAAAAACTGTTTTTGGTCTTCATTTTTTGTTAAAATGTCATTATAGTCAGTAATAAGTTTGATTCCTCTCTCAGCGGCATCATTTACAACTTTAATTTTGTTTACAATATTGAAACATCGGGTATAACTTTCATTTTCCCTCCATGTTGTTGGATCATTTTCCAAAAATTCCATAGACAAAAAATTTTTGAAAAAACTGTTTAGTGTTCTCGCATATGAAGTCCTGAATTTCCTTGTTTTCAACGTCAGTAATGTTACTAATCATAATTCGTTTAATACCCTCTTGATTTGGTGCTTTCCTATTCAAAGCTTTAACCATTTCTCTTTTAGTGGTAACTGAAATATCGTCATCAAAGAAAGATAAGCCAACATTTACTGAATTAAGGTACCACAAATGGTTCACTATTTTCCTACTTGCGGCTTGAGATATTTCTTTGTCAATATTTTGATAATTAATGAGTTGTTTACAAAAGTCTAAGTCATGAAGCGGTGCTTTACTAGCAAATGACGCTGTAAACCAGGCCTTTACATAAACCTTTACAATAAAGAGACATATATCTTCAATACCTATTTTTTCTTTTTTAGTTAGTTGGAACTGATCTTGGAAAAAAAATATTTTTAGACCGTAAATGGCTTTGGCCATCCAACGTGCATGATGAAATGCCCCTGGTTGATAGAATATCGTGTGAGTGGGCTCTTCTTCAACAAAAAGTTTAGAAAGCATTAAAAATTCTTTATAATCATCACGAGGCTGTTGCAAAGTTAAAGCTGTATTTAGAAACTTTACAATTTCGGCTTTAACTGGTTGTAAAATGTGTTTAATTTTTGATACCTGAAATCCAGTTTTTAGTTTATTTTGATCTATTTTAGGCCAAAATTCCCTAAAACGTTTAAATAGTGGCACATTTGGACCAGATGAGGAAGGCATTTTTGTGTCAAACACACTTCTCAAAACCACTTCAAAAATATGATGTCTACAAGGAAAATATAGAATATCTCTTTCTAATTTTTGTTGCAATAGTGTGGCTGCCCCATTTATATAACCCATATTTGATGCTGTTGTATCACAACACAAATCTATTACCTTTTCGTCCAAATTCCGTTCACAAAGCACATCATAAACTGCTTCAGTCTGTTCTCTTCCAGTTGAATTGGGCAAAGCTGGTACTCCAAGTAGTTGTTCAATATCTCCACTAGTAACTAAGATAGCAAGTCTATCGATATTTCCCATTCCAGTGAGAGAAGGTAAAAGTTTTCCATCCCAATGGATGACTGGGGCCGGCAATTCAGAATTACCGAAGGCAGTTTTTAATATTTCAGCTCTTTCTTCGCGGATGCGTTGTCTAGAGCGCTGAAGTGTGGTTCTGCTGATGGACAAAGATGTGGTGTCATGTCCTAGTGCTTCTGCTACTGCCGTCAAAATATGGACTCCATACCTGTCGCTTATTTTGCAAGCATCAAATGCAGCGGCTATTTTTGGTGTGATGATGTTACATGTTCCATACAATCTCCTCTTTTTTGGCTGTGACGGGCCAGGCTGGTCTTGTAACAACTCTTCTTGGGCTTCGATTATTTCATTTTCATTTTCGTTGGTCGGCTGAATTACTACTTGATGATGGACAGGTGACTGTTTCCTGTAATCTAGCTTTTTCTTATTGACTTCGTTGCATTCGTTCGGATAATTTCTGTAATTTCCCTCAGCTGATTTTTCTTGAGAAGCAAGTTGGTAATCAATACCATGCATAAATCCAGGACGTCCCTTTTTTCTTTGGTTAATTAAAAACTGCTTATCTTCATCTATTTTCATCAACTCCAATGCATTTGCATGAGAAATGTCAAAAAAATCGTCCAATTTTTCAACGAAATTTTTTTCTTTACCTCCCGCACTGGCCCTTTTAGCCGATTTTTGTAAGTTCCTCCACTCTGCATAAAGTTTATCTAGTTGTTTAACACAATGAAAATCCTGACGTGTCGGAATGCGAGCTTTATCCCAAAAAACTGACACCTCTTTTATTGTTAATTTAGCACTTTCATGTACACTTAGCTTCACTTCACGAATGTTATAAAAGAGCACTTGTAATACTTGTCTATTAGACGGCAATTTATTGCCAATGATTTGTGACGAATAGTGTCCAACTAAGTAAATGAAAGTATCCTTTCGTAAGGATCTAACATCAGCCATCGTTAAATGTTTTTTCAAAAAGGAACGTATGCTAGAACTTATAATGTCACCACTGTAAAACACAATTGCAAACTGACATAAAAACCTACCGTAGGTGCATTATATTTCCAAACTTCCAAAACAAATAATTTCTAGGAAATAATTACACCAATAAAACATTATGAGAAAAGAGGTAGATATTTGTATTTTAAGTAAAATTTAAGTGTATTACCTATTATCTACAAATTTCTACCTGAATGCGTTACCGTTCACCGAATTATCTGAAACTTTGACATAAATTATTCCTAGTATAATAGTATATTTTCGTGGGGTGAGACTTAAAAAATACGCAAAAAAAATTCACCCCCTATAGAGATGCACAGCACACCCTAATGCACAGCACCGGGATATTTTGACAAAACAATTCTTGGACCGGCATTCTGAAAATTTTTAAATTTCCTCCCCGATTTTTAGGTCGCAAAATGGATGGAGTTACTGAGCACCATAAAACCTAACGGATGCACTATATTTAAATTATTTTCAGGTAAAGCCCCCCCCTTCCCGTCCTGACGACTGGGCTAATTAGGATGAGTGACATAAAAGATCTGGAAGGATTTAAAAATAAAATATTAATTATAGTTGGATATAATGATGCGCATTTTTACAAGGCGCCATGTGGTCCAAGAATCAAAAGTAGTCACAAAAAGAAACTATTAATTTAGGTTAACGAATTGCGAACAGAAATCCGAAGAAATAAATTACTTTCAGGAACTGCTCACTTGTCATTAAGTCGGTTTATAACCTAAATATAAAGTATACAGCTATAGCAAATCTAGGGTGAGACGTTTTATTGGAATTTACAAAACTAAATCGAGCATTTCTTTTTTATGATTATGCGGAAAATGTTGCCGAAAAACAGGCAAACTTTGTCTGAAAAAATACAACGGTGCGGCAAAGAAACGAGCTATTATAAAAGCTCAGTAACGTATTAAAATGTTTTATTTAAGAAATATCCTCATCTAACTTTATGTACGGAAAAGAGCATTTTATTTTTTGAAAGCAATATTTTGAAGGTAACCTCCACTCTGTACATACATACTCTTATCCTGAGCGCATATTACTCCCCAGACAGCACAAGTATATTCGATGTACGTCCTATTGATATCCGCATTGGACATGAAGCACAAAGTGGATAAATGGACCATATGAGAACATGGGATATTCTATGGATATTCTTTTATCACAACTTTGGACGTCCATAAGATATCCATCGTAAATCCTTAGAGATATCCGGTGTATGTCCATAGGCCAGCTTTATGAATATCTAGGTTTATAAAAATGTATTCAGTGCCCGCCAGCTATGAATAAATCTAAAAGGGATTTAAATTGTTACTTGATATCTTAGTATTTTTAATTAATTGGTTTTTATATTTAATAAATATAATATGCGTATTGCATATTCTATAGTGCAATAGCTCTGCTAGCTCGCTCTGCAGATGATCCGCCAAGTAGTCGGATGAATTAGTAAGTACCCACACGGTGGCGGTTTTGTACCATCTTGGCCCGACTACAGAATGTCCATTATATTTAACATGATTATTAGTTCCAATCAAATCACTATTCGATGTTTTCAGAATAAGGTTTACTCAGAAGTAATTTATTAGAATATTAGATGGCTAAATGCACGGTAGTGCGAAGGCCATCATGTAAAGAAGAAGAAGAAGAAGAATATAAGATAAAGTGTGACTGCTTATTGTCAATGGTTTATAAATGGCGCCATCTATAAATAATTCCTATAACAAACTACATGACAACGTATAAGCAAATAAACGGAGAACGAACAAGCAATTTTGAAAACACTAAACAAATATTATATATTGAATTTAAGATATCCAAATGCATGTTTAATATATTATGTATTATATGTATACCCCGAAAAATGGCTGACAAATACATGGATGTCATCCCTTAATGGACAGTCTACGGATATACGTGGATGGATGCAAACATATATTCACTGGATATCTCTCGGTGGACAATGCGCGGATATTCGTAGATGAATCAGAAATGGGCATCACATATATATCCCCTAATGAACAATGTACGTATATTTGTAGATGGATCAGAAACGAGCATCCCATGTATATCCCCTTCATAGACAATGTACGGGTATTCGTTGATGGAAAAGACCGGATATCCACTGGATATTTCTCCATGGACAATTTAAAGGATCAGAAACGGGCACCCAATGGACGATGAATATGAATATTAGTAAATGGATAAGAAATGGACATCTAGTGGATTCCCTTTATGGATAATGTGTGTATGGATGTAAAATTGACATTCATAGGACATTCACGTTATGTCTTTGGACTTGAGAACACGATATGGACAAGAAATGGACACTGCATGGATATCCTGTGCTGTCTGGGTCATTATACGGCATAGCATTTTCACTTAAATATTGGTTAATTTTTCTTGGGCAAATTGCGCGTGGTCAGTGCACACTTTGCGTTTCAAATAGCTCCACAAACAAAATCGCACGTCGTCACATGCAATCTTGCTGGCCAAGGAACGTCCCATCCCTGGACATGACATGATTGAGAAACAACTGTTTTACAGCGTTCATCGATATGTTGACGATATGATAAGTAACTCATCTTGCTGAAACTTCGTTGTCTTCATTAACAAGAGGAAACCTGGTTATTTCTTGTGTGAAGAACATCTCGATATGTTGACATAGCGGGCTGATGTAACAGTTCGCATTTTCATTTACATCTTCAAAGAAGTAAGGGCCATTAATGCCGTCTGACCAATACCGAGAAGTTTTGTTTATTCCCAAACCCGGAAAGATGAAGCTGTCCTTCACCAGCCATAAATATATTGTGAATCAGGTTTTAATTTAGACGGCTAACGTGATCGCGATATTTCAATTCTTACATGATCTGGATATTGTATGGGTGGAAATTTTAGTCTTAATGCAACATTCGTATTAAACTTCTATCCGAAATGTTTGACGAAACTGCTTGATAACCCGCAGAATGTCGTGGTCTATGTTCTAGGGAGGTCCTGACAGTCGCTATATTTTCTGGCGCACGTTCACTTCGGTAGACTCTACAGTTTACTGTGGGCGAGTAACGAAGCCGGTCAGAGTTTACGTGTTCCAAACAGGTGAAGAAAGTGGCTTCGTTACAAAGTTTGTAGTCATGTGGTAATCTATGGTCATGTGCTTGTGATACACTGAAGACAAGTTGCCGCGCTTACACTGTTATTAGAGAGTTGTTGAACAAATAAAATAATGTTCACTATATAAGGTTCATTTGTTGGTCCAGTTTTAGAGCCACCAAACAGAACATCTCAACATTAAGGATTGCTAAAACAAATCTGAAGCAAATACGAACTAGGTTTACTAACAAACGACTGGTTCGATTCGTCAGAGCGTAACAGTGGCGGCTCGTCAGAGGAGGTAGGGGAGGCTGAGCCTCCTCTAGCAACATATCCAGGGGTGGTGAGGAAATGTACAAATTGTAATCATATTGCAAGTTAATTGTCTTTTAAATATCAAACCTCCTCTGCACACAATATCACGAACCGCCACTGGAGCGTAAATATGCCAAACGCACAGTTCGTAAAGTCCAGCCTATTCAAAGATTTAACAAACGCCTCAGAACAAATTAGTTCAAGTTTGGAACGTCGTGGATTGGACAACTAGGATTGGTGTAGGTCAAACAAACCTATAGCATTTCTATTGATAAAATATGCATGTGAAGGTAGGAAATGATTTCTTTTAAAACCATGCGTTTGCAAGAAAAACTAATAATTTCAGACTCGTCTTTTATGCCGCTAAATTGGTGTCCAGAAAAAATTTCGCTAAAATTCCTCTTATGTCAATCGTCGGTGTTATTATATACTACCTACCGTGATTTTTTTGTGATATTTGATAGGTGTGCATTATTTACTGTAAATTTTTTTTTCATATTTTGATTGATAGAAAAATATTTTTAATTTTTATTATTATCTATATATTTTGTTCAAGAATGTATAAGTTCAATTTTGAAAGTTTTTTTTGTTTTGTTTATTACTCATTTTCGGGTTTCATTTCAAATTAATTATTTTTTTATTTTACTAAGAGAGAATTTGTCTAATGAAATAAATAATTTGAATCGTATTTTTTATTTTATTAACAGTATCAAAAAAAATTTTCTTGGGACGCTAACGTGATTGCAGTTCGCTTTCCATACAAATGACAGCGAACGGATCATCGTTACTTATATTCTAGGAGCTAGTGTCGAAAAGTGAAAAATTTATCAAACTACTAACCGAAGTGGTTTGATGGTAGTATTCGTCCAAACAAGCAAACTTGTCTCTTGTGAATATGGGCCTTAAGGGCCGGCAATTTGTATTGCGGGCCTGTGAAAAATTGAACGTATTTCACCGTAATCAAACCATTAGGTTCTTCGGTTTGACTGTAGTTGTAGGTGTAAGGATTGCATTGATGCAGTCGGCGAGAGTTTTCTTGTTGAGCGTTGCGGTGCATGCACTGAGAAAAAAACCCGACTCGCATTGTAATCAAACCGGCCAAAGTTTGTGGCAAATGTTTTCAATTGTCAAAAAAATGAAAGAAATACAATTGGCGAGAATTTTGAAAGAGGGGAGGAAGAGTTATTGGGGCAATAATGAGCATAAAATCCAGGTTTACACTATAAATGTCGTCAAACAAGGAATTCAAGCTAAAAACTATCGCCTAAATTTTTACATACTCCAAACATTATATTATCATCGGCGAGAATTTTTATTAAAATCAACCCCCCCCCCCCCAAAACTACCCCGTTAGGGGTAAGTCGTAGTAACGTTAACTATATTGCCGTCCACTGCAATTTCGAGCAATGGGGTGGTTACACATTTACCAATAAATAGTAAGTGATTTGAAAGCCAGGTCATACAGCTGGGTTTTTAAAATCGCCCGCTATCCTTAGCTTCTGGCAGATGCTGGGCGTGCGCTAGTGTCACCGATGGACCAGAATATTTGGGGTCTCAGTGGTCTCGGTCTCACTAATGTTACTTTGTCTCTGATTGCTACCGTTCACTTTTTTGAGTAAATCGTGTTAACGAGATTTGGATGATATCTTGGAGAATGATCCAGACAATCTTGTTTTGATTTTATATTGTTTATATTAACCCAAGCAACACTCATTGGTATATTTATGGTTTATTATGCTTATATTAGGTATATTTTTAGTATAAATATATATATAGTATATATAATAAGCATTTTTATACGTAATGTTTATCACGTCCTTAAACCTTAATTGAAAATTACAACATTTTTGCTGATTTTAAATAATGAAACTTACAGTTTTGGTATTTCAATCTTGTTTATTTCAAGATTTTCAATCAATCTTAAAAGATTGTTATAGGTATGACGTTTCCTTTTAACGTTTAATATATGTTATATTGATATTTAAAAAAACGTGTATTCAACGTTACAATATAACTAATATTTCAAATATAATTTTTATACGTTTTTAATAACTTCCTTTATGCCAAATCAATTTTTTTAATTGATTTTCACAGTTTTAATGTTTTAATTTGTCTAATAGTTTATCATATTATACCGGCAGTATATGCTTATGGCGTGGACATTTTCACGTATATATATAACGTATATTCAGAAAATCGGACCGATTTTAATACGTTTATTATACCAAACTGTGTTGCTTGGGAAGTTTGTCACAAATAAATAATACTTGTATTATTTATTTGTATGACTTAAATTTAATGAATTAATTTTTTTTAAAGGGTAGTATTCCGTTAGATGCAAAAACCGGCATCTTTTAACATACAAAAGGCGACATTTTTTGTCATATTAGATGTAAAACGCGACATTTTAAAATTTATTATTTAATTTCCACAAAAATGCTTGGTTCATTTTTAGATAATTTTAACAAAGATCGATTCTAGCAGCAATTGTGAATGGAGTTAAATAAAGAATTTGGCGGTGGAGGAAAAATTTTTTTTTTTGGTTTCACAAAAAAGAAAATTTTGTAAATGTCGCGTTTTACATTTAGGGAACTCAAATACTATAGGTATGCATATTAAATATGGATTTGTTTACAAACATTCTGACACCACGCCACTACAAGTTGGCGTACCGCCAATTTAACAAAAAAATATATCATTAGATGAAAAGATGAAAAATAGGTGACAACAACTGAATATAAATAATATGATACCAGTTTAAGGGGAAAAGTACAGCTCATTTAGAGCCAAGGAAGCATTTTAGCTGAAAGTATTTCCCTGGTAGCCAGACCCAAATAAAGAAAATCGAACCGTTTTAATTCTGTCAATTTTAATTCTGTTATACAACGTAATTTACCATGATATGCGGAAAATAAAATGGTGTACTAGTCTTCAATGTGGGAAAGCCCCTACAAAATTTTAGATACCCCGACGTAATTTAGTAATTTTAGTATATTAAAAATAGTTAAAATTTACGAAGATACACTACTGTTATTCACTAGGTTAGTAATAGGGCGACGAACTTACTTGTGAAAGAACATATTGGAGATGTTTACATTTCCTTAATTGGCATAAAAAGTGAAGCTGGCGAGTGCGATCAAAGTGCCGCGTTTTTTGCTTTCGGTCGAACAATCAGGACACCGGCGTGTTATTGACGGCTTTAAGTAAACATCTCTTATACAGTTCATCTCAAACTTACAGCAACCCAAGTCGTAAAAGTGTCCGGTCGAGCTACGAAATGCCGTCAACAAGTGAATCCCTTCCTTTTACACTATCGGCATGCGGGCAATTACGACGACGTCTGTCATTAAACTGTGTATCTCCTTCCGTTTCATTTTAATGCAGCTGTACGACGACAATAGAGAAGTACAACACTGTCGAATGTTTGGCTTCCACTTTTGAAGGAATTGTCTTTTAGTAGAACCGCAAGAATAGAATTATCGACACAAAATGGCTATTCGTGAAAGGATATTGCCGTTTGGGACACTAACCGGTATTATCGTAAGGAACGTATTTCGAAGGAGCGCCATCTTCAGTTACCATTTGGATCCAAGATGGCCGCCATTTTCAAGAAATCAATTGAGGTAATTTCCTGGCGAATCTATTAACTTCACAAAAAAAAAAGTGTAATTAAAAAGTGTTGCTTATTTTATTGCCAACAAAAAAGTATTTTATGTATTTTGCGAAATTTTTGAAAATAAGGCCACTATTTACGAAAATTAAACATGATACTTTTTATTTTTTGTGTGATTTATTTATTTATTTAAAATTGTAATAAATAAAATTTACTTGTTATCCATAGCACACGATATTGCTAAAATTTATTGCAAACGATGACGTGCCTGGCCTGTTGCTTTAATAGGACATGTTTAGCTATTTCAATTTCCCGCTACTATTCTAGTAGCAGGCAAGCGCGCAGACCCTATAACGTGTTAGAAGTTCGTGCTCTTCTTTTGTTAATATTTACATATAATTGTAAAGGAACGTGGACTAGATCTATATAATAAGTTTGTTGAGAACGCTTAAGCAGCAGAGAGGTATCCATATATGATCCAATAAAAGCGAATAAAACCCGCTTATTTTGTAAACCTAAAAAGGTTGTAAAATCCGCAATGTTGATAAAATCCCTGAAATCTGATGTGGATTTATTCTCTAGACTTTTCATAGTATGTTCAAATCGTGACATAGATTTGGATGATTTTTTGGCACATGAGAATCAACCATTTCCATCAACAGCTTTATCTTTAAACGGAGTCCAGAGATCATCAGATAAATTAATCCTTGTTAAGATTCTGGAAAATGTGCTTAATGACGTACCTCTTATTTTAGAAGAAACCAATGCTATGCCAAATTTACTTCAGACAGAAGAAACATCAGAATTTCAGTATGATTGTGCGGTCTATGATGGGCCTACATTGGTACACCTTTTACTGCCTAAGGGTGTTTTAAATTTTGCTGAATACTTTGCCAACGTGTTTCAATCGCACACCAAACAACGCTGATAAATTTAATTTAGAACGCGTTGATGTCATTTGGGACATATACAAGAACAATAGTTTGAAACATCACACTAGAGAAATTGGAGGAGGAACGCGACGACAGGTTGTTGATAATGTAATAAAACAGACCTGTTTCACTTTCTATCCAATGAATGTACAACATCATCCATTCTTTATCCTGTGGAAACACTATGCACAATTGACGATAGGATCATTTCAAACCGCAATTCCCAAAATTCACATCTATCGCTCTGCAGTCACGAAGAAGCAGATACACGTATTATATTACACGTACAGGATTGCATCCGCCAAGGTTGGAAAAATATTTGCATAAGAACAGTAGACACCGATGTTGTAGTGTTAGCTACTGCTTTTTTTCATCGGTTGTATGTGCAAGGATTGAAAACTCTATATGTTCACTTTGGTGCCAATAAGCACTTTAGAATAATATGTGTTAATAGGATAGCTGCACATTTGGGTCAACAAAAATGTGAAGCTTTGTTAGGTTTTCATGCATTCACGGGATGTGATACCGTCTCATTTTTCTCAGGCAAGGGAAAGTCGACTGCTTGGAAGACCTGGCAAATTTTCCCTGAGGTAACGGAAGCTTTTTCTTTTATGTCTAAGCCGCAAAGATTTATTTCTGACCATGTTTTCAATTTGTCGCAAAAATTTGTTGTCTTAATGTACTGTTCAACATCCGACTGCTTTGAAGTTAACGATGCCCGAAAGGAATTTTTCACGTCGATGGGAAGAAATACTGCAAACCTTCCACCTTCTAAAGCCGCTTTAGACAAACATACTCGAAGAGCCACATACCAAAGTGGCCATGTATGGGGACAATCATTGGAAACAAATCCTACTTTGCCAGTTACTGAATCTTGGTGTAAAAAAGATGGTATTTATTCACCATACTGGTCAAATTACCTGAGGTGTCCACAGCCTTGAGGCAACTGATACGGTGGTGCGGCTACAAAAAAAACTGTAAACAAAATATATGTGCTTGTAAGAAAATATGTTTACATTGCACGTTGTTATGTACTTCTTGTAAGGGAAAGTGTGATTTAAATTAATATTTTGTTAAAAACATACATATAAATAAATAATTCTGTAAAAAAAAGAACAAATTTTGAATTTTATTAAATAATGGCTTTATTTCAATTCTAATCGCGAAATGTCCGAAATACTTTTTTGTTGACTGTTCAAAGCTCAACAACTTTGTATTAGACTATTTTTTTATAAAGTCAATGGATTTACCAAAAAATCATATTTATTAGATTATTAGAAATCTGCCGCCATTTTGGATCCAAATGGTACCTGAAGGTGGCGCTCCTTCGAAAATGATTCTTTAGGGCACTACTAATAAGTATACCAAGCGGCAACATTCTTTCACAAATAGCCGTTTTTTATTGGTTTGCTACTCTACTATTTCCACCACGGTTTCTTCAGTGACTGTTTTCCAATGGTTTTCTCAAATTTAGTAATTGAAATTTGACCACTTCCCGTTGTCCAATTGAGGTGAAATTTTGCACACGGCTTTGGTTCTAATGACAATACAATATGAAAAATAAGAACGTTCACTGCATACGCTGGGAGAACCGTTGGAGATACGTTACATTTATAGGATCAAAACTGTAGAGGATGAAATTCTCTAAAGCTCCTCGTGGCATGTTGATAACGTTATAACTGTTGCCACACTACATTGTAATTATTTTACAAAACAATCAGACCATCCCCGGCACGTGTGTTGCGTACAATTGATTAGAAAAGAAAACGGCCTTGACATTACATTATTGAGTGAGCCTCTCCGAAAAATTGGACGCCGGCACGTTTGACCCGAAACGCTGCCAAAACCGTTAGAGTTACGAAAAAAATAGACGTAAACAATTTTATAGAGAATTGAATTTTCTATAAAAAAGTCAGTGGTGGCATATGTCTATCTTAAATACTTTTGGCGGGAAGATGGTTGAAAGTCGCGCACTGGGCAACTGTAAAATTGTATTCAACTTTCAATCATTCTCCCACCTAAAGTTTCGAAGATAGACATATGCCATCACTGACTTTTTTATAGAAAACTAGCTGACCCGGCAAACGTTGTTTTGCCATTGTGTGAAAGAGACAGGAGACCGGCTTCTTTCTCATCCCTACTCCGTGCTGTTTGCTGGGTGAGAGGTGGCATCTGTAGACGCCTGCCCATACAGCACACCAAATAACGATTACGAAGTGTTCGCATTGTGACGATGTATCTAGATGCAGACACAAGGTTACACAATTCTACGATGTAAATGTGCTACGTTTACACATTGTAGGCAAACACGTATGCACAAAGGTTAAACGTCCGCCTCACAATGTAGCCACAGTATACCATTTACGTACACACAAATAATTTGATCCACAGTGTGTTATCGGATGCACAGTGATTGACTTCCTAATGTGTCAGACGAATGACGTCTTATGCTAGACGTTAATTTTTTCAGGTTATATTTGGTAATCCCCCCACAGGTTTTTAGCAATGGGAACATATAAAACTACATACTAGTTAGTAAGTCTACTTGATAAAAATAAAGTAATTAATGCATATACGTTTTGTCCTATGAATTTATTTGTTAGCCATCATCCGTATATTTTATTTACATTAACTATCTAATATTGTTTACCATCACTCCAATTTCTTCTCACAAGGGTTGCCTGTAAATTATAATGTTTATTAAGTTATTAAATTCATTTTTACTTACCTTTGCCAATTGCGGTGGGTAGGGATCGAACCTACACGTTTCTGTTGTCCGTATTACAGTACTGACGCTTCTACCAACTGAGCTATCGTGGTGATTGTTATTTCGGATGCTAAAAGCAGTATTTATGATGTGTATGAAGTCTTTATTATGTGTGAAATTGAATTTCTAGCCTTATTTAAGAGGACAATCTACGGTAAGACAAAACATATTTTCATTGATATATATGAAAAAGGTATATACGGGTGGGCGTGCACCTTTGACCAATGAAATATGCCGACCAAGTAAAAAGGCGGAGAATAACATATTGTGTAATATATAAGAGAAATAGTTCAAATATATTTCTGTCGTACAGAGTCGAATTTCGCGTTGGGTGCACAAGAATTTTTATTTAAAGTAAATTGAGTAGGAAAACTGAATGCGGTTGTAGTGATTCCTTAGGCAGTGGTTTTTAATTAAAAGAAAAAACTATCTGTAGGTACATAATGTATATTTACAGTGTACAGGGTGTCCTAGTTAACGTGTTATGTCCGATTTTCTCGGTAGTTTTTGAGATAAGTATTTTTTTTTTTTTCGGGGAATCTATGCCGCTAAGAAACATATAATTGAACATCAAAGAAGAATTGATCGGATTATTTATGTTCTTAATTGACTATTAAAGCATTAAAGGAAAGTAAAAAAAGGCATGTAAATTTTAAATATCACTTCCGGTTTACATGGCAATGGCGTTCTTTTTCTTGAAAATAGAATATTGATTACTTCCACATCCAGTGGTAGTATAGTAACAAAAAAAATTTTTGAAAATTTTTATTGTTCAAATAGGCTTAGACTGTCATGAAAGGTCGACATTTTAAGTTTGAGCGAAAAAAAAATTCTGCCTGTCTGTCTAACTTTTTTATGCGCACGATTACTCTGGAACCGTTTAAGATATTGACTTGAAATTTGGTACACTTATGTACTTTAACGGGATCTGGAACTAGATTATATTTTCATCTTATTCCATCGAAGGGTTGGGTTGTAAATTGGGGTAAATGGGGAGGTAAACAGGTAAATCAAGCAGGTAGGAGTCCGTAAAATTGGTATTTAGTATATATAAGAGAAGCTAGGGTCTCAAAAAAATTTTTGACATTAGCTACCCCCATTACCACCCCTACCCCACTTTTTAAGGGGACGAAAAAAAAGTGTGATTTAGTGTATGTACAAGAACCAAAAACCTCAAAATATTTTTTTACTTCATAGGCCAAGAATTTTTATTGAAAAATTACCAAAAATCCTCGTTATGTTGGGGTGATGCCTATTACGAATAACTGGCAAAATAAGGATACATATATTACTTCAACATCCAGTGGAAGTATAGTAACGACAAAAAATTTTTTTTTAAATTTTTATTGTTCAAATAGGCTTAGAATGTCATGAAACGTTGAGATTTTAAGTTTGAGCAAAAAAAATTCTGTCTGTCTGTCGGTCTAACTTTTTTTTTGTGCGCACGTTTACTCTGGAACCGTTTGAGATACTGACTTGAAATTTAGTACACTTATGTACTTTAACGAGATCTAGAACTAGATTATATTTTCATCCTGTTCCGTCGAAGAGTTGGGGGTAAATTGGGGTAAATTTGGGGTAAATAGGTAAATCAAGCAGGTAAGAGTTCATAAAATTGGTATTTACTATATACAAGAGAAGCTAAGGTCTCAAAAAAAATTTTGACATTAGCCCCCACCCCATTATTAAAGGGGATGAAAAAAAATTTAATTTAGTGTGTGTACAAGAACTAGAAACCTCAAAATATTTTTTTACCTTATCCACCCCCACTACCACCCTCTATCACCACCCTCACCCTATTACCGATGTGGGGTATCGTTTTATGGGTTTTTGAGGTAGAGAATTTCAAATATTATATTATTAAACAATTATTTCCACATACAACATTTTTTCGTTGTGAGTGACTTGGATAGAAAATCTGGATGTGGAAGTTGGGCAGCGGTTTTTTTTATTGTTAAATTAGTGTACAATATCGATAATTCTATCATTCCCAATTGAAATTAAAATTTTGTGGACATGCCTATTGAAAGTCGCATTTCGGAGATATGAACTTTACTTTGCTTTTTTTTAAAGGAACACTCCATATATGTACCATTTGAAACGCCATAAAAAAAGCTTTGTATTTATAATATAATACATGGTACTTATCTTAAACAAATTTTGTCTAATTTACTATAAATTTACAATTTATCAAATTAGCCATGGAAAACAAAAGTATGTAAATTAAAATAAATAATATGTTAGTTCTGTCTCATTTCACTTTATTTTAAATAAAATGGAGAATTTCAATAATTGATACAGTGTGTTTCACTTGAAATGGTAACACCCCAATAACTTTATTTTTTTTCCGATTTGAATCGCATTTTACTTAAGTATAGAACAAACTAGTATCTACTTATGATCAGAAAAACATTCGCCTCCTACGGTACCAAAGCCACCTGCGGTACCAAAATATGTGGAGAAAATCGGAAAATCATATTAGGCATTTTTTTATCGGAAAATTTTGTTAATAAAACTTGTTCAGAATTGTCCAAAATGGCCAAAATTTAATCAAAATTAAAAAATGAAAAACTTGAAATTTAAAAAATTTTGAAAATAATTAGGTATTTAAAAAAAAACTGTTTTACAACTACCTGCAGCTTGGGTTTAATTTCAAACAAAATTGTCATAGTACAGTTTTCTAAACGAAAAAACCCATTCAAATGATATTTTCGGACTTAGACATTATTTTAATAAAAATTTATATATTTTTTTTTATTAAATTTTGGACTTAAGTTTTCTGAACAATTCTTTCATTAACAAAATTTTCCAATAAAAATATGCCTAATATGATTTTTTGATTTTATCCGCATATTTTGGTACCGCAGGTGGCTTTGCATTTGTAGGACGTGAATTTTTTTCTGGTAATAAGTAGATCCTAATTTGTTCCATAAGTAAAATTAGATTCAAATCGGAAAAAAAATTTAAAAAGTGAAACAGACTGTATATATTTTTCGGACTACCATGACTTAATGTAAGAAAATATAAAACTTAATATCTACTATAGTTTTTAAGAAAAATACTGGGTCATATATCATTGAAAAGATTTTTCTATGGCCTTTCAAATGGTGTAAAAATATATGGGGGTGTTCTATTTAAAAAAACCGCTGCCCAAGGAATCACTACTTCCGCATCCAGATTTTCGATCCAACTCATTCACAACGAAAAAATTTAGTAATGGGGTGGGGGTGGCTAATGCCAAACATTTTTTGAGACCTTAGCTTCTCTTGTATATACTAAATACCAATTTTCTGGACTATTAGCTGCTTGATTTAGCTGGTTACCCCAAATTTACCCCAATTTACCCCCCAACCCTCTGACGGAACAAAATGAAAATATAATCTAGTTCCAGATCTCGTTAAAGTACATTTGTGTACCAAATTTCAAGTCAATATCTTAAACGGTTACAGAGTAAACGTGCGCACAAAAAAGTTACAGACCGACAGACAGAAATTTTTTTTTCGCTCAAACTTAAAATCTCGACGTTTCATGACATTCTGAGCCTATTTGAACAACAAAAGTTTTAAAAAATTTTTTTGTCGTTACTATACTTCCACTGGATGTGGAAGTAAAACCAAGGTAAAGCTCATATCTCCGAAATTCGACTTGTTTGAATTGTTTTGCTGAAATGATGTTTGGAAAATACATGTGATATCTCATAACTTTTATTTTTGAACGTATTTACGTAACTCCAAAAATAAAGAAGTTAAATGAGGTTCTAACGTTTGCACAACCACCCTGTACTGTTGACTATAATAAGGAACTTTAGTCTAGTTATTATAAAAAACACGTTCTCAAATAAATTAAACATGTTCTGATAGAACATATTAATAATAATATTTTTTTGTTTTTGTGTCTTTGGTGTTTTTCAAAAAAATTGCCGCGCTTGGATTTTACCCTATAGCCCCCCCCCCCCCCCCCTAAATCCGCCACTGACTGCGCTCCGTCAGAAACCCTAAAATACCTATATGCATGTTTGGAGCATATTTAATGTCCGATATATCAAAAAATATTACAGCTAGATCCTTATATGTTTGAAATCAGGGATAAAGGATCTAAAAGAATATGTAAAAATATACAGGGTTTTTCATTTAAAAAGCAACCTTCATTGTTATATCACGTGACATATCCAAGCAATTGTTTTTTAATTGCATTTAAAAAAATATGTATACAACCTTACAACTCTTATACGAAACTTTTTTTCGTCTCCAATAATAACATAAATAAATGGGGGTCAAAATATAGTTATAATTCGTCCGCTGTCTTGGATTCCTAAATTTTTACCAAAAATTCGTAACCCGCATCCCGAAAATCCCCAGATATCGATTTTCATTCGAATAGGATCACAGATGACAAAATTCATCCGCCATCTTGGTTTCCTAAATTTTGACCAAAAATTCGTAACCCGCATCCCCGAAAACCCCCAGACATCGATTTTCAGCCAAATAGAACCATAGATGACGAAATTCGTCCGCCATCTTGGAGTCCTAAATTTTGATCAAAAATTCATAACCCGCATCCCCGAAAACCCCCAGATATCGATTTTCAGCCAAATAGGACCATAGATGACGAAATTCGTCCGCCATCTTGGAGTCCTAAATTTTGATCAAAAATTCGTAACCCGCATCCCCGAAAACCCCCAGATATCGATTTTCAGTCGAATAGGACTATAGATCGCGAAATTCGTCCGCCATCTTAGATTCCTAAATTTTGACCAAAAATTCGTAACCCGCATCCCCGAAAACCCTCCGATATCGATTTTTAGTCAAATAGGACCATAGATGACGAAATTCGTCCGCCATCTTGGAGTCCTAAATTTTGATCAAAAATTCATAACCCGCATCCCCGAAAACCCCCAGATATCGATTTTCAGTCGAATAGGTCCATAGATGACGAAATTCGTCCGCCATCTTGGATTCCTAAATTTTGACCAAAAATTCGTTAACCGCATCCTCGAAAACCCCCAGATATCGATTTTCAGTCGAATAGGATCGTAGATGACGAAATTCGTCCGTCATTTTGGATTCCTAAATATCTTAGCAGTATGAGATTCCTCGGAAAACCTACGTCAGATTGGATTTTGAACCATAAACTTATCTCAGAAACTACCGAGAAAACCCAGCGCGTTGACAGGGACACCCTGTACATTTTGCTTGGTAATAATTTCGAATAAATTGGTTTCTGACCTAACTAGAAACCGCATTCAAATTTTCATAATAAAATTTGTAGGAGTGTTTATACAAAACGGTCCTCTCTTTTTGGCACCTTTTATTTATGTATTAACATTTTCAAGAATTTCATCTATTAAGTAATTCCTGTAAGATAAAATAATTTATAAATAAATTTAAGATATTACCAGAACTCCTAAATGCTTCCCTGGCAAGCATTCATTCGCGTCAGGTCTCCATGACAACAAGTTCCTCCCTAAAGTCTGAGAGCGTGTAAAGCTATGCGAATGCCGAGGCGAGTGCCATCTATTGACGGCAAAATTGGAAACTATTTATTGAATCTATGTTTGAAAATTAAGAGGTTATATTTTATCCACGTAATTAATTATGGACTATCTAGGTCGTCACGATTTCGTTTTTTGTAAATTCCAATTTTTCGACGTCCATTTTTTCGTTGATCACGTGTTTTTGACTAAAACAAAAAAATAAAAACGTGACGAACTAGAATATATATTTTAATACATACGTACAAAATTTGAAGTTTCTATCTTCAAAAATAAGCCGAATAATTCGTTTCTTCATTTCACTGACCGCAGATTATACTCTTAAAATATATGAAAATCTTTCAAGTTCTCTTTTTTTTTCTATTTTTTACGTGTTCCCAAACCTGAATTTTTCGAGTTACTAGTATTTTTATTTATTTATAATTATTAAGAACTTATTTAATTTAATTAAACTGTCACCAGTGTCACCTGAGTTAAGAATTAAAGTTTTAAGTTGAAGTACTTATACAAACCTGGGAAACGTGTTGGAGAAAAAACGGTCAGGTATAATATATCATTTACAACATAAATAGAATATTTAATGGTCTAAAACAGACCTAAAATTGAAAAGAAGTATATTCGTACATCGGTTTTATAAGCAATTATTACCTTGAAAAAAACAACTGAAAGTTTTTTCGCAACTATTTTAACAAAAAAAAAAAAGACAGAGTGAGCACGGATCGAACCGCGACCTCTTGCCTCGCCGCCTAACAACAACAAACAACAATAATATTTTATTTTAAGTTCAAGCACAATATATGTGCCTCACCGGATCCTAGCCCGGAGCCAGCCAGACAACCACGGCGAACACCGCCGAGGTGGGTGTGAGGCTGGGTGGGGTAGGTCCGATTCGGCTTGGAAATAAATTCGAGGGGGGGTGCTAGAAGCTCCTGTCTGCCACGGGCTGACTTAAAAACTAGATTAAAATTTTTGATGTGTCCACATGGACCTAAAGGTAACTTAAAAATAAACACAACACTAAGAACACTAAAATCGTAGGCGAGCGCACTTCGTAATTTTGATTGTTGATACGGGGAACACAACTAAACGAAAAAACCCGTTCGAACAAATGACGACCTTGTGGTCTGATCGCCGACAAGGAAGGTAGGGTGGAAATAAAATTGTGGTTTAAAAAATTAGGATTTACATAAGTTTTCGGCCTAGAGGGAATTTAGAGAGACAAAAAAGAAATGAAAATAACAAAAAGGATAAAAGAACAAAATTGTACAAACATAAATGGGAAGAAAGAGGGATTGGAAAGATGTAAAGTTGAGGAAAGATAAGAGTAAGGGTAAGGGTATTGGTAAGTTATCGTATCGCCGCCTAATGTTTAACTCACTCAACCACTGACTTCTGTTTGAATACCTGCTTAAAGACTTTATAGTAGAACACGCAACGACTAGATTTTGCTTTTTAATGCATTTTAATCTAATTTTATTATTAAAAGAACTCGATATCTTTAAAACTGCCGAATCTTTACAAACTCTTTCGAATATAAATTGTTTTGGATATTGTTAAAAAACAAAAATGCCTGCTGTATGTGTGGCTATGACCACTCTTATAGAGGAAAGAGGACACATGAGATACACATGGCTGGTATGCTCACGCTGACGCTTTGCGCGCGCACACTGTTCCATGCTCGAATAGTCGAATGTAGACACGACAAGACACAACTAAAAAGTGTATATATAGTTATTTGTATCATGTATATATATCGCACTTTTATGTGGTGTATGCAGTAGGCACAAGTATTATATAAAGCATCACACATACATATGACTTAAACCTTGTAGGCATCTTCTACGGACGTCAAATTGCAACATTCTAATGATCCTTCTTTACGTTATATAAAAATGTTTAGAATCTTGAGTGCATACAGTATACAATTATTAAACGTTGTATCACATAAATCTGTCAATATAAACATAAGTGTATCTCATATGTGTACGTCAGTACTAGTTTAACAATTAGATCTACCTTAACATATTTTGTTTCTCATGTATATATCTTGTAGAGACGTAATTACAATTGGACGTGCTGTTTGGGTGGCGGGCGACCACTGAGAGAGGAAGATTTCAACTTTAAAGTTGCAATATCGACTGGACGGCAATCGATTATAACAACCGCACTTTCTGTTTTCACTGGGTTAAATGCCATCTTCACTAGGTTAAATGCGCATCTGTGGATGGAAGTAAAAATACTAAAATCAAGATTAAAACATGGGGGTTGGTGGTAGAAGGGTGAAAATGTAGGGTTACAAGTACTTTTTAATGCCAAATCATAAAAAAATAAAAAATAAAATTATTGTCCAAAAAATAAAAAGAAAATTTCTGGATGGGGCCACCCTTATCACCTAGGGGTATAAAAAATAGCCTACGACCTATTCTCAGACCTACCAAATATACACCAAAAATTTCATAAAAATCGGTCAAGCCGTTTCGGAGGAGTTCGATAACAAACACTATGACACGAGATTTTTATATATTAGATTTAATTCTCCATAAAATCGTCTATGTCCATTTTCTTCATAACTCTAACGGTATTGGTAGCGTTTCGAGTCAAAAGTCCCGACATCCGATTTTACTCGTGTTTTTTGGCACAGTAGCCGGCAATTTAGATCATAATTTTTTAATAATTGTATTCACTTCAAATTTGTTTGCAAGTAAGTGTACATGGCTGTGGTCCAATAAGATTTAACTAACAAGAAGTGTTCATTAAGACTTCAGCCTATCCAATTTAATCAGCCAGAGAATTTACTTATGTGTCCCAAATTATAATCTGCAGCTTTGGTGTAAAAGAAAAATTCTAATATTTTAAGTTCTCGTCCAGCAGACGAATGTCATGTCTTTATTAGATCGAGCGCTTCTCTGTTTTACAAGTTAGGTTGCTATAACTCCAGGGCCGGATTATCCATAAGGCTAAATAGGCTATAGCCTAGGGGCGCCGAAGCACGAGGGGGCGCTTCGGCAATTCAAAAATCTGGCGAAAAAACAGCCATAAAATCGAGCTGGGATAATGAGCGTAAAAAAATTGTTTGTTTAAGGAAAGACAAGCATAAAAAACTTTTTTGTGCAGCAGTGCGTGAAGAGTATTTTACGTTCTCAAACCAGGCCGAGAAATTCAATTTCACGGCCGTTACCCTTAGTAACGGCCAAAAAACTAAAAGTCACTTTCATAATAATTGACGTTTAAGTCACTTCAAAATTGACATTTCTAAAATATGACAAGCAAAAATTGTTATATTTTAACTCGCTGTAACATTTTTCGTATATCAGTTTGGATTTTTCTGGTATTAGATCGGCAAGCGCAGAATTTATAATACATTTTAACTCTGAAGAAATTGAAATCTCATTATCGCTCTCAGACATTTTTACGATTATTCGAGAATTGTCAAGTATATATTCAAAATATACCGTTTCCATAGAAACGCTCTGACGTTAAGGCCACCGCGTTTATTTAGCAAAATATAGCATAAACGGTGGTGTTATTTTCACCATCTATACTAACTATAATTTACGGTTGCACAAAAAATAGTGTTTACACCATGGCCGCGAAATTTTTTAGTGCCCTCGAGATTATTTTGCCTCGGCCTCAAGCGGCCTCGGCGATAATTTTTCTCTCGATACGTAAAAAGGAATTTCGCGGCCTTGGTATAAAAAAAACTATATCTGGGCCGAAATTAATAAATTTGTATAAGCCTATGTCTACCCATTCTATGGTTAACTATTTTGGTTACATTTTATAATTATATCCGAATTAAGAATTATAAATACCGAAATATCTAACTATTCATTTACTTATATTTAATTTTCAGATATCAGGATCTGAGAGAGAAGTAAATAATATGAAATAGAAAATGCGATATGATTTTAAGTAGAGTCATGTTCATACGTTTAAGTAATTATCCATATCTGAAGTTTTTATTGCCGTAATCCTTCCGGTTATAACCAGAGGCCTTCCTATATTTACGTCGGTACTTTTTTTTGTACAAGAAAATTATTTATTTGTTATTTGATTATTTTATTTTGATAAAATTGTCGAATTTATTATTTCTGTATTGTATAGTTCAGAGAAGAGATGTTTACCTAAACCCGTGGATACTACAAAAAAACACCCGACCTGCGCTGCACGTAAATATGGGTCTACAGACGATCCAATCTATCAACCGATACACTATGAATGTTGTTATGCGAACCCGTAAAAGTGAGCTGGTCGGTACGCTTTGAAGACTCTGAAATTCCAGCAGACCAGCTCACTTTTATGAGTTGTCATGTCATTTTTAAAAGTGTACCGAGAAGATTGGGTTGGGTGGTTGGATCCTCTGCTGTACACCTCTTTATACTTTCAGCGCCGGTCTCATTGTTCGTCCAAAAGCGCGAAAGCAAAAAACGCTGCAATTTGACTGGCATGAGCCAGCTCAACTTTTTGTGGCAATTAAGGAAATGTCTCTTATATATTCCTTTCTAATATATCAACATTTTACTGGATTATTTATAGGAAAATAGGAACGGAAAGAGATAGATATTATATCTTTCCGCTTCCTTTATTGTAGCCGCTGCACAGTGGTTCAAAACGTTAAAAAGCTGGTCAAAAGTGGAAAAAATTATTTTTATTTTTTGAAACTTGGTATGTTGGGGTTTTCGAGGTCGCTGATTTTGAATTTGACAAAAATTTTTTTAAAAACAAAATGGCGGTTTGAAAATGGCTGCCAATAATGTTTGAAATTTATTTTTTTCTACATGAAACTTGATATAGTGGAGTTTTCAAGGTCTCTGTTTTTGAATTCAACAATTGCTTAAAGAAAAACAAAATGGCGGCTATAAAATGGCTGCCAATAATGTTTTAAAATTATTTTTTCTACATGAAACGTGATATAGTGGGGTTTTCTAGGTCGCTGATTTTGAATATAACAATTGCTTAAAAAAAAAACAAAATGGCGGCTTCAAACTGGCTGCCAATAGTGTTTGAAAATTATTTTTTCAACATAAAACTTGGTATGGTGTGGTTTTTGAGGTCGCTGATTTCGAATTCCACAATTGTTAAAAAAAAAACAAAATGTCAGCTTTAAAATCAGACTATAAATGATAATTTGTCCGCCATCTTGGCGCCGCCATTTTGATTTCTGAATTTTGACAAAAGATTTGTAATTCGCGACCCCTAAAACATCCATATATCGAGTTTGAGTCGAATCGGACCATAAATGATAATATTTGTCCGCCATCTTGAATTTTTGTTACATAAAAGTGTTAAAATGCATTGTCTCCAGAACTACGTCTGTGTGCAAAATTTCAAAGTCGTAAGTTTAGAGGAAGTGGTTCAAATTTGGCTTGCAAGATTTGAACTAAACATACAAGCAAACATACATATAAAGTACTTCGCGACCCCTAAAGCACCCACATATCGACTTTGAGTCGAATCAGACTATAAATGATAGTTTGTCCGCCATCTTGGCGCCGCCATTTTGATTTCTGAATTTTGACAAAAGATTTGTAATTCGCGACCCCTAAAACATCCATATATCGAGTTTGAGTCGAATCGGACCATAAATGATAATATTTGTCCGCCATCTTGAATTTTTGTTACATAAAAGTGTTAAAATGCATTGTCTCCAGAACTACGTCTGTGTGCAAAATTTCAAAGTCGTAAGTTTAGAGGAAGTGGTTCAAATTTGGCTTGCAAGATTTGACCCACACACACACACACACATACACACCTACTAACTAACACGGCAAGTTAAATAAAAACTTGTAACAAGGTGTGACTAGTGACACATTCTTTGCATCCAAATTTACTATAAAACCTTCATACCTATATCTAAAACATGTTTTTTTTTTTATTTTAATCACTTAAAAAACCGAGAACTCGAAATATGTTAGTTTTTTATTAAAAGTCTCATATGTTTTATTTATTTATTAGAAAAATATTAAAAATTTATTTATGTTTAAAAATACATAATGTTTATATATTTTTACTGCAATTATCGAGAAAAAACGTTTGTAAATAAACATAGCGACACATTAATTCAATATAGTCTTTAAAAACATTAAATTGTAAATAAAAAGTGTCCTAGAAAAAAAGTGGGCAAAGCCATGCAGCTGGTTTTGGGATATGTTTTACATACCAAGTGGACAAAAAAAATAAAAATAAGAAAAAACTGCGATCTCGTGGGACTGTTTTTGTTGCCCTATTTATAAAAAAATCTTAACATCTTGATAGGCATAAAATTTACTAATTTTCTTAACATATTACTATAAATAGACAAAAAAAATTATATAATTATAAACAATAATTTATTGCATTTACTTTCAGGAGATGAATCCATTTTGCAGAATTGAAATCGGCACAAAGGCAAACTTTTTATTCACGTTTAACTGGCACGTTCACTTTTGATTAAGAATTGCCGCTTTGAGCGTCTCATACAACAGTCTATTCTCTAATGGTTTTAATATTCAAGGAACGCGTTCCTGACCCCCTCTTTACTCTATAACATGCTACGGATACTACTTTAACAGTACAGAGACAAAACATTCCTGAAAAGAAAACTTAATATTTTTACTTTTGGCCGTGTTTTTCGCGTTTTAAACCACTGTGCGCTGGCCACCAGGTCGGACTATCCATAAGGCTAATTAGGTTATAGCTTAGGGGCGACAATACGTAAAATGAGGGTCGTCGCGAGTTCTTTGCGCTCTCTGCTTATTAAAAAAAAATATATTTTGTCCTCCCCCTCAATCAATTTTCGGTTTTGAAAAAAACATTTTTTTTCATTTCCTTCTTCCTAGTCATCAGTGTTTGTTTAAAAAAAATTTTTTTTTAGATTTCTCGCCAGCGCTCATCAATTTTGAGAGTGGGACAAACATTTTTCTTCATATATCTAAGCCCCCCCCCCGCTCGTCAATTTTGAATCTGGATAATAATTGTTTTTTTCAGATTTCACCTCCCCGCTTATTAATGTTCTTCCATTATGAATAAGAGGGCGCAAATACATGATTAGCCTAGGGGTGCGCCAATCCTTAATCCGGCCCTGTTGAGACGAACTCTATCTACTTGTTGTTGCAGACTTCACTAGCATAGGGTCAATGTCTTTTCGATTTATTTCGCTATTTTTGTAGTGTAATTTGATTAAAACAAAAAGTCACTTCTAACCTCTCCAGCTTTGCTGCCGATAGTGTCAATCCCAAGTCTGATAAAGTGATATGGTTGTACCGCGTTACGTCAGATTAGTTAAAGTCATTGGCGGTGTATTTCTACAAAAAAATAAGGTAATTTTTTTAGTCTTTATTTTATTCTTCATTTTTTTAACTCCTTTGGGTGGGGACAACCTACTGTTAAATTTTCCGCATGTCATGGTAGATCACGTGGTATGTATTTCCACGTGTGTTTGTATATCTATATGTATATACGTGGAATGGGACAACATGTGGGGGCTGTCCCAAACAGCACGTCCAATTGTAATTACGTCTCTACAAGATATATACATGAGAAACAAAATATGTTAAGGTAGATCTAATTGTTAAACTAGTACTGACGTACACATATGAGATACACTTATGTTTATATTGACAGATTTATGTGATACAACGTTTAATAATTGTATACTGTATGCACTCAAGATTCTAAACATTTTTATATAACGTAAAGAAGGATCATTAGAATGTTGCAATTTGACGTCCGTAGAAGATGCCTACAAGGTTTAAGTCATATGTATGTGTGATGCTTTATATAATACTTGTGCCTACTGCATACACCACATAAAAGTGCGATATATATATACATGATACAAATAACTATATATACACTTTTTAGTTGTGTCTTGTCGTGTCTACATTCGACTATTCGAGCATGGAACAGTGTGCGCGCGCAAAGCGTCAGCGTGAGCATACCAGCCATGTGTATCTCGTGTGTCCTCTTTCCTCTATAAGAGTGGTCATAGCCACACATACAGCAGGCATTTTTGTTTTTTAACAATATCCAAAACAATTTATATTCGAAAGAGTTTGTAAAGATTCGGCAGTTTTAAAGATATCGAGTTCTTTTAATAATAAAATTAGATTAAAATGCATTAAAAAGCAAAATCTAGTCGTTGCGTGTTCTACTATAAAGTCTTTAAGCAGTTATTCAAAGAGAAGTCAGTGGTTGAGTGAGTTAAACATTAGGCGGCGAGGCAAGAGGTACGCGGTTCGATCCGTGCTCACTCTGTCTTTTTTTTTTTTGTTAAAATAGTTGCGAAAAAACTTTCAGTTGTTTTTTTCAAGGTAATAATTGCTTATAAAACCGATGTACGAATATACTTCTTTTCAATTTTAGGTCTGTTTTACACCATTAAATATTCTATTTATGTTGTAAATGATATATTATACCTGACCGTTTTTTCTCCAACACGTTTCCCAGGTTTGTATAAGTACTTCAACTTAAAACTTTAATTCTTAACTCAGGTGACACTGGTGACAGTTTAATTAAATTAAATAAGTTCTTAATAATTATAAATAAATAAAAATACTAGTAACTCGAAAAATTCAGGTTTGGGAACACGTAAAAAATAGAAAAAAAAGAGAACTTGAAAGATTTTCATATATTTTAAATAAAGCTAGAAATTCAATTTCACACATAATAAAGACTTCATACACATCATAAATACTGCTTTTAGCATCCGAAATAACAATCACCACGATAGCTCAGTTGGTAGAAGCGTCAGTACTGTAATACGGACAACAGAAACGTGTAGGTTCGATCCCTACCCACCGCAATTGGCAAAGGTAAGTAAAAATGAATTTAATAACTTAATAAACATTATAATTTACAGGCAACCCTTGTGAGAAGAAATTGGAGTGATGGTAAACAATATTAGATGTAAATAAAATATACGGATGGCTAACAAATAAATTCATAGGACAAAACGTATATGCATTAATTACTTTATTTTTATCAAGTAGACTTACTAACTAGTATGTAGTTTTATATGTTCCCATTGCTAAAAACCTGTGGGGGGATTACCAAATATAACCTGAAAAAATTAACGTCTAGCATAAGACGTCATTCGTCTGACACATTAGCAAGTCAATCACTGTGCATCCGATAACACACTGTGGATCAAATTATTTGTGTGTATGTAAATGGTATACTGTGGCTACATTGTGAGGCGGACGTTTAACCTTTGTGCATACGTGTTTGCCTACAATGTGTAAACGTAGCACATTTACATCGTAGAATTGTGTAACCTTGTGTCTGCATCTAGATACATCGTCACAATGCGAACACTTCGTAATCGTTATTTGGTGTGCTGTATGGGGTATTATTGGAGATGCAAATTACTAGAGATCGAACGGTTTTCGATTCCATATAAAGTAAACAACGTGTATATTTTAAAGAGAATTTAAAGTTTAGATTCCTTTTTTTTTTATTAATTTTTGTTACTTACCAATATTCTTAGATCCATATGCGACCAACGACTACGATAATAATAAAGATGCATCATATATATCCATAAATTGCGTCATCTTCAGTATTCCTAATTAATTTTTCATACATGAGAAGAAGTAATATCCTTTTGTAATCCTCAGCTATAACAAAAAAGTAACGTCAGAAAAGATACACCCTTACATTCGTAGCACGATATACGAGCATTCCACAATTTTTGCCATTTTATTTCTCATGTATAAAAAGGGTATCCCTTTATACCTATAGCCTTCAGCTGTCCGGTGTTTGTACAAATTATTTATTTCATGACACATTATATTCTACTTTGTTCGTCTTTTATAAAGGAAACAAATGTTAAATCTTTTCAGAGTGCTGTGTTGTGTATGATTTAATATTTCATGGAAAAAAATTGTGAATTCATTTGTAAAAATAAGGATAGGATTTTGCAGAGTGAGAGGGAAATATGCGTTTATTTTCGGTTTATTGTAATTATTTAAAAAACCATGTTATAATCTTTAAAATGGTTTCAGGTACTTCCCATTGCTCTAACCCAGTGAGAACACCACAGTTAAAAAAACGTTAAAATAACGTTGCCTTGGTTGAAATAACGTTTATGGTTAAAAAAACAACCTTTTTTTTAAACGCCTTTTCAACTGAACATTTTTTAAACGTTAATGTAACGGCACAAAATAACCTAATGTGTTAAAATTACTATTAAGAAACGTTAAACTAATATATTGGGTTAACGTTTATCTTTAACGTCCTATAAACGACAGAAATCCTCTAAAAATAAATTGTCCGTGAAATTACAGCATGATTTTCACATTAACATATTACCATTGCACAATTTAATTTTTTACGTGTTTTTAATGTTAGACATGAATGATAAATACACGATGTGTTAAAAATAAACGTTACTGTAACGTTCAAAGTTAAGTGTTTATCAACGATTGTTTTAAACGTTTTAATTGCGTAAAATTTTACTGAATATATGGTTATAAACAACATATAAAAAACGTTTTCTTTATACGAGTTTTAAACGCAAGATATTAACGAAAAATGAATCATGCCTTAAGATATAAGGTTATTTTAACGTATTCAGTGAATTATTAAATAACGTATATTTTTAATGTCCTAAAAACGACAAAAACTCACCAAAAATAAATTGTCTGTGAAATTCCAGCATGATTTTCACGTTAACATATTACTGTTTAACAATTTAATTTTTTACGTGTTTTCAATGTTAGAAATGAATGATGAATACGCCATGTGTTAAAAATAAATGTTACTGTAACGTTCAAAATTAAATGTATATCAAAGTTTGTTTTTAAACATTTTAATTAGGTACGTAAAATTTTACTGAATATATGGTTATAAATAACATGGAAAAACGTTTTATTTAGACGAGTTTTCAACGTAAAATATTAACGAGAAATTAATCATGCCTCAAGACATAACTTCTTTTAACATATTCCGTTAATTATCAAATAACGTGTATTTTTACAGTCCTAAAAACGACAAAAATTCGCTAAAAACAAATTATCTGTGAAATTCAAGCGTGATTCTCACGTATACATATTAATGTTTAACAATTTAATTTTTTACATGTTTCTAATGGTCGAAATGAGTGATAATACATGTGCTAAAAATTAACGTTACTGTAACGTTCAAAGTTAAATATTTATCTACGTTTGTTTTAAACGTTTTAATTGCGTAAAATTATACTGAATATGAGGTTATAAAAATTAATCATTCCTTGACACATAACTTTATTTTAACTTATTCAGTGAATTATCAAATAACGTACGTTTTTAACGTTCTGAAAACGACAAGAATGCACTAAAAATCCATTTGCCGTGAAATTCAAACGTGATTTTCACATTAACATATTATTGTTTAACAATTTAATTTTGTACGTATTTTTAATGTAAGAAATTAATGATAAATATGCCATGTGTTAAGAATGGACGTTACTTTAACGTTGAAAGTTAAACGTCTATCAACGTTCGTTATCAACGTTTTAATTGGGTAAAAACGTATTGGTGACTATAACATTACAAATAACATATATATTGAAACGTTTTGTTTAGACGAAATTTAAAAATATCGATGAAAAATTAATCATGCGATAAAATATAACGTTATTTTAAGGTATTTAGTGAATTATTAAATAACGTTTATTCTAAGCGTTTTTGTTGACTGCAAAATCATACTGAAGATAAATTGTGAAAATCAAATGCAATTTTCACATTAACATATTAATTATTTAATTATTTAAATTTTTACGTGTTTTTAACGTAAGGAATTAATGAAAAATATACCAGATCAATAAGCTAAACGTTATTTTAATGTTTAAAGTTAAATATTTACCAACGTTAGTTTTGAACATTTTAATTGCGTAAATATTAACTGTGAAATGTAACATTATAAATTTAAAATGAATCATGCATTAAAACATTATAACGAATTCAGTTTATTATTAAATAACGTTAATTTTTAACGTTCTGGAAACAACAAAAATCCACTAAAAATATATTTCCCGTAAAAGTCGAATGTGATTTTCACGTTAACATATTTCTGTTTAACAATTTAATTTTTTACGTATCTTTAATGTAAGAAATTAATGATAAATATACCATGTGTTAACATTGGACGTTACTTTAACGTTCAAAGTTAATTATTTACCGATGTTTGTTATGAACGTTCTAATTACGTAAAATTTCACTGAATATAATGTTACAAATAACATTTGAAAAAACGTTTTGTTTAGACTAGTTTTAAACGTAAGAGGTTAATAATGAATCATGCTATAAAATATAACGTTATTTTTACATATTCAGTAAATTATTAAATAACGCTTATTCCAAGCATTTTTACTGACTGCAAAATTATACCAAAAATAAATTTGTGTGAAAATCAAATGCAATTTTTACGTTAACATATTAATTATTTAATGATTTAAATTGTTACGTGTTTTTGACGTAAGAAATGAATGACAAATATACCATATCTTAAAGCTAAATGTTATTTTAAAGTTTAAAGTTAAATGTATTAAATTTTGAATGATAGACGTGTATGACCATGAATGAAACTAGTGTGATAAAATCACTCGGCTCCGCCTCCTGGTTAACTTCACATGCGTTTTGTTATATAATGTTCATATCAAATTAGTATCATTAATAACTACTATATATTGAAGTTACATTATACACAACGTTAAAATAACTGATGCTTTCCACCTATTAAAATACACTGACGTTCTAAATCTACAGGTAAAATAAATGGTAGATGTTGACGTTTTTTTAACGTTTTTCTACTCATCTATCTTAATGCATAAAATTTGCCTACTTACCACGTAGTTGTTGCAGAAGTTAATTGTAGATGGCGACACATACAGACCACTGGCAATAATTTGTCATGCTTTAGCTTATGGTCTTATGAATTTATAGAAATTAAAAAACATAAATTGCAATGTTCAAATTCTTTCAGGGAACAACGGTTTATTTGGACGGATTTTATAAGGATCAGATTAAAGATCATAATTTTGCAGCTCGGCCGAGATAGCATAAAAGTTTTTTGTGCTATTTATTTAATAGGTTAGGCACCCACCCAGGTTTTATGAAAAAACCAGTGTGCTTAACCTATTAATTGACCATTCATCTACATGACGACTCGTCCTGTAACCCATCATCACATTTGAAAATGGGGACCTCTTAGAGTCAGTTTAATTTCGTTTAATTAACTTACATAATTAGTGAATATTTAACGTTATTTAAACTTTTAATAACGTTAATACCGACGTTAAATTGTAATTATATCACAATGATAAAAGACGTTAAAAAAACGTGATTATTTAAGTTGTATGCCTTTTATAAACCATCAATAATAAGGCTAATATCGACGTTAAATTATAGTGTTGCTACGATAAAAAATAACGTTAAAAGTTACGTTAAAAACAACGTTGTTTAGTAGGACATTTGTACGTAAAATTGACGGTACACTATAATGGTTATTCAACTAGAAGATATATCGTTTTACTAACGCTAATATCAACGTTAAATTATAGTGGTATTACGACGAAAAAAAAACGTTAAAAGTTACGTTATGAACAACGTTGTTTAGCGGGACATTTGTACGTAATATCGACGGTGCACTAAAATGGTTATTCAACGCATGGTTATCGTTATAAAAAACGTTTTTTTAACGATTGTGTTCTCATTGGGAAGGAATACAGCCATATATAGTTTTTATCATAAATTTTGTATATAGTTGAATGCCATGCTGTAATAATGAAATTAGGAACTATTTTCATTGACATTCAAGTACAACAGAAATTTACAATAAAAAAATATATAGTTGTATTAGTTAGAACAAAAGCAAGTATCTAAAATAGTTTTAAAGATTATACTTTATTTGGTTTTTTTCAATATTTATAATAAATCAAAAATAAGCGCATATTTTTCTCTCACTCTTAAATAAAAAATGGAATGTCAGTTCCCTTACGAATAATTTTGCTAACATTATTACTATTTGGTGGTTGCGTGGTTGCGTGAAAGAGCAACAATTGAACGCCGCCACCTATTAAAATTGTTGTGCATCTGTTAATTTCAGAAATAAAGACAGTTCTCCCGTGTCTCCGACATTCTCACGGGAGAAGCGCCAGCGAATTATCCACAGCCACTCTCCGCCTCCCGCAGGATTAGTGACTGTAGATGCCAGATTCGTGTGCCCTAAGAAGACGAAGGGACCCCAGGATAACTGCCTTCTGCATTTGGCCTGCCAACCACTCGGCTGACTTTTGGCAGGCTGGTATGGCCTTTAATTCCGAGAGCAGCGTAGGCCTCATTCCACCAAGTACACCGATTATCAAGACGACCATCTTGACCGAGTAGTCTGGGTGTGGGTATAGCACTCGGAGCTCATACCGGAGATCTTGGTATTTAGTCCGTTTTTCTCCCTCCTTCAAGATGATGTTTGTCTCGGCAGGTGCCGAGAACTCGATGACATACATCATCTTGGTTTGGTGGTCGAGGAGGACTATGTCAGGCTTGTTTGCTTGAATCTGCCTGACCGTCGGGAACGAGTAGTTCCACTATATACGGCACTTCTCGTTCTCGACAACGGACTCTATCTTTCCGGGGACGTAAGGCAACACTGGTGTTTGGTCTACTTGGTACGAGTGCCGTAGGTAGTAGTGCAGCACTCGTAGGGCCACGTTATGTCTATGGATGTAGGCCGAAGTCGCATAAATCGGACATGCAGATAGTAAATGCATGAGCGACTCCGGCGCCTGACGGCAGGTCCTACAATTAACATCAGGAACCTCCACACCCATAATGCGACTGCGGTAGACCAACGTGTTAATAACACCATCTTGGCAGGCCACAATGAATCCTTCGGTCTCCGACTTTAGCCCTGCTGACCGTAGAAAAGCAAAGGTCAGCTTTGCCGATAAACCCAGCGTCTCTATGTTGTTATAGGAAACACCGTGCATGGGCTTATCGACGTGCTGCCTGAACAGATTTCTCTGCTCGGCAGCTTTGATTTGGTCTGTCAGGCGATTTGGCGCAAGCTCGGTTACTTATTCTGGATCAGCATCTCACCGGCCTCTTCGCTTGAATTCGAATACGAGACCGAGATCATCTGCGGCCTTACGTGTTGCCTTAAATAAAAATGCGCCAACTCCTACAGTTTCATGATCTCTCACGAACCGCAGAAGTGGATCCGAGCTCCTGAGGATGTTGCATGCCACACCCAGCGCTACTCTGCCATGCGTGCACTCCAGACTCAAGAGTCCTCGGCCCCCCGTTGGCGTGGGAGGTACACTCGAGGAGGACTTATTATTATTATTATTATTATTTTCTTTTAAACATCAGGTATAATTCATTTGTTAAGACAAGACTTTAAAACTAATTAAATGAAGTTTAGCATTTTTCTGTGTTGATTATTGGGATGCTGTTCCACATGTATTTTCTTCTAAACAATGATATGGTGGTGTTTAATGCCAAATGAAAATATTAAGACCGTTGGTTCTTGTACGCAAACTAAATCACAATTTTATTTGTTTACTCCCTTTAATAATAGAAGTTGTCATGTGAGTGGCTGATGCTAAAAAAAAATTGAGACCTTGCCTTTCGTACATACACTAAGCCCCAATTTTGTATACTCTCTTGCTTGTTTTACCTATTTCCCTAATTTACCCTCCAATTCTTTAACGGAGTATGATAAAAAGTAAGCTAATACATAGATGGGTGTACCAAATTTTCTAGTCAATATCATAAACGTCTACAGAGTAATCGTATGCACAAAAATAGTTAAGACAGAACGACAGACAGAATTCTTTTTGCTGAAATTTAAAAAAATATCGACGTTTTATGATACTCTAAGAATACACTTTTTTTTACCGTTACCATACTTCCAGTCCACTACGTGAATGTGGAAGTAAAATATCATACAGTTATCGCCATTTCAAAGTTCCCGCCATCGAATAATTATTTCTTAGCGCCTCGACGCCAACACTGCAATAGAAGACGCGGTTATTTATACATCAAATAATAGTTTGTTAGTGTCTGACCATAACGTTTTTCAGAACCTTAAAAAAATATTCTTAGTTTTAAAGTTATTTTCCTAGCAGCTAGATGATTAATTTAACTGAAATTTGATTTTAAAAGCATACAGTGAAATACCTCGCTCAAAAACTACTCAATTAAATGGAAAAATATATAAAAATGGTAAAGAATTAAAAATGCCGTCGTACAGTTATTGTAATTTCAAAGTCCCATCGAATAATTATTTCTTAGCGTCGCGTCGCCGAAATTTCAACAAACGACGCCATCATTTTTGCACTAAATAAAAATATATGTAAACATATATGTGTCACTACATAGCCTTTTTAGCAAATTTGAATTATTTTCTTTAGTTTGGAAGTTATTGGTATGTGTAATTTTAGGTGAAACACCCTGTATATTAACTTGATTTACAAATATTTCAGTGTTTTAAACAAGACCTCTATATGAACATTTTCTGTTTCAGATGGAAAATGTTTAGCCTGTACATTCAGAGCCAAATTCATAGAAATCTCTGTTGGGATCAATCACAACGTCGACGAATTACTGGTAGGAATTTTAACGCAAATTAGACTAAAAGTATTAAACTATGATGAAGGCGGCCACAGTCAGCAATGGTACAAGAGTCGAGGAATGGTGAAAGCGAGCATGAAGGCCAGACAAATGTTCACGTGGCTTTTTGGCAAGGAAGATTCGAAGTTCAAAAATTGTGAAAACCTTCATATCCTGTAGCACAACTAGAAATCCGAAGTTTTTATATGAATATATATCGTAATAGTTCATAAGAAATGTAAAAAGGAATTTGTTCAACGGTTTTATTGTTGAATTATTGGTATATTCTTTTTACATTTACAAAAATCTAAAAAGTATTTGTTTTTATCGACTGATTTTTAACACAAGATAAAATTTTTAAAAAATACATATTTTTTGTATAATAGTTATATATCACAGGTAGTTAATAGATGTGAAATAGTAATCAAAATATTTAAGTTTGAATTAAGAGGGGATTGGTAATTTAAAATTTTAAGTATTTGAAGTGGCACACAGGAATATATTTTCGAAAAAAACACTTTAATCGTATTAAATATACTATGTAAAGCAGTCAAGATGAGTCACTCGTTTCTCTGAGGCACGAATTTTTTATGTATTCCAGGAAACATGAATGATGTTTAACAAAAAATATATACTTGGCCGCACTAGGGCAGCACCATTTAAAATTTTCTGATAACCAAGTACCTCAAATACCAAAATGTTACACAATAATTCCGAAATATTAAATATAACTCATACAATTTTGATTTAAATGCAAGTCTGGAAGAGAACTGGAATTTCAAATCAAACGTGACCGAGTGCAGAGGTCTCAGCCCCATTTTTATGTGCCATCACTTAAACTAAATACAAAGTGTAAAAGATATAATTTTAAATTGCCAAGTGGGTGGCAGGTGTTTGAAAAGTAAAGTATCTCGGTATGTGCGATTAGCGGTCCAGAACTGACAGGAACACAGATAGTGTTTTTAGTGTAATATAATAAACCAAACCAAAAAGGGAAAGGAAAAGAAGAGAAGTTCTAACGTATCACAGAGAAGTGTTCCTAATTTTTAACATATTATTTGTATTTTATGTTAATAATGAGAAAATATTCTGTGGTGTTGCATATTCGTTTGCGTTATAAATGTTATAAATACTAAAAACCTTTCCTTCAGATAACTTTCTTGATACTTGAGCAACGAAAACTCAATTTCAGAAATAGATCATATCCAGGTAGGAGGGGAGATATGAGAATGGGTCAAAAACATTAAAGTAAAAAGAACAACAGAAGACAACACAGATAACAAAATACTATATGGGAAACTGGAAATGCGAAAAAAGAAAATACGTAAAGGAAATAACAAAACACACAATACCTGGAATATCCATCCACTACAGCATGAAAACATCCAGAAGAAGTCCTGCGAGGAAATATAAATGCAACTAACAGTTGAAGAACTAGTTTGGAGAACAATAAGTTCAAAAATAAAAATTACGGTACCTAGATCCAACAAGAAAAGAAGAAAAAGATCAAAACGATATACATAGCTATCATGCTGCAAATGATGACATACGGGGTTAAAAACGTGACAACGACAGATGCCAACAGAAGAAGTCTGAGAAGAACTGAAAAAGACATCGTCCATTTATTTGCAAAACCACTACTACACTAAAGTAATGACATAAAACATCAACATATCAGGAGGGAAGACAATTACGAGGTGGATAGAAACATACACAATTAAGTACTAGTGATATGAACAGAGAAGGGATCCGACGCATCTACTGAAAGAAGCGATAATATTAACAGTCATAAACTAATTACCAACTGGGTGGGTTAAATTTGGCTTTGTTCTTAAAAGAGATATTTGTCAACCCCTATCTCACCGCAATTTGTATGAACACGACGGATTGCCCGGTAACCGCCGTGCACTTTTGAGAAGGTGGCATTAATTTTTTGGAACACCCTGTACGTTAAAATAAAACTCGTACTTATGAAAATTTGTAGTTTTTGTTATTAGGATGATTCCCGGAGATGAACTGCCGGCATTGTGATTTCCGCGGATATTTATATTGAAGTGTCGGGGTTGTAGAACCTTCCTAAATGATTCATGCGTTCGAATCGAGAATGTGTAAGAATTTACGCGATCTGCAACACCATCTCTAGGTTATGTAAAGAGGCGGATGATGGAAAAAACAGTGTGGAGGGCGTAAAATTTTAGTTTCGTGAATTTAGAATTTAATTTAGAAATAGTAGAAGTGATTATTTATTTTAATTATACTATTATATTATATAGACTGAAAGTTAATCTAATATATTAAATTTTAAAGGGAAATTATCCAAAAATCTTTTAAAAAATAAGAGATCTATGACACGTACAGCCCGACGTATATTAAATGCAATATCATAATATTTCTTGAGAATCTTTCTGTATTCAAATTATATGAATAAAATGGGAGATAGTTCAAGTAGATTATCTAATCTAAGCAATGCAATATTGGGGACACAAAGAAACATCTATTGCGTTAACCTATTACTATGCGACGAGTTATTTTTAATGAGAACATCTCGAAAATTATTCAAATCACGAAAAAATTCTTGTCTCTGAAGATCGGAAGTGCCAAATTAATTTACTAATTATTTATATGTAAATATAAACTAGTTTTGTTAAATATCAGAAAATGTATCTTTTAATTTCATGTAACTGTTAATGGTCCATCTAAATAAATGACCCATTGCCGCTCCCCTCCCTTGCTCAAACTATAATCCGATTTTCTCACTTTTAGAATACGCCAGTAGACTAGGAAAATTTAAAAGCGCTAAATTATTTTTTTAAGAATCCTTTTCTTGCCTAACATCTAATACACAAGAAACCGACAGCTTTACATCCCCTCTGAAGAATAGTGTCCACTATGCAAACTTCGACTAACATTGTATAGCTTCTGCGTACAGGCTGTAATATACAAGTAGTTAGACGGTGAAGCGAGGTCGCTACCGTTGCTTAACGTTTCGGATCGAGATATGAGTATATGAGTATAGTAAAGACGGATCTGCACGCTTGCCTCTGTATAAGTTGTTTTGTTATTAATGATATCCTCAGGAAATAACTGCGAAAACTCCTCTGTCAGCGCCAAGGTGAATTGCCTAATTTCATTTTTTTTTTACTTTTCTGATATTTCAACACACCCAATAATGACGTCTCTATTATGTTGAGTTTTAAGACATGTTACTACCTTACTAGGTAGGTAGCTAGGATTAGGGTTATTGTTAATATTTATTTAATTCTGCCTGGGCTTTTGTCTCGTCCCCACCTAGCCCTTCAACTGCCACGGAGCCTTGGTCAGCGGATGTCCAGCTAGTTAGGAGAGCGGGTGTCTAGAATAAATAGAATCATTCAATATGCAATAAAATTTCATAACATTTGATTTGACGTAAAGATATCTAATTTCATTTATTTTTTATTTTTCTGATATTTCAATACAACATTGCAAAACCTGATGAGGACGTGTCTGTTTCGGATCAGTGCATTATTTGAACCTCGTTGACATGAAATCGATGCGTTTTGAGAAGCAAAAATGGCATTACAAATCCGTGCTGATTTAAAACCGAGACAGCAGACTGACGTCATTTTGACGTCATTTTTTAGTCACGATAGTCGATGACGTCACGTGACGAAAAAATGACGTCTAAGTAACGTCATGTGGTGACCAAATTATGACGTCATGATGAGACGTCGATGCGACATTTGGCGACGTCACTTTTTCATTGCAGAAGTTATTTCTAGACGGCGCCACATACAAACCACTGAAAGTAATGAGACATTCTTTACTTTATACTATTATGAATTTCTAGAAAAAAAATAATAATATAAATTGTAATGTTCAAACACGTTCAGAAAACGTTGATTTATTTGGATGGATCCTATAATGGTCAGGTTAAAGATCATTATTATGTGGCTGGGCCGAGATAGCATAAAAACCAGTGAGTGCTTCACCTATTAATTGTCCATTGATCTACATTGTACATTTATTTCAATTAATCAAAAATAGCTTACATATATTCCGATAAACGTCGTCAATGACGTCAATTTGACGTCACAAAATGACGTCGCTGTGACATAATGACGTCATTTTTACGTCATTGTTACGTCATTCCAGAGGTGAAAATGACGTCTCGAATGACCAAAAATGACGTCATTCTGCTGTCTAGGAAATGGTGCGACCTCCTACTGAAGACGCAAGCGAAGATACGCCGAAACATTCGTGGACTACGCGTTAGAGCAGTTCTAAGTAGTTTGATGTTTTCTGTCGCCGTTATTCTTTATTTGAGGCAGGTCGTCGAAAAGCTTGCCAAACCGAGAAATGCAATTGACAAAGACTTCCGCTACTCTATGTACAAATGTATTTTAAATGTATGTATTCAAAATACTATTCTATAATTCTAGGAACATATACAATTTAACAATGTTGATCATGGAATAATATCAAACGATCAAATGATCAAACGAATAATAAAAGAATATTCTTTCTGAACAATAGCCTAATATTCTTAGTAGATACATATTATCTGAGAAGAAAACAATAATATTCGAGGGAAATATAAATAATCTATGCAAATTCCATCAAATACGCAAACGTAGGCCGAAATGCGGTTTAATATTGGAATCGAGGAGGAAATGATGCAATCAATTGCCAAAAATTATGTAACAATTGGCAATTAGCTAGTTATATGTCACATTTATCTAGAATTAATTCTAGATTTATTGGTATTTGACTCATACGTTTTCGAGGTGTTTCCAAGTTTGCAATAGATCTTGATAGAGAGATTTGCTTATAAGTCACCGACTTAGTTCTACCACTGAGTCTATGAGTATTCGCCCAGCAATTCGTATCAGCAGCAGTGTTTCCAGCGTCAGCTCGTTCGTGCATTTTCTAGCACCTTTTTACAACTTTTAGCACGTTAGCACCACGCTTCGAAATCTATCCCATTTTAGCGATCACCGCTTCCCCCGCTCATCAAAAAAATTTTGAGTTCCTCCGTTTTAAACTGGGTCTATCTAGTCCCACCCTGCCAAAAATTCCACATAGAAACTTATAAAAAAAAAGTGATGCGGTTTTATCGTTCCTATAAGTTATATTATTATTATACAGACAGGATTTTATCTGTTTTATTAAGTTTTAAATCGGTTATGAAACAGTAATTCCGAATGAGCTATTTGGAATTATCATGTTGCCCTTTCATGAGTACTTATATGAAATATACAACAAATCTACAGTTTAGTGTCTGCAAATGCACCCTTGCCCTTATATCTGTAAACTTATGGAAATACAGATACAACTTTAAAGAGATTCTAAACTTTTCTATAAGTAATATCATAAGAGTCCAGTCCGTCCTTTCTCCAGTATCTATCGTATATAACACACCATTTATCAACATGTTTTTATTGTAAATTTCAACATTGTCTTTTTATTAGTATTAATGTGGATATACATGTCAACAAATGTACAGTTTCAATTGTATATTTTACAGATGTATTTTTATTGTAAACTTCCATTTTGCTTTTTTATTAGTATTAATTTGGATATGCATGCCGACAAATGTACAGTTTAAATTGCATATTTCAAATAGAAATACTAATATTGTGGTAAACACAAAATACTGCAAAGTCCTTATTTCCTCGGTTGTTCTTGTTCTAGCCTAGAAGCAATGAATGAGTTGGCAGTGAAAGAGACTGCTTTACTTTTAATTTAACAAACACACGTCAGTTCCTTAGGTCACATTAGAGTAGATATGAATTAGCGACACGTATACAGCTCCCTCTACTGGAGCCTGGAGTAAAGCTGCTGCTGAAATTTCTATGAGTTTCTACCAGAATGGAGCAGCAAACATTTACTTACACCACATCAATGAGAATTTATGAGAACAGTATCTAAGGTAAAACGTGCGGCTTTCCGTGGTTAAATGGCAAGTGTTTCTATAAGAAACGAGCTGCATTAGGTTAGGACAGTTTTGACTTGCAATTGAAGATTACTAATTATAATGTTTGAATAGGGATTTATGAGATCAGTTTCTATGAGTATTAATGTTTTTTTTCAGTAATATATTAAATGTGTTTTCATTTGTTTGAATGGGTAAAAAGAAAGGTCAGTTTTCAACTGCAATTACAAATACAAGTTTAATCACTTTGAATGGGGTTATATGCGATTAATTTCTAAAAGTATTTATGTTGTTTTCCGAATATAATTGTGATGAGGTTTAATCAGTAACAAATTGTTCACTACTTGTCATGATATGGTCGGAAATTCCAAGTACACATTTAGTATTCCTTCAAAAGGATTGATGAGAGCAGTTTCTACGAGTATCTATTTGTTGTTCCTCTAGTAAATTATATAAGTCTTTACATTTACTTATACTATCTCAATGAGAATTTATGAGAACAGTATCTAATGTAAAACGTACGGCTTTCCGTAGTTAAATGGCAAGTGTTTCTATAAGAAACGAGCTGCATTAGGTTAGAACAGTTTTGATTTGCAATTGAAGATTACAAATTATAATGTTTGAATAGGGATTTATGAGATCAGTTTCTATGAGTATTAATGTTTTTTTTTCAGTAATATATTAAATGTGTTTTCATATGTTTGAATGGGTAAAAAGAAAGGTCAGTTTTCAACTGAAATTACAAATACAAATTTAATCACTTCGAATGGGGTTATACGCGATCAATTTCTAACAGTATTTATGCTGTTTTCCGAATATAATTGTGATGAGGTTTGATCAGTAACAAATTGTTCACTACATGTTACGATATGGTCAGAAATTCCAGGTACATATTTAGTATTACTTCGAAAGGATTGATGATAGCAGTTTCTACGAGTATGTATTTGTTGTGCCAATAGTAAATTATATAAGTCTTTATCAGTATGCATTCGGATCTAATTTAAATATGAAAATTATATCAGAATAAAGCAACCAAATATTTTAAACAGTATCTATTTGTAAATCCAGACATTTACTTATAATATCTCAATGAGAATTTATGAGGACAGTATCTAATGTAAAACGTGCGGCTTTGCGTGGTTAAATGGCAAGAGTTTCTATAAGAAACGAGCTGCATTAGGTTAGAACAGTTTTGATTTGCAATTGAAGATTACAAATTATAATGTTTGAATAGGGATTTATGAGATCAGTTTCTATGAGTATTAATGTTTTTTTTTCAGTAATATATTAAATGTGTTTTCATTTGTTTGAATGGGTAAAAAGAAAGGTCAGTTTTCAACTGAAATTACAAATACAAATTTAATCACTTCGAATGGGGTTATACGCGATCAATTTCTAACAGTATTTATGCTGTTTTCCGAATATAATTGTGATGATGTTTGATCAGTAACAAATTGTTCACTACATGTTCCGTGTGGAAATTCCAGGTACATATTTCGTATTACTTCGAAAGGATTGATGATAGCAGTTTCTACGAGTATGTATTTGTTGTGCCAATAGTAAATTATATAAGTCTTTATCAGTATCCATTCGGATCTAATTTAAATATGAAAATTATATCAGAATAAAGCAACCAAATATTTTAAACAGTATCTATTTGTAAATCCAGACATTTACTTATACTATCTCAATGAGAATTTATGAGGACAGTATCTAATGTAAAACGTGCGGCTTTCCGTGGTTAAATGGCAAGAGTTTCTATAAGAAATGAGCTGCATTAGGTTAGAACAGTTTTTATTTATTTATTTAGAAGAAAGAAACAGGTTACAAACCTAATTACATGTTTCTTGAGGGTGGACTACAGGCGATATAACCCGCTGGAGCCAACCCGGGCGACACGCTTCGAAGACCGGGTTTTGATTTGCAATTGAAGATTACAAATTATGATGTTTGAATAGGGATTTATGAGATGAGTTTCTATGAGTATTAATGTTATTTTTTTCAGTAATAAATATATTAAATGTGTTTTCATTTGTTTGAATGGGTAAAAAGAAAGGTTAGTTTTCAACTGCAATTACAAATAGGTACAAGTTTAATCACTTCGAATGGGGTTATATGCGATCAGTATTTCGAATATAATTGTGATGAGGTTTGATCAGTAACAAATTGTTTACCACATGTTACGATATGGTCGGAAATTCCAGGTACATATTTAGTATTCCTTCGAAAGGATTGATGATAGCAGTTTCTATGAGTATGTATTTGTTGTTCCAATAGAAAATTTGTCTTTATCAGTATGCATTCGGATCTACTTTAAATACAAAAATTATATCAGAATGAAACAACCAAATATTTTAAACAGTATCCACTTGCAAATCCAAACATTTAAAGATATATTTTAATGAGAACCAATCAGAACAGTATCTAATGTAACGCGTGTGGCTTTCCGTGGCTAAATTTTAAAAGTATTTTTAATAAATAGCTTTAACGGATTTGAACAGTTTTAATTTGCAATTCCAGATGAATAGTTTTAATTGTTAAATAGGGATCTATGAGATCAGTGTCTTTGTGTAATGTTTTTTTTTAATAAAAACACATTTTATTTTGAAAAAAAAAAACATTACACTGACCTCATAGATCCCTAACAATTAAAACTATTTATCTGGAAATGCAAATGAAAACTGTTCGAATCCCTTAAAACTTATTTATTGCAAATAATTTTAAAATTTAGCCACGGAAAACCGCACACGTTACATTACCCAACAAACACCGAAGATCGGCCCATCAGTGGGCCATCACTGGGCCAGAAGTTTCATTTCTGGCACAGTGATGGTCCGCTAAAGGGCCAACCTTTTGTGTTTGTAGGGTAGATAATGTTCTGATGGATTCTCATTATAATATTATCTTTAAATGTTTGGATTTACAGGTGGACACTGTTTAAAATATTTGAGGTTTCATTCTGATATGATTTTTGCATTTAAATTAGATCCGAATGCATACTGATAAAGACTTATATAATTTACTGTAGGAACAACAAATAAATACTCGTAGAAACTGCTCTCATCAATCCTCTTGAAGGAATACTAAATATGTACCTGGAATTTCCGACCATATCGTAACATGTAGTGAACAATTTGTTACGGATCAAACCTCATCACAATTATATTCGGAAAACAGCATAAATACTGTTAGAAATTGATCGCATATAACACCATTCGAAGTGATTAAACTTGTATTTGTAATTGCAGTTGAAAACTGACCTTCCTTTTTACCCATTCAAACAAATGAAAACACATTTAATATATTACTGAAAAAAAACATTAATACTCATAGAAACTGATCTCATAATCCCTATTTAAACATTATAATTTGTAATCTTCAATTGCAAATCAAAACTGTTCTAACCTAATGCAGCTCGTTTCTTATAGAAATACTTGCCATTTAACCACGAAAAGCCGCACGTTTTACATTAGATACTGTTCTCATAAATTCTCATTGAGATAGTATAAGTAAATGTCTGGATTTACAAATAGATACTGTTTAAAATATTTGGTTGCTTTATTCTGATATAATTTTCATATTTAAATTAGATCCGAATCTTTACTGACAAAGACTTATATAATTTACTAGAGGAACAACAAATAGATACTCGTAGAAACTGCTCTCATCAATTCTCTTGAAGGAATACCAAATGTGTACTTGGAATTTCCGACCATATCATAACATGTAGTGAACAATTTGTTACTGATTAAACCTCATCACAATTATATCCGGAAAACAGCATAAATACTTTTAGAAATTGATAGCATATAACCCCATCCGAAGTGATTAAACTTGTATTTGTAATTGCAGTTGAAAACTGACCTTTCTTTTTACCCATTCAAACAAATGAAAACACATTTAATATATTACTGAAGAAAACACATTAATACTCATAGAAACTGATCTCATAAATCCCTATTCAAACATTATAATTTTGAATCTTCAATTACAAATCAAAACTGTTCTAACCTAATGCAACTCGTTTCTTATAGAAACTCTTGCCATTTAACCACGGAAAGCCGCACGTTTTACATTAGATACTGTTCTCATAAATTCTCATTGAGATAGTATAAGTAAATGTTTGGATTCACAAATAGATACTGTTTAAAATATTTGGTTGCTTTATTCTGATATAATTTTCATATTTAAATTAGATCCGAATCTGTACTGATAAAGACTTATATAATTTACTATAGGAACAACAAATAGATACTCGTAGAAACTGCTCTCATCAATCCTCTTGAAGGAATACTAAATGTGTACTTGGAATTTCCGACCATATCATAACAAATAGTGAACAATTTGTTACTGATTAAACCTCATCACAATTATATTCGGAAAACAACATAAATACTTTTAGAAATTGATCGCATATAACTCCATTCGAAGCGATTAAACTTGTATTTGTAATTGCAGTTGAAAACTGACCTTTCTTTTTACCCATTCAAACAAATGAAAACACATTTAATATATTACTGAAAAAAAAAACATTAATACTCATAGAAACTGATCTCATAAATCCCTATTCAAACATTGTAATTTGTAATCTTCAATTGCAAATCAAAACTGTTCTAACCTAATGCAGCTCGTTTCTTAAAGAAACGCTTGTCTTTTAATCATGGAAAACCGCACGAATTACAATAGATACTGTGCTCATAAATTCCCATTGATGTGGTATAAGTAAATGTTTGGATTTACAAATGGATATGGCTTGACTCGTTTTGCTGGTCAATTCTGATATAAACTGATAACAATTTCAACAGCAACTTTACCTAACTCTTATAGAAACTTATTGACCATATAGGTTCTCATAGATACTTATTAATTTTTGATAATTTTCAATACGGATTGATGAGATTTTTTTGACAGGGCAGTCCTGCACTTCTAGTTGTGTTTGATTTTTAATTTTAGCCCGTGTTTCTTCAATCTAGCCCCAATTTATATAAATTTAGCGCGAAAAATAATGCAATGCTGGCTGCTGGCAACACTGATCAGCAGTCTAAAATATAAGTCCTCCGCTTCAGGCAGATTTTTCCATGCAATATGTGCTGCATTGAAAATACTGACGATAATCAACAGTTAGAAATCGGTATAATTGCAAACAACTATCTCTCGTTTTTATCGTTAACTTCGCTTTCTTATCAAACAATGATGAAAAGATAATCTTAACTAGTAAATGCCATTTCAGTATAAAATTAGAATACTTATTTTATTGGTGAAAAAATATGATAATATTTTTAAAATCTTCGTAGGGTAACTTAATTATTCCTGTAATATGCGTTTTGGATAATCCTAGAATATTTATGAATTTTGCATAAAAATGAATATTCTTGTAATATCTAGAATATTTAAAAATCATTTTAGAACTAATTATATCTTCCAAGCATATAATCAATGATTATTTGAGTAATCAGATTGTGCTATCTGGATATATGTGTTTCCTCAACTAGGTACATGTTGACTTACATAATGTACACTCGGGCTCCTCCACCATAATATAAGAAAATTAAAGTGCTTTTAGAACTTCCCGCTCCTCTGGCGTATTCGGTACCTCTCACTGTGATAAAAAATGTCAGCACTGTAGTAGGGATGCGACTCCAGATGCGACTAAACTATACATATATATACATATATATTTTTGTGTTTAAAAGACATCCCTCTATGACCGGACCCATACATCCATTTTGAAACACATGTTTATATAAACATCTGCGAGCATCTTCTAGCCACAAATATGTAAATTGAAATTGGAATTGCTTAGAAAGGATCCTGTTTGATTACTTATATTTGTAGAGATTATTTCACTTCTATTTTGAGAAATTGTTTTACTAACCCGAATTTTATATTTTGTAGATTTGTTACTCTGTTTTAGATAAGTTTTTAAATATATGTTAAGGCCTAAGATCTGTTAGAGTTATAAAAATATAAATAATATTTATATATCAATGACTATTAGATATTTTCAAGTTTACAAAAATCAATCCTTCCAATCTACATAAAAATATACTATACAAACTATCTTTTCAATGTGACTATATCTTTGTAGATAGAACTACTAATAGATAAACCTATAAAAAATGACCAAAACAAACAATAATATACATACTACTAGAAGAGAATGTTTTTCTATTTGCTTCTTCGTATTTTACTACATAAAGTAGTTAATGACAAAAGTAGGTATTGTAATAATTTTTTTATTACTCTGTCATAGTTTTGCTTTATTTTAGCCTATTTTTATGTTTAGAATAGAATTCTTATGTATTACTACAATTTGTTATATAATTCATTTTTCTACATCGATTTTCCTCCTATACTTTTGACAATAATTGTTGTATGTTGTATAAATAAACGACATTTGTAAATATATACTGTTTTACTGTACAAATTTGAAACGTACATATACAGATTCAGAAAGTGTTTGTTTTGGTATGGTACTAGTTTCAACATTTACCGACCGTCCACAATAAAGAGGTCTACCAGTACTCTAGCAGAGGTAAACAGTGACACGCCCCCTCAAGAGAATTTGTACATGATTGCTTGCTTCGCTCTCGCTTGCTCTTATTGCCATCCCAAAACCAACGCTTTCCGATACTGTATAGTGGAATAAACCGACATTTGGAAACTCTCGGTCTGTTTATACTCTACTTTTACTCAGTATACCTTTCAAAGGGCATTAAGAGGCGTAGTGAGGCGTTAGTGAGTTTTCATCTGTGCGCAAACTATGTGTTTTTGGTATGATTTTAGTCAGACTGCCATGCATCCTAAAATGAAGTTCAAAGTAAAAAATTCCTCGGAAAACCATCGACATACCATTAGCGTGGACCTAAAGCTTGACGTGCCCTTTGGACCTACGCTAACGGTAGGCCAATGGTTTTCCTTACACCATTTTCTACGTCTACGCTGCTCTGTCCGCGAGAATGTTCCAAATATTTTTCTGCAATTTTTTCGAAAACTGCTAATCCTAGAAAAAAATGTCAAATAAAAAGTTGCCTCCATTCTCTACCCCACTAAACATTTTTCTGTTCCGGAAATGTTTCTGAAATGAATGTACTGAAACATGAAACTTTTCTAGAAGTACGACAGAAACGTTCTAGACTCATTGCAGAAACTCAAGATGTCCTACCTAAGAAACGTTTCAATGAAACATTTCAAAAGACACGTGCCCGACACATTTATGAATATTTACAAAAATGTTTCCGACGTCTCAAAAAATGCATATAAAATATGAAACGTTCCTGGAACTGTTACAGAAACATTTCAGATATATTGTAGATACTAGAGATGTCCTACCCAAGAAACGTTTCAAAGAAACATTTCCTTCAGGAAAGGTCGCTATCCAGAGATGTGCTGAGAAAATTTTTCCATATTTAATAAAAGTCTGTAAAAGTCATGTAAATAATATAATTGTATGCACTCATTTAGTATCAAAATGAAGCTTGCATCATCATGAATCAGATTTCACCATAAAATAGGCTATCAATATAGCCCCATGGAAAGTTAGAAGGAAAACTTCCTGAAACTTTCGGAGTTTTCAAAATGGAAAGTTTCCACGAAGTTTTCCTTCTAACTTTCCATTTTATGCTGAAATCTGATTCGTGATGATGCAAGCTTCATTTTGATACCAAATAAGTGCATACAGTTATATTATTTAAATGCCTTTTACAGACTTTTATCAAATATGGAGTATCCTCGGCACATCTCTGCTATAAACATTATGAGACATAAAATTTCAATATCACCTAGTTAACTGAACTTTATTACCTAATGTCGAAATTGAAGCCGGTGTAAAAATAAACAAATAATAAATTGAAATATATTTTTAGGCGACTTCAATAACAATATTAAGGTTCAGTTAACTGGGTGACCGTAAAATTTTATTTCATAATTTTTAGCGACCTTTTTGGAAGGGGGTTCAATTTTCTTTTTAACTTTCTAGTGTCTTCATCTTTACTTATCTTCACTGGGCTGTCGATCCCATCAATCTTTCCTTGGCATTTAGATGTCTACAAATAAATAAAATTACCCAGTAAATATAAAAAAAACATGTATTAGAAACACTTTTAAATATTTGTAAACTGTAAATATCTAAAAAAAACATAATAGGTATATAAATATAAAAATATATAACAAAAGTATATCTTATTCCTCCATAAAATAAAATATCAGCTTCATAAAATCAAGTTGGCAGTTGCCCTCAAAAGTGGTTAACCATTAGGTATATTATCTTGTCTTCCATTTGATGGGGCCTGATATTAACCACGCCGATACTAAGTTTCGAATGTTTTATTCATGCCGGTACTAAGCCTTCGCCAGGGGCTGAAAAAGTCATAAAAACAATCACAAATTGAATGTTCAGAACACAAATGAATATTTTTTAACCTTCTTCTCGTCCATTACTGGAAAAACAATATATCTTTCAAAAACCACAGCACTTTAAGTATTAATAATAATTAACTGACCCGACACCCGCACTATTTTTTTTTATTTTTGATGCACACAGTGTTCAGGCATAAAGATAAAACTTACTTAACTGCAACAACAGCAAAATGCAAATGGCGTTGATGGTGACTGCTAGCCATTGAACTCTATATTAAGTTATATAGAGTTCAATGCGGCTAGCTTCTCTGCTCTGTCCATTTGTCCATGTTAGAATCGTCATCGGTTGTCTGTTTTCGTTTCTCATTTTAATAAATGAATTTCTACAATTTTACGTTTTAATTGATGCGTATTCTGTGCAATAATCTACCAATACTGGTATGTTGACTTCTCGATTTGGAGTTGAAATTTCCAGTAATTATAATTACTAATTAGTTGCTGTAAAACAAATAGGCAGAATCGTATCGATCGTAAACGATTGTATACTATCCCTTCGTGTTTTTCGATAAATGTAATTCCACAACTTGCCGCATGGAGACGATCATAAAGTTTTTATGCTTTGCAGTGTTCACAAATATTAATATTTCAGATCTTTATATATATTATTATATTCTCCACATTATTCGTTGACGTCTAGTTTTCGAGTAATTACTTATTAATAACCAAGCATTCAGTATTCCAGACGGAATCTAAGTCGAGAATAGTTGTAATTTTACAAACAAGGCATTTTAAGAATCGCGGGGAATGGACATATTGTTACCGATGACATTTGAATTCATGATTTCATATATATTTTACCGACGGAACAATATATATGAAATATTTCTGCAAAATAACAAATATTATGAATTTCTGAAATGTGTCAGAAATATAACAGATATGTTTCTAGGAAATGTTTCATTTCTTCCAGATTACAACTTTTTCCAAACGTTTCACAAATCTTTCGTGTTTAGTGGGATATATATGAAATGTTTCTGCAAAATAACAAATATTATGAATTTCTGAAATGTGTCAAAAATATAAACAGATATGTTTCTAGGAAATGTTTCATTTCTTCCAGATTACAATTTTTTCGAAACGTTTCATAAATGTTTCGTGTCTAGTGGGTATATTCTTATGACGACAAGGCATTAATCAGAGTCATCCTGGGTTCTTCATATGGAATAGTGAGTTTTCATTTGTGCGCAAACTATGTGTTTTTGGTTTGATTTTAGTCAGACTGCCATGCATCCTAAAATGAAGTTCAAAGTAAAAAATTCCTCGGAAAACCATCGACATACCATTAGCGTGGACCCAAAGCTTGACGTGCCCTTTGGACCTACGCTAACGGTATGCCAATGGTTTTCCTTACACCATTTTCTACGCCTACACTGCTTTGTCCGCGAGAATGATCCAAATGTGTATCTGCAATTTTTTCGAAAACTGCTAATCCTAGAAAAAAATGTCAAATAAAAAGTTGCCTCCATTCTCTACGTTTATTTACTCTTGATATACTAACAGCCAGTTTCACAATCGTTCGTTAACTAATGGTTAGGATTTGACCAATAATTTATTATAGAAATATCTGACAACCGGCCATAGTTTTACAGCTGCTGGCTAATTAATAGTTAGGATTTGACCAAGGCAAGAACGTCTTGAAAAGTTGATTTTACTAATAATTATAACTTTCCGATTCTCGTTAGTCAACCAAAAAGACCCAGGCAGCAAGGTGCCGTCATTATGACGTCGTTTTTTCGGCATTAATTACGTCAATTTCACCTTCAGCATGACGTAAAATTGACGTGAAACAGACGGCACACTATCACAGCCCAATGACGTCATACATATGACGCCAATATGACGTATTGGTTAATCAGTGAATTTTGCGATAAGGGATGCAAACCTCTCATTATAATATTTTTCCACAATTATTATAGTTATTAAGGTACCAAGGGTGTTATAAGGATAATAACGCACCGAGGTCGGCAGTGTACAATCCCGATGGCCTCTGGCCCGAGGGAATGTACGTCAACGGAGGGCGTCATTATCCTATAACACCCGTGGTGCCTTCAACGTTTAATGTCCTGCAAGTCTGTTATTTAATTCGAATTTTTTTTTTTTTGACATTTACGATTTATTAATTTGACATCTATTATGTTCAGAACGATTTGATTTAAAAGAGAGTAAAAATAGTAGCGTGTGTGAGTCGGAAAGAAACCCGAAAATTGTAAATATTTTGAGCCGCAACAAGATTACCTCCCCCCCCCGTTTTCGAGGATGCTGAACACGATGGCGGTGTCAGAATTTCTCTTTGGGGTTGCGCAACTCCTCAAAACGGCCAAAAATCACCCCCGAGAGGGGTAAAACGCGCTTCACTCGATTTCCCTGCAGAAAATAACCTTCCCCCCGTTTTCGAGGATGCTGAGCACGATGGTGGTGCTGGATATCGCCTTCAACCCCAACCAACCCCTCCACCGGCCAATACTCGCCCCCGAAAGGGCTGAATTTCTTTTTTTTTTCGTAATATCAGGCAAATTGCATTTCTATCAATTTTCGAGGATGCTGAGCACGATAGTGGTGCTGGATATCGAGTTCGACCCCGACCAACCCCTCCACCGGCCAATACTCGCCCCCGAAACGGGTGAATTTTTTTTATATAATATATGTATAAGATATATGCTATATATACATGTGTATGGGTGCATATTAATACATCCTCGAAAACGCTGATATTACAAAAAAAAAAAATTCACTCCTTTCGGGGGCGAGTATTGGCCGGTGGAGGGGTTGGTCGGGGTCGAACGCGATATCCGGCACCACTATCGTGCTCAGCATCCTCGAAAACGGGGGAAGGTTTTTTTCTCCAGGGAAATCGAGTGAAGCGCGTTTTACCCCTCTAGGGGGTGAGTATTGGCCGGTGGAGGGGTTGGTCGGGGTCGAACGCGATATCCAGCACCACCATCGTGCTCAGCATCCTCGAAAACGGATAGAAATGCAATTTGCCTGATATTACGAAAAAAAAAATTCACCCCTTTCGGGGGCGAGTATTGGCCGGTGGAGGGGTTGGTTGGGGTCGAAGGCGATATCCAGCACCACCATCGTGCTCAGCATCCTCGAAAACGGGGGGAAGGTTATTTTCTGAAGGGAAATCGAGTGAAGCGCGTTTTACCCCTCTCGGGGGTGGTTTTTGGCCGTTTTGAGAGGTTGCGCAACCCCAAAGAGAAATTCTGACACCGCTATCGTGTTCAGCATCCTCGAAAACGGGGGGGAGATAATCTTGTTCCGGCTCAAAATATTTACATGTTCGTCCGACTCACACACGCCACTAAAATCAAAATTGTTTGTAAACGCCGCCGTTGCATAGCAACGCATTTTGTTTGTCAATAACGCTATCATAATTTGCTTGTTTTGGGTTGTATTATAATTTTATAATGCCCTAGGGCGTTATAGATATTCATAACGCCCTAGGGCGTTATTTTTCATTTAATGTATCTCAAAATAGGGTGGTTATTGTAAAATAACAGACTTGTAGGACATTAATAAAGTTTTTGACGAAAAATATCTGGAATGTGCAGGGATCGAACCACGGACCTTTTGACTCGCAACCTAACAAAGCAAAGCAAAGCAAAGCAACTTAACTCACTGAACCATTGAACATCTTTATTTAAATATGTTTAAAAGCTGTATACCTAGTTAGAAATAGTAAAACAAAATTATTATTACTATTTGGCAAAAATTGAACTAGTCACTAAATACTTCTATTTATTTTTATTTTATAATGACTTATTTCACGTCATTTTAATGACGTCAAAATAATGACCTAAAAGAAACGTATATTTGACGTCTTCATGATGACGTCAAAAGTACGTAGTAAATATCACGTCTCTGGTACGTCATTTATTGGGACAATAGAGAGATATGGCATAGTCACGTAACGGCATTCGCTATTACAGGATCGCGTTATTTGACATCTAAGCATGCGCACCTTTAATCTGCGTTAACGCATGCGGTAATAACTTAGCGCCTGACGTAATTTCGGTACGTTTAGCGAACGTCGAGTAAACGACGTTATCCTCATCTCGGTGAAAATCGGGAAGCCCAAGATTTGTAGAGTATAAATCTTGAAATCAGCCGATCTGTATTTATGTTATTTGTCAGTTCGTTCCGGGTTCGTTCGTTATTTTGTTTATATATTTTTGAGGTTACGTTGATAATTTTAATATATTTGAGGTTTTTTTGCTACTTTTTTTTCAATTTTAGAGAAAAGATAGGAAATTAGTTTATTTATTCAGTTTTAATTAAGTCTATTATTAATAAATCGATCGAAGAAGATAACGTATATACGCTATAATGGAACTGCAGTGCAATAAGTCTAAAACAAAGCCTCGTTATTTGCATCAATAACGGAACGTAATTAGCGAACGTCGTGCTGTATCACTGACTGCCATATCTCTCTAATGACGTCGGCGACGAAAAATCACCTTTAAAAGACGTCATAATGACGTCACCCTGCTACCTGGGCAACTATACAAGATATAAATAGTTATATATTTACAACTTCCTTAAATATATCATGGTAAGTACAATAAATAAATAAGACATTATTATATTATTGTACGGTCTTATTTTTATTCGGTTTATCGAATGACGTCGGTCACGGGTAGTAAACGCCCAAATTAAATCTGCAGTAAATGAGACAACACTTCTAAATTTTTAATAAGAATGGAGAAATGGGTAAGCTCGGAAATATTGAGATAAATCTTATTTTTCCGTTTTGTCCAATGAGGTTTAAACGTTCAAAGCACATAAGAACAATTCGGATTTAAATATATTATTAGGGCCAAGAGCTGCGTCCACTTTTCTGATCAATTTCTTTATTAGAGAGTTGTTGAGCAACCAAAATAATGTAACGTTATCGAGATACGGTAACTTTCGAGTTAGATTGAAATAAAGTTACCGTATCTCGATAACAGGGAGTTATCGCGTTTTTGTATGTGAAAATCAATATGCGCTTGCTTAGATGTCAAATATAATGTTTTAACACAAATACGCGATAACTCCCTAACGTTACGTGTTACGTTATTTTGGTTGTTCAACAACTCCCTATTATGTCGATGGCTTTGACGCACGGTCAATAAACGGTACGGTTACCTCAATCAGCAGCTTTAGGATGAAAGAGTCGCGGGGGGGCGGGAAATCGAATGAAAGAGGCAGACATATCTGATTTCCGTGCAATAGACAGAGACAAAGATTCCGGTAGGGTCTACAGCTACGTCACCTGTAGACACTACAGGCATCTTTGTCTCTGTCTTTTGCACGGAAATCAGATGTCTGTCTCTTTCATTCGATTTCCCGCCCCCCGCGTCTCTCTCGGTCTAAAGCTGCTGATTGAGGTAACCGTACCGTTTATTGGCCGTGGCTTTGACGTACCTGCAAGTACAAGTTAACTTACAGCGTGCTTAATCCTTCTATCTATTCTTCATGGTAGTTGTTTTTTCTTTTTTTGAACTTGACCTTCATCGTTTTTGTTTTTGTGTCATTTAAATTTATAACCTAAAAAATGTTGGTTGTTTCAGTAACATTTAAACATTTACATACATATATACCTTTAATTGTATGAATTATTATCTACAATGTTTAAAGTTACACACTCAGTCATTTATATTGCAATAACTGCCTTACCTCTAGTGATAGATTATTTCCTTAAAATGAAATACAAGAAACGAAGAGACGCGTTAAAAAATCAAGGCGAGGATGATTTTTATCATCAATGTATTTTTTTAAACATGAAAAATTTTAACTGTAAGCAACACATAATAGATAAGATCGAATGTAATTATTACTGTTCTTATGTACATCTGAAGACTATACGGAACTTTATATCTAGTGCTAAAAAAAGCATCTGTATTTGTATGTACACATTTACATTGCAACAGATTCATATTGCATTGAGAAAAGCTCATGAAAATGGTGTTGATGTTCGGATAATTACAGACAGGGTTATGTTGAAGACTAGTGTTTCTCAATTTAATTTTAATAGGCTGCAGGAAAAAGGTATGTTGTGTGGATAAACATTATTGATAAATATGAATATAAATCATATTGCAGGAATTCGTTACAAACTTCAACCATCTGACCAAAGTATGATGCATCATAAATTTTGCTTAATCGACAAGGAGAGTGCAGATAACGCTAAAATGTTTTTTGGTACCACAAATTTAACAAACCAAGCCCTCGTTTCAAATTTTGATAATTATATTTTCACTAATAACAGGAATATTATAGAAAGATACAATGAAGAGTTTGAAGAGCTATGGGAAAGTTTTTGTTAACTTATTAAAAAAATGTTATAGGGTAAACCGCCCAGTAGTCGACCAATTTGCAGCAGGATTTATTTGCGTTAACAATATTTCCTCAGATTTTAATTTGAGTATTACAGAAAACTACTGCTTGTTTTCAAGTATATCAATAAGTTGCATATAATACACGTATTTAGCTGACATGGTGCTGCAAGTATAATACTTTTTGTTATATTTGAAATATCACTATTCACCAGTAGTTGGCCGGCAAAATCCAGTAGTCGATTTGTTAGGTTTTAATAGTCGACCACTTAGAATCAACCATGAATTATTTAATTTAGTGCAAGATTTACAGATGGTTTCGTTTTGGTTATTTTTTTATTTAAGCATAATTATACCGTGCGTGTAGCGGGGCGCTAGGCATAAGGAGTAAAATTACATCGCGCGTGCCAGCTGGCTGAAATGAAATAACAGAGCTGGGATGCTCCGCCCGACGGAGGAATTTACGGCAGCAGTGTTGTCATATCTTTCGCGCTACATGAATGTACATGCCTAATGGGAAATTACACGCACGGTATGAAGGTCTTGTGCGTGTGGGAAAAAATAAAAATAAATGTATTTCAGTATATTTTGTCTATATTTATAATAACTTAGTTACTAGGGATGTTTTTTATACATGATTTGCAAATAAAATCACCGAAAGCAACTTCTTCATACAATTTCCCTTGAAAACCCGTACTTTTAAGTGATACCAATTTGTGCATTTATCGCACCCTATATTTTTAAGTTCGTTGTCTTTGCTTTTGTTATTTTTTGAAGTAGCTTTTCAACATTAATTCCTTCATCCTCTAGTGAAACTCGAAGAAATTCTATAGTTTTTTCAGTAACAAGATAATCACTCATGGTAAGACAATTAATTTCCTGGTTTTGTAACTGTAGGTTTTCCAAAGTGTTTTGTACGCACTTTGTGTAATCAGTTGCACCAGTGTTGAAGGTCCACATTTGCGAAAACCGTTTTTTATACTCTGATCTAAGTTATATTTTTCTAACACTGTTTTTAAAAGCGGACAAAACTTTGCTTTTGTTAGCAATTGGTTTGTGTTTTCTGTTAACATCTGCCATTCCCGTATTGTCTTTTTCCATTCTGATTTTAAGGCTTTGAAAACGCTTACGTCAGCTGGCTGAGTTATGTGTGTTGTATTAGGGGGTAATGCGTATAGAACAATTTTTCTCTCAGAGCAGAATTCACTTAAACCCAATGTTAAGTGGCTTTTATGTCCATCAATGAAAAACAAAACAGGTCTCTTGATATTTTTTTCATCTAACCACCTATCTAAAGTGTTGGCAACATATTCGAAAAATACCTCTGCCCTCATCCACCCAGTCTCACTTAATCCCAGGCACCAGGTGGGATCCATACTTCCTACTACGTCTTTTGGAGGCCGAACATACGGAAAAACTACGCATGGAGGTGCTATTTCGCTGTTTGCCACTATCAAGAGGAGAACCGTCAAAGCCTCTTTCTCGTTACTTTTCACTATTTGGTAGACATTTTTATAACCCCTAGGAGCTATGACTTTTCCAGTTTTAGGACATAAGGTAAAACATAAGGTCTACTGGGTTCAAGTAATATGTCTTGTGCGCCTATATCTTTTAAACCATAATCGGATATTTTGCTTGGTAACAATGGCACGTCCTTTTGTTAAATTTTCTGCATTTCTATGCACTAGTTCTGGGTTTCGTTTTAAAAATGGACCATACCATTTTTTCCCAGGGCGCCCATTTTTAAAAGGTGTTTTAATGCCCTTGAAGGTAACAATTTTCTCTACAGTATTGAGAACGTCATCCATTTTTCTAGGAAATCCACATTTTGCTAGATTAATACACCTCCTCCTAATACTAACTCCTTTTCGTCTTCAGTACTCAAAACCGACGGCGGACCCATCTTTCTTGATTTTTCTGGAACTCTTCCACTAAGTCTGTCAATAATTGTCGTTTTAGGTACACCATACTGTGTACTGAGTTTTCTAATACTAAGATTATTTAACCTTATTTGAAGCAGTGCCTCATTTAGAGCATCTTCCGTATATCGGTGAATTGGACGCTTTGTGAATGTTTTAGCAGCCTTTCTTTTTTTGCAAACTGTTCCTCTATCTTTTGTAATACCCGTTTTTAGTTTTGCCATATTTATTGTCACATATATATATAAATACCCTATATATGTAGTGGTCGACTTCAGGATAATTTATTTTAGTTGTCGACCACCTGTGCAAGAATATTTTTATAAGCGGTCGACTACTAGGCAATTGGTAATTAATAACATAACCTTTTTACTAGTTGTATTTGGACATTTTTATGTGTATTTTTAATCTAATTTTGTTCTTTAATGACGTAAAAGCATATTTTCTAGTAGTCGACCGCTGTTGGTCGACTACTAGATTTTGCTGGTTATTAATTACCCAGTACTCGACCACCATGATATATTTTATGAATTTTAGAAGATTTTTTTTTATGTTAAACTAATCCTGAACTCAATATTATCAATCTAAATAGTACTTATACATATATTAACAAAAATGATGTTAACACAAGCCTTACAATTACAGTTACGTTTTGAATGGGATTCAAGCCGGTCTATACTGTCACGCTAACAATGGTCAACTAAGACACCAACGGCAAAAGTATTTCAATTCAAAACCTGCTTCTCAATTTAAAGTTAACCCTGGTCGACTACTGGATATAAAGATATTTATGGAATATTGACTTCATACTTATTTACAACCAAATTTGTAATAAAGCGGGCGACTACTGGAACTGGTCGAGTTTAGGGCGCTTTACCCTAACTTTATTAATTTATTCCTTAAAGGAAATTAAATATATATTTTATAAATATTATATTTATATTTTCAGTAATATTTGTTTAATACCTGTTTAATACTTTGTTCTGTTTGTAAGAGATAATTAATATTTCAATAAATGATTTGAAATATTTTATGAAAAGAATTATTACAGTCTAGAGCCGCGTTCTCACTATGCAACATGTTTATAAAACATTTGTTTTAAAACAAAATTTTATAACGTGTTACAAATTCAAAGGGAAAATGTTTTAAAACAGACGTGTTTTAAAACAATTTTCGTGTTTTGTAACAAGTTGCACTGTTCCCGTCCTGTGTTGGTAAACATCAAAGAAAATCCGTAACTTGTTTTAAAAACATGTAATTCTGTTTAGACACTGTAACGTGTTATAAAACACTGACGAAGGTACTGCCATTTTCTTCGTTTGCATTCAGTCACTGTAATCTGTTCAGTGCAATTACATAACTATGGAGTAGAGACAGGCTGATGTCTATAAGCTTATCAAAATGTACAAAGACCATAAATTATTGTAGTACCCAACGGAAGAAGATTACAAAAATAGGAATAAAAAGCATGTTATATGCCGTGAGTTGGACGAAGAGTTTGGAATCAAAAGGTAGGCGAGGCCGAAAAAAAATAAGGAAGTTGGCAGGACAATTTAATAGGGAATATAAAATGATGACAAAAACAGGAAAGAGGGCAGGTGAGAAAGGAAAGTGGATGTATTTCAAACATCTACTTTTTTTAAGAGATAAAAATCGACCCCGGCCTACCACTGACGGAATAATCCACACTGATGTCCACAATGCTGTGGACAACGAGTATGTGGAGGATGGAGCGGATGACAGCCAGTATACATCCTTCACTCATTTCATAATTAGCGAGATCTAGAACTAGATTATATTTTCATCTTGTTCATCTTGGGTTGGGGGGTAAATTGGGGTAAATGGGTAAATCAAGCAGGTGAGAGTCAATGAAATTGGTATTTAGTATATACAAGAGAAGCTGAGGTCTCAAAAAATTTTTGGCATTAGCCACCCCCATTACCACCCCCACCTCCTTATTAAAGGGGATGAAAAAAAATGTGATTTAGTGCATGTACAGGAACCAGAAACGTCAAAATATTTTTTTACTTCATCCACCCCCACTACCACCCCCCTATCACCACCCCCACCCCACTACCGATGTGGGGTATCGTTTTATGGGTTTTGGGGTAGAGGATTTCAAATATTATATTATTAAAATTGCATAAACAATGATTTTCACATACAAAGTTTTTTCGTTGTGAGTGACTTGGATAGAGAATCTGGATGTGGAAGTAGTGATTCCTTGGGCAGCGGTTTTAATTATTTTATTAGAGAAATGTTAATATGAACGAATAGTGCATACACATACGGTGAAGGATTAAGACCATTTGGCGCTCTGGGCACTACATATTTTTTCACCCCCTATTAGACAAATATTCACCAAATAAAAATATCAAGAATCATGGAATCATATTGACACTTTAATCATTTTATAGAATTTATGTTGATCGGGTGTTTCGCCCCCTATTCGAGTTTTGCCGCTGGGCAGTTGCCCCATTTTGCCCTGTGGTTAATCCGTCACTGTACACATACGCAAAATCCTGACTTGTCATTCTAAGAAAATTTTTATAGCTACCATCAGTTTTAACTTCTCCAGCTAACAGATCTCGGTAGACACATTGAAGATCACCCAAGAGGTCACTTCTTCCTAGTCTGTAACGTCAGACGATCCCAATATCATCTCTTTTTAAATATTTTTTTATTGTAGGAACTAAACAGCACGCAAATTGCAGCTGCAATAAGACCATCCTCGCTTGGAGATACCAAACATAGTTTGGTAGTACTCCTTTTGGAATGTTTTGAAACCAAATGTTATTAAACATGTTTTGAAACCCTGGAGTCTCAAAACAAATGTTTTATAAACATGTTGCATAGTGAAAGCGTGGCTTAAGATCCGGCTTAAGAAGTTAATACCCTCATCTGTTATTCAGATAAGAAATAGTTTATATAAAAGATAACATGTAGGCTCATGCATTGCGAATAGGTTGCCCATTTTTTTGCTTAACCCCATTACCAAGTTGCCAGGTATAAATAGATGGTATTGTGTTGGTTCTCTGTTATTCTAATAAATTATATATGCTAATATGCTAATGCTAATTTTTTTTTGTACACAATAGTATTACGTTGTCTAAGTAAAATTTGACCACACTCATAGTTGTCTATGTTTCAAAATTTAATATATTTTACATAATGGCTTCAAGTTCAGTACGCATTTCTTTAATGATAAAAAAATATATTATTACAAAAAATTTATTATACAATAGTTCGTTCAACTTCTGGTTCATCAGAACTCGCAATATAATCAAATTCTGAATTGCTATCATCAATTTTTTCATTGTTTGACTCACTCAATATATATTCAACTTGTAAGGGCGTTGGGTGTCCAATGTACCACTTTGGCTTTAAACAGCGATCTATGAACCAACCGCAATCCTCAGCACATAGTTTGACACAAGACAGATCAGTTGCATTAATGCTTATCGAATTAATATAAACTGTTCGTAATATTTTCTTCTGCTTTAACGATGTCTAGCATGGTGGGATGATCAATTCTGTACCATTAATACAATTTACATCTTTCTTATTGCCTTTTTTTGATATTGAACCTGCCAACCAAATTTGTGACTCTGGAACTTTATGCATATTGGCCAGCAAAATTACCAGGATGTCAGTATATGTAGCTTTCACCAAAAGGGTCTAGCCGTACTTCCATGGCGAAACTGCCCCCGATAGGAACCTATATCGTAACCTATGTTATATTGTAGAGGGCGCTAATAGTAGTTGATAGAGTAGATATTAGCTCTATATCTTAGTTAATTGAGGAGCTATTTGAAAAAAAATGTCTGGAGACGACTTTTTTTCAAAGCGATATATCTTAGTTAATTTTAAAGCTAGAAAAATAAAACTAAATGGCAGTGTTATGGTACACTTTACAGTTTATTTTATAGCATTTCCTATGGGCCAAGCCTAAATAAAAGTATTTAAAAAATGCAAAGAAAAATTTTGTCAATCGATTTCTATCAGATCTAATTGAATTACCACTTTGAAAAAAATATATAATAATTGCTTATGTCTTGCCTAACAGCATGCCAAGTTTCATTAAAATCCAAGAGGTGCAACATGTCGAAAAATTTTTTTAATCAAGTGGACCACCTTACACGACCACTATGTTGTCGCTTCTAATTTGCATTACATTTCATTAATCTTTGGAAAAGTTGCGTTTTGACAGCTCATAAAAGGTATATCAACGGTTGGTGGTGTCAACTAGAATATTACAATGTTTTTTTGATCTACTTTTATAGTGACTATAGTCGGTCTCAGTTAAGAATGCAGTTGTTTACGTTATGAGCGGAGCACGAATAGTTTACACAGGTAAAGTGAGCGGAGCACGAATAGTTTACACAAGTAAGTGGCATTTTTCTTTTATAAATACATTGAAATTATTTAATTCATATTGCAACATATTTTATTTAGAGTAACGAAAGCTCATTACAGACGTAAATCCTCTAAAAATGTCAAAGCGTTATAAGAAATGGGTAAACCTACTACTTGCTTGTGCTCGATATCAGGCGAACTGTTCTTGTCTCTGCCGTTCTGAATTGTATCTTTGATCTCTCATATACCTGCCTAAAAAGTGTACACAAATATCATAACCTCCGTGTAAGTGCATGACCACGTCGTCACGTCGCGTCGGTGCACCGCACAGCGCACATACACGGCCGACTCTAGTTAACAGAGTCGGCCGTGGCACATAGCACCGCACTTCGCACATCGCACACTGAAATAAACCATTATTTTAAATGTGAGTGGCCATATCGACGTCCCTCGCACATCGCACACTAAAATTAAATAGAACCATGCTCTTAAATGAGAGTGATGAAATCAACAACTTGAGCTTCGCACATCGCACAGCGTTTAGCACAGGTGATACCGTGTTTGTGAATCCTTATTTGTAACAAAAGAGATAAATATAACTATAGCAGTCTGATTTTAATAAAAATGGAAGGAAATAGCCGAACAATATATGAACAATTAGTACAATTTCTTTTGTATTAATATTCATAAATATCATAAAACAATAAAATAAACTTCGATGTGCGATGTGCGCTGCGCTAGAGAGATCAAAGATACAGTTCGGCTTGATATTTTTAGAGGATTTACGTCTATAATGAGCTTTCATTAATCTAAATAAAATATGCTGAAATATGAATTAAACAATTTCAATGTATTTATAAAAGAGCCAAATGCCAAATAAAAGCCAATTTAAACTAGGGTGACCAGATTTTTGTTAAGTGAATGCTGGATACTTCTGCCAAGGGCGGATCCAGAAAGGTTACTGGGGGGGGGCACTCAAGGGCGGATCTGGGCCTTGAGCTTGGGCTGAAAATAACAAAAATATTTTTCCTCGAAAATTGAAATTGATGAGCGGGAGGAAGAAATCCGGAAAAAAATTTTCTTTCGTCCCAAATTTTTTTTGATGAGCGGGGGGAGAAATCTAAAAATTTTTTCCAAACAAAATGTAATGCTGTAACTTCACTATAACCTGAATGCTGAACTTATGCTGGACACTAGTAAGACTTCCGGACATATGGTCAGAATGCTAGACTTTCGCTGGACACTTGTAAATGCTGGACAGTACTCCAGAATGCTGGACTTTCCAGCGACATTCCGGATGTATGGTCACCCTAATTTAAACTGTTAATTTTTATTTTATGTACCAACTGGCTTGAGTCAGCCGTGGGGGGATTCCACTTACTTGGGAATTCTCATATCGTGTGTAAACTGTGCTCCGCTCATAACGAAAACATCTGCATTCTTAACTGAGACCGACTACACACTATAAAAGTAGGTAGATCAAAAAAACATTGTAATAGGCTAGTTGACACCACCAACCGTTGATATACTTTTTTTGAGCTGTCAAAACGCAACTATTGAAATGTAATGCAAATCAAAAGCGTCAACATAGTGGTCGCAAGGTAGTCAGTCCACTTACTTTAAATTTTTTTTCGGCATGTTGCACCTCTTGGATTTTAATGAAACTTGGCATGCTGTTAGGCAAGACATAGACTATTATTATATATTTTTTTCAAAGTGGTAATTCAATTAGATCTGATAGAAATCGATTGACAAAATTTTTCTTTGCATTTTTTAAATACTTCTATTTAGGCTTGGCCCATAGGAAATGCTATAAAATAAACTGTAAAGTGTATCATAACACTGCCATTTAGTTTTATTTTCCTAGCTTTAAAATTAACTAAGATATATCGCTTTGAAAAAAAGTCGTCTCCTGACACTTTTTTTCAAATAGCTCCTCAATTAACTAAGATATAGAGCTAATATCTACTCGATCAACTATTATTAACGCCCTCTACAATATAACATAGGTTATGATATAGGTTCCTATCGGGGGCAGTTTCGCCATGGAAGTACGGCTAGACCCTTTTAGAAGTCGACGTCGTTTTGATTATGTGTAACATTATCCGCGTATCTGCCTCTTCATGTTGATCTACTTCTCTTACCATTAATTAGTTAGTTGAAAGAAATCTATATTAAATTATATCAATGCTTACATATGCGTGAGTGGTAAAAATGGCTAAAATTCTGCTTACGTAATATTCGAACGACCCCTAACTAGATGGCTCTACGGTGCTAAATTATTTTTTGATACAACCTTGAAACAACCTTGAAACAATTCATATTAAGGAATAAATTGTGAATAATCCTTATCATATACAAAATTTTGTAAAACCAGCCATTTTGGAGCCACGATTTTTTTTATTAATTTTTTATCGATGTTAATTTTCAAAACTCCTGTGTAACTTTTTTGTTAATAATTTTAGAACATTATTTAAAACTTTTGTAACTACTTATATTATTGGATATTTTGAAAATTCTTACTTATTTCAAGTTTTAGAAAAATAGTTTGAAGAATTTTGAAAATAATACTAATTTTCTAGTGTTTATTTATCTTTTACGAAATGCTATGTAATAAAACCGCTGAAAATACTTCTGTATGTCATTCATTTACCAGAGATTCACCCATTTGGATATTGTTGGTAATTGTCCAGTGATTAAAAAAAAATTGGGTGACGGTCTGTGCGAGTGGCCATTTTGGAAAATCGACGCCAACTTTGATTCTTATTGAAAATTCACTGCATAGGCATGTGACATATTTCTTCTATTTTCTTTTTCAATATTTTCTCGAAGTTTTTTCCGATGACTGGTAGGAGTGTTATAGGTCTGAAATTGGTTGCCTTGGCATGGTCCGTGTTGGGTTTTGGTATTGCGACGATAGTTCCAAGTTTCCATTCTTCCGGTATGTATTGGTTAGTTAGACAAAATTCGTATATTTTTATGATGTGCCGGTGTATTTGAAGGTCAAATTGTTTTCAGATGTTTTTTGATATCATGTCATGACCTGGAGCAGTGCTTTTTCCCTGGTTTAGTATCTCGAAGTAATCATCTTCCTCGATGTTGTAGTTTTCTAATGGCATTCTTTCATTGATGTATGTTTTGTACCAATTCTCTATTTCCGTATAATTATCGTTATCAAAGTTGTTGTTCTGCTTTTTTTATAGGTAGTTTCGAAATGTTTTGCAAATATATCTGCTTTCTCTTCAGGGGTTTCGTAACTTTTGCCGTTCTCCACTATTGGTCTATTAGTTGTGTTTTTATTGTTATATTTCGCCAATTTTTTAATTTCATACCCGTAATTTTTGCCTTTTTGTTTATTTATATCCTCGCATGTTTTAATCCATTTGTGTTTTAAATTCGGTAATCAATTTTTGAATATTTTTGTTGTATTTGTTGAGCTCCGTTTTCGCAATCGGGTCATTGTTGTTTCTGTATTCTCAATACATTTTTCTTTTCCTTTTTATTAGCTGTATAATGAATAGAGGAAGTTCGTGGATGTAATACTTCATTTCTGTTTTAGGCGTGTTCAAGCAGAAATGATTTCCATATCCACTAATATTTATTTGACATAATAGGTATGGTTTCGGTTGTAAATATTTCAATTTATGTTAAAAGATTTTTTTAATGTCTTCAACGTGTTCAGCACCCTTAAAAACATGTAAAATGACACCTCACATGCTTATGCAGTGCATTTCCAATAAGCATCACGCCATCTTTCCAAAATGGCCACTTGCACAGACCATCACCCAATTTTTTTTTCAATCACTACACGATTACCAACAATACCCAAATGAGCGAATCTCTGGTAAATGAATGACATACAGAACCGTTATCAGCAAATGGAATATGTTTATGAAAAGTTTCAGTTAAAATCTGCAAATTTCTTATTACAAGCTTTTCTGCATAATTACCAGCAATCCAATCCAAAATCCAAATAAAGAAATAAAAAAGTTGTCAAATATTAACGTTCGTTTATTATTAAATTTAACAACCATAAAAAAATAAAATACTGAAAATTGCGTCACCACTGGTTTTTTCAGAATAAATTAGGTACGTAGACAAGAATAAACAAAAAGACATCTTATAAAGTGTATACTTATATTTTAATTAAAAAAAAAACAATTTCTTAATCTGTGACATCAACCCATTTGGCTATTTACATTAGAGATCTTCAAATGAAAACGATATTGAGTCACTCCTAATAAATCCGATAGGGTCGAACAGGCAATTTCAACCCCTAGTATTATTCCTCTAGGTCTAAATCATTTAGTTCCTCGTCTAATCCATCTAGGTCTTCTTCAAGGAAGAGGTTTTCGTTTATAGGTACTGCTGCAGCTCCTTCGGAAATTCCATTCGAAGTTGCGGCTTCTTGTGCTTCATTTGCTTTAAATCTGTCTTCGGTTGCTACTGTACCAGTACCATCAACCTGCAAAAACATTGCAAAGAAATATTTAGAAAAAAATTGTGTGGAAATGTGATCAGAGCAAAGGCACGTTATGCTAGACAATTTCCTAATTGCCAATAGGGAACTTGCCCAAAAAATAAAACTGAATTAATATATTCAAAATCATAAACTAACATCATTATTCGAAGAAACACCGAATTTTCACTTAGGAAAAATGTTTTTGGTTCAGGATATGAGAGCAGAAGTATATAATGACAAAGATTTATGAATAATATACTTTTTCAAAGGTACCACAAATTGGACTTTGAAAAATAATATTTTTGAAAGGGCGTCAAAATTTGGCTCAAGAATCGATTTATCGAAAGTACGCCAAAATTTCACTTGCAGACTAATTTTTCAAAACTGCGTTGAAATTTGGCTTGAAAATCGATTTCTCAAAAGTACGCCAAAATTTCACCTGCAGATTAATTTTTCAAAACTACCTTGAAATTTGGCTTGAAAATCGATTTTTCAAAAGTACGCCAAAATTTCACCCGCAGATTAGTTTTTCAAAAGTACCTTGAAGTTTGGCTTGAAAATTGATTTTTCAAAAGTACCACAAAGTCAGTTTAAAAAGTACCACGAAAATATACTTTGAAATATTTTTTATTTTTTATTCCTCCACCAAAGACGTACGGTCATTGAAAGCCCAATTCTAAAGTATGAGCATAAAATTTTAGCGATGCACTGCATCCAAAAGGCAAAATAGAAGATTTTGACAAAGCCGGCGTAGTGCCGATAAGCAAAAATTGATAAAAATCAATGCACATGTACATTGTACAAGGCCGGTTTCTCGCATAGAAAGAGTTGGGATTGACTCAGCAGCTCGCAATTTGGTTGAGCGCGTTGAGTGGTCCAAACAAAGCACTGGTAGGAAAGCCAATAACAGGGCTTTCCAAATGACAAAGTTATAGAGGGAAAACGCCTTGTGCATAAAAAACCAAAAATTCAATTTTGCCTAAAAGTCGCTCGAAGGTGGGTAGCTGCCATATCGATAATATTGAACAACTGCATAGGAGCAAGTAAATCGTGGACTGATCGAATTAAACTTATGCAGTTATAAGTCCTCATGAATGTGTTTGAGTATGTGAATCTCCACGATACAAGAACTTTAAAGCTAAGTAGTCTCTAGCGAAACTAAATTCATTTAGTAAAACTTTTTTAAGTTAATTTCAGTCAGCCGTAATTATAAATTACAAATAGTCACAGACTTCTCTAAAAAGCTCGCATTTTGATTCTGAGAAGGTATGCATGAATCTTTTCTACCTAATCGATCGTTAGCGTGAGCGCTCTCGCTTGTATGGTATGAAAGTCATTACGTTGATTGGGGAAGGCACGATTCTTATCTTGAGAATTTTGTATAACCAATTCTGTTAAATAAACGGATTCTTTGAACTATTGTTTCTTAATTGATCTTGAGGCCTGTTGACGGTCTATAATCCCTAGAACTTTCGTATAGAAAACCGGATGTGTCGAGTTAATTCGCATTAACGTTCGACCTTCTGGTTGCTTTACGGAGGTTTGATAGGGATTTTTTTATGTGTTTTTTGAGAAATAGATTCCGTCAGTAACAGACCAAAACGTGGTTTCCGCGTACAAAAATTAATCCCTCCGCAGAGAAATTCTTCGGTTGGGATTTTTTTATGCAAAATTTCAGGAAATTAAGAGGTGCCTAAACCCCTAATGAGGGAATTCAGGTCCAGAGAGAGCGTCATTTCCGATCTGTGGTAGTGCAGCCTTGGTCCATTACTGGGCTATCGAAGTACATCTTATCTCGAACCCGCCTGGGAGGTAGAAGAAGGGGTAATACGCGACTGGCGCCCCCTGAGAAATAAATTGGTGTCGCGTCATTTTGACGCCCGGTAGTGCGTTCTTCTACAAACACAACCTAACCTAAAATTTAAATATTACTCCGTGTAAAACATCTTCAATATTCTGAAATGTCAGAAAATGCTACTTTTGATTCGTTCGTGCCGAGCCGAATTTTCAAATTTCGCCGTGCATTTTACGATCAGAATTATCTGGAAGACTTCCTCTTTACGTTGTGACATCGTACGGCCGTCCCAACGGTGTTTTTCGAAAAATATGAACGTGTCAAAAGTGCCTCTTTTTGCAATTTTTTCGGCTCCGAAATGTAAGCTGTTTTTTGCAATTTTTCTCAGATATCTCCGAAATGGTGGGAGTTAGCTCGAAATAAAAAAATAGGGTCATACGAGTATTTTTCACTACGAATCTGTTGCTACCAGCAGAATTTTTTTTTTTTTTTTCGTTTCGGAGATAACTCCAGAAATGTCGCAAATGTACGGCAAATAATCGCAAATTTTGAGCTTCTACAGTTGGCAACTTTTTAATCTTGGCTCCTACGCCAAAAGACTACTCTAGCTAATTTAAAAGAATTAAATTTGCTACAACTCTTTTTTTTTTATTTTTTGAATTCAGACAAAAATGAAGGAATTAAAGGTGGCAGGATTTGGAACTTTTTTTCCGTAAAATTTCTCCATTTTGTCACCGTAATTAATTGGTAATTAATTGAAATCGATCTCATATACAATGTTCACTTAATATCATGTACTACTTTGATGCTCCGTTAATCTCGGCCCTTCGAAACAAAGGTTTCTGAGAAAAAATATTTTTTCAAGATTTACGTACACTCTATAGGAAAACGTGTAATTTCCTACATTTCCTCGAATATCTCGATAATTATCGTTTTTTTCGAAAAATTTGTAGACAGCTTATGTAAAGAGAATTGACTGAGCTTTCCGAAACTTTTTTTATTTTTTCTCTAACATAAAAAAACAAAAGACTTATGACCAAGTATGCGGATGTCGCAAAGCCAACCGCCGCCCAGTCTATTAATTAGGGTGAAGACGTTCCGCTCGGCTAAAGTACGCCATCTGTTGGACACCACGCAAGACTAGTTTTCATCCGGTGACGTCACAGTGCTTTTTGTGCGGAGTAGCGAGGATTTCAATTTTAATTATTTATTGCAAAGTAAGTACTGCGATTTAAGAGCTGATATTTGGTGTGGCGTGTTTTTATACATAAATACACACTTTAATGAAATTTTAAAAATGGGCAAGTTCCCATTTAAACCATATATTTATTAGAACTATACTGCTACTTTCGATCTCATTTTTAAGCGGACTAAGCTTGCTTGACCATGTACAGGCTGCTGTAAATTTACTAATCTGACATCAATAAACCAGGATGTGTAGATAGATAGATTATTTATGTAGATCAAAAGTGTGCTTCTAGAGGGCAGAGTATTTACTAAATGTAATTTCTCTCTGAAGCAATCCTCTACACATTCTTATTCTAAAAATAAAGAAATAACCAGACCACAACGAATTGGAAGTCTAGCACGTTAAGTCTAATAATCACATATTACCACAAAACGCTGTTAATTTGATTGCAACACCGGCCAAAAGACTTATCCCTAATTAAAGGAGTTCTCATCCTTTAGTTTGTAGTAGAGTGCAGTTGAAATGATTTTTTCTTTTTCGACGACAACATTCCACTTGAGATTTTATTGTTGATTCTTACGTATTATGACCTCCTGCCCAAAAATTCCTTATACGTCAAAAGTTATTTGCACTTTTTGACACGCTTTCACGAATTTTCAACTTATCTGCTTAATATATCTTGTACTAGTAATCGGATGGGAATTTTAAAAATATTGGCTTATTTGAAATAAAATTCTTAAAAAAATATAGACCTGTCCGATATATATTGGTCAATCCGCCATCTTGGAAAAAAATAGAAAACACCAAGAATAGCCGAAAAAATCAGAATAGAATATCTATAAGGAGTAATTTCACCAAAGTTGGCAAAAATAAAACTCATTTATGGTCATGTAATGCACCAATCCCGGACCATAATGTCAAACAGAACGGTCAAAGATGGCGGACAAAATAAAATTTTTAATTCTTCGTCAGTTTTTTCGATTGTACGTTATTTTATGTATTTTTAGGAAATACAGTTTATTTTTTTTAATTTTCAAAAAAGTGCATTTTTACAATTTTCAAAAATGTATTTCCTTTGACCCTCCTTTTTTTCAGCCAATTTTCATCGCAACAAAACGAAATATACTATATTAGTTTCATGACTGTCATATGCCATAATTTCACCGCATTCCTCATCGATAGCCAATTCATCAAAAGTGGAAGAAGCATTGGCACAATTATTTCCTTTACAATAGACACATAGAACAGAACATATTGTAATGTGTTGCAACCCCCAAAATGTAGGCAACACAAAATTCATTTTAGTTCGGATGTTTTTCCAGAGATGGCGCACGTTGTTTGAATGTAGAGATTTGCACCTACTCGAGAAAGAACCTACCAGAAGTTCTAGAGTGATGAATGACATCCGGAATTATCTAGAGAATGGTGGCGTCATCACAGAAAAATCGAGATCTGTCATTTTTAGGTATAAAAGACCGCATTGTCGGCAGGTAGTTCAGAAAGGAGTAGTTTTGATTGACAAGTGAGGTTAAGACTCTAAAGTGAAAACAAAGTGATAAACATTGTTATTTTTAGTCAGTAAAGTTCATTCAAGTTAATAATCAGTATTGTGAAGTATCCAGTAAATTATTTAATAGTGTGTTAGTGGACATCTCTTGTTATAATTTTTGGAACCCACGGAATTTGCAAGGGTAGTTTCCTAGGGGTGGAAACACGTTACAATATATTCAGTTTTCTACAGGTACACTGATTATTTTACAGCCTTTCTTACATTTACAAGAAATATCACTCAGTACATTTTCAGGAAAAGCATATTACTTTCACTCATAACATCAGGCATTAAGCCATTCTCAGTTTTAAGCCACCCGAATTGTAACCTAACCATTTTTTAACCTGGAAATAGACTCTTAAACAGTGTTTTTCTATTACCAGTAGATGAAATTGCAGACACTTCTATTTTCATCTTGATTCCATGCTAGTCGAGTCATTATAACCAAAAGGTCAATATCTTCACCAACTATTATAACTTGACCTTGATCTTTGGTTTTCAAATCAATAGCAGTTTTAACGATTGTAGTATCGGTGTCCTGTCTGCATATTTTAACGTTAAAGTCATTATCTATTAACTCTTTGAGCAATAATTTTATAAAGCTGTCCTTGTTTTTATTATTAGCTAGAAATTTTTTTTGACTAACCGAGGCCGAGGACTTCATAATGTCACTTGTTGACATTGACATATGGTGCCTGGGATTGGTGCATTATATTTGACCATAAATGAGTTTTATTTTTGCCAACTTTGGTGAAATTAATCCTTCTTATAGAAAAGATATTCAACTTTGATGTTTTCGGCTATTTTTGGTGTTTTCTATTTTTTTCCAAGATGGCGGATTGACCAATACATATCAGACAGGTCTATATTTTTTTAAAAAATTATTTCAAATAAGCCATAATTCCCATCCGATTACTAGTACAAGTTATATTAAGCAGATGTTGAAAATCCGTGAAAGCGCGTGAAAGTGCATATAACTTTTGACGCATAAGGACTTTTTGCGCGCAAATATTTTTTTCATAATCAGGAGGTCATAATACATAAGAATCAATAATAAAATTTCAGGTGGAATGTTGTTGCGAAAAAAATTAAATTAAATCAATTCGACTGTACAAGCATTAGAGTTTTCAATCACGAGATCCCGGACTAATTTGTGGTCCCGATAATCCTGAGATTTCAAAAATCAATCCCACTTATTCTTCAGGACTGGAGTATGCTCAGAATTTTCGGAAATATCATTGTTTTCAATCAAAATTTGATATAAGCGGCTTTACTGATTTGTTTGTTTCATGTTATTATATAATATATAACCAACTTAGCAAATATAAACGTCACATACATCATAGATTCGTATAACACCAATAAACGTAAAAAGTAATTTCACAAAAACGCATAAGCAGAAACTCATAAAATAAATGAATCATGTAAATTACTTGGGACTTTGGGACCAATATTCAATAGATAATAGAGTAACAGACTGCCTGTTGCGAGTTGCATTACGATTAAATTATTAATTAGATTTCAAAAGTTTTAAATAAAAAGTGAAAATGTTTTTATAATAAAAACATTATTATTATTATTATTATGAAAATATGAGATAATATATGATAGAGGTATCAAGTTTTTGATGATACAAAGATCCAGTCCAGACTAGGGGACGAAACATTAGATACATTACTTCTTCTAAGATCCTTTTTTAAAAATAAATTTTAAACTGTTCGTTTTTGTTATCTATTACTATTTCATTCAAATAAATAACACACACCATAAAGAAGATTTGATTTGTCCATACACAAAACTAATTTAGTGGCTTAACGTTTTATAATGCCCTGCCCAGAAATTTGGAAATGCTCAGTGTTAAAAAATTTAAATGAGTTAAAGAAATTTTTAATCAGTGTTTGCCTCTATAATATACACGATTTTTATTCTTTTTTTACCACTTATACTTCAAATGTATAATTTTAATTACATCTGTTTATTGTTTATTTATTGTTCATTATTTATCTACTTCAATAATATTGCTATTACTTTTAAATTCCTAAATTGATAAAATATAATTACTGTACTTCGTTGGAAACAAGGACAAGATGACACAAAACGATGAATTGTTACTAATATTTCATCATTTCATTGTTTGGGAATGTCTCATTCGGTGTTTACAATATAATATATTTACGTAAAAGCTGTGTGTGGAATTTCTCACAAAAATCCAGGAGTGTTATCCTGCTAACACGTGCGTAAAAAAAGACGAGACGTTTAATTTGGAATCTTGTTTGTCTCTCTCTTAGGAAATGAGGTTCTCTTTTCAAGTGTCGTGTCTTATTATACTCTTCGCACAAACGAAGAGTATATTGCATTTAATGGGCACATTTATAAAACCGTAAATATCGCTCATAGAGAAAAAAATTTCATATCATTGTTAGTGAACAAATTCTGAATAACTTTCAAAATGTCCGTCTGCCGGTCCGTCATGCTTCTTGTAAGCACGATAACCAGGGTTGGCATATTTAAAACAAGATGTTTAACCCTTTCCGTACCATCGCCGTATATTTTAGTCAATACCTAAATGGTCCCACAGGACCACTGCCGTATATATGTGTTCAGGGTTATATGGCATATTTAGACCGTTGTCGTATATATGTGACGATATTATGTTTATACTCTTTAGTAGGACCACAGCCGCATAATTGTGTCGCTTCGTGTTGTGTCCGTTGGCCCAATGCCTAAGACAGGACCACCTGGCTCACGGCCGTATAAATACGGCAAATTTACTCGACATTATGAATCTCGTTATTCTGATTGAAATAAGCTCTACAGAATGCATTAGAAAAACTGTAAAATGGTACAGAAAGCTATTTTTTCATATGGTGGACCTAGCCATGCTCAACGCACATGCACTGTACCAAACACAAAATGCAGGAAGAGAACCTTTAGCAGATTTTCAGTTGAAAATCATAAGACAACTTATTGAGCGTTTAGTTAGTGAGAAAATACCTTTTGCCTATCGATTTCTTTGTCTAATTTCAGGTATAAAACACCACAGTCTAATCAAAGCCGAGTAAAACCTATGACCAAAAATCCTGAGAGGCTTATAGGCCGACATTTTCCCGTTTTGGTTCAACAATGTACTGTTTGTAGCGAAAGCAAGCTTCAGGCAAACAAAAGAAGAGAGTCTAGGTTCATGTGTGCAAAGTGTAATGTTGGTCTGTGTGTACAGCCTTGTTTTGAAATGTACCATACAAAACAAACCTTTTAAATATATACTTTTTAATTTAATATATTACAAATACTTTAATATAATAAATTATTATTATAAATAAATGAATTTTCTGCATACGTTCTATTTTTTATACCTGGCGCATATATTCGGCAGGGGTCCTCGTAGCATGCAAAAAACCCCGGTCCTAGTAACATGCATCGCCATTTCATGTCCGGTACAGAAAGGGTTAAACAAGATGTTTAAAACATCGCATCATGTTTTAAACCACTGTTAAAAACAGTTTAAAACACAGTGCAATGTTTTAAACAAATGTATTATTTTGGAGTTTATGGAAACGCAGGAAAAGTGCTGATGATGGTCCATTCCGATAAATAATTCCAATATAAACAGTAAACACACTCACAAAAAAATAGCCTCTGTAGTCTTACTCATATGAGTCAAATGGTCATTGAGCATTTTATTTGTAGAGTGCTGTAAAATCCGATTAAGAGCGCCATCTGGCATCAAGTAGTAAGTAATAACAGACACAGTGACAACTGTTTTTTTGTTTAAAATGAAAAAAAAACGTTTTTTTTTCCAACCCTGACAATAACTTAAGAAAGAAAAATCGGATTGTATTGAAATTTGGAAAGTAAGTTAGTGTTAGCTAGAGGAAGAACTCTATTATTTTTGAAGAAAATCAATCGGTAAATGAGAAAGTTATTAATCATTTAATTTAAAAAAAAATTGTTTTCTTAATTTTTGTCACTTGTACTTAAATAGAAGTCTTGCGAAATGTTATGTGTATAATATTTTTTTTTTGTTTATACATTTTACTAATATATATTTCATAATATATCTAATGCGTTGAAATATGATTCTCGAAAGATATATATTACAAACCAGTCCAGTGGCTAACGTTTTACCTTGCAAAAAGATCGTGTGTTCTAATCCAAGACAGGTTGGATGTTTTTTTTTTTTTCATAACAAAATCGGTATCGCAAAATTTAGGATGTCCAAGAACTAACATTATTTACGAGAAAACTGCGAAGAGTATCCTATAGAATGTGCAACAATTATATAAAAAGCTCAGTAAACTAGCGAAGAGTAAGTTTTTAGTTTGTTTATATAATATTATTAGTCTTTGGTTAGGTAGATAAAGTAGATACCACAGTGTCTACTTTATCGAGAACAAACAACAATCAATGAGAACATTCAAGCTCTGCTACATCACCAGGATGGCCTCATTACATTTAGAATCATGCAAGCACATTGGAACTGTATTCGGATTTTGGAACCATTTTCGAGACTAGTTCTGGGACTAGAAATTTATCTAATTTTTTTAACCCTAATCACACCCGTTCACGACTTACCTCTTGAGCATCATGTCCTAATATTTCTAAATCAATTTCTTTATAAACATCTGCATCCTCGTCAGCATAAGCTCTAGAATCAAACAGTTCATCTCCATCTTCCATATCATTATCTTCCGCAAGTTCGGGGTTGAAACTGAACATTTCCCTACCGGACAACCCAACTTGCCTACCAGCTTTATAGTCATTACGTTTCTTATCCTCGTCTTGTTTAGCCTGATCTTTCTTTTCTTGAATTTTCCGCTTCTTCCATGCCAAAAATGTTTCTAACGTTACCTTTGTTTGTTTTGGTCCTAAGGCTGCACGTTCTTTTTCGATTAAATCTTCGAGGGTAATCTCATTGGCTTTGTCCTCCAGTTTTTTCTTGTCCTTCTTGAGGGCGAATCCAGGTGGTAACGCATGGCGATATATGCAACTCTCGCCAGTAGGACACTGCCAAAACCAGCCATATTTCGATTTTTCCACAGCCTCCAGAAAGTGTTTGCAAATCTGTAATAAAAAAAAAATGGATAAGTAACAATTTCGCAAAAGAAAGAAGCATTACAAGTCCAAAACTGGTTCTAATGGTTTTCTCTTTTTCGAAATAATAATATCAATAAAAACAAAAACCTGTTTTAAAATATGCCAAGAAAAAAATTCACTAGGTAATTGGAAATGTTTTTTACTTATGACAAATATACAGTACACCTATTTTTCTCGGAAAATATGGCATTTCCAAAAAAATAGTTCAAATAAAAGTTGTTTCTGACAAAATTATCTTTAATTTGGTGTTTTAAATTTAATTTTATAGCAATAATTAACCAAAATACTAGAGGTTTTAACTTCGAAATAATGTCATATGAATTAGATCTCATTCATTTTTGGCAGCTTAATAGTAAATGCATAAAAAAAGAAGTTTCTATATTATGCGAGGGCTTGCTAATTTATAGGGGGTGGATGCCACTTTTCTGGGGATGGCACCTGAACAAAATAAAAACATTGGTGCTGAGAGAGAATTAAATTTTAAGAAGAAAAGGTTCTCTGCAACTTTTCATATAAATTGATAGACTTAAGTTATAACTACTAGAAAATTTGGGATTCTAGATTGAAAAAGTGGTATTTCAAATGAGTTTTCGTCAAATAACTCAAAAGGTATTACATTGAGCAAAAACATGCTAGAGACAAATAAGAAAGCTACTAATTTAAGGATGAATTTCGTTTTTTTCTAATTTTTGTAGAGTTCATATTTCAGAAACTACGCTAATAACCAAAATGGAAAACTATTAATTAGGCTTTCAAATGATTTATTTCCTATTTTTATAGCATAAAAAACAAAGAAGTTGTGACAGAAACAATGTACTTTTTCACGTTTTTTTTTAAATAAAAACGTTAATGTAAGTAGTCAGTAGTTAAAAATATATATTCCCATATACTGTTTTTCATTATAATCCAATAAAGATATCATTTTTCAAAAAAAATTTTCCCGGCAAGCTGATTTTTTCAGGGTCGATGGAGGGGTGTCTTCCGAGTATCCAAGCAAAACGTCACAGTCCGCGCCCCTTGGGGGGGGGGTGCAATAGGGGTGGTTTCTTATTTATTTATTTTTTTTAATTTTCTTTTTCCAGCTTGGACATAATAATATTCTCTACAACTTTGCCTAATAAAATTTTTTGGTAACTTTGATTTTTGACTGTTCAGCGTCCATTATATGAGAAAACATTCACCATATTTATTTATTATGGTTCAGGAAATATACAAACAAAAGGCTGAATAGCTGGTTTTTGCAGGGTTGATTGAGAACTATCTCCTGAGTCTCCAACCAAAAAATCCCTTCGGGATTTAGCGCAATAGGGGTAGTCTCTTTATTTAAAAATCACTTATATTTAATAAAAGTCACACCGCTTTTTATTTCCAGATTGTTTATTTTTTAACATTTAAGCATATATAACGGGGATGTTCAAATGAAATTTTGAGGTACGACGATTGAAACAAATGGGATGTAAAGTCCAAGTAACTTTGTGTTTTCAGTGATGTGCTTTACATGTAAATGTTAATTGGCAATTGAATTCATTTCCCCTGAGGTACAATTCTGGGCACGTTTTTTTTACGTGATTTCCCCAGAAGGCATAATTCACGATCGTACAAAAACAATTACAAAGACAGTTTTCCCATCATTCGAACCGTCCTCTCTTTGAGGAGGGGCCGGGTTCGCTTATGGCTTGTGCATGATCATCATCAGTGAGGTTTAAAATGTCCTCTTCGTCGACGAGAGGTTCCTGGGCACTTGTTTGCTTGTTGTAATCGTAAAGATCTTCATCATCGCTGACATTATCGTCATATGAAATTGTTGGTAAAACTTGCACGTTGTCACAGGTCTCACCTGCATAGTGTTTGCAGATTCCTGTGCACTTCAGACCGGCTTTGCGACAACCGCAGGCTGTTCGGCATAGTTCTGTGCATTTGCATGATATGAGCTTCAAAAGCTCTGCTGGAGCAGGGTCTCTTGTAGTCATGCACGGCATCCAATCGCGTGCTTGCTTTTCCCAGCCTCATTCATCTGCATCTAGGTACTGGCCAAGCCACATTTGCACTTGGTGGTACGTTCTAAGGGAATGTTGTTTGGCTGCGTCTGTAGTCGGTAGGAGCGTGGAAAGATTGCTTTTAAGTTTAGCCGTTGATCGGACGAAACATTTGTAACGCAAAGCGTTCAAGGAATCGTCCTTACCATCACCACCATACAATGAGATCATAATGCGTTCTCCTGCAAAAGTCACTGTCTGAGTATTATTGCGTTTATTGTAGAAGAACGAAACAAATTTTTGTAGTTCGGGATGTTTTTCTATCATTGCGATGAGTTTTCCTTTTCCGTGTCCAAGCATCGAGGAGGTGGTGTCGTAACCACTGAACGCGTATAAAAACAGTATCCACTTCCGTGTTTGGGATGAGTGCTTCCAACTACTTGTGGAATAAATGTGTTGTGGCTTCTGTCCTCGCCCAGGCTTCCTAAAAAACACGTTGATGGTTGATTCTGAGCATAATCCGACTAATAACACCAAAAGGTCAATGTCTTCACCGATTATATATATTTCGTCAAACGCTGCTGATCTCTTCAGAGCTGTGGACACGATTAGTACGTCGGCATCTTCTACAGCTTGTAGAACTTCAATGCCGGACTGCCGCAGATATGTAGAAAGGATGATAAGAAATGTTTTCTTATTTCGTTCATTTGCGATAAATTTTTCTTGACATGCCAGCGGTACTGTGGTGTCGTCAAAAACATAATCAGGCGATGTTTGTTTGGTAGCGCGACGTAAACATTCGTATGTTTTTGTGCCCCAGTCTATTTCGTTGTCTGGATAGCCGTCAAATATGATGAAGACATTCCCCACAAAATGCTGTCTAACGTATGCAACATACTGGTCACAAATTTGCCGTATTGTCACATCTTTGCGCCACACTACTCTATGTAGTAGCCAACCACCGTCAACGACTTCACAATGATTGGTACTCATTACTAATTAAGGCCGTATGGGAATAAACGAGGTGTACAGGGTGGACTTGGTCCCTTTGCGCATTCCTTCTTCGCAAGATAACGACATAGGTTATGGCACCAGCTGCTTGTACGAAAGGAAATGTTTCATATCGTGGTCGGTTTGTTTTGCAATACACATGCGTTGAAACAGAACAATGGGGTTGATTACAATTTTTGTCGAATCTATTTTAATAGCATTGGCCATGGCTGACAAGGGCATAACTTGGTCAGCTCTCTTAAATTTAACGGCGTCGAATGTTTTATCCACGTTTTTCTCCATAAGTGTTCGGCCGACCTCGAACGCACGATGGCAGTTGATGTTTTCCCATATAATGGGGGCCAACCCCCCCCCCCCCCCCCAAGGGGTGCGGACTGTGACTTTTTGATTGGATACTCGGGAGACACCCATCGACCTTGAAAAAATCAGCTTGCCGGGAATTATTTGTGAGCACCCCCTATAGAGAAGGTCTACTTTTACTGTATTATTAATAAGTATAGTGTGACCTAGACGCTCAAATTTTTTCATCTGCTTACAGCGCTTGCTTTAGAAAAAAAATTGCATTAAAGGGATTTTAGAAAAAACGTAATATTCTTGTTTCTCTGCAAATATTTCAATAAATATTAGTTTAAGAGAAAATATGGTGGACATCAAAAATAAAGCTTATAAACTGAGAACAAATTTATTTTGTTTATATATTTGTGTAGGGTTCATTGTTTTGGAGATATTTAATTTTATAGATGGCATCCGACCGTTTTTAGGACGAAGTATTTAGATTAAAATGTTGAATTCTTAGAAACTGTGACACTTCCATCAAAAGTTCTAAGAAACAAAATTAAACATAATTAATCAATCTTTAAAATGATTTTTATGTGTTTCTACATCACAAAAAATAAAGAAGTCATGGCCGATTGAATGTGAGTTTTCACATTTTTGTTAACACAATGTTGTAATTGCTCAGTAATGCTGTTTTTCGTTAATATATAGCATCACCTAGATCCTCAATTTATTTTGTCCCTTTAAAACACTTTTTAGAAAAAAATTTCATCCGCCATCCCTCCATCGAAAAATGGCCGTATTTTGGTTAATTATTACTATAAAATTAATTCAAAAACAACAAATTGAAGATAATTTTACCAGAAACAACTTTTATTTGAACTATTTTTTTGTAAATGCCATACTTCCCAGGAAAATAAAGAAAAATCGATTTTTTTTTATTAAAAATACCCCTTTTTCCCCCTATAGGTTCTCGCGGATCCGTAAAACTCCTAAACTTTTTTGTTTCCTGAACTTTGTCATATTTTAAACTTATAACCAAAGTTTTTTCGAGTTACAGTGATTTTTTTCAATCTCTCCCTGTACTAATGAGTAACAAATTAAAACAACTGTTTCTTACAATATCAGTTGTAGGCATTTTTCCTGTTTTACCATGCTTCTTCTCTATGACTTCTTTAAGTTTATCCTCATCCCAATTTTCCATAGTCTCGCCTTCTCCATCATCTCGCATATCCACATACATTGAGCGCTTCTCAGCTTTTCTCTCGACTGTCAAGTCATGGGAAAATTTACATTTGTCACCTTTGCCACACTGACCCTGCTTAAAGAAAGCACACACCACCGATTTTGGATCAGCACCTATCAAAAATACAGTGTAGTAAGCTTTTTGGAAATTAAGTTTTAATTTTGAAAAACGTATTTTTGTCTTGTTTTTTTTAATATCTCGTTCATCGGATTAGGCCAAACAAAGAATCAAAATCAAATTGTTTGTAAATAAATTATGGATAAAACTACATCCTATCTGTATCTTTGTTTTTTTGCAAAAAATAAAAACCACGAAAAGGACCCTGCACAAAATACATGGGAAAATTGGTCTCGATGAAAAGTTTTGTAACTTTGGGAAAAGGAAGTTCTTGTTGTCCCGATCAAACTTTAAAATGTAACCTGGGTCTGAAAACCCGCCGTTTCGGAGTTACTGGCAGTCGTAAAATATATAAAGTAGGGATTTTCGCTTCTCACGGATTGATCACCAGTGGATAATAATAATTATAAGAACAAGGCCTACTTTATATAGTATTCTCGTAAGGGATGCTTCTCAATTGCCTCCCATTTGCCCCCTTATTGCGATATACAGTGTGTCAACTATACCCCTAAACATTTTTATTTTCTGCTTTTCGAAAAATAACTTCATCATTTCTTTTACTTGTTTTATAAATACGATTCATGTTGATAAACTTCGATTTTGTTGTACAGGGTGCGCAAAAAATATAAAAATGTAGATTTTCAAAATTAATAATTTTTAAATCAAACTAAAGCGCTTAAAAGGAGTAATCAAAAAGCCAATTTTTTTTTTCATGTTATGTTACTTAGTTATTGTTACTAAGATATCTGATATTTAAAATTAAATCGATTTTTTTCCATATCTTATTACCGATTATTATTTTGGTAAAGGTGCTGCACCTTTCTGAAGATATTAGTTGACAAATGTTAACAGATAATAATAAGCATTACTTCACAACAACAATCTTGATTTATATTCACGAAATGAGATGGCAGTCCACTTCCAAAATTAATACGAAGTTAATTCAATTAAGATAGGACCTCAATCGAAAAACTTTAAAACATCCTAAACTTACCAATAATAGTTACAAACAATTACAAGTAATACATAGTATTAAAAAAATTATCGATAATAAAGATATGGAAAAAAATCGACATATTTAATATCGAATATCTTAGTAACAATAACTCCCATGAAAACAAATTATTTGACTTTCGATTACACCTTTTAAGCTCTTTAGTTTCAATGCTTCAAAAAGTTTGATTTTAAAATTATTAATTTTGAAAATCTATATTTTTATATTTTTTGCACCCTGTACAACAAAATCGAAGTTTCTCAACGTGAATCGTATTTATAAAACAAGCAAAAGAAATTAAGAAGAATGACTTTTTTTCTTCGAAAAACAGAAAATAAAAATGTTTACAAATATAGTTAAGTCCATCCGTGGACACACTGTATAAATATGTCGCAAATGAGGGGCAATTGGGAAGCATCTCTTATGAGAATACTATATAAAGTAGACCTTGTTCTTATAATTATTATTATCCACTGTCGATCAATCCGCGAGAACCGAAAATCCCTACTTTATACATTTTTCGACCGTCTGTAACTTGAAAACGGTTTTCAGACCCAGGATACATTTGAAAGTTTGATCGGGACAACGAGAACTCCCTTTTTCCAAAATTATAAAACTTTTCATCGAGGCCCATTTTTCCATGTATTTGGTGCGGGGTCCTTTGTGATTTAAACCAAAATATCTAAAAGAAATACCAATTTTTTTTTAATGAAACTGATGAAATTATAGATTTTGTAGATGTAAACTATTAAGGAAAATTAGAAATAAATATATTTATTATTTTCCCTGAAAAATGAGATTTTTCAAAATTTTTGGAGCTTCATAAGAAACTGCCATTTATTTGGTCACATCAAGACTTTTTTTTAAATTTAGAACATGCTTTATAATGGTAATAAAAATCAATTTTTTATATTGTTATTATGTCACAAATGTCATTTACAATTTATCCTGTTTCTTTTGCCATTGTGAAACGTTTTATTCATGAATCCATTCAATAACTAAGAATATTTTACTATTTAAGTTGTCATCTATCAATTTGGTTTCGTAAAGCTTCTTAATGTTTACAATATAAACTACATTTTCAAAGTGTACAATATTTTTTTAAAGTTAAATCTTCCCGAACTAATCTATTTCCCTACTGATACAACGTGATATGTGGTATTAAAATGTATTGAGACAATTTGATACCTTTTTCAATTTTTTGAGTTTGAACAGGTTTGAAAAGTGCTGCCAATTCTTTCTGTTCTTTTAATTTCTTCTCCTTTTCCAACTTTTTCAAATCTTCTTTCTGTGGATGATGACCTCCAGTTTTAACTTGTTTTTCAACTTGTTGTATGAACTTTTGTTGTTTAGCACCTTTTTTATTTTTCAAACCAAATGTTTTGTCCTTAAAATATAGTAAATAAGACGGAAGAAAATAAAAATATTTTCACATCCTCACCTCGATAACCTTTTCTTTCTTTTTTTGTTCGGTTTTCTTACTGGGAGCAGCAGCAGCAGCAGGTTTGGGTTTAGGTGGCATAACGAATCTGTGGCTGGAAGAATCAAGAAATAATTTAAATAAATAATGTTAACTTATGTACTGCTAAAATTAAGAAAGTTATTCCACATGGAACAATTTTCGAGATTTTCCACGGCCAGTAACGTTTGACAGAAATCTGACAATTTCGATTATTTTTGAATTTTGACAGACAATTTACAGTGCTGACAGAATTAAGAAAATAAAATGAAATGAAGAATATTAAATAAAAAATAGCAAATTAATGAAATATGAACTAGTATGATTTTTAAACACATTTTAGAGACGATACAAATGTTTATTTTGATACAGTCCGTTCTTATTTTTTGATTTCTTACGTTTTTTATTATTGTTTGGTTCAATATTGGCAACTCTATCATCACAAAAACAATCGAAATATAAAATGGCCGTTGACGTTCCTATCGAGTCATATGTCAAACAAATATAAAATAATCAAGAAAATTACAAAAATCACATTATAAAGTAATAATATTAGTGTTAATTTATATGTAATAGCTGTTTATATAATTCTAGAAGTAATGGTTACGGAGTGATAAAAAGCCCTTTAAATTAAGAAAATGATTGTGCAAGAGCCAGTTCAGGTAATTTATGTCTAACCTCAATCTAATCAATTATTTCCTCAAATTAATTAATATATATTATTTTAGGCTGCCATTTGGCATTGTTTAAACCATTACGACTATACTGACGCCGTATTCTTGTCAGAGCGTTTATATGCAGAAGGTGAGCACAATAATTTTCTAGAAACAATTATTGATTATGAAAAAATTTGTTTTAGTAAAAACTGATGAGAGCTTATTCTTACTTGCCACTGCCTACTTTAGAAGTGGCCAAAAGGACCACGCTTACCACACTTTGAAAGATAGGACTGGGACTTCATCACAGTGTAGATATTTATTTGGGATTTGTGCATATGAACTTGAAAAGTAAGTATTGTAATAGATTTTGAACTGCTAAGATTATTGTTTATTTTGCAATACATATTCCTTTCTGTATTTATTTGCATGGCAGTGCGATTCCCTATTAACGTGAAGAATTTCATATAAGCAATTAAAACCTTGTCAAGGCAAATCACTGAAGTTAAATTTGATTTTCTAGATATAGTGAAGCCGAGGCAGCTCTTTTGGAAAACAATGCGACAGGCAACAGCTTAGATGATGTAACAGAAGAATTTGGTGATCAAGCGTCATTTGCCCTTGTTCTCTTAGGAAAAATAGCTGCCAAAACAGAGCGGAAAACCAGAGCCATCGAAGCATGGAAGAAAGCTCTCAAATTAAACCCATTTCTCTGGTCAAGTTTTGAAGACCTCTGCAAAATAGGCGACAAACCTAATCCTCAGAATATTTTTCAAATAAACAGTTTGGAGAATTTGTCTATGTGCCATGGTAGCAGTATAAATAATATAGAAAGTGTAATCATTACGAACAACGTCCCTAGCCCAGATAACCAGGAGGTGTACATCACTACTCCTCAGCAAATTTTGACTAATTTCAATCCTAATATGAATACAAACATTAAACCACTATGTACACCAGAAGATAGTCCTCTTGCTTTTCCACTGAGCATGTCTGGTGTTAAACCTATGCCAATTTCAAGGTGCAAGGTACTGAGGGTTAGACTGGAATCTGGCAGCGCCGTAAGTATTCTAATAAATATTAGTCTTAGGGTATCCCGATGAGCTAATCAGTTACCTTTATTTTGGGATATGAGTGTGTTTGGTGTCTTTCCACTAATAAGTATTACTTCCACTTTTGAATAAACGTAAACTCTTTTAACCATGCGTAGAACAAGTTAAAATAAGTAGACTTTCGAACAGACCAACCTCGGGAAATCATAATTTATTTAAATAAAGCCGCTAATGTCATGCATAGAAAAAGTAACACATGTAGTTGCATTAGAACCTGTTTTCAATAATGTATATTGAAAATCAGGGTTGAGCTGTTTTAATCATTCCATTAACAATTTTAATCAAGCGATTTTTACTTTAAAATATCGTGATTTTTTTTTTTGGTTTTCAATCTGGGTTCAGAGCAAATTTTAGTACAGGCTCAGCGCTACATAAGTTTACGAGGGATTGACAAATCAATGGCGAACTGTTCAGTACTAAGTATTAAAGTACAGTAAAGCATTTGACTTAATAAACCAGGAGCTATTAATTGATAAATTGAGTTATTAAGTTTGTGGTTTACAAATTATGTGAAAGATAAAACCCAAATAGTGGAAATAGAGGGTGTAAGATTTGCCAATATAGAACATGGAGTTGCACAAGGCAGCATATTGGGCACGATTTTATTTTGTGTCTGCACCGCAAGCTTGGCCTAAGTCATACAATTTTGTAGCATCCACCTGTATGCAGATGACACCCAAATATTAAAATCATTTAATCCCATAGATGCAAGCTCTGCTCTACATGAAGTAAACTCGGATTTACACAAAATAGCATACTGGTCGAGGGATCATGGACTTACTTTAAATGCAAACAAAAGCTGTTTCTTGATTGTTATTGGAACAAAGCATTCATTAAACAGGTACTAGGCTACAATTTCACAACTTTACTTATCAAAAACATAGAGATACCCCAAAAAGAGTCGACGAAAAATTTAGGTGTTATTATTGACTCAGAGCTCAAATTTGAATTGCACATAAGCAATGAATTAAAATCGTACATGAAGTTAAAGTCACTTTATAAGTTTAAATTTTTACAATATAAGATAGTTGAATCTCTGTTGTACCCTCATATGGATTATTGTTTAAGTGTGTACTATAGTCTCTTAACAGTAGAATATAAGAATAAGCTTCAGCTGGCTCAAAATGCTTGTTTACGTTTCTCATTTAATATAAAAGAATATGAGCTTATCACGCATGTCTATAATAATGGTATTTTAAAAATGGGGTGGCGGTTTAGGAGTATACAAGATCTTGTTGAGCAGAGAACCCAACTATTTGGTTAATTATCTAATACACAACATGCAACTTAGAAACCAAACGAATTATGAAATTTCGCAGCATAAGACCACTAAATTTGAATATTGTTTTGCATATGTAGCAGTACAGTTCTTAAATAACCCAGCAAATGAGTCCCCTCATCAAGAAAAATATATTGTAAGCTTTAAGAAGTATTTAAAAAGACTGCTTCGTGCCAAACAGTTAAGTAATCACTAGAAGTTAGCCAATATTGTTTTGCACGTTAGTTGATATAGTCTATTGTCCATGTACTGTAGAAAGGAACTAAAACGTTAAAGGGTTTTTATTGTTTCTTATGTTCAATTGACCCCAAGATATGAAAAAACCGCGGAGTGCTACCATTTAAAGTGGTGCGTTTTTGAGATCGAAGTAAAAAGGTCCACTTTTCATATTTTTTTTGCTCGAAAACTATGAATTTTTTCTATAAACACGTCAATAGAAAAGTGTGTAGAGATTTAAATTTCCAATCGAAATGGCACCTTCAGAAGTCAAAAATTTTTTTTTTTACAAAAATACGTCCAAAAAACAAAACGAAAAAATGCAATATTTTATTTTTCTTTTATTTTAGCCTGTAACTATTTTTCGGGTACATTTAGGCATAGACATTGCTGCATAACAAAAAAAGCTGGCTTTTACCCGTTAAAATGAGATTTTGTAAACAGTTTTACGATTAATAGTGACCGAGATATAGCGTTTCAAAGTTTGCAACTTTTAACCTTTTTTGCTAATTTTTACTATTTTTTTTCAAATTTCGCCATGTAACTTTTTTCTGAGTGAATTTAGGTGTAGACATTATTATATTAAAGTTAAAGCTGACTTTACGCTCGTTGAAATGGTGGCTGATAAAAGTCTCTACGACAAATAGAAACCAAGATACAGCGTTTCAAAGAGTGTTACTTTTATTAACTTTCTTCCAATTTTTACGTTCTTTTTTAAATTTCGGCCTATAACTTATTTGTCAAATACAGATATTGCTACATGGAAAGTACTCGCAGCATTCTTATTTAAATGGTCTGCAATAGAAGTTTATGTGATCAATAGTAACCAAGATATATTCTAGACATAGTAGATTATTGTACTTAAAAAATAACTTTTTACATTTTTCCACTTCTGAACTTTATTATATCACGTGTTTTTTTTTTGTTCAAATAACTTAGATTAATAACTTACATTATGAAATTATTCAAATGCTGGATTTAACATATTTTCAAAATCAAAGTCGATTTCTTCATCGGCATCTATGTAAACATCGTCTTCCGTTATTTGAGGTACATCAGCGTTTTCACAGTTGATTCCCATACATTCTTTGCAAAAAATGGAGTAATTCATTCCCAATTTCCTGCAACGACAGGTTCCTCTGCATCAGCGTTAGTTACCACATTTGGTAGATTTTTATTTCTTTTTAGTAGAATTTTAAGGATTTTTGTAAAGTTTGGTAGGTAAAATTTGCTGGCAGATTTCTGATAATTATTATCAGAAATCTTCCAGCAAATTTTACCTACTAAACTTTAAAAAAATCCTTAAAATTCTACTAAAAAGAAATAAAAATCTACCAAATGTGGTAACGCTGCTCTGCATCCTTTGGTGCATTTATTTAATGGGGGTGGCTAATGCCAAAATTTTTTTTGGGACCTTAGCTTCTCTTGTCTATACTAGAAATCAATTTAATGAACTCTTACCTGCTTGATTTACCTATTTACTCCAAATTTACCCCAATTTACCCCCCAACCCTTCGACAGAACAAGATGAAAATATAATCTAGTTCTAGATCTAGTTAAAGTACATGTGTGTACCGAATTTCAAGTCAATATCTCAAACGGTTCCAGAGTAAACGTGCGCACAAAAAAAGTTACAGACCGACAGACAGACAGAAATTTTTTTTTCCCTCAAACTTGAAATCTCGACGTTCCATGACATTCTAAGCCTATTTGAACAATAAAATTTTTTTTTAATTTTTTTGTCGTTACTATACTTCCACTGGATGTCGAAGTAACAAAAATGCTGCGAGGTCATTCAGTGTAGCAATATCTGGACTTAAAGCATTTGACAAATAAGTTATAGGTCGAAATTTAAAAAAAAGAACGTAAAAATTGGAAGAAAGTTAATAAAAGTAACACTCTTCGAAACGCCGTATCTAGGTTTCTATTTGTCGTAGAGACTTTTACCAACCACCATTTCAACGGGCGTAAAGTCAGCTTTCACTTTAATATAATAATGTCTACACCTAAATTCACTCAGAAAAAAGTTACAGGACGAAATTTAAAAAAAATAGTAAACATTAGCAAAAAAAGTTAAAAGTTGCAAACTTTGAAACGCTATATCTCGGTCACTATTAATCGTAAAACTGTTTACAAAATCTCATTTTAACGGGTAAAACGCCAGCTTTTTTTGTTATGCAGCAATGTCTATGCCTAAATATACCCGAAAAATAGTTACAGGCTAAAATAAAAATAAAATAAAAAATTGCATTTTTTCGTTTTTTTTTGTTTTGTTTTTTGGACGTATTTTTGTAAAAAAAAATTTTTGACTTCTGAAGGTGCCATTTCGATTGGAAATTTAATTCTCTACACACTTTTCTATTGACGTGTTTATAGACAAAATTCATAGTTTTCGAGCAAAAAAAAAAATGAAAAGTGGACCTTTTTACTTCGATCTCAAAAACGCACCACTTTAAATGGTAGCACTCCGCGGTTTTTTCATATCTTGGGGTCAATTGAACATAATAAACAATAAAAACCCTTTAACGTTTTAGTTCCTTTCAACCCTCTTTTTTTGTATGTTTTTATGACATATGGTGTGGAAGAAAGTGTTTACGAACACCACCTTTTTGTATATGTATAATTTGTATGTTGTATATTACACAATAAACATTTTTTTCTGTTTTATTCTAAGTAGTACAGTCAATCTGTCATTTGACCCACGAATAATTCCTACAAGAGATTTTCTTTTTTTGTACTATATAAAGGTAAATAAAATGATTTGGACCAAAATGAATATGAAAGCTGAGGAAATAAAAGTAGTGACTTTTGACATAGTTTTAGATTTATGTGAATGCTTTTTGTGTATGCTATTAAGTTTGGATAGTGGCCCCGATCATTATGTGTAACATTTGTATATTATTTCAAATTTATTTTTCTCGTGCAGAAGAAATGTAATTTCTATGGCGTTTTTTCTGTTAAATTTATAACGGATTTCTATTAGTTAGAATTTTTTATATGTAATAGACTACTATGCTAAAGTACTAGTTACCAAAGAAAAAAAATACCATCATTTACATTATCAAGAACACAAATTATCAGTATAATTATTATATATGTAAAAAAGAGGTAATCTTGTCTAATTTTTCTCTCCTAAATTTTCTTTTGACCAATATTACTTTGATTTGATAATATGTCATTTTAATAGTACAATATTTGTATTTTAAAATTATGTTTTTTCTCTGTCACAGAAAGGGACAGTATTGTCACGAAACTGACAACTATTTTCAGTAAAATCAAAACATTTTTATTCTGTAACCATTTATTAAAAAAACATTTTTTAATGTACTTGTATACTAAAATGAACTTTTACAGTTTTAAATGTAATTTGGTATACTAATAAATAAAGTGATTTTACATTTGAATTTTCTATAAAAATAAAATCGTCCGTTTAGTTTCGGAGTAATTGATTCGGAAAGTTTGATTTTTTTAGGAAAAGATGCCTTATTTGACGTAGTAGAGATCGGCTCAAGTTAATTTTCGCTCTTATTACCACAATTTTTTAGAAATGTGCTTCAAAAACTAACATAACATTAAGTAGTTTCTTATTAACACTCTGTTAAAACCAGGGTGTATTAAATAGGTGGTGCGACAAGGACCCGTTGAGTGGCTTCATAAGTGCTTACTTTGTACATAATGTAATAGATGTCAGGAGCAATAGCGTCTGTCGTTATTTACGCATATACAGATAATTTTGCAGGTTCTGTACAAACGTGCATACAGTGTTGCATACATTCCCGGCCTTTCGTTTTTAGTGAAAAATCTTGTAGTCAAACAAAATATCAGTGACATTTGACGTCAAATTCCTCGAAGAAATACATTCAATACGCTAGCGCTAAATATAAAAAAGTCAGCTATATTTTCATAAGACATGGTTAGAAAATATGGAGTGCCTATTTGTGTACTTATGCTTATGACTGTAAAGACCAAAAATTATCACTTAGTGCCAAAAAATACTGAAGAGATAGAAATGTGAAGTTTACAAAGTACCTACTTGAAATAAAAAGCCACATATTTGTGAAAAACATTTTTGCTCCAGCAGTATAAAAAGTGGTTTTACTTCTCAGTCTGAAAATGGAGTTGTTATATACATACACTGTAAGTTTTAAATTTACATAGATATTTGTAACATAACCTATAGGTATAAAAACGTCTTTTTAAATATATTTTAAGCTTTTAGCGGCAGTTTTAAAGAAAAAGATTGAAGAAAGGTGCACTTCCAAGCAAATTAGATGCTTGTTCTTCAAAAAATGTCGCTAAGAAAATTAAGAAGTTATTAAATATGAGTGATGTTCACGATAGTACAGGGTTCGGACTCTTATGGAAAATCTGAAGAACCTGGAAAATTCAGGGAATTTTAAAAACCCTAAAAAAATCATGGAAATCTCAGGGAAATTTAAATATTTCGCTAAAATCATGGAATTTTGAGTCACGATATGGAAAACAATAAACTACTTAGGAGCTCCCACCGTTATTTTAAATTATTTTTAAACTGCAACCTTCGTTCGTCCACTTAATGTCGATTTTATACCGCAAATTATTATTTTTTATCAAATTGAAAATTAAAGTAAAAATTATTTGATTACCTAAAATTACCTTTAACATAATGATAATAATTATTTGCCACCGAAGAACATTTTTTTTGTCATGGAAAACCTGGAAAATTCAGGGAATTTTTTAGCTATGTAAAGTCTGAACCGTGTGGTATAATTTATCCTTATTTCTGAGAGTTTGTATTTACACTTACTAGAAAAAATTTTGTCTGAAGAATGTGACGTCAAATTACCAAATAAGAATTGGGGTATTCATAAATGTATTGAAAGTAGAAGCTTAGTGTTTACATAAGGCAGAACAGCATGAAAAATTAATTACATGTTTTAAGACGGTAAGTGCTTTTTAGATAGTATTTGTTTCCAAATGATAATTTAGTTTGTCCACGACTATTAAATAATTTACTCATTATGTGTGTGTTTCCTCAAGGATAATGCTATCCATTATTCCCTGCAGTGAATAATGAGGACAGTCAGTTGTTTATAAGAAATGACGTTAGTGACTTTTTACTAAAAATTTAAAATGTCAAAATTGCAGCAACCAAAAGACAAGTGTTGTTTCTCTAAGTTTTCTAGGAATCACTCAAATTGTACATACCGAAGAGGTATTTTAATGAACACTCAAAAATTACATTGGTAAGTTTATTTCAAAGCATCATGTATTAGCAACACGCGGAGGTCTCCAACATTGTTTTTGAAACCATTTACCTACGTGCCTACAAACTGTATTTTATAAGTAAGCCATGACAATGCATCAAAACATAATTTGTTATTGATTTGAAACGTCAAAATTTGTGCGTCATATTTATCTCGTTCATTTAAATTTGTTAGTTGTCTAAAATAAAAAAAGTGAAACTATATATGGAAACCGACAGACACTACCAAAACTGCTGAAATCACCTATATGCATCTATGGCCAGAAATTCAGTAAACAAATCTTTTATGCATTAGAGAATTGCCAAAAATGCTAATTCGTTCTCAGAATCAGTTCTACTGGTGTACTTTTCCGAATTATTCACAAAATTTTTTATCATACAATTTTGTTTTTAAATTTTATTGAGTAGGTGGTTATGTGTCAAAAGAACGGCTTGCAAAATTGAACTTAAACGTCAACCTTATTTACAATAATTTTACATTAAAATGTTAAAAATAAATGGCATTTATAAATTTATTCAGTAAATAATTTAATCAAAAATATTTAATTGTCGTGGACAAAGTATAGTATTCTACTCGCATATAATAGCTACTATTCACTCTGGTGATTTAAGACACTCGCCTACGGCTCGTGTCTTAAACTTCACCCTCGTGAATAATAGCCGTCATTATATGCTCGTTGAATAATATACTATTTTCAAGTAGGTAATTATTTGTATAATTTCCATTTTCAGGTTGGGTTTGGTCTCATGTTTGGTCCTACAATAGAGGTTATTTTTTGCATAAGGTTAACATCAATCAGTGAACCGATCACTGTAGAAGAATTTGCAGCATATTTTTCTGAAATTTGAATCTACAACGCTTGCTTAGGTGGACCAAGTACAAATATTATTATCAAAGTGTTCATTCTGATGTGCAATTAAAGTCAACTTATGTTGGAGGCATAGAGAATGCTGAGTAATTTTGGAGAAAGGAACTATTTGTAAACATACGTAAATCTTGTTCTTATAATATTGCAACCCATTATGCCCAGTACTGTTGTTACAAATAAATTTGTATATTTTACATAAGTTTTATTTTCTTACCATACCTATATAAATTTGAAACTGGTCAATATTAGTTTCTTTACATAACTGAAATTGCTGTTCAGTTGTGAATATATGCAACCCTATATGCAGCAAAGCAAATTCATGTACCTATATACAGGTTTTTGTAGGACGCTAAAGCTCGCGCCATCTACTAAATTAAATAGGAAGCATGCACTTATGAAGCCATTATTATCATAGGAAAGTGCCTTAGTCGGACCACCTATTTAATACACCCTGGTTAAAACCCTGAAAAAATCGTCCGTCTAGTATAAAAGTTATTAGAACTTTAATCAATTTTAAGACCTACATTTGTGTAAATGAAACAGCTATTGAAATTGATTGACAACGTTGCATATTAAGAAGATGGCGTGAATATTTAAATTTTTAAAAAGTATGAGATTAAAAATTAGTATAAATGCTCTTTAGATTTGTTGCCTACAAATTTTTCTGAAAAATTGATGAATATCGAGATATTCGAGTAAATGGAGAAAATTTCACTTTTTCTTAGGAAATGCTACATGCATCTTAAAAAAATTATTTTGCCAGAAACTTTTGTTTTAAAGGGCCGAGATTAATAAAGTATCTAGGTAATACATGAATTAAGTGGACATCGTATATGAGATCGATTTTAATTAATTACCATTTAATTACGGTGACGAAATGGCGAAATTTTACAGAAAAAAGAAAAGTCCCAATTTCCGCCCCCTCTAATTCCCTAATTTTTGTCGGGATCCAAAAAATAAAAGAAGGAGTTTTAGCAAATTTAATTCTATTTAAATTAGCTAGAATAGTCTTTTCGCGTAGGAGTCAAGATTAAGAAGTTTTCAACTTTTGAAGCACAAAATTTGCGATTTTTTGCCCTAAATCGTCGACATTTCAGTAAATATCTTAGTAACGAAGAGAAAAATTAAAATTCTGATGGTAGCAAAGGATTCGCAGTGAAAGTTGTTTGACCTAATTTTTAATTTGGAGCTAGCTCTTACCATTTCGGACATATCTGCGAAAAATAGTAAAAAACAGTCTGCCATTTAGGAGACGAAAAATTACAAAAACATGCGATCTTGACACGTTCATATTTTTCGAAAAACACCAGCGGGACTGCCATACGATGTCGTGACGTAAAGAGGAAGACTTCCAGTTAAACCTCATCGTAAATTGCATATCGAAATTGAAAAATTCGGCTCGGCACGAACGAAATATAGCCAGATTAAATGTAGCAGATGACAGTTGACAATCGTATTTAATACAGTGTTGCCAAATCCTTTTACTCTATCTCTCTCGCGTTTTAATTTATAAAATCCACCGCTAGATTCGCTCTTATCAGTATACAAGTACCTTAATTAAGTAATTATGAAAAGAAGTGTCAGTGTTACTGACATATAAAAGTAAAAATAGTTATATAGCTATGTCTAGCAAATCGCCCGACTGGAGAATGACTTCACCCCTTCGTCCCAAGTGTGATTCTGCCAATATTTTTATTACGTCTTAATAATTAACCACAGCAATGTCTTCTCGGTCGGGCCAAATGAACATATCAAGATTGCTGGTCTTTTTAAGAAATTTCACGGTGAGCTCTTTCTGTGGTATCAACTTCAGTACTTTCTAGGATTTGACCAACGAAATTTTTTTTGATTTTCTTTGTTACAAACTGAACTGCGACCTATTGTCCAGTAGAAATTATTTCGGACTTCTGTGATATGCTGTCAGGTTCTGAGACGTCTCAGAACTGACGTTCACAGAACTGACAATTTCACATTTAAATTGCCCGCCAGAATGAATAATGATGAAAACAAACACAGTAATGTGGTTAGGAGGGAAAACAAGGTTAGAATTGTCATTAATATACGTAAAAAAATGCTTACTCCTGTTACAATAAGGCGTCTCAGAAATGACTTTTCACATGCTCACAATTAGAAATCTCATAACTTTTTCAAAAGGTCGTTTTGATTCTTTATCTTTTTTTAAATATATATCTGATTTATATAAATAATGCTATCTTTCGAAATTGCGTTAAAAATTATGTTAGCTTGATAGACCTCACAGAACTGACAATTTCAAGTAGTTTTGTTGAAAAAATATATACCCAGACAATATTAATCAACTGAAAGTGCTATTTTATTAAAGCCTAGTTCTAGAACAATATATTTAAATAGAGAAAGATGGCAAAGATCGATGTTTTATATTTTATTTAGTCGTGGGACTCAATTTGGCCCATTTCATTTTATTTACCCATAAGGACTTGCCCCAATCATTAATTGATGTTTTCCACAAAAATATCGTGTGTGACTGCCATGTTGAAAAAATGACAGTCAAAATAGATTTTTCTCAATTATCTCCTTTCCTGTTAGATCTACCCTAAAATTAGGTATTACCAATATTGTAGAAAATGAAATAGCTACGCATTTTATTTAAACTATTTTTCTCTATTATTAATATTTTTCTATTTACAGCTTTCAGAATGGTGAAAATTTGTGCTTCGCTGCACATTTTTGCAATTATCTCTATCCTCGTTGCTCCTATGTAGTAATTGGCTATTTTCAAAATTGTAGGTCATAATATTTCCCAAATCTTTAGTTTAAACAATTTTCTTCCACATAGTCAAGAATCTAAAGGTCCGAATTCGATCATGGGGTATGAACTCGCAGGTATAACATTAAAAAAATATGGATATTATCCAGAATTGTATGCCAAATTCCATTCCAGAGGGCGCGATGTCGGCCAAGATTGCGAAATTGCAAAAAAAGTAATAATTTCGAAAAAAAATTGGAACTTAAATATTGCATTATCTTTCGTTTACATTGCATGTACGAGCTTATTTATAAAGATTTTTTAATAATTCTTATATCAATCGAAAGCTTAATGTTTATAGTTTCATACAAGTGTAATAGAGAGACATTATTTTCATTATAAACAACACTATAAATTGTTTAAACAATATGTGCTCGGAAAGTGTAGTGTAATTTTCGGCATCGAAGTACTTTTGTTATTATTGCAGATAGATGTGTAGCTATTTGAGACGAAATACGTGGAATAGACCGATGAACATTTTTTATTAAAACAATTTTTTAATTCGCTGAATAATTTAGGAGATACGATTTTTTAAATGTAGGGCGCGCGGCTGTAGTCATAACTCATCATAATAATAAATATAAGCGTGGCCTCGGGTACGCGATTTGCAAATATACTGTGATGAGTCATGAATTTGAAGTGCAGGATAATATTAAAATTCCGAATTGGAAACTTTTCCTTGCAAATAATAACAACAAAGCTCGTTTATTGAAGTATATTTCCGAAAAATTCTACACAGATCATAGTAGTCTACTTACTAACGTTTCTGTTATGACGATGGCCGAAGATAGTGCCAGTACAACGATTTCCTCCATGAAACAAAGTAAAATTGTAACAGACTTACACTTTTCAAATCACAGTGAAGAAGACAGTAGAATATTTGCAATACTTCAGTACCTATCAAATTTGAATTACAAAATAATACAAGCTACTGATACAGACATTTTTGTGATGGCACTATACTGTGCTACTAGAATAAACATAAATGAGTTGTGGATACATATAGATTTGATGTGTATATACCTATTCACTGCATAATACAAAAACTGTCGACTGCACAAAATATATCAGAAATTTATTTGGACAATTTTTTTCTATGTACTTACGTCTTATTAATGAGAAAATCACGTTTGAATTTCACGGGAAATTTATTTTTAGTGGATTCTTGTCGTTTTTAAAACGTTAAAAATTTACGTTATTTGATAATTCACTGAATAAGTTAAAATAACGTTATGTCTTAAGGAACGATTTATTTTTCGTTAATATCTTACGTTTAAAACTCGTCTTAACAAAACATTTTTTCATACATTATGTATAACCTCATATTCAGTAAAATTTTACGCAACTAAAACGTTTAAAACAAACGTTGATAAATATTTAACTTTGAACGTTATGTAACGTTAATTTTTAACACATGTTGTATTATCACACATTTCGACCACTAAAGACACGTAAAAGATTAAATTGTTAAACATTAATATGTACATGTGAAAATCACGCTTGAATTTCACAGATAATTTATTTTTAGCAAATTTTTGTCATTTTTAGGACCGTAAAAATACACGTTATTTGATAATTAACTGAATACGTTAAAAAAACGTTAATACTTGAGGTATGATTAATTTCTCGTTAATATCTTACGTTTAAAACTCATCTAAATAAAACGTTTTTCCGTATGGTATTTATAACCATATATTCAGTAAAATTCTACGTAATTAAAATGTTTAAAAACAAAGTTTGAAAAGCATGTAATTTTGAACTTTACAGTAGCGTTTAACACAACGTTTTACACGACGTTAATACAAGACGTATTCATCATTCATTTCTAACGTTGAAAACGCGTAAAAAATTAAATTGTTAAACAGTAATATGTTAACGTGAAAATCACGCTGGAATTTCACAGACAATTTATTTTTGGTCAATTTTTATCGTTTTTGGGACATATATAAAAATATACTTTATTTAATAATTCACTGAATACGTTAAAATAACGTTATGTCTTAAAGTATGATTCATTTTTCGTTAATATATTACGTTTAAAACTCGTATAAAGAAAACGTTTTTTTATATGTTGTTTATAACCATATATTAAACGTTTAAAACAAACGTTGTTAAAAACTTAACTTTGAACGTTACAGTAACGTTTATTTTTAACACATGGTGTATTTATCATTCATGTCTAACATTAGAAACACGTAAAAAATTAAATTGTTAAATAGTAATATGTCAACGTGAAAATCACGCTGGAATTTCACAGGCAATTTATTTTTGGTGAATTTTTGTCGTTTTTAGGACGTTAAAAATATACGTTATTTAATAATTCACCGAATACGTTAAAATAACGTTATGTCTTCATTTTTCGTTAATATCTTACGTTTAAAACTCGTATAAAGAAAACGTTTTTTTATATGTTGTATATAACCAAATATTCAGTAAAATTTTACGCAATTAAAACGTTTAAAACAAACGTTGGTAAGTACTTAACTCTGAACGTTACAGTAACGTTTATTTTTAACACATAATGTATTTATCATTCATGTCTGACATTAAAAACACGTAAAAAATTAAATTGTTAAATAGTAATATGTTAACGTGAAAATCACGCTGGAATTTCACAGACAATTTATTTTTGGAGAATTTTTGTCGTTTTTAGGACGTTAAAAATATACGTTATTTAATAGTTCACTCAATACGTTAAAATAACGTTATGTCTTAAGGCATGATTCATTTTTCGTTAATATCTTACGTTTAAAACTCGTATAAAGAAAACGTTTTTTATATGTTGTTTATAACCATATATTCAGTAAAATTTTACGCAATTAAAACGTTTAAAACAAACGTTGGTAAACACTTAACTTTGAACGTTACAGTAACGTTTATTTTTAACTCATGGTGTATTTATCATTCATGTATAACATTAAAAACACGTAAAAAATTTAATTGTTAAATAGTAATATGTTAACGTGAAAATCACGCTGGAATTTCACTGACATTTTATTTTTGGTGAATTTTTGTCGTTTATAGGACGTTAAAGATAAACGTTAACCCAACATATTAGTTTAACGTTTCTTAATAGTAATTTTAACACTTTAGGTTATTTTGTGCTGTTACATTAACGTTTAAAAAACGTTCAGTTGAAAAGTTGTTTAGAAAAAACGTTGTTTTTTTAACCATTAACGTTATTTCAACCAAGGCAACGTTATTTTAACGTTTTTTTAACTATAGTGTTCTCATTGGGAAGTGGTTGCGATACGGTCAGTTTTCCTTTCAGAAACTGACCTATTCAAAACATGCCTCAAATATGCCAATGATCCTAAGTTACAGTCAATATTGAATTTCCCACTCGACAATTCATTTGATACTGCTGAATTTGAAAACTGCACGATATTTCTTTTAAAGTCTTATATGGTAGACCGTTTTTCATTGGTAATTTGGACAATTTGCGAGCCCATTTATTTCACACTTGTAAATCGGATATTCGAAATTTGCCACCAACTGAAGACTCATTTCACCAGCATATTCTTAGAGCTGCCTACCAAATAATGATTTGGAAGACAGCAAGTTGCGTCAATCCAGTGCTTCCCAACCCTAAAGATTTTGGTTGGGTTTCGAAGGACAATATATTAGTAACAAGACTTATGACAAAAAGTGTCCGTCCAAATGTAACGCTTGGAAACATATTTTGTAAATGCAAACAATTCCAAAATTGCATTGGAAACTGCAGCTGTGCTAAGGCCGGTTTGGCGTGCATAATAGGTTGTTTTTGTGAAGGCCGATGTCAAAGGTGTTAGTTTAACCTTAACTTATATTATAGTATTATTACATCGATACACTTAATTATAGCATTATAACATCAATCATTTGTATAACAACTTACCATGTATTATGTACACAGAATTTACAATACATACAACCATTATTTTGTCAAGACGAAAAATATTTTAATTTCATTGTAGTTGTTCTTAAATTAAATACAGATAATTGTTCTGTTTGTAAGCATTATTTATGATCTGTACGAACTTTCATATGAAAGACGTTACAAAAATGTTGCTTATACCTTACAAAAATATTAATAAACTAATGTACAGTGCCTGTCACAATAATCTACATTTAACCTACAATAACCTACAATTTAACCTAGATTTTTCGAAATTCTCTACATTTCCTCCTGGTGTATATTATTAGATTTTTTTTTTGTATATTTTGTTAATTCTCCTCTGCTGTATAAGAATAAAATGACAATTGTGTTGTGGTAAAGGATGGCGGATTTATATAACTGATAAATCAAATAAAGCCATAGGTGGTAAAATTATTGTGACGAGCACTGTACGTAATAATAAATACTTTTATTATAACAGCAGTGCCTTGAAATCATGTGTAAATGCCTACAGAGACAAGACCGCGTGCGCGGTAGACCAAAACAATGCGCTTCATTTTAAAAAAATCATATCTCCTAAATTATTCAGCGAACTAAAAAAAAGTTTTAAAAAAAAAATATTCGTTGGTCTATTCTACGTATTTCGTCTCGAATAACTACACATCTATCTGCAATAATAACAAAAGTACCTCAATGCCGAAAATTATACTACACTTTCCGAGCACATATTGTTTAAACAATGTATAGTGTTGTTTATAATGAAAATAATGTCTCTCTATTACACTTGTATGAAACTACAAACATTAAGCTTTCGATTGATATATGAATTATTAAAAAATCTTTATAAATAAGCTCGTAAATGCAATGTAAACAAAAGATAATGAAATATTTAAGTTCCAATTTTTTTTCGAAATTATTATGTTTTTGCAATTTCGCAATCTTAGCCGACATCGCGCCCTCTGGAATCGGATTCGACGTAAAATTCTGGATAATATCCACATTTTTTTAATTTTATACCCAGGGTTCGACATTTTAGACGTGTCTTTTTGGATGCTAGATTCCTTACTAACAGTCAATTTTTAAAAAATTACTCGAAGTTTGAAAAATATTCTTGAATTTCAGAAAAATGTCTGCTCTGTTGTTTCGATGTTATTCATACTTATTATTAATTTTCTATAATCAGTACAACTGACGATAATGTTATTTCTTTAAAAGAATGACTTTTATTCGAGTTTTTTCTAATCTGTCAATACAACAGTTTTATCTATTGCTAATACTTTTAGATTTACACTCGTCCAAAAATGTGAAAATTTATGCTTCACTGTAGATTAGTGCAATTATCTTATCTTATCCATTGCCCATACATAGTAATTAATTATTGTCAGTATTGTAGATTATAAAATTTCCCAAAATTTTTGTTTAAAAATTTTTTATCGTACTGTCAATTGTTTACAAGTTACAGCAACTCGAAAGTTTCTAAATTTCGAGCTGCTGTATTTTTAAAACGGATCACCATGGAAGAAAATTCTATTAACAAATGTTTTGAGAAATTTTATGATTGATAATAATAGCCAATTATTACAAAAGAGCAACGAGGTCAGAGATAATTGCAAAATTGTACAGCAAAACACAAATTTTCACCATTCTGATGGCTGTAAATCGTAAAATATTAATAATAGAGAAAAATAATAATTTAAACAAAAATTATAGCTTTTTTTCATTTTCTACAATATTGGTAATACTAATTTTAGGGTAACAACAGGAAAGGAGATAATTAAGAAAAACCTATTTTGACGTAATTTTTTCAGCATGGCGGCCATAGCGGGCATGGTATTTTTGTGGAAAACATCAATTAATGATTGGGGCAACCCCTCTATAATATATAAAAAAGAAAATCTCTTGTAGGAATTATTCCTGGGTACCCCCATTTTTTTGCTCTACAGACTGTATTAAAGTTGAAACGTTATAAAGATAAAACATAAAAACATATGAACATATAAAAATAAAAATATATATTTTTCAAAACGGTACAAAACATGACTTATTAAGTATTTTAACATTTAAAGAGAAATACTAATTTAGATGCTTTTTCATTGCCTAATCTATTCCTAATATCTGAATGAACAAGTCCATGTGAAGAAAACATTGTTTCCACGTCTGCAGGAGAAGCAATGGCACAGAGAAAAGGAACAATCAGATCCAGTACTTTGTTAATTTGTAGAATATCTTTTTGAGATTTCCATCACTACACTACGTTAACATTTTGTGATATTTCTTCTGAAAACATTGTTTCTTAGAACGGATTGCATTTCCCTTCCGGCCTAATTAATAATGGTAAAAACTCTGTACCAGAAAAATATTGGGAAACTATATTTAAAGCAGCCTTTTTTTTCTTCTTTCGACAGTGGGTATTTGTTTTTTTTTTTTGTTTTTCTGGTAGGTCCAGCAAATATGCCAAAGAGTGAAATGGCGTTAAAGCTTGATCATCATATCTCTTTTCAAATATTTGAAGAATATCTGGTTTAAATTTCTGACCTCATCTTCAAAATTACAAAATGTTATAGCTAACTAAGCATGTATTTTTGCTGGCAGGCTTCCCCCACTTTTTTTTGCTGTTGGGCTTTACATAAGAGAAAATAGTAAGACAAAATAAGGGTCTTACACAAAATTTTATGCTCTATCTCTATGGTTAAAGGGATTTGCTTTTACTAAAAAGTGGAAATATCGAGGCATTTTTGAGCAGCCAGACAAGATGTCAAATTTTGGAAGCATAAAAGGCTAAAAAAAAATGGTACATCGAATTTGTTTCGAAGCTACACTATCATCTTAAGCCAAAACCAGAGATGGGTCAAGGAAACTTTCCATTGGAAAGTTTCCAGGCAATTTTCGGAAGTTTCCGGAACGGAGTTTTGATAAAAATGAAAGTTTCCTTTAAAATATTTGAATATTCCGAAAGTTTCCAAAATTCCGGGAATGTTTCCAAATTTTTCACGAATATTTACAGTTGTTCTCATAAATTTGAAATTGCCGCCACACGATGATCTAACATAACCTCAAATGCCAGAAATCCAGTTTTAATTTGTTGATATTCTTTGGAAATTATCAAAAATTAATCGGATGTTTGAAGACGTCGGGTTTCATATGGTCACCGCTCGGATTATTACTATTGGCACAGAATTTTTCTAATTTCGTGCTATTGGCTATGATCAAGGATGAGTTGATAGACATATGATAAGTTACGTTTATTTGTTTACCCGCACTATCGCTTATCGGTGAACAATATCTAGCATTTTTTTCTGTTACATTAAAAACGAAAATGATTAAAAAGAAATATACTTTTATTTTTTTACAAATTATAAGATATTTAATAGTTTTAGTTTTATTTTAATAAAATTATGATGAATGTTATATTGTGTTATAGTGGATGGTTTAATTTATTTTGATATTATTTTCTTATTATTTTTTTAAGTGTTAAAATTTAAAATTAAATAAACATTTATTTATTATTTTATTTATTTGTTTTACACTTTTAATTTAATATAACTATAATATGATATTTAGATCTTATTTCTGTCTTGCCTTCTACATTTCCGTTTCTGCACAAAATAGGAGTTACGACTTACATATGACATTTACATAAATTTTTAATTTTATAATCCACATATTTATGACATTCTATAAATCATTTTATTTATATTTAATTATTTAATAATTCAAACAAAATAAATTACTGGGTAACCACCCAATTGCTCCATATTCTTCATATAGCACAGGGCACATATAGCGGGTGTCATATAATATCAGTTATTTGGTAAAAGTCTGTAAAAGTAATGTAAATAATATATTTATATGCACTTATTTGGTATCAAAATGAAGCTTAGATCATCACGAATCAGATTTCACCATAAAATAGACTCTGAATATTCCCAATGGAAAGTTTCCAGGAAAGCTTCCTCTAAACTTTCGGAGTAATCAAAACTCCGGGAGTTTACCCATCTCTGGCCAAAACGACTTATCTCAATATTTGGTCATTCTGAGATATTTAATATTTTATGCAGCGAATCTCAGCACTACTTGTTTTTTTGTTATCTTTGATTCTGTTTTTTAATATAATCCTATAAAGCAGATGAACAAATAACGATTTAATGATTTTAACATTGGAAATGTTTTTAGTTTCCTATATTAGTGAAAAGTGCTTGCATTTGCAGCACGACGTAGACAAGGTTACTATAGTTATGGTAATGGCTAATTTCATCATTTTCAAAGTGTGTCCCTGTTTGCATCTTTGCGAAAGACTGTGAATTTTTTAATAAGTCAATCTTTTAACAAAAAAAACTTTAAAATTTTAAGATACGTCCAATTTGCTTAGGAAATTGATGTCAATCATTTAAGTTATATTTATATAAACTTTAATATTTACTAGTAAGTATGTGAGTTTCTGCATAAAATACAAATAAATAGGACTGAAAAATAATAAAATTGTTGATCAAGATATTTATTTATATATTGGTTCTTGAATTCAGTATTTTAAAACGCCGAAATTTCTATTTTTAAATTAATAAAAAAACTAACATAAGATCATTTTGAACACTAAAATAAGAAAGAATACTTTAGTTTCAACTATAAAATATTCTGATTCAAATGAACACTTCGCTAAAGAATAAAAATTAATATCTGTTGAGCTATAATGGGTCTATTAAGAGGGAGCAAGGCGATCAAATCAGAGGGGAGCAGGCGGCAATGAGCCAATGTGAAGAGAGGTCTTTGTAATAAACAAATTTTAGCTAAAAACGTTCTACAGCACTACAATAGGGCATCTGCATCATGTAACCAACATAACCTTAAATTTTAAGTTTTTCAAGTTTATTCTCATTTTGTTTGCATGTCGTACTGGCTCCAAGCAAATATTTAAAAATTCACTTAAATAATTTTTCAATATTGTTGATTAATAAATTAGACTGCTAATTACAGGTTAGATTTCCAACCTACAAAAAGAGTCCTATTTTATAGACCATTTTAGGTCATGTGACTTTGACGTCGCTGTCTGGAGTTTACACAAAACCTCATCCAATAACAGGCAATGCAAATGAAAACAATTAGAAATGAGTTGCTATTTAACAAAACCTATTATTTTATAACTGTTATTTGTAAATAGCATTAACAGACTGTTATTTCTGTTCGAAAATAACAGATAGCAGTACCAAGATACTATTTTCGGTTGCAGTCACGCAGTCGTCGGCGCCATTTTGCGTGGAGGGCAGACAACTCATTTTTTTCATTTGCATTCCTTTGTTATTAAAGTGTGATTGTTATAATAGTCGCTGTTTTCATTTGCAATGGTTACGAAAATGCCTTTGACAACTCATTGTTTTCATGCATTCCTTTGTTATTAAAGTGTGATTGTTATAATAGTCGCTGTTTTCATTTGCAATAGTTATGAAAATGCCTTTGTTTTGTTCAGTAGTGAATTGTGATAATAAGAGGAGAAAGAGACAACGTTAGTTTCTTTAGAATTCCTGCTATTTTAAAGGACCATGGAGAAAATAACAACCGAGACATTATTGTCAAAATAAACACTTTACTTGAAACACTAAAATAAACCCGAAACACACTCTGAAAATCTTGTGCACACAATAATAAACAAACAGTAAATGAGGTTTTGTATGCCCTTCAGACAGCTGCGTCAAATTCACTTAACCAAAAAATTTGCATAATATAAACTCCGCACTGCGATATGCGAATGCCAGTACTTCTCAGCGATCTGTTATTTTTAAACTGATTTTCAAAACAGTAGAAGCAGTTTAAACCTGTTATTAAAAAATAACAGCTTATATCCATCTCTAGAAAACAAAGTAATGAGTTGCGTGCCCTCCACGCCGACGGCATGACGACAAAGTATTTAGAACTTCATAAACATTACACTGAACTAGATTTTAGTTGAAAATACGGGAACCAGGCAGAAATTTTAATAATAGCTGCATAATACTCTTAAATCTTAAGAAACACATATTTTTGAGGTTAGCTGTGACGTCATGTGCAGATGCCTTATAATAGCCACACTGCCTACCCTTCGCCCCACTTCAGCTTTAGCTTTACCGATGAAACTTTGTGATTGGCATTGTCTCCTCGAGATAAACATCTGATTACCTACTAGGCAATAAGAATGCAAGTCAAAGCTAGCTTATATAGCTCAACTATTTTACTAAGCGAAAGTAATATTATGCATATTTCACTTAGGAGAAGTGATGAGTTACGTCTAATTCACTTAGGTTTCTCAAGAAATTTTAAGATAGGATATATTTTATTTGTGCTTTTCAATGCTTGGCAGGTGAGATACGTTTTTTTTTTGCTTAGGAAATAAAGTGAGTTTGATATAGGACTATAGTAAATCAGTATAATATAGAAATGGATAAATTTTGAGTTACGTCATTTAGGCTTAGGAAGATAGTAGAAGCCTATTAAATTTGTCAACAATAAATTTTAAAAAAAACTTATCTTAGTCATACATGGGAATAAGTAACAAAAAAATTTGTTTCTTTTTTAAATTACCAGGCGTTTTGTGATCCGTGCATTATTGTAATTGGCCTGTTTGAGGTATAGCTCGTCTGTCGGCATCACGCCGACTGTCGTAGTGGCCTGTTAGGTGCAGTCTACTAAAGCTCTTTCCTATTAGCGCCTTGATATTTACACAATATTTGAGCAAATACTTTTAGCACTGACTAACATTTATTCCTATTTCAGAGCCCTCAGCCGACTTTTGGACAGTTTTTCGATAGTGCCACTGAATACATGGGCACGCCCAACATGATGTCACAACCAACGCTCACAGAATCCAATAATCATCACCAGTCCCTTGCCAAAAGAATGAGAGCACAAGTTGACCAATTCATCAGTAGAAAAGAATCCATTTTTCAGAATTGCAAGCCCGTTTTCAGTCAATCCACCAATGTTCCTGTACCCAAAACACCCACTATTCCCCTTGCCATTCAACCAGGCCAAAATGTAAGACGCAGTTCGAGATTGTTCAGCAACAGTTATTCGGTAAAGGAGAACAACAAATCTCCAAATAGAAACAAGTTTGCCTCTCCTAAATCTCCATCACGGAAAACCAAACAGAGAATATCCAAGTGCAATCCGAACAAAAGCTATTCGGATTTGAATACTCGAAATAAGATAGAGAAGGAAAAGAGCGAGACGATTACTTCGTCAGAAACCAAAACCGACAAAAGTGCAATATCAAACAATACCACAGAGAACTGCATCCAGCAGGCAATGTTCATGCAAAAGCAGAGTGCCGAGGGGCTGATGAGTTTACTACGAGATTTAGGGCAGGCTTACCTAGATCTGTCCCAATTTAATTGTGGTTCGGCCATCGATCACCTCAATTCATTACCCTCGAATCAGTTCAATACCTCTTGGATATATTGTTTATTAGGTTTAGCGTATTTTGAACAGTCCGATTATGAAACGAGTGTGAAATATTTTAGTGAAGTGCACGACAAGGAACCGTATCGCTTAGAATATATGGACATTTATTCCACGGCGCTCTGGCACTTGCAGAAAGAAGTTGCGCTGTCTGCCCTGGCTCAAGATTTGATCAATTCAAATAAAAACTCGCCGATAACTTGGTGCGTCAGCGGCAACTGTTTCTCGTTGCATAAAGAGCACGACACAGCCATAAAGTTCTTCCAAAGAGCTGTGCAGGTCGATCCAAACTTTCCCTACGCTTACACGCTTCTAGGGCACGAGTATATTACGACGGAAGAGCTAGATAAGGCGATGAGCTGCTTTAGAAATGCCATTAGGCTGGACCCCAGGCACTACAATGCTTGGTTCGGGATAGGAACCATTTACTCGAAACAGGAACGGTTTCACTTATCCGAAATGAACTATGCCAAGGCTCTGTCGATAAATTCCAAGAGTTCAGTAATTCTTTGCCATATTGGAGTTGTTCAGCATGCTCTGAAAGAGTCTGAAAAAGCTCTAACTACTTTTAACACTGCTATTTCAAATAACCCAAAAAGTCCCCTGTGCAAGTTCCACAGGGGATCCACGTATTTCGCTTTAGGCAGGCACGCCGAGGCGTTAAAAGAATTAGAAGAGTTAAAAGAAATCGTACCCAAAGAGTCATTAGTCTACTATCTAATAGGTAAAGTTCATAAGAAATTAGGTAATACGGATCTAGCTTTAATGCACTTTAGCTGGGCGACAGACTTGGATCCCAAAGGTGCCAGTAGCCAAATTAAGGAAGCTTTTGATCCGTCTATCGGGCGAAGCACCACAGAAATCGATTCGCCTCTGTCGCCGGCACCAGAGGAGTACCAATCGGAGAGTAATTCTGGCCCACGGCCTGGCCCGCTTAACTTCAACGGCTTGCCGGATGACAGCGAAGATAGTTTTTAAAGATTTTTTTATTAAGTGTACAATTATATTGGAGCAAGATATTTCGTTTCAAATAAATTTTAATATTTTATTTTTTTGTCATGTATGTTTTCAGGGATAATTTTTTAAATGACAATAATATTGTGTTTCATTTTAAATTTGATTTTAACTACATTCTAAAATTTTTGCTCGAAAGCTGTTTCTGCTGATAATGTTAAGAAAATTATTGCACTAAAATTTAAACCATTAACTACTATATTATAAAATAAACGTTAGCCAGATATATTATAACGATGTGTTCTTAAATTATAGTTTTTATTGTTCATAAGGACTGATCGATGTCTAACGTGTACAAGATGTGAGAAATTATTTTTCGATGGGAAGACACATAATCATTTTTTCTCCTGAAACTTTTGGCAAACGATGGAGCTACAGAAGTTCATATTTGTAAGTATGCTTTTATCAAAGTGATTTTACTGGTTTTTATTTTGTAAAAACTAACTATGTTTGAATGTCAATTGCATCAAAATTTATTTTATTTTGAAAATGAAAGTTAGAAGTTCTTATTCATTTTACAACTTCTTGACTTTGTAGAATCGTTGTCTACCGATTTATTTTTACGTAATGATGAACAACAAATATATATTGTTAATATTTTTAGAATAAAACCCTTCTACCTATTTTTTTATATCATGTTTTTGGATTCTTTATACTTTTACATATTCTTAAATTTACTCAATTTTTATCAATGGCCGTTTCCATTTTTAACTAGCTTGTGACCATTGAACTAATTGACTATTTTTTTTTATGAATGTCATGGTGAGATCTGCTCCATATAGGCTTCGATTACTCACATCCTAACGATTAATTTCGAAACGTCTTGTATTCAAATAGTTTGTCCCAAATTGTTATGCTAATGTACCTTCATGCAGTTTGGAATGAACTCTCCTTTGCATTAGTTTCAAACTGATGCATAATGTATTATAAAACTTGGAAAATTAAATCATGTTTTGTTTATTTTTTTACTCTGAAAATAGACTGGTAGTTTATATTGTGTAAAGAGAATCATTTTGTATATTACTATTATGTTATCAAATAATTATTTAATGAATACTATTTAGTTATTTTTTGTGTTTTTGACTGTGTAAATAAAATATTTATGGAAACATTGGGAACTTTTTATATTAATTGCAATTAAAGTCTGTTCGCTGATAGAATCCCGGTCGTATAGTGTAAGGAATATCGTCCGGAGCGCTATCCTTCCTTGTCCTTACTGAAATATTGTTTGTAACCTGCGGCATTTCTATTGTTCGACAGCAAACCAATTTGTGCTACGCATGTCGTCGTCGAATGCGGCTGGCAATTCCAGAAGCGGGTCGATTTTCTCAGAAGTCGGGTATAGCAGGTATAGTGCACTTATTTCAAATAGTGCATAAGAGGGCAATTTTAGTCTTGTCCTATTGTTAAAATAGTAAACATGCATCCTGGTGAATTTTTAAATCCGCAATCACAGCAGTTAGTTTTGAATTTGTTGGAATATTTTCAAAATGAAAATGGTGGACCTTTATTGTCAATAAAAGCTGTTCAAAGGCGAGTGAGTGAGGCTTTAAAAATCGATGAAAAGACTGTAAGAAAAATAGCTAAAAACGACAAAGAAAATGTGGAACCTCAAGCTTCGGTTAAAGGGAATCGTAAAAAGTCCAAAACAGTTACACGATGCTATAAAATATGAAATAAAAAATTTTATTTACGATATGGTGTTTGATCATAAACATATGTCCTTGGGTATCCATTTAGAAGAACTAAAATCTAGTGCAATAGTTGACATTGGTCGTACCAGTTTATATAAAGTGATTAAAAAATTAGGCTTTTTCTTTAGAAAAGATGACAAGGAAAGTACTGTGAAAGACCACAAATTTATCTAAAATGGCTAGAGTTTTTACGCAAATACGTAAAAAATTTGAAAAGGAATGACCCCAAAGATGTAAATGTTCTTAGACGAAACTTGGATCTTTAGCAGAGGAGAATTAAAACGTTCTTGGTAAGATGATTCCAGTAAATCGAAAAGGCGCCGTACAGCTACAGAAGGTAAAAGATTTATAGTTGTATAGGATCTATTCATGGCTTTGCTGAAGATGCGAGTTTAGAATAAGTCAGCAGATTACCATGAACTCTGAAAATTTTGGAAAGTGGCTGACAGAGAGACTTGTCGTGGTTACAAAATCCAAGCATTATTGTTTTAGATAATGCTAAGTACCATTCTCGGGTTGAAGAAAAACAACCAACCCGATCTTGGACGAAAGAAAGTATTGTTTCTTTCGTCCAAGATCGGGTTACAAAAACATAGATTTCAGTGATACTGCATTTAAAGCCGCATTCCTCCAAATAGCTGGAACTAACAGAACAGTGCAACACTAATCACGTAAACTTGAATATTAGCATCTTTTCTTTGTCCCCAGATGTGAAAGTCAAGAGATTCAAGTCTGGGGGCCTTGCTGGTTACAATAAAATCTAAAAAACCAATATCTCCAAATTTGTAATACTTTGTATAATGGTATAGTATTACTATGAAATGTTGGTAATAAAAATGTGCAGAAATGAGTTTGTGTGCATCCATTATTCTACACCAATGAGAGCGAATTGCATTATATTCTAGGTCGAGAATAGTGGCACTGGTAGCTTCCGGTAGAATTGTGTTCACAGGTGGTGATTAAATTAAGTGATCCTTTTCAGTGTGAAATGTCTTCATATTTTTTCAGTCAGAGAGCTGTGTAATCTGTGTAAACAGGAAGGTATTAGTAGGGTCAAAAACAAATAAGTAAGGAAAATCGCGCCTTATACCCTAAAGAGGAAACACCAAGCAGCTACGGATACGTGTTTCGGAATTATTGTTCCTCATCAGCATAGCGTAGCATCAAAAAGGATCTGGAAAAGACAGATAGGAACAATAATTGAAGGTTGAAAGTAGAGTACACAGTACTCTTATTTGTGCATTCATATCTAGATCGTAGCTGCTTGGTGTTTCCTCTATAGGGTATAAGGCGCGATTTTCCTTACTTACTGTGTAAACGTCAGAGTTGGGAAAATTTTAATCTACTGCATTATGCACCTTCTCGATGGCGAAAATTTTAATGCAATTACACATTCTTATACTATAGATAACGCTTTGCCACTGGTAAAAATATTTGCACATGTTGGCTACGTCCCGAGCACTTTCTCAAAATATGAGAAAGGTCATTTCAAAATGCGCCTTATCCACTAAGCGAAAATTACACAAAATCGAAAAAAAAAACTGTTCTGTTATTAACACATCTTTTTGTTCCTAGCTAGATTTTGTAATAAAAGAGTATTTATTATTAATAGATCAGTAAAACACAAGTCTTCTAAATCATTTATGTTCTGAATTCTCAAAAACTTTAAATGAAATTTGGATAAGAAGCATTTTGGAGCAACAGACTGGATAAGGCGCATTTTGAAAAAACTATATGGGTAAGTATAGAAACAAAGTTTGTCAAAATAAAATATGTTTGAAACTCTTATGCAACTACGCTACATCGTAAAAATGATATGAATATCTAATATAATAAAAATAAAAGGCTTTAAATCTGAGATCTTTGGATTCTCTAAAACAGACTCATGAAAATCTTCGTATTCTGCCAAAGAATTACATAATTCGAATCATTCGTAGCTTTAAAGTTCTCCATAAATTGTTTTTCCAATCCAGTCCAAAATAAGTCTAACGAAGTTTTTAGATTTAAAACTAATTAATTTGCACTCCCTGTATAATATGCTGAATCATATGATATGCACAATCTCATCACAAAACATGTCCTTACGATTGGTCCAATTGGATTAGATTCACTTTGAGAGAGCATAGTTGATGGATAAAGGCGCATTATGGAAAAACCACCGTGGGAAAGCACTTAATTTTTAAACATATTTTATATAGAATGGCAATTGATTTGGCAGAGCAAAACATATGCAGATATGAGTAAAGCAGTGTAAAAAATTAATTCACGTCACTGTTTAAAATATAATTAAAAGTGGATAAGACTCATTTTGTAACGACCCTCCTATATGGTCATGTTGGCTTCTATTAATCCCCTAAAACTGCAAAATTTTCCCAAAAATGGGATTTTTCCAGGGAGGGTTAAATTGAAAAAAAAACGTTTTTTTCCATTTTTGAATTTACCACCAATTTTAATATAACGTTCAGACTAAAAGTTAGGTTAGGTTAGAAATTTTCCCAAAAATGGGTTTTTCCTGGGAGGGTTAACATAAAAAAAAACGTTTTTTTCCTCATTTTTGAATTTACCGCCAATTTTAATATAACGTTCAGACTAAAAGTTAGGTTAGGTTAGAAATTTTCCCAAAAATGGGTTTTTCCTGGGAGGGTTAACATAAAAAAAAACGTTTTTTTCCTCATTTTTGAATTTACCGCCAATTTTAAACTAACTTTTAGACTAAAAGTTAGGTTAGAACTAAATCAAAGAAAAATAGCATTAAAGCCCTTATGTTATGAGTACAATCAAATATACCTAATTTAATTTATTTATTATTTGGTATCAAAATGATAGTCTTTTAATGACCAATTCATTTTGATAAAATAAATACTTTTCCGGAGAAAAAAAACGGTTTTTCCCGGGTAAAAACCCCAAAAAATAAAAACCCGGTTTTTATCCATCTCTGTTTTAGACAAAATTTAATATCGATTTAGAAAAAAAATCTGCTACAGATGCCATATGTTATGCTTCATTGAATGGAAACTAAACCATTTCGAAAAGAACATGTATTCAGATTCCATTTTCTGTGACATCAGCAGGGCTAGATTATCCATAAGGCTAACTAGGCTATAGCCTATAGAGGCGACAATGCATAACGGGGCGCGCGCTAGGGCATGAGGGGCATTGTGAGCTCTTTGCGCTCTCTGCTTATTAAAAAAAGAAATAAGCATTCAAAGAGCTACTAGACTAGTGACTGCTGGTATACCACAGGGTTTAATATTAGGACCTGTATCATTTCTCATTTATATTAACAATTTGGATTTACAGAATATCCATTGAAACTACACTGACATCTGGCATTAATTAACATTTTAAACAGTGGTTTTTATCCGGTGACGAGAGCTTTAAGGTTTAACCAAATTTTTTATTGAAAAAGCAGGAAAGCCTCATATCACATACATATTTGTTATTTTGGTACCGCAGGTGGCTTTGTCTTTGTAGCAGGCCATAAGTAGATCTTAATTTGTTAATTTGTTCTATACTATTACGTTAGTAAATACATCGAGTGTTGTAAAATAAAGATTATTTTGTGACTGTGATTTATTAGCAGACCACGTAAAGCATTTTGATAGAGAAATATCAGATACCCAATTGATTTATTTATTAATTGCCGATTTTCGCTGGCAAATATCTCGGAAACAACATAGGAAGAAAATGAATATAGGCATTTTTGTAGAAAATTTAATTATGATTAATTTTACATAGAATACTTTTTTCTGTACGACGCATTGTTTCTGAGTTATAAGCCAACAATCGAAAAAAGGGACCTTTCCACCTCCCTCCCCTCCCCTGAAGTGGCAGGGGCAGGGACTTTGAGTATGTTTATCTCCTGACTACCAAGGGCGGATCTGGACCTTGAGCTTGGGGGGGGGGGTAACACTGAACCCAAAATTTTTTGAAGAGCGGGGGGCCGAAAAAAAAATTTTTCTCGTCCCAAAATTTTTTTTAAGAACAGCGGGGAGAAATCCGAGAAAAAAAATTTTTCATCCTAAAAAATAAAATTTTACAATGAAAGTTTCTTGAGGGGGGGGGGGGGTAATTACTCTATTACAACAATTTTCTTCCCAAAATTAACAAAAATCATAACATTTTAAAACAAAAGTTGATGATTTACAGAATCTTGGGGGGGGGGGGTAATTACCCCGTTACCCCCCCATAAATCCGCGCCTGCTGACTACCCTCAACACATTCCTGAAGAGGAAAATGCTCCCCCCCTCTATGTCCTGTACCACTCCGTTGAATAGAATTTATTGGTGTTTGAAAAAAAATAATCATTACACAAGTCAAAAGTTTACATAAAATTCAATAAATATTACAAATAATTATTAAAACATATAATACAATATTAAAAATATAAAACATTTAAAAAAGCGAAATATCTACTTATTGTCTAGTTAATCAACATAGGATGTCAGAACTGACAACTGCACAGAGAATGGTTGACTACAAATCACTCTCTTAGTCTAGGAAATAGCGTGCAAATTCGACGACGAGTGGTTACCGTCTGCCAGTCGGTAATCGAAGAGACCATATAAATACAAAATTTTTTTCTCTCTGGAACTTTTTGGTATGGTGGGGGGATAGGGAGGTGGGGCATTTATTTTTAAATCGAATGATTATCGATATCTGTCCGCATAGGTAGTTAGTATATGTACTTCACATACCCCAATTACGCTGGCAGACGAAACTTCCGAACGGCGCGCGCGCTAACCGGAAAAAGAAAAAAAAAATTTAGTTTCTTTTTCCGGTTAGCGCACGCGCCGTTCGGAAGTTTCGTCTGCCAGCGTAATTGGGGTATGTGAAGTACATATACTAACTACCTATGCGGACAGATATCGATAATCATTTAATTTAAAAATAAATGCCCCCCCCCCCCCCCCCCCCTCCCTATCCCCCCATCATACCAAAAAGTTCCAGAGGGAAAATTTTGTATTTATACAGTCTCTTCAATTACCGACTGGCAGACGGTAACCACTCGTCGACGAATTTGCAGGCTATTTACTATACTATCTAAGAATTCATTCAAACTATAAAATGCAGAAGCTACTAGGATTGATTTAACTTTTATTTTAAATAAATTTAATGACAACATTTTTAGGTAAGGAGGTAATTTATTATAAAATAGCGGACCATAATAATCTACGCTATTTCTTGATTTCTTTAGCCTTTATTTAATGTATATGTTGGAGTTTGTACGAGTATTGTGATTATGGACTTCGCATACATTAGTATATTTATGAATGTTTGCTTTAACATAAATTAGGCTTTGGTAGACTTGGTGTAGTTAATATACCAAGGTTTTTAAAATGTTCTTTAACATCTGCCCTATACAGATTCAGAAAGTTCTTCATTTGGCATTGCGCTATTAACCGACCGCCCACAATAAAGACGTCTACCAGTACTCTAGCAGTAAAGAGTCGACACACCCGAGACATGTATGTACACGATTGCATGCTTCGCTCTCGCTTGCTCTTATGCCAAGCCAATACGTACAATTTCCGATATTGTATTCTAATCCTAGTACGTCTTATAGCTTTCTTTTGAATATTAAAGACCCTTTCACTGTGGGCAGTGTCCCCATACGAGTATTGCGTAGCTTATGGTGGAATGGATCAGAGCATGATAAGTCAACAGAGTTATCTTACGTGTGGTTATTTGATTTAAGGATTTTAGCAAACAAAGATGTTTAGATAATTTATTACATCTATAATCAACATGTTGGTCCCATTTTAGTGTAGGATCCAACATGACGCCCAGAAATTTAACTTTAATAGGATTGATAGTTTGATGCCTTAAGCTGAAAACCATTTTCTCAGTTTTATCATCATTTAGATTTAAAGAATTACAACTGACTTGACTGAACTATTAAATCTTTTAAAAGTTGTAACACCCTGAAGTGATATGTATAAAGGCAGACTCTTTTAATTATGTGAACACGATTTAAATAAAACAACATTTAAGAACCAAGTTATTATTCAAATTGGAAAGTTACAATTTACTCAATCTGGAAATAATTACACTTATGTCATAATACACAAAAATAATAAACACAAACGTAAAACGAGATACATTAAAATTACGCTAATACAATTACTGTTTTTACACATATTGAATTTCATCAAAATGTAAAAACATGCAATTAAGCATTGCCTGACATGTTCTTAAACATATCACCTGAAAGCAAACTATCCAGTGCCTTTTGTACTGTTGGATCTTTTAAAATTGGAGTTTGAGCAGCTGCTGGTTGAGGGTCAGGTGCGGTTATAGAAGTGGGAATAGGAGTAGCATCGTTAGACTTGTTAAGAATGTTCAAAATGCGACTCTGTAGTTCGGCTTGTTTTGGATCAGATTCCTCGGAATCGCCCTGGATTCCTTCAGCGACCTCATATTCGTGCTGCAATTCACGTCTGTCTTGGAGATATTTAATAAGCCTGTCGTACTGACTGGATGACATTTGCCGATTTTCTGCCAACAAGTTGAGCATCATCTAAAACAAATGAACAATTTAAAAAAACATTAATCGTCACGACGGGGACAATTTTTAGAAGCATATCTATTTGTAATACGTCCTTGTAATAAGGATCCGATAACTATAAAATATACAGGAGGTAATAGAGTGACACGGAACAAATTGAGCTGATACTAAGAGATAAATTAAACACAAAAATCCATCGTCGTTGTAAGTGAGGAATTTTTTTTTTTTTTCAAAAATTAAAATGCCTGTATGCATAAAAGTTGTCTCAATAAGTGAAGATAGCCATATGTTTTTGGAATTTTTCATTAATAACAGGCCTTACAAAAAATATTGTGGTAACAACTTTACAAGACATTGATTTTTTTGATTTTGGGCTTATTTGAGATACAGTGGAACATAAAAAAACGACAAATTGAATTAATTTTTAACCGACGTCCAGCAGAGATATCGCCTTTCAAAATTGTGCACTCTCGTAAGGGCCATGAGCTATTACTCTATATGAATAACTCGAAAATTTGCATAGGCCGTTTTTCCTACGAATTCGGGTTTAAAGCACTTTGGGCATATTTCATATTTTCCAAAAATAAGGACCCACAGGGCTTCAAGAGTGAGCGAAGAACTGACAACGAGGGCGTAGTCCGAGTAGTCCTCTGCAGGAGCTAGATTGGCATTAGGCAATCTAGTTTAAATAACAGGAAATTTTATTGAAGTTTTAAATAGGAACTGAAATTGGTTAGGGAATGGTTGAGTGTAAATAAATTTTAAATTAAATACCAAGAAAACAAAATAAATCTCTTTGCAACAAAAAATTAATGAAAACTAGAAGACGCCAATATATTTAATGTAAATATTAATAATAGTGACATAAAAATGATAAAAGAGATTCAGTATTGTTCAACCATGTTAAGGTCTTTAAATAATGAAGATTGTCGAGCATGATGGTCTTTGGATTACAGGCTGTGGTTCATGTATTCACTCACTGAGTAAAAACTATAATGAACCAGAAACTCCTTTAGTTTAAGATAAAATTTTTATTGTGAAGATTTATTCGTAGAGGATTACCATGGTTGGTATTATATGGATGACATTCTGAGTTGGCTTGGAAGTTATTTTATGTTTTTTCCACTTTGTGGGAATACCCACAAGGTAGAGTGAACGTTCATTGAACCAAACTAGTCAGTCTCTGCGAACATTGGCTTATAGATGAGGAAATACAAAATTTCACTCTTAATAATTATGTATTAGTAAACTGCTTCTGCAGAAAGGATATTAGGGGAGGTGGTGTTGCTATTTTTGCCAAAACAGGAACTCCAATGAGGGCTGTAAGTTTTACGCTACCTTGCATAGTGAAAGATTTCGAGTATACTTGCGCCACTACTAAAATTCAAGGTAAGAGAACTTTATACATATCAATTTACCGCTCACCATGTGGTAACATAAAAATATTTTTGACACAACTAGAACTCTTATTGAAACAAGCGATCATTAAGTATGATTATATCTTTCTAGGAGGAGATCTAAATATAGACCTACTAACTAATGATGCAACTTCTACACAACTAGTAGATCTCCTAGAGTCGTATAATCTCACACAAACAGTAAATGCACCAACAAGAGTTTTTGCAGGCTCGGCAACGCTAATAGACAATATTTTCACCAATCTTATCAATAAACCCACATGTCTTACAAGTCACTGACCTCTCAGACCACTTAGCCATTGTGTTATTATTACCTAACAAACTTACACAGAATGAAGATAAATTTATAACTAAACGTATCTATTCAGATCAAAATAAGAAAATTTTTTATGATCTACTGAGTAATAACAGTGATTGGAAAAATGTGTACACGGCAACTACCACAAATAAAAAATACAATGAATTCTTTCAAATCATTTCCAGTTCCTTTGAATTAGCATTTCCATTGAAAAAAACTAAACTTAAAAACAAAGGTAACAAATCTTGGGTGACTCCAGAAATTATAAAAGAATCAGAAAGGCTAAAAGAAATTCATTGGCTTTATTCTTTAACACGTAATGAAGAAATAAAATAAATGTACTCTACACTAAAAAAAGAACATAAAAAAAATATTATAGAAGCAAAAAAATCGCATAACCAGAATATACTAGCAAACTCGCAAAATATTAGTAAAACTACTTGGGATCTTATAAAAAAGGAAACAGTCAACAACAATAAAAATGATTTTATAATAAATATGAATGGTGTAGAAGTCAGCGATCTCAAAATAATTAGTGAGCAATTTAACCAGCACTTTATTAAATCGGTTAAAGAATCAGTACCAGCAATAGTTCCATATGAAAATAGATCAGCAAAAATCACTAGCCATAACTTCTTCCTGATGCCAACAGATGCAACTGAACTTGTGGATCTGATTAAAAGTTGTACCAAGAAACAATCAGAGGGCCCTGACGGAATACCGTGTACAGTAATAGGCTACGTTGCCGATTTAATAGCTGAACCACTTGCACACATCATCAACCAGTCATTCGTGGAAGGTGTGTTTCCAGATAAACTAAAAGAGGGAAAATGTGTTCCACTGCATAAAAAAGGTTCCAAAGACAATTTAAACAACTATCGCCCCCTATGCCTTCAGTCTGTGTTCGCTAAAATATTTGAAAGGGCTATGTTCAGTAGACTAACTTCCTACGTCAACAAGTTTAATCTTATTTCCAACACACAGCATGGTTTTAGACAGGGAAAATCTACCACCTCTGCACTTTTTGATTCATTATCTTCAATAATGAATGCTATTGATAAACAATCACAGACCATTGGCATTTACTTCGACCTATCAAAAGCCTTTGATATTATAAGTCACGATGTTCTGCTAAAAAAACTTCAGAACTATGGGATCAGAGGCGTGGCACTTCAGTGGATAGAATCATATCTAACAGGTCGTTATCAATTTGTTCAACTTAAGGGTAAAGTAGGAAATGTGTATAATAGCAAAGTTAAATCTGATGTCCTAGAAAACAAATATGGAGTACCACAGGGAGGCATACTCTCACCTCTTCTTTTCCTTTTATTTAGTAATGACCTCAATAACAATTTCCAATCTATAACAGGAGTTGATGTATGTCAATTTGCTGATGACACTTCCTTTATTGTCAGAGGCGGCAATGAAAATACCTTAGCGACTCTGTCCAACAAGGTAGCAAATAAGATGTCAGACTGGTGTGTGCAAAATGGACTACTATTAAATCCATCAAAAACTGTAATAGTACAATTTTCAAATATACATAGCAGGGCAGATCCATCAAGTCCCTTAGTTAGATTGCAAAGTAGGAGTATTGGTGTTGCCGAGCATACAAGATTTCTTGGTGTGGAAGTTGATAACCATCTTACCTGGAAGCATCACATAAACAATGTAGCAGGTAAACTTAAGAGTGCTCACTATGCAATATCCATGTTGAAGAACTCGTTAAACCTACACTCTATTCTTCTTTTCTATTATGCAAGTGTACAGAGTTATCTAAATTATGCCATAATTATATGGGGTTCCTCGAGTGAAACAAACAGATTATTCATCCTTCAAAAAAGAATAATAAGATTAATATCTAACACCAAATATCTAGATCATTGTTCACCACTATTCAAAAAGCTGAGAATAATGACAGTATACTCTCTGTACTTATACAATCTTGCACTCTTTGTAAAAGAGAATAATCAATATTTTGTAACCAATGGAATGTTAAATGACAACACAAGAACAAGATATTTCAATCGTATGAGTGTGCCTAATCACCCTATTCGAAAAAGGGCCTCACTATATGGCAATAAAAGCATATAACCACCTTCCTACATACCTGCATACCATCCAAAACAAAGTAAAGTTTAAAAAAGAGTTGAAGTTGTATTTCACCCATAATGCCTACTATTCTACTGACGAATATTTCAATAATAGAATTTAAAATTTGTTATTTGTTGTGTAATTTGTTATATTAATTATATTTATGTTTGTTTGTGTTAAACGTACTATGTGATATACCTTCTTTACAGAATGTAATTATACATGTAAAATTATATTGACAATACCTATACTCTATAAAGAGTCCAAAAGGAAATAAAGAATATTGTATTGTATTGTATTGTAAATCACCCCATTTCAGACCTGAACAGTGCTACACATTACAGTGTAACAAAGCGCATTTTGGCAAACCTAGTTGCACCCAAATAATTTGTTAAGAATATATTATTTAGCATATTACTTGTAAAACCCGCAGGCTATGATAAATATTTCATATAGTTTCCGCGTGACACTGCAGTGAGATGCCGTTAGTTTCTGTACTACACCGAATAATAAACGGCATGCGCCAGCATTGTCTATATTGGCCAGCATGCCGTGAGGACATTAAATTCCAACCCGGGCGTCGACCAGAGCAGACGTGTAATAGCAGTGTCTGAACAGTGACGTCAGCCGCAAACGTAAGTTAAAACATCTAAGTCCAGACTTGGCTTGTAAATATTTTTGTAAACTAACCGTTTCAGCTGAAATAATTCTAAGTCGACAAATACGCTTCGTGAAATATTACAAGTCCATTCGACATCACTTATTGCTTGCACGCATCATGTTTGGTCATCTCTCACTCCTCAACCTCTGGTGGACATGGGATAGTTGGCAGCTGAAATCAGAACGAGCAATTCGTCGCCCGTACCGCAAAGTGGCGTAACTCAGGAATTGCTAAAAATGAGTTAGGCCTGCCAAAGGAGTTAACTTGGAGTATTCTAAATTGTGGCAACTAGGCACATCTGTATTCGTGATAGTTTTCGTTAAATTGATGTAGGATCCATATCTCAAATAACTTAAATCCATAACGTTGAAGCGGCATGTATTACATTTTTTCCAGTGGCACCATTAAATTAGAGTCCAATCAAGCTCTCAAAAAAAAAAAATACAGATTTCATGGCACTTTGTAGTGGAGATAAACCTCCAATAAAACTACCGGAATACAAGCAGTATTGCCGTTCTCTGCCGCATTGATTTTCACTAAATTCGTGTTCATATTTTTCTTTTTGTATAAGTATAAATTAAGTTCTCTTAATTAATATTAATTTATTTTGTGTGAATACATTCAATACATTTAAAAAAATGTTATAAAAGAAGGTTAAATTTAAATAAATTTTGTATTTTGTAAGTATAAATAAATGTCTTAAGTACAATGAAACATTTTTGTAAATCCCAAATGAAATATAACACTATGATTAATTAATTATATCTTTGTTCATCGGGGGGAGTATCTCAAATGTTCTTAAAACAGGAATATACTTTTGGTATGGCATAAGGGCGTATCTCAATTTAAAAAAAAAAAAAAAAAAAAAAAAAATTCCTACCACCGACTTTCAGATCATGGTATAAAATCTAAGACTTATTGATGCTCTGCTACAGTTTGCAGTTGAAATTGGAATAAATAGTTGCATTAGCCTTTTCCATGCAATGCAAAACATATCCAGCGAATCATTAAAATTGCTCTACTGTAAAATGTTGAAAAATGAGATAAGTCCGTTTGCGATACGGGCGACGAATTAGTCTGCACCACCCGACTACCGTGACCAGACATGCCCAGCAGAATCCTGGATCAAGTTTGATAGAAAATTTTCTATGCCCATCAAGTCCACAAATCCGTTGTGGTGAAATATACTAAGTCCCGCTGACGTCATTTAATACTTGTACGCATTGTGCTTCGTCATTTCTCCCACTCTGTCTCTGTCCAGGCTATTAGAGCTGGCAGTGGAAATCAAGACACAGTCCGGTCCGACCGCCCGACCGAGGAAGATGTGCTCCAGCAGGAACAGCAAGTATGTTTTGATAGGAGAAGCGCCCTACGTCATCACCGGTGCGCAGAATGAATAGAGTCCTCCACTCCAGCTTTGGTAATTTGTCCTAGCAGCCATCTGAGCCACGACTCTGTAGAGACAGTTCCCCAGCCACGACCGCCGAAGCCAGGTGTGCCCTGGAGTTGTCAATAACCCGAGTAAGTCGCTAATTCACATTGTATTTAGTAAATGAAGGTTAATTGTATTCCGAATTGTGCGTTTTACTTCTGTGTGAGTGAAAGTCTAATTTTCCCTATTCTGACCTATCGGATATTACTGTTTCTCCACTGTAGTTACTCCAGCCCTACTGTACCGGCTGTTTGAGGGTAGTGGCGTTCCCCACTCTAAAAGGGAACTGGCGCCTGAACAACCGGCCTGTAAGTACCGCTGTTGCTAAGGTGCCAAAAGTAATTCACTTCGGCTGCACCAGGAAGTACGTCAGTATTGCATTACTCATAAATTAACTACCAGTACTTAATTAACATTTACCTGCATGGCAGTAGGGTGTCGATCGCTTAGACTGAGAGTACCATTCTCGGGGGCGGTGTGCTCTCCTTTCATGTACGATTCAAAATTGCGAGATATCAGAATCATAGCATCTTCAACAGGCATATTTCTGTGCTCTAAAAAATATATTAATTCTCAGAATGTGCCATAAAGGTCATTGAAACTAGCACAAAATACTAGATTAGTTAATAGTGGGATTGAAGAATAAGGTAGATGCATCCTAATAATAATAATAATAATAATAAGTCTATTTATGACCACAAATCAGATATTACAAAATAAAGGCATTATTAAATAAAGTGTGGCATAAAAGAATGAAGAGTTTTTCAGTTGTTCGAACAATTGACATTGAACAGACAATTATAATGAAGACGATGTCAGAATAGTAAGAGCTGTGAAAACTACAGAAATAAAGTTGTAGAGAATCAAATTTCGCATAAAAAAGTGTGTGGCATCTTAATGTACCTTTTATGTTGGCAATATATGCTTTTAAAACCGATAATCCTGCGCGATGCCACTCTTTGCACGCTTTCTTTGCACATAGGTACTATAAAAGATAGGCACATACTTTTACTGGCTTTTTTGTACAAAATTTAATTTTTTACAACTTTCTTCTCTACAATTTGTTTTGATTTTGGCAAAGTTTTCATTTTAATGTAGATATTGCCTTCCATATATATAGATTGGCCGCCATATTGAAGCCACTGTTTTGAACTTTGCAAATTTTGGAATATTTTTGCGAGTCTGAAAGATACTCTCTAGCTCATCGGGAAGTACCTACCCAAACAATTCACCGAATAAATAAATATAAGTACATGATTAAATAAATAAAAACATTATATTCTGCTTTATACAGGGCTGGCTAGCTTCGAATGTACTTATAATGCATAAAACAAGAATAAAGCTATCAAAAAGATTAGAAGAATATGTACTAGTAGGAGGTCTACATGTGGAATAGTTTTCAACGTTTTTTTTTTATTGTCATTTCCTTATTTTGCAACTAAACTCCGTGCTTTTCTTTATAATTGAAAAAAACTTTGTTAAATAAAATTAGATAAAGATATTAATGGATTAAATACTTACATAATAAAAAAATGCTCTCCCTTTGTGCGAGAACCTCTAGCAAATATTGTAAATGCATGTCTGTTGCAAGGTTGCCCTCTCTAATGAAAATAGGTAAAGTGATTCCAGTACACAAGAAAGGTGATCTAACTGAACCACAAAATTACAGGCAAATTTCCATATTGCCAGCCTTTTCAAAAATTTTAGAAACTGTAATTTTTAATAATCTGGTGGATTACTTGGACACAAATAAAATACTATGTGCACAACAATTTGGTTTTAGAAGAGGGATGTCAACTACCGATGCAATATTATCATTGACACAGCACATTAAGGAAGCTCTTGAAAACAAAAAAAGGTACTTGGGAATATTTACTGATTTAACATCAGCCTTTGATTGTGTAGATCACACTATCCTGCTTAACAAGCTAGATTTTTATGGAGTACGTGGCCATTGTTTAAAGTTAATTGAGTCCTATTTGAGAATAGGACTCAACTAGTTGAGTACCATAATGATAAAAGCGAACTCATGCAGATAAAACGAGGAGTGCCACAAGGGTCCGTGCTGGGACCTCTGCTCTTCCTGGTATATATAAATGATCTGCCAAATCATTTGAATACTTTAAATGTTACCACATTAATGTACGCAGATGATTCAACTTTTGGAAAAAGCATAGATGCTGAAGATGATAGTCAACACATCCTCACATATATACTTCAACAGGCTAAAGCTTGGTTTGCACCCAACCAATTATTGTTAAATGAGAGTAAAACTGTAGTGTTAACATTTCAGACCAAAAATAATTCTGATGAATGTCTCAATACAAAATTTTTAGGGGTTCATATAGACACACATTTAAATTGGATTGAACATATTAATACACTTTGCATTAAACTGTCTAAGTCTGTCTTTGCAATTAGGAAAATAAGAAATACTGTAAATGAACAAGCCGCTAAAACAACATATTACTCACTTTTTCATTCTCAGCTAATCTATGGAATACTTGCTTGGGGAAATGCAGCCCACTGTCATTTACAAAAAATTTTCATACTACAAAAATCAGCAGTAAGAAGTATAGTAGGTGCTAAATGGCATGAGAGTTGCAGGGTCCTGTTTACATCGTTAAAAATAATGTCACTCTTCTCCTGCATAGCATATCATAATATTCTATTTGTAAAGCAAAACATAAACAGTTACATTACGCATGCTGATAATCATCAGCATGATACCAGAAATAGAGATAACCTAATAATACCTCAAACCAGGCTGCAGATAAGTAATAACATGGGAATTAGAATGCTGAATGTTCTGCCTTTGTCATTTCGTAATCTTCCCATAAACATATTTAAAAATAAACTAAAAAAAATTATGACTGAAAATTGTATATACTTCATTGATGAATTTTACCAAGTCATTGTTGACAATGGAAGCATTTTTGGGTAGAAAATATAATATATATTGATACACGGCTTATTATATAATTTACGTATCGTTTGTCCTGCATTAGCTTTATTAACTTTTGTAATATTGATTAATTAATTAACTGACTAATTTTGTATATTAATTGTTCATATAAGATGTATAATTTTAATCAAGTGGTGACCTATCGGGATTTACTTATATATGTCTGATTTTAATCTGGTTGTAACCTGCTAAGTTTTATTTTTATTTAGAATGGTAAGTGTCTGTCCAATTTGACGTATCTATAAAATGTATGTTTTCTAAAGATAAATAAACTATTATTATTATTATTGCATTACTCACTGCGGGACAAATTTACCTATCAGAGATAAGGATACACACTCCCTATCTTGACAAGCACTGCATTCTTAACTAAGACAGACCATATTTGAAGTCATCATGAAAACCAACCAATGATGGATGGCATATATTGGTAAAAGGAAAATATTATTTATATGGGGGGTGTGTTTGGGAACACGCCTGTGTCTGTATAATACAAAATTATTTCAAAAATAATACTCGATATAGACATACCTTGAGGAATACCATGCAGAATGTTTAGTGTTAAGCTTCTATTTTCTTCATTTTGAGGCATAACCAAAATGGCATACAAACACCCCCTGCTGGAAATGTTAGCTAGCACTTTACCAATCGGTACATCTTCATTTGGGAACAGCAAATCAACGATGAGTCCTAGTGTCTTCAATTTTTGCTCGATAAATTCAGCATATTCCCTACCAATTTAAGGATATTAATATACAGGTAAATATGAAGAGAAGTTAAGTTAATGCAAAGGCGATTCAAATTGATTTTTCCAAAAGCAATCAGTCGTCAGTTTAGTCAGCTGAGTCAGTAACCTATCTACCATTTTTTCGTGATATACCTACTATACATATAGCATATTATATTTTAAACTGATCCCCGAGCAAGAATAAAATTCAATCAAAATACACCTTTTATGATACCACCGTTTGTTCAGAAAAATATGGCAGTCCGACCATCGTTATGAACTGGAGTGAGTGCAGATTGTTTAACTTGAATCGCCTGTAGTTTTTAACATTACCTTACACTGAGATATATTTTCATACGGCAACAGAAGATTGATAGCATTTCCGGCATTTAGACAGTCAGCAGCCGTTTAGTAGCGGGGAGAGAAATTAATTTCAATCATTATACAGTATTCTGATATCCCAGTAAATATTTTGTGTCTACCTATCAACATGTTTAATATATACCAAAACTGGCCAGTTTTTCATCATTTAATACTTTTCCATCACTTCCGGTTTCCCCCAGAAATTTTTTACATTTTTTAATTCTGGAGACGATTTTAAGAATGATTGCACAGTTTTAAAGAAATGTTTAGACTACATACCATCATCTTGGGGCTAAATCGGACAATCCTATTAAGATCTATTATGTCATAATTTTCATAAAAATCTGCCTTTTAAAGTGTTCTTTTGAATAACAAAATTAGAAATGATAAATATATTCGCCGTTTGTTTACTAAAAATGAAAAAGTAAAATTAGCAGAAATTAAGAAATATTGCCATTTCTACTAAAAATTGCGTTTTTTGAGCTTTTTGCGTGAACAATAAATATTTTGAAACTAGATTTCGAATTCTTTGTGCGTTCCTTAGTAATTATAAAAAATTGAGGTAAAACAGCAAAATTTCGCCATTTCTCAACACATGTGCGATGCGTGACCGGAAGATATTTTTTTATATGAAAAATTTTTCCGGGGTATAGGGACAGAAAAATAAAAACAAGTGTTTTTTCACCCCACCCTAGTGTCCGTGTCCACCTCACACATAGAGGCGAGACGGTCTTTAACAAAAAATTAAACAACGTAGAGTTAAAATTTTCATATATTTTTTATCAAATAGTTGTTTAAAGATATAAGGCTTACTAAATTATTTTGTTCAAATTTTTAGCACCAACGGGGTTAAAGTTATTTTGCTAAAAACCGCGAAAATTGCCGGATTTCGCCCCAGATGACTTTTTAGTCATTTTTATATTTGCATCTAAAGTGCAGTGAACAGGGCTGGCTTCAGGTATTTTGCCGCCCCGGGCACAGCTTCATTTTGCCGCCCCTCTCTTATATAAATGACATTGGAGTCAGGCGGGGTAAAAATGAGAAAATGACATCTTTCAATTTTTAGGTTGCTTAGAATCGAGTCATATTTAATGAAAGATTGGTATCTTATGTAAAAATGACAGGAAAAATTATATTTCTATGTATTTTTTTACTAAAAGTACCGTTAATTGATAAACAAAAATAAACAGTGTCTCATTTTTACCCTCCAAGTGGGGTAAAAAAAAAGACAGTGGAGGGCAAATGATTTATTCCCATTCTTATTGACGTCGTACAAATGGAAGTGCAAAAATAAGACAGAGGAGGGTTTTTTTCTTTTATGTATAATTTATTCAGATTTTTTACTAAACAAGAAGGGGCTTGCAGAAGGGCTAGCTTCTCCTAAATTAGGAAGCTGAAATGTGCCTGCTTCAGTCTGCCCATTTGGTCTCTTTATTCTCTTTTTTACTCCGCTTTTAATTTTTTCGTTAAAATCAAATTTTTCATGATTTAAAACTAGCAGATTAATAAACTTGATCACAAAATGTGAAGTATGACACTTTTAGTTGACGTCTGCCAAATACGGACAATGCAAATAGAGAAACTCTAAAATCCCCAAAAAAATTTTTTAAAAGTGAATTAAAGAGTTTACTGAATAATATTTTTTCCCGCATTAACAGTAGGCATAGGACCTGATTGGATAACATAAAACAGTTCTGAATGTACAAAACAAACTTGAATAAAAAATTAAGTTTAATTTATTTCAATCTGGGTTGGATATCACGTCTTTTATTTACCCCGCTACCTGTCTGTCTCATTTTTACCCCCATCTTTTCAGTCCATTATTTTTTATAACATTTTAGGAGTCACCTACTGAATATTCTTGATGGTTTGTTTTTTTAGTTATAAGGTTTACAGAAATTTTTGGATTTTCAGCAATATGATTACTGTATTTAAAAGGGTAAAATAAAATAATTGAAAAAATTAACCGTATTGAAACTTAAAAGAAATACCACACCACAGAATGTACCTACTTTATATACAAAAAAAAAACTAACAATAACAAATTATTTATATAAAGTTAACATTATTATTACCATATTAGTGAAACAATTGTTTCCTAGCTTTTTATTTTTTTTGGTAACTGTGGATTTGAAGAATTTGCTGCCCCTAGAATTTTGCCGCCCGCTGCACCCCCCCCCCCCCCCCCTAGAGCCAGCCCTGGCAGTGAATGCCTTACATCAATCTTATGAACCAATACGATAAGAGAAAAATGTAAACATGAGATTTTTCGAATTGGTTAGTACCGATGACCAACCAAAATTTCGAAAATCACTAATTTGAAATTAAGTCAATGTTTGCAAATAACAACATATTTTAGTAGTTAAATACTATATTTTCATAAGTACATTAATAACTTCAAATCAGAAATTGTACATAACATACATTACAAATAATACAAATGGCTACAGTTGTCGACTTCTTAAAAGACCTAGCTGAAGAGCCAAAAAATTCCACATTACTTTGAATTGCATTAACTAACAGTTTTTAAAATCCTGGTCAGTGGCTCATTCTGTTCATAATTAGTGTGACAAAGTGCTACATGAAAAACATCTGAACTTCGATTTTTTTTATTTGCATTAAAACTTTTCAGCTATAATATAAGGACGTTGATAATACAAATAATTTTATCACAATTTGTTAAATTAAATGTAGATTATGTATCATTTGGTGTGTTTTCCTCTATTATTATATTCATTAAATCGTTATTTGCAGTTCCAAATCAACATTGTCAAAAAATAAATTTTGAATTATTGAACTGTCAAACTGGATGACATAAGTGAAAAGATCCCTAAGGGATCTTATCAGCTGTAATATCCCAAGGACGTTGATAATACGAAATAATTTTATCACAGTTTCCGAAAGCACTTGCTTGGTAATATTGGATATTACCTAAAAGCAACATGCTTGAGGAAGTTGTGATAAAATTATGAGCCATTTCTCAACGTTCGAGGGGTATTCACATAGAAAATTTTTTGCAATTTATTTTATTTATTTGTTCAAAACTATTTATTAAAAACACAATTATGAAAAGAGCAATTTGTAAAATTAAATATAGATTATGTATTATGTATTATTTGGTGTGTTTTCATTTATTATTATATTCATTAAATCGTTATTTATGCAGTTCCAAATCGACATTGTCAAAAAATAAATTTTAAATTATTGAACTGTCAAACTGGATGACATAAGTGAAAAGATCCCTAAGGGATCTTATCAGCTATAATATCCCAAGGACGTTAATAATACGAAATAATTTTATCAGAGTTTCCGAAAGCACTTGCTTGGTAATATCCCGACGCCGTAGGCAGAGGGATATTATCTGAAAGCAACGTGCTTGAGATTTCAATAAACCCTGACTTTTCTGTCTTTAGTTATTGTGCCCACAAGAAACGTGACAAACTGATAGATAGATGGACGAGAATTTTGAAAGTTGTTCAGAATAGACCTTTTCATCGTAAGCGCGCGCATGTGCTGCCACTATGTTTGTTTGCGGGAACTATGAAATGTTCGGACACTTGTTTGTCAAAATGGCTGGACCGATATCAGTTTTCCACATTAATTTAGACTAAAGTGTGATTGACGGTGCAAAATTAGTACACAACATTGTGGAAGAACACACTTGTGCTCAATTAAGGCGCTAGCTCAAGTATCCTGGCCGTAAAATGACTGGAAGCAAGAATAAAGAACTGGTTGCAAGGTTAGAATTCAACTATCAACTTATCAATTTATATACAAGTGCATTAAAAGAAAACAAATGTGTTTAGTTTACAATATACTTAATAACAATCTTCGTGCAGTAATTGATAATGCAGTAAAAATATTTTCTGTTTTTTTATGAAAATGTAGGGTCAAAAATGCAATTGAAAATGAGGTATTTTTGTTGATCCTTCTCTGAATAAAGCTGGCTCCTTTTTTTCCAATTTTTTCAAATAGGTAAACTATACGATATGGCACTACCTATTTTCAAAAAATTATTTGTTTAAAAAACGTCGAGTTCCGCCATGTTTCTTCAGACAGTTTTCGCATGTCAATATTGGATTTGACATAAACATTGCGTTTTTTAACCAAATAATGATGAATCTGTTACCAATTTTCTAAAAATAGGTAGTGCCATATCGTATAATTTACCTATTAGAAAAAATTAGAAAAAAATGATTCAGCTTTATCCACAGAAGGACCGACAAAAAACCTCTTTTCAATTGCATTTTTGACCCTACATTTTCGTAAAAAAACAGAAAATATTTTTACTGCATTATCAATTACTGCACGAAGAATGTTATTAAGCATATTGTAGACTAAACACATTTGTTTTCTTTTAATGCACTTGTATATAAATTGATAAGTTGAATTCTAACCTTGCAACCAGTTCTTTATTCTAGCTTCCAGTCATTTTACGGCCAGGATACTTGAGCTAGCGCTTTAATTGAGCACAAGTGTGTTCTTCCACAATGTTGTGTACTAATTTTGCACCGTCAATCACACTTTTTGTCTAAATTAATGTGAAAAAATGATACCGGTCCAGCCATTTTGACAACCAAGTGTCCGAACATTTCATAGTTCCCGCAAACAAACATAGAGGCAGCACATGCGCGCGCTTATGATGAAAAGGTCTATAGGAAACTTGCCCAAAAAATAAAATTGATTTTTTTATGATATACTATTTTAATAATATGATATACTATTTTAATTTTATTTATTATCCTTCATAAGGTAATTAGTATTTTATTATATATGATATTGTTGTTCATAGTTAAGAGTCTTGGGTGGCGTGGAAGAACGTTTATACGAATGTCACCTTTTGTGTTGTACACTGTATTTACAATGTGCTTACAATAAATATTTTTCTATTCTATTCTATTTAAAAAATACTCAAAATCGTAAACTAACATCATTAACACTTTAACTGCGGCACAAAAAACATGAAATGGTCCCAAACTGCTGAAACTTTTTTTTTGCAATTGCGTACAGAAAATGGCATGATGAGATAATAAATATTAATTTAAACAAAAATTTGATTTGAATAACTGAAAAATCTGTGTATAGTATAATTACACACCTCACCACATCTCATTTTTTTTATGTCACACTACTTTACACATGACTGTCTATGTCACAGGCTGTGTGTAGCAATATGACGCACAGCAGACTTGTCCCAACATGCGCAGACTCGTACAAAATATATGCTACTGATTGTTTATCTGTTGCTTCAGTTGAAACTTGTGTTCAGACTTGAAATTTCAAAGAAAAATGGTAAAGATAATCGTAGCCGGTGCAAAAACTGCTACAAAATTTTTAGCAGGGAACAAGGAAGATCCTGTGCACTTAAAACGGCACCAACAGTCAAATATGTATGTCCAGCATGCCCTGATGCTCCTCATTTATGTATTCAATGTTTTTTTAATGTACATCAGTGTAGTGTAAAATAAATTATTTTCCTTTCATTTTATATGATATTTACCAAATATTTAATGTTTTTCCATATTTCTGATAAGTGTCATACAAAATAAAAGAATTTACTTGTATTTGATATTTATTTTTAATAAAGAGAAATTTACCCACCAGATATAACTTAATTCATAAACTATTTTAAAGACACGTAGATTCAGGCGTTATGTTGCACAGTTCCACACAGAATTAATGTAAGTCCAGACCTGTCACACATAGACATCATTAAAACAGTACACTCTTGTGTAGCATATTACTACACAACGCGCCAGAGACCTGAGCGGTGTGTATCATATTGCTACACATAGCAGTTAAAGTGTTGAAAACCCTATAGACAACAAAATTTTTTTAAAAACAATCTCTTCCAGGAATATAAGCGATTAAAATCTGCCAGATTTTACCCACTCCTGAAACGTGACGTCAGATGAAGAAAGTCGGATGACGGCGTCAAGCGACACCGATTCTGCTTTGGCTTTGATAATTCCGCATGCGCATGCGCATTTGTCAGAAACAACTAGGGATGCAACGGATAGTGTTTTGGCTGGATACCGAATACCAGATATCCGGCATACTTCTTGTACACCAGATACCGGATATCCGGCCAAATATCCGGCTTACATTGAAAGTTGGATTGAAAACATGTTTTGGCAACCTCAACGACAAAAAATACTTACTGTCAACTCTTCTAGACCCCAGATTCAAAACAAGTTTTTTCGATAAAAGTCAGGGTGAAAAAGTCCGTCAAATTATTCTGCTGGAGGCTTAAAAAATAGTTGTGATGATTCATATTCAGGTATGATAGTGAAAGTGGTTCTTCTCCTTCCAATAAACAAAGTAAGAGAAACCCACTAGATAATGTTACTGCTGATATTCACAACACTTTTTGGGACTGTTTTGAGGCAGTGGCGAAAAAATAGTAGCGTTAATGAAAACGTTTCGGAGAAAAGTTCAATGGCCGAGGAGATCAATTATTATTTGAAAGGAGCACGGATTCAAAGAAATAGTGACCCTTACGCATGGTAGTATACTAACTCCAATCAGTATACACTTTTGTCAAAGTTTGTAAACATATATATCTTTCAGCCCTTGCTGTAGTGTATACAGTGAGAGGCCCGTTTCAGAAGCTGGCAACGTATACGAAAAGAAACGCATTCGTCTTCTACCTCTAAACTCTGAAAAACTCATTTTTATTCACCATAATTTACCATTGGTAAACGTATTGATTTAGTAACTAATCTATAGATATTGCCAGTTTGTAGTAATAATTGTAATGCAGGATAAGTGAAAAATAATAAAACTGTTTCATTTTTATACCACTTTTTATTTTTTAACTATCCGGTTTTGGCCAGATATTAGATCACTATCCGGTGCCCAGCCGAATAATAATAAAGTGGCCGGATAGGCCGGATACCGGATAGTAACCGGATATTCGTTGCATCTCTAATTTAAACGTATTCGTTGGAAAAACATCTTCAATATTCTGAAATGTCACAAAATGCTACTTTTGATTCGTTCGTGCCGAGCCGAATTTTCGAATTTCGCCATGTAATTTACGATCAGGTTTATCTTTACATCACGACATCGTATGGCCGTCCCAATGGTGTTTTTCGAAAAATATGACCGTGTCAAGATTGCATGTTTTTGCAATTTTTTCGGCTCTGAAATGTAAGCTGTTTTTTGCTAATTTTCACAGATATCTCCGAAACGGTGGGAGTTGGCTCGAAATAAAAAATACGATCAAACGAGTATTTTCCACTACGAATCTTTTGCTACCATCAGAATTTTGAATTTTTTTTTCGTTTCGGAGATTACTACTGAAATGCCCGCCATCTACGGCAAAAAATTGCAAATTTTGAGCTTCTACAGTTGGCAACTTTTTAATCTTAGCTTCTACGCCAAAAGACTACTCTAGCTAATTTAAATAGAATTAAATTTGCTAAAACCTTTTTTTTTATTTTTTGAATTCCGACAAAAATGAAGGAATTAGAGGGGGCGGGATTAAGGACTTTTTTTTTCGGTAAAATTTCTCGATATTGTCACCGTAATTAATCAGTAATTAACTAAAATCAATCTCATGTATAATGTTCACTTAATATCATGTACTACTTTGATGCTCTGTTAATCTCGGCCCTTTGAAACAAATGTTTCTGAGAAAAATTATTTTTTTAAGATTTTCATGTACACTTTCTAGGAAAACGTGTAATTTCCTCATTTCCTTGAAAATCTCGATAATTATCGTTTTTTTCGAAAAATTTGTAGCTGCTTATGTAAAGAGCTTTGATTGAGCTTTCCGACACTTTTTTTATTTTTTCTCTAACATAAAAAACAAAAGACTTATTTATGGCCGAATATGCGGACGTCTCAAAGCCAACCGCCGCCCAGTCTATTAATTAAGGTGAAGACGTATACCACTTGGCTAAAGTCCCAGTACCAGGTGAGACTAGTTTCTCGATCTGACGTCACAGTGCTTTTCGCGAGGATCTCAACATTCTCAACTTTAACTATTTATTGCAAAGTAAGTACTGCGATTTAAAAGCTGATATTCGGTGTGCCGTGTTTTTATATATAAACACACACTTTAATGGAATAAAAAAAAATGGGCAAGTTCCCCATTCGACAACTAACAAAACAACATGATTTTTTATTTTTTATGAGTGATATTTACGGTTCTAGAAGTGTGTTGATCAAATACAATGTAGGTACCTACTCGTTTTCGTATTTGCGAAGAGTGTAATAATAACTGATAGATACATGACGTTATATTTTTATTATTGTTTAAACATTTGAGGCGGAAACAACAATTTTTGCAATTTGTTTTCCTTTTTAAAAAACATCAAATCAAAAACCAAACAAAATCCGCCAATAACCCCCCACCGTTTTTTTCTAATGGTGGGTTTTTGTGCCAATCCCGTAGCCAAGTAGACTGACATATTGTTTCATTGAGAAATCACATTAACTAAGAAATTTTGTAGACGAAACTTACGTAAGAGCCTTTGACACAACAATAATTTCGCAGTCATTCTTTTCTGGGGGAGGTGGAGCATCTAATAGGGGAGGATATGGCCCAGACCTTGGTGCTGGTGGCATAAAATCACGTTCATCTCTTCCATAATAGGGATCATCTCTATACATATCCCTCGGCATATCCATTTTTGAAGGAGGATCATATCTGTCAATGAAGCGGTCACGTTCATTTGAACGTCCTCTTCCCTCACCTCTTCCCTCACTTCTTCCTCCCCTATGCGGTTTATTTCTATCGTTATTTCTGTCATTATTTCTGTCGAGGTTTCTGCCTCTATCATCTCTTTTTCTACCTCTATCATCATGTTGAGGTGGCCCAGGTGGACGAATATTTGGCCTGTCATCATCCATGTTCTCATCTTGAAATTCAGAGTCCTGTTCAGGAGGTTGAAACTTTAGAGGAGGCTCAGGGTTAGTTTTTGGAGGTGAAGGCTGTTTCGCTGGCTGGGGAGGAGGAGGAGTTTTCTGAGGTGGTGGATTTGTCTGTCTAGCTGGTTGCGATGGAGCTGATTGGGGAGGAGTTGACTTTGGAGGTGGAGGAGTTGGCTTCGGGGATGGAGGAGTTGGCTTTGGGGGTGGACCAGTTGGGCCGCTTGGTCTTTGAGGAGGTGTAAATTGAGGTGGACCTTGATTACCTCCCGGTCTTGATTTATCCATGGCTTGTTTGACAATAATTTTCCTTCCGTGTAAATTTGAGCCATTTTCGGCTTTTATAGCAGACTGAGCCTCATATTCATGTTCATATTGAATAAATGCAAAACCAGTATTTAAGACTAATCCGAGGATATTGCCATGTCCCTTGAATTTGGATTCCAGATCGTCAGCAATTACTGTTTTCGGCAAAGCTCCTATGTAAACTCTTGAACCGGCAGTTGCCGGATTTTTCATAAATTGTTTATCTGTTCTGTACATCTTGCGGTTAATTATTTTCGAACTGTGGGGTACTTCTATTTTTCACTACGTGTAATTCTCTAATTTGCTGTGATATCGCAAAACAGAAACATTTTCCTAACCTCAAGCTTAAAAAAACAAAATGGTCTTCTGCATTGACATACTACACAATGGACTGCGCGTTCCTTATGTTAGAATGCAAGTGGAATGTTGTCAACATAATAGAGTCATTTTAGGCAACCCACATTACGCATTAAGGGCAAAAAGCTGCGTAATTCCATTAAAAACATAAGGTGTTGTTAAAGAGAATACTACAAATTGTTACAAATACGATTTTTGACTGGTTTTTAATTGAAAACAATATCAGTTATAATTGTTTATCACAAATATAGAAGAAATACAACAATTGTTCAAATTACAAAAAATTAAGTACATTTAAAAATAAAATAAAGATACCTACTAATTCCAAATTGTAATTTTAAATTTATGGCATATTTTGTAGTTAGTCCCTGAAATTAAACATAAATAAGTTATTTGTGAGGGTTGTGTGAATAATAAACATTCCCTTACTGCCCTTAATCTGTATTGCTGGTTGCCTAAGATGCTGACAACACAATTTTTTGGGACGCGCAGTCTATTTATAGTAGGTCGATGGTCTTCTGGCAATAAACTGAAGTTAGTAGCAAGCCTTTTCTTTTCTCAGAATAGGCAACATAAAAATAAACGAGAGCGGGTAAGTCAATGAACGCTAATGGGAATTCCGATGAAAACCGATCCGCAAAATGTGAAGAGTGGCGCTAGGAACACTAGCAACCTTCGAGAATATAGGGGAAAATAGAGGTCTCCAAACAGCTGTTTGTTTGTTCGGGCTACAACTGTAAACAAGCAAATTATTAATCCCCGATTCCTTGGCTGGTGCAAAATAATGATTTCAAACCCGCAGAGCTGGGTAATTACTTGTAATTGGAAAATAATTACAATTACAAGGCGCGGATTTATAGGGGGGACGCAGGGGGCGCGCGCCCCCCCTGATCCAGTAATTTATAAGGCCAAGGTATGTAGATTTAGGTTTTTTTAATAAAAAGTTCAAAATGCTATATATTTAGTTTAAATATGCGCCCCCTCCTCAGGAATTATCTAAATCCGTGCCTACAATTACAAATTACTTTTTAAAAAAGGAATTAATTACAATTACAAATTACTTTTTTCAAAAAGGAATTGACGATTTGCACGAAAGAAAGTTTGGTAAAAAGTGTCGAGATTGGTATCGCTGTAAATCACTGCACATGTTGACCAACTTGTCTAATTTCCAAACTTTGCAACAATTAAATACCTATAATATAATAATCATAACATTGTTTTCATTATCTTTAATGTTAAACCTACTTCCATTGAATATAAATTATCTTTATTAGGTTGTTTCGTAGTCTAAAATATTTAAAAAATGTCGAATTATGGAATTTGTCAAACACTGTTTCCAACTCTCAGTTTAGAACAGCTGGCAGCAGTGATTGACAAATTGCATAATTCGACATTTTTTAAATATTGTAGACTACTAAACAACCTAATAAAGATGATTTATATTCAATGGAAGTAGGATTAACATTAAAGATAATGAAAACAATGTTATGATTATTATATTATAGGTATTTAATTGTTGCAAAGTTTGGAAATTAGACGAGTTGGTCAACATGTTTATATTGTGCGCCATGACACTTTTTACCAAACTTTCTTTCGTGCAAATCGTCAATTAATTGACGATTTGCACGAAAGAAAGTTTGGTAAAAAGTGTCATGGCGGACAGTATATTGGTATCACTGTAATTCACTGTACATGTTGACCAACTCGTCGAATTTTTAAACTTTGCAACAACTAAATACCTATAATATAATAATCATAACATTGTTTTCATTATCTTTAATGTTAAACCTAGTTCCATTGAATATAAATCATCTTTATTAGGTTGTTTCGTAGTCTACAATATTTAAAAAATGTCAAATTATGCAATTTGTCAATCACTGCTGCCAACTCTTCTAAACTTTGTTGAGTTGCAACTGAGTTGGAAACAGTGTTTGACAAATTGCATAATTCGACAATTTTTAAATATTATAGATTACGAAACAACCTAATAAAGATGATTTATATTCAATGGAAGTGGGTTTAACATTAAAGATAATGAAAACAATATTATGATTATTATATTATAGGTATTTAATTGTTGCAAAGTTTGGAAATTCGACGAGTTGGTCAACATGTGCAGTGAATTACAGTGATACCAATATACTGTCCGCTATGACACTTTTTACCAAACTTTCTTTCGTGCAAATCGTCAATTACAATTACAAAGTACGTCTTTAAAAAAGGAATTATATTCATTTAATACAATTACTTAAATACAATTACAATTACACGAAAAAAAAAGGAATTGTAATTGCTAATTACTTTTTCAAAAGGAATTACCCAGCTCTGCAAACCCGTAGGCATCCTTTCTAATATGGCTTTAGTATCATTTGCGTATTGTTTACATTCATTTTCTATTGTGTTTTGTGGGTATTTACTTTTACTACACCTCTCGTGTCCCTCGCCCATATGTGTTGAGAACAAACCATATGCATTGATGTAAAATATGCTTATATGCTCGAAGCTAGCAACAATGTCATTAGCCAATGCATGATTACTATAGAGACAAGGATAACGCACTCCGTGCTTTCAGCATGTCCGTGCAACTGGAAGAAAGAAGTGCACGTTATAGGTGGCGCAGTTCTCATTAGCACACTGGAACGCGAGCTGCTCATTGGCTAATGATATTTTTGCTAGTGTTACTAGCGCCACCTGGATTCTTCACATTTTGCGAATCGGTTTTTATCGGAATTCCCATGAGCGTCCGTAATCCTTGTCTTTATTAGCTGTATTCTTTCGTGCTGAACAAACTGAACACGATCAGTAAGCAACCAATAGAGATCAAGGATTTCAAAAATTCCTCGATTTGATTTGCTGCTTAGTGATTGCAATCAGTTCGTTCAGCACGAAAGAAAACAGCTATTATTCATGAGCCAATGAGCAGCTCGCGTTACAGTGTGCTAGTGAAAACCGCGCCACCTATAACGTGCGCTTCTTTCTTCGAGTTTCACGGAAATGTTTAAAGCACGGCGTGCATCATCCTTGTCTTTAGTATTCATGGTTCAATGGTTGCATTGTATCACAGAAAAGGTAATAGTTTGAATGGCGGTTATAAAGTGCTAAAAAATGATGAAAAATTAAATATTTCTGTTGAAGTTTATGAAATCGGCTGTCTTACGTTTTTTGGAAATTAAATATCGAGTATTTTAAAAAAAATTATCCCAGTCGGTTGCGAAATAAGTGCTCTAGATAATTTTGAACGAAAAAATCACGAATCGTGCCACTGTGTGTCGCTAGTCTATTTTTATTATATCTCTAACCACAGAAGAACAAACAATCAGAATATACTCTCTCATTGGCGGGAAAAGTTCGCGCATCTACATCGTGCACTATGTCAGTCTCGGACGGAATTGTAAAAAATCGTGCCAGACCCGGATCACGGATTTCTTCTGTAACCGGATCGTCAGCGACAAATGGCGTGATCTCGCCTCGTGATACAGTTTGTATCATGATGCCGCCTAATTAGTTAAGAAACATTGAAAATCTAAAACAAATATTATTTGTCTTCATCTAATGTTTCACAGGTTTTCTGATTCTCTACCGGGCCGTTCCTAAAAGGGGTAAAAAATATTGAGTACTCTCCTGAACTCGCCCAACAATAGTATGGCGGAGATTTAGAACACGAGATCAAAGGATTTTTTGCCGACATTCCCTTCTGATTGATTCTTCTTCTGTGCTCTAACTCTGATTCTGAAACGAAAGGCTATTCCGCCCAGACCGTACCAACGTTGCCAAATGTACTCGTCATTTGACAGGTGTTTAGAGTGTAAAAAATATTTGTGTTTGTGAGGTTAGGTTAATTTCAAACGAGTTTCAAACTTATGTAGGTAAATCTCTGATATCGATATCTTGTACTCATTTCTATCTTGTGTTCATTTCCAAAAATGCCTGTAATGTGTAATATATGCGAAAAGGTTTTTTCCACACAATCTGTACATAATAGACACGTCAGGGAAGTTCATAAAAAAATCCCGGATTCCGTATCATATGGAAAGAGCAGCGTTTGGAGTTACCGATGCCTAGAGCAGGATTGTGATAATGTGTTTCCAACAAATAAAAGGTTGATGGACCATTTAGAAAAAGTTCATCTGATGAAATTTGAAACAGAATCTTGCATTGTGGAAAATTTCAATGGTAATTACAATAATATAGCATTCATACTATCATATTGTTTTATATGTACTTATGTTTACAGTTATGTATTTGTATTGTACTCTCTTAACTCGCACTTAATAAGTTTAACTTATTTATTTTTATTTTTTAGACTTTGGAAAGTGGAAATCCGATATAGAAAATATAAACAACTGTTCTTACGTTTTAAAGAATAAGCAAAGTACCACCAGTGGTGATATATTTTATTACAATTGTAACAGAAGTAAAACAAGTAAGTTTATAATTTTTGAAATTTGCCCGAATTATTATATAAGTAAAGTAATCATTAGAAAAAATTATATAGACAGTAAATATATCTTACATATTGTTAAAGGTTATGTTCCAATAGAAAGTGAACAAAGAAGGAGGTTGCAAAAAAGTCAGGGTTCGTGTAAGATGAATCATTCCTGCACAAGTCAAATAAAAATGATAAATGAAAATAATAAAATGGTTGTGGAGTGGCAAAAAGTTCATTATGGCCATAGTTTTGATGTACAACACATCCAATTGCCAAAATTAGAAAAGCAGAACATTGCTTCAAAAATCATTAATGGAGTCACGCCACGAAGGTGAATAGAAATATGTGTAGTTTATTTATCAATCAATAATATATAGATGCTTCGCTTAGTCTCATATATTCCTAATATTTTGTTGTTTCTAAAGACTTTCTCCTTAAAGCTATACAGCGTATTTAGTTGCGCCATATCCTACGTAAATCCAGGAACTGTGATGGACAAAGCATGGTGTGTGCTATGCGGGGAGTGTTTGTCATCAACTAGAAATAATAATAATAATAATAGACTTTATTTTCATAAGACATGCAGATACAAGTGTAGAATATTGTCACCAAATAGTTCAAATAAAGGCGTCCTAAATAAGCACGATATGCATGCTATACGGGCAACACACGTGCCTATTGTTTCCTAGGCAAACTTTCTTGTGTAGCACGGCACCTCATCGCAGTTCCCAGATTTATGTGTGATGTGGCATTAAATTCACTGGTATTTTTAATCATATAAATAAATTATGTTTTTTTTCCTCAGAATTTTGGAATCCACAAGAGATAATTTTGAAGAGCATTTAAAAAGAATTGATTTATTAACATCAAAGGATATAAGAAATATTAAAACAAGTTACGGTGTTGAGTCAAAAGATGGGAAAAGAAATTCAAACGATGCATTTTCTGTTGATCTGTGGGTACAAGCGTGTGAAAGTAGTCTTGAGGAAAATCCAGTTCTCTTGTACAAACCTCAGGGCAAGGAACATGGAATTTTACAGAAAAACGATTTTTGTTTAATTATAATGAACAAGTTTCAAAGACAAATGATTAGAAATTTTTCAGATATAATTACTGTTGATGATGGTACTCATGGGCTCAATGGGTACGATTTTGAAATGACTACTGTTATGGTGATTGATGAATTTCACCATGGTTTCCCAGTTGCTGTGATGTTTTCAAATAGAAAAGATACAGTGGTACAAGGCATATTTTTTAGTTCGATCAAGAAGACAGTAGGTATGCCAACCGTGATTTTTGTAGTAGTGTAGAGATATATCATTTTCTGTTGTAGGTCTGCTTACTCCTAAAATATTTATGTCGGATATGGCTGAAACTTATTTTAATGCGTGGGTTATGGTAATGGGTGCAGGTGCTGATCATTTATTTTGCGCATGGCATGTGGATAAAGCATGGCGCAATAATTTGACAAAAATTTCTAATAAAGATAAGCGTGCTGAAATATACAAAATATTGAAAGCATTGCAGCAGCATACATCTGAATCAAGTTTTTTTACAGCCTTGAATAATGGTATCACTTATATGTGCAGTAATATGGAGAGTAAAACTTTTGGGGAATATTTTAAAAATACATACAGTCATAATGTTAGAAAATGGGCTTACTGCTTTAGAAAAGATTCTCGTATTAACACAAACATGCATTTAGAAGCAATGCACAAAGTTATAAAATATTTCTATTTAGAACAAAAAACAATAAAACGTCTCGATAAAGGATTAAACTCTGTTTTGCAGTACATAAGAGATAAAAGCGTTGAAAGGATAATTAGATTAACTAAAGGAGAACATACAAAACAGACAAGACAATTGACTAAAACTCACAAAGAAGCAGTTACAAACTGCGATAGTTATACAGTAATTAATTGTGATACATTTTGGAAGATAATCAAAAATGAGCACGTTTCATATGCTGTTCATCAACTCCTTGACAAAAAATGTTGTGAACAAATTTGTATATATTGTAAAGCATGCAATCACATGTATTCATGTGATTGTAAATTTTATAAAGAAAAAAAGAAAATGTGTAAGCATATTCACATTATTATAACCAAACTAAATATTTCAACACAGTCCAGGAATAATCAGACTATTGATTTGATTCACAATAAGACATCAATTTTTGAAGATTTATCAGCTCTTTCCCAGGAAGCTAAAGAGTCATCGAATAAAAAAAATAATATGGAAGACAAGATAAGAGCTTTAGTTGCAAAATTAAAAGATGTCAACTATCAAGAACTTGACGATTCAGCTATGTCCCAAATTCATCACCATTTATTAATTATAAATAATTTAACTAGCTGTCCAAAGTTATTTGATATGAAGGATGAATTTGAAATAAAAAATCAAACATTGAAAAGGTTTATTACGCCTCAGATGAGATTCATATCAACAAAAAAGAAAAGAGTTAAAGTAGACACCAGTCTTAAGAGAGCTACTACACAGGAACTAATGAATATTAAAGAAAATTTAGTGCATACTTCTGAAGAGTCGTTTATTTTTAAGTCTATCACCCTCAAATGATCATCAATATTTTTGAAGATTTTTTGAACTTATGTATACGTATTTAATAATTTTTTTATTGTGTAATATATACCATGTGAATTATTTTAACTCAAACAGGTATGAAAAGGAAGGCAAAAGATACCCGTGTAGATTTCTGATGTGGAGTATTGATGATGCGTCTTACCTATGTATGAATACATACTGTTTATATTATTACTTTGTAATATTACTTATTAATGTATAATAAATGCTTTTTAAATTGATTGTCTTTTAACTGGTCGAACTAATAACTAGTTAGATATTACATAAATTAAGTGCATAATTTTATATCTCCTTTTTTTAAATGTAGGTAGATACTTTCAGTCGGCAGCGCTCAACTGCAACTTTTGATGTATTACCTACCTAAAGTTTATTAGAGTCTGAGGAACACTATATTTGCAGTTTCGATTTTGCATATCTTCGCATTTTTGTATGCTTAATCAAAAACATTTTCTCTAAAATTATAATAAAACTTAGTTTATATAAAATATGATACGTATAACTGTTTATATGCTATAGCAAGCACTCTGTATAACGAATATGACAATTTTAATTTTAAAAATATTTTGAGGTAAAAATTGTTATACATCACCTAATTTTCTCCCTACAGTTTGTTTTAACAAAAGAGACAGTATATTAATTCATTTATATTAGCAAATTTGAAATACAAATTTTAAGCCTAAGTTATCGTGTGTAAACCAAACATCTTAAAGATCTTTGGTCTACACACACACACACCACATATACACACACACACACGCGCATTTTGCATTCATTATTTGAGTTCAGCATATAAATCAAATAGGTATTACATGAATCAGAAATCATTTTAAATTTTCGCGGTAAATATTGACGATTACATTTGGCAACGTTGGTACGATCTGGGCGGAATAGCCTTTCGTGATTCTGAAACGTCGTGTAATTTTAATTTTAGGGTTATGTCACTATAATTTTCTATGTATGAAGTAAAATGATACAAAAGCAAATGTTAAAGTTGTATCCTCTTGCTGTAATTAACTGCAGACACATAAGAAGCTATAGTCAAAGCTTAAGTACATTTGAAGATGATTTTAGAGAAAACCATATACCTATTAATTCATTTCAAAAAACCCTGTTGACTGTAGGCTCTGGTGCAGTATCCCTGTTAAATCCATATCGTGCAGATATGATAGCATGTTTAGGGGAAACTTCTGGGGAAGATGCTTTAAAATATATGAAGAAAAAAATGGAAGAATCAAAAGAAGGAACTGAAATTTTAAATGAACGACCTAGAATTAATTCTAATACTGTTGACCTAAATTATTTGAAAAAGTTACCAGATGGTACACTAGGCAAAACGTATAGCAACTTCTTAGTAAAAAATGAAGTTACACCCGATTCCAGAATGACCGTCCAGTTTATTGACGATATAGAATTAGCATATGTCATTCAGAGGTATAGAGAAGCACACGATTTAGTACATGCCGTATTGCAAATGCCAACACACATGCTTGGTGAAGTCACTGTTAAGTGGGTAGAGGCGATTCAAACTAAATTGCCGATGTGTATTGGTGGTGCTATTTTTGGGCCTATTAGGTTGAAGCCTAAGCATCGGCAGCTCTATGTAAATCATTATTTGCCATGGGCTTTGACGACTGGTATTAATGCGCAATTTTTAATGAATATCTATTATGAAAAGAGATGGGAGCAGCCTCTCAGTGAATTTTATAAAGAAGTTAATATAGAACCATTGATAATAAAACAAAAAAAGTCTCCAGTGAAAACTGTGTGAGAGTATTATATATACAATAAAAGAATAGTATGTTGTCCTCGAATCTGTGTATAACCTTTCTCAAAAATATACAATATACCTATATATTCATAAAGGTGATTACAAATGAGTTGATCATTTAATTCCACTTTATTGTTACCATGACTGCTAAGGATTTTTGCATACATCTATATCATGAGTCCATGGGTTAGCTTCGAAAGACTAAAAATTCATAAATTTAGAAGAAAACTTCCGAGCGGCATACCTACTACTTTGTTACTTTTCAAATAGTAAATATTTTTATGCATAAAAAGGTTTGTTATTTTCAAGGAAGCTTGAGTGTTAATTTTTGAATGTTTATGACTGTTGAAGACGGAAAGTCCAGGGACAGCGCCAGGGGGGGGCTGCAGGGGCACGTGCCCCCCCCCCCCAAAAAGAACTGTGCCCCCCTGGATTCGTAGATTTTTTAATAATTTAAGTTAACGAAAATATTATATTTTTTGCTTTATTACAACTATAATTCCTATTTCCTGCCCTACTATACAATATATAAATTTCTGTCCCCCCTACAAACCTAAAAAAAAATTGTGCTCCCCGACCTGGCCAGTCTGGCGCCGTCTTTGGAAAAGTCACATTGTTATAATAAAATCATATATTATCTTTCGTCCCATCAATGAAATTATCTGATTATGCCCATCACTAAATGTTATCAAAAGTTACAGTTATAAGACGACGCGTCATCTCTTCCTCAAAAAGTTATTTTCAGGCGTCGCGACGCCTGTAAATAACTTTTAGGGAAATTCTATCAATAGCTCTGGGGAAAATTGTTTCATGTCATTGGCAACACTGATTTTATGATGGTCACGAACTAATAGGTTATATTATTATGATACAAATTTTGATGATTATTTAGTTATTTTAGTTTACAATTTAATTAATGTAGGTATTTAGTAAATTAAAAAGTTTATTTTTAATAGGGCATTTATTAAGAAACAATGGTATATAGATGTTGTGTCTGTGAAACTAGTTCTGCACGGCAACCTGTAATTTCATTTCAAAGGTAAAGTTTTATATTATTTATTAATATTTTAATTGAGTCCATGAATATAAATTGAACAGAATTAATAATAGAGGGTGCTCCGATATCGAGTATTTTAATAATCGGTAATTGTTGAGATCACCAACTTCTGGAACTTCTCCAATTTTTTTGCATAGATGTGTTCACAGACGTTATAATTGTTTCTTGAAATGTTGCGCATATTTTGGAAAATACCCCCTACAATAGGAGCATTTTTGAAAAATTGTTATTGTCCTTACCCAAAATAAAATTATTTAGGGCAAGGACTAGGTACTTCCGGCATTTCGCATTTTTTTTTAAACTACCCCGGGTCTGGTAAAGTTTAGGTATCTTGGATTTTGCAAATTTTCTAAATAGTAATGCATAGTATGTGATAAATAAAGCACATTTACGAAAAAAAATTTGCGGATGAACCATAACAATTAACAGAAAAAAAATGAGAAAGTTGCGGGACTGGAATTTCTACAATTATTTTGCACAGATGTGTTCACAGACATTAATAGTAATCATTTCTCATAGTTGAGAGTTATGCTTATGAAAATTATATATTTGTAAATCAGACAAATAAGTAGTATTTAAAATGTACTTACGAATTAATGTATCCTGAAATTAACAATAAAAAGATGTAAAATAAAAATTTATTTACTATTACTCACTATTTTCACAAGCGGCTAATAGTCCACTCAAATTAGGAAAAAAGCGGAGAAAAACTCTGAACAGCAGTTTCTCTGCATAGGAAGTAAGTATTCAACTTTTAGAACAAGATTTTGCTTATGCGCAGAAAAAAAAAATAAATGATTTTTGAGATATATACATATTATTATATACAACGTGATCTACCAGGACATGCGGAAAATTTAACAGTAGGTTGTCCCCACCGAAAGGAGTAAACAAAATGAAAAATTTTTAAAAAATGACCAAAGAAATTACCTTATTTTTTTGTAGGAATGCGCCGCCAATGACTTCAACTAATCTAACGTAACGTGGTACAACCATATAAGTTTATCAGACTTGGGATTGACATTACTGACAGCAAAGCTGGATAATAATATAGAAGTGACTTTTTGGTTATAATCAAATCACACTACAAAAATACCGAAATAAATCGAAGATATTGATCTCATGCTGAAACGACAAGCAGATATACGAGATATTTAGTTAAACCGGGCAATGACACGGCCGTGTAACTATTGTTCGACCGGAAGCAAAAACCGCGGCTCTCTAGGGGTCTACACACGATCCAGCGGCACGGAGCCAGCTTTGTCGGCATGCTTTGAACTCATTCGTAAAAGTGAATTGGTCCGCTGGAATTCCAATTATCTTCAAAGCGTACCAACAATGTTGACTACCTGCCGCTGGATCTTTTTTTGATCTCGCCGGCCGGCTTCACTTTTTATGCCAATTAAGGAAATGTAAACAACTCGAATACGTTCTTTCACCAGTAAGTTCGTCGACCTCTTCAGAATTAGGTCAAGACTTACACAACATCAGTAGTGTATCTTCGCAAATTGACTAATAATTTAATATACTAAATTACCTCAGAATCCTCTAAAATTTTGCAGGGGCTTTCCCACATTGAAGACTAGCACACCATTTTATTTTCCGCATTTCTTGGTTGGATCACGTATACGTTGTACACGTTTTTTCGTGTTTTTTTTCATTTAGACGTAATTATCTCGAAAAATACGGGTTTTTAAGGCTAAATGAATATAGGTAAAAGTGTTCAGAATACGACGTCCTACAAAAAAGGTTCTATACATTTTTCCGATTATCCCATTGGCTTTTCCGGAAAAGCGACTTGAAAAATATGTTTTTTCCCTGTTTTTTTTTTATTTTGAATGAATATAGATCTCAAAAAGTGCTCGATTTTAGAGCTAAATGAACATAAGTAAACTTGTTCAGCATAAGATTTCCTACAAAAATGCTAGTACACATTTTTTCCGATTATCCCATTAAGCTACTTGAAGAATATATATATATATTTGTTTTTTCGTTTTTTTTTTTTTTCGTTTTGACGTATATATCTCTCAAATATATAGAACCTTTTTAGAAGATTACTGATGTTCATTTAGCCTTAAAAATGCCTACTTTCCGATATATACGTCCAAATGAAAAAAAAAAAAAACACGAAAAAGCAAATATGTATATTCTTCAAGAAGCTTTATCGGAAGAAATAATCGTATAATCGATAGATGTATAGGAGCTTTTTTGTAGAACATCTCATTCTGAAAAAGTTTATTTATGTTCATTTAGCCCTAAAATCGCGTGCTTTTCGAGATTTTGCATTCAAAATAAAAAAAAAAAAACATGAAAAACCCATATACAAATTTTTCAAGTCGCTTTTCGGGAAAAGCCAATGGGATAATCGGAAAAATGTATAAAACCTTTTTTGTAGAAAATCATATTCTGAACACGTTTACCTATGTTCATCTAGCCTTTAAAACGCGTACTTTTGGAGATATAAAAGTCTAAATGAAGAAAAACACGAAAAAACGTTTATATATGAGGCGCTCGCGCGCAAACCGATAAATCCACAAAAAGTCAATTTTGAGTTTGTAATAGTTTCATGTATGTTAGACTAAACTCTACAAGCCTATATAATCTTTGGTAACCAAAACGCGATAAATCCCATATAAATCTAATGTTAAAGTTGACCCGATAAATTCACAAAAAGTCAATTTTGAGTTTGTAATAGTTTCATGTATGTTAGACTAAACTCTACAAGCCTATAAGTAATCTTTGGTAACCAAAACGCGATAAATCCCATATAAATCTAATGTTAAAGTTAACCGTTTCGAACAAAACCAGATAAATCCAATATAGTTTTTTGTAATTTCCCATAACTTTGTGTGTGTGGATTTATCGGGGTTTGCATGCGAGCGCGCCTCATATGTATATATCTCAAAAACCATGTCTTTTTTTTTCTGCGCATAAGCAAAAAATTGTTTTAAAAGTTGAGTACTTACTATCTATGCAGAGAAACTGCTGTTCAAAATTTTTCTCTAAAACGGCGTTTTTTTTCGTAATCCGAGTGGACTATAATATCTACCCTCCTATCCTCTATTTAGTTTAAGGTTGTGTTGTTACATTTTTTTTTATTATTACTGAAAAACATAGGTTACAAGGCAATTGCAATACTACATTGTAGTACTACTTATTTTCATTTAAATGATTTACAAACCACTGATGTTCGCTACTCGGTCCCGTAAATTTCTAATTTTTTTTCTCTTAATTGGGCAAGGTTCATCCGCAATTTTTTTTTTTCGTAAATGTGCTCTATTTATCATATACTATTCATTACTATTTAGAAAATTTGAAAAATCAGAGATACCTAAACTTTACCAAACCCACTACCCCTATTGTAGGGGGTAGTTTTCCAAAATAAGCACAACATTTCAACTATCAGAAACGATTACTATAACGTCTGTGAACACATCTATGCAAAAAAATTGGAGAAATTACAGAAGTCGGGTGTTCTTAACAATGACCTAATATACAGCGTGTCAAAAAATATTAAGATTAAATCTAAAAGGGCATAAATCCTAAAATGCTTGTTAATGGAGCCCATGTCATTTTTTAAATTATAAGTTTTGTTTATATAAACTTGTATCAAAAAAATATATAAATTAAATCAATAATATATCCATTGAATTTATAGAACCAAATATTCAAGAACATGTGATAACTTCATTTATGCATTATAAATTCAAGTTATCACTGAAATATACAGGATTTACTAAAAAAAAAAAAAAAAATTTGAGCATTACTAAGGATCGAACCCTCTGCATAAATAAATCAGAATTGTGGTTATTTTTATTATTATCAAGTTCCATGAGAAATTATTCTTTGTACTGTTTTATAATTATTGTCATTACAAATCATTATTATAACAAGAACCTTTTATTTTGTTTGTATATACAGGGTGTCCCAAAATCACCGGAGGAGCTCAAGAATCTGTCATAACAGATTCTTTACAACGTTGTGAGACGAAAACCTTAATACAATTATATCGAGCCTCCAACCGTTTTCGAGCTAGATTCTATTGAAGTTTCGTTCTATTTTCGCCGTGACGGTCGCAACGATGCACGACTTTTAAATTACTCCAACACGCCATTGGTCCCGTGTAACATACTTTGTGGAAATGGAGGGCGTGGCTCGTAATAACATTTTGCACCCAGAAATTGTAGTAAGAATTTTGTTGAGCATAATTTTTAATTTACTATCAATACAGAATGGAAAAATTCAGTTGGCCAGTTGGATTAATTTCCATAATTTAGCTGGGCAGTTAACATGTTAAAAAAAATACCCTCCTTAAAATTGATGAATGCCCAAAATGAAATCAGAATACAAAGTGCAAAAGTGCAGGTTGATCACTTCATAAAAAACCTAGAAAACATAAAACACTCTGTTCATCACTTTGGACGAAGCGGTTAAAAATTACACGTTGTGCTTATAAACCATTAAAAAAAAGATCGTTCATAAAATTTTTTTATTTCACTTTTAAGTATTTTAAAGTTATGGCAGTAAATTGTAAAAATCGTGCTACCTTTGAAGTTTCTGAGATTATTATTACTTCAGCTTCCCCAAAGACCCCGAGAGGCGTCGAGCATGGATGTTAGCTTGCAACTTGGATGATGACACTTTTAAGCCCCATATGAGGGTTTGCTCCAAACATTTTTTAATTGATGACTTTGATGCCTTTATTTGGCCTAGAATAATCTTATTGAAAAGTGCCATACCTGCCCCAAGCAGAGATTGGCCTTTGATGAAGAAACGACCAAATAAAGCTAAAACCACTGTTGTTCCTACTTGGTGTGCATCTGTTGCTTCAATCTCAATACCGTCTATGGAAATACATACTGTAGCTGCAACTTTGAAGCCGTTGGTGGAAACACCATCTAAAGTTCAAGGTATGACTATATAGTAATAATAATAATAATAAAAATATTTATTGTTACATAACAAGCACAAGATACATTTTAAAATATTTACAACCCTGCTCTAGAAATATTAAAATCAAATGTATAATTGTATTTTATTGTATAACAAGTTACCAATTAATATCTAAGCCCATTTGAGTACATATTTCAATGTCATCAGCATAAACATGTATCTTTGAATGCAATGGAAAATTTTGTAAATCTGCAATAAAAACCAAATAAGGTAGGTAGGCCTCAGGACAGAGCTTTGAGGTATGCTAGATTTGATATTTTGTGGCAGCGATATATTATTTTGGTCTAAAACAAAGAATTGCTTCCGCTGAAATAAATATGTGCAGAACCACTGTATTACATTTTCAGAAATGCCATAAAAACTTCATTTTGCAATGATGCAGTCAAAATCATCATGATGGAAAGCTTTTGACAAATATTCGACTATAAAATTCTTGATAACTAACTTGAAATTATTATTTAATAAAGAAATTGCATCTTTGTTTTTTAATCCAGGTGAAGTGAAACTACAGGAAACTTCAGATTTTGCACCGATAACCATGGGAATCCCCGAAAACGTTTGTCTGGATGCACGTTTTATAGGCTATTTGGAAGCCCCCTGGAAAGCAAAGCGGTACCTGCAGTTTCTGCATAATAATGTAGATAGATACAGAAGAAAAGTAAAGAATCTTCAGATAGCAAAACGACGTTTCCAAGCATGTGTAAACTCATTGTTACAGCGAGAAAAGAAATGTATAAATAAAAAACGAATTAAATAAATAGAAGAAGCAAATACCAGTTATTAAATATTAACCTACACAGGGCCGTACTCAGACCGGTTTTCTCGGGTCATTTGTCCGGGGCCCGGCCCTATAAGGGGCCCTGCCCGAACTTACAAAAAAATTAAAAATCCTGACAGGCCCCTGTCAGGATATTCATTTTTAGGACGTTTATTTTTTATGTAATAAATTTTAATAATTGATATGTTCTTCAGAATTATCGTGTTTTTTTATTAAATTTATCGTATCTTATCAAAATTATCGTGTTTTTTTGATAATAACATGCTTTCAGTCAATTATCGTGTAGCAGTTGAATTTACCGTATAAAAATATAAAAAACCGGTTTTTCCCCGGAAAAATATTTTTTTTAACAAAATGAATTGGTCATTAAAAGGCCATAATTTTGATACCAAATATGTTAGGTATATTTGATTGTATTCATAACATAACTTTTAGTCTAAAAGTTAGGTTAAAATTGGCGGCAAATTCAAAAATGGGAAAAAATCGTGTTTTTTTTTATTTTAACCCACCCAGGAAAAAACCCATTTTTATGAAAATTTCTAACCTAACCTAACTTTTAGTCTAAAAGTTAAGGTTAAAATTGGCGGAAAAATGGGAAAAAATTTTTTTTATTGTAACCCTCTCAGGAAAAAAAACATTTTTGGGGAAATTTCTAACCTAACCTAACTTTTAGTCTAAGATAAAATTGGCGGTAAATTCAAAAATGGTTTTTTTCCCATTTTTTAATTTACCGTTAGGGTTTTTTCATTTTAACCCTGTGCTAAAAGCACCCTTCTTCTAAATAAAATTTTTCCAAATTAAATTAATTTCAAATCTCGACCTAACTAAAATTTAATTATGCCAGAAGCTAGTGTTGTTACCATACAATGTAATTATTAACAGTCTCCCAGAGTCGATAAGCAAATCTGAACGGTTTCACCGGATCTGGCCCAGACGCTAGGCTCAGCAAAGATAACCCAACGGACTTTTGAAAGCCTTGGGACGTGGGACAAAGTGAAGTCAGTTCGGTCCACAGCTTCGTTTGAAAAGGCTCGACTCCGGCGAGAACGCGAGATCCGTCGAAATACTGTAGTCATTTTTGGTCACTAAATACTAATATTTTCTATTAACTTAACGGGCGTCAAAATTTTATATAGTTTCAGAAGCGTTTCAAGAGTGAGAATAAATCCTCGAATCATAGGTGAAGTGTAACCACAAAGCGTAGAATATGGGGCTTACTGCCCGGGAATTACTGCAAGAGGGGGGGGGGGGGGTGAGTAAATAGAACGTTTCCATTTTTCCCTTGACCCTAGATGGTCAATTTGTAAAGAAGGTGATAAATTTAGTTATAAAATCGAATTGGTCCGGGGAAACCAGCTGTTTCCTCCGGTTTCTTGTTCAATGTAAAAGTTGTGTGTTCATCGTCATATTTTTACCACAGTAAATTAGTAATCTACCAAGACTTGTGTTTTATTTAATAGTGACGTGACCGTCGTTCCTAGGTAAACCTGGGTTTTCAACTACCACGGATTTGAGCCGGCACATTGTACAAATTGTCAGGGCTACGTACCAGCCTCTGAAAAGCGTGTGAGGTCCACGACTACCCAAACCACCCCTTTCCGAGGGGGTAGTTTGTAACAACCCTTCCAGAAAAAAACTATTTTTGAGAAAAATCCCCAGTGAGGGAAAAAATCCATTGGTCCAAATCCATCTGATGAGTTATTATGACTTTAGAGGAAAATGTTCCAAAGATTTTTGATTAAGAATGAAAATGCAAAGATGTACAAGATATATCTAAACTGCAATATTCAGTGCAGTGTGTCTTTCAGGCTCAAGCGAACTTTATGATGTTATAACAATTTTACCTTAAAATGTTATTACGGTATTTTTAATAACACTATTACCAATACAAATAGAATTTGCAGTCTGGTATTGCAGAGTACCTAATAAACTATGACTTCTGACAGAAAAATTTTAAATGTAGATTAACATAGCCGACTATTACAAAATGAACGATAGTTGCAGCCAGGCATTACCGATATCAAATATCTATTTCAAAAATGAAAACGAAATGTATATAGACTGTTTTATTTCAAAAATAGACTTGTGTGGTGTACTGATGTAAAAATTAAAAGGATGTAGCTGTACCTTCACACAGAAAAGAGATCAGGGTTGTCTCATGATTTCTGCCAAATATTACATATCTTTCAACATTATTTCCCAAATATAACAGAACAAAACATAATAATACCACTTTTTTCTTTACTTAAATAGATTTGTAATGAGACAAGCTAACACATATCAGAGAAATATGGTGGTATTAGGCTTCGCACATTTAAAAATGAAAGTGTGCACATGCTACGAGTTACCCAGGTAGCAAAGGCACGTGAAAAAATGGTCAGGAGTGACAAGAAATGATAAGTTAGATGACATAAATGAAACGTGAAAATGACTTCCTAATGTCTCAGATGAATGACGTCTTATGCTAGACGTTAATTTGACATCTTTTTCAGGTTATATTTGGTAATCCCCCCACAGGTTTTTAGTAATAGGAACATATGAAAACTACATACTAGTAATCTACTTGATAAAAATGAAGTAATAATTAATGCATAAATAAATATTATCCTATGAATTTGTTTAATTGTTAGCCATCCGCATATTTTATTTACATTAACATTAATACTGTTTACCATCACTCCAATTTTTTCTCACAAGGGTTGCCTGCAAATTATATTATTTATTAAATTATTAAATTCATTGTATTTTACTTACCCTTACCAATTGCCGTCGGTAGGGATCGAACCGCCGCGTGTCCAACCTTCTGATTTGTAAGTCAACAGTTTAACTCACTCGGCCAATGAAATTATATATGCTACTACCTACTTAAAAGACTATAGTTGAAATCTGAAACAAAATTTTTTCTCATCTCAAATTTGATGAGCCACCGCTCGGGGGAGCACAGATTAGAAACAAATCAGATATTTCACTTATGACGTATCATGGTTTAGATAATAAATCAACTCCAGGCAGGTACCAATTTGTGCCGTGATCTGCGCATTGTCCAATCAGTCTTAACCAGCGAGTATAGTCACAGGAGGGACCTTATGATACATAACAATAATTAAAAGCGACCTAATAAATACTCAAAAAACCACTTAAATGTATAACAATAACAACTCTAATCTTCAATACAATACACCACATTCCAAAATAATTAATATCACCGGTGGAGCTGTTGACGACTTCCGTCTCTGAGATTTCAGTACTAAGTGAGATTATACTCACTGGTCTTAACTTCCATGTCAACCGCAAGATTTCTCTGTTTATGTCTTCTGCGCAGAATCCTGGCAGGTATACGTCACATCACAAAAAATGAAACTGGTAACATAGGGAATACTATTACGTGAAACATCTGGTTTGTTTTAGTCTGTGAACAGGAGTCAACTAGTTTAAGATTTTATAGTTGAGGTACTTATACAAACCTGGGAAACGTGTTGGAGAAAAAACGGTAAAGATATAATATCGTCATCTACAATATTTAATGGTCTAAAACAGACCTAAAATTGGAAAAAGTATATTCGTATACCTGTTTTATAAGCAATTATTACCCTTAAAAAAAAACAACTAAAATTTTTTTCGCAATTTTAACAAAAAAAAAAAAAAATGGAATGAGTAGGGATGGAACCGCCAACCTCGTGACTTGCAAGACAACACCTTAACTCACTCGGCCACTAAACTTTCTAAGAGTACTTACTTAAAGACTTTATACTTGGAACACGCAACGGCTAGATTTTGCTTTTTAATGCATTTTAATCTAATTTTATTATTAAAAGAACTCGATACCTACACAAACAAGCTGCCGAATCTTTGCAAACTCTTTTGAATATAAATTCTTTTGAATAATGTTAAAAAACATTATCCTCGAATAAAAACGCCAATATCCCTCACGACAGGGTTTATTTTTTTAAACTTTACACGGTGCTTACGATAACAAAATGCCATTTGCGAGTTTTAAAATTTGTAATCCGATAAAATATAAATAAATTTAACACCGAAAAAGACGACAATATGACGTGATGTGTAGCACGTCATTTATAAGACGTCATTATGTCGTTGATTTTTAGTCCACTGACGTCTTTTGACCAGAATCACCAGATTTTGACATAACGTACCCAGCGTCGGATTGTACCACCCAGAAATTTCCCGGTGGGCCCTTGACTTACCTGTTTTGGGGCCCCTAAGGCCTCTGACGTAGAGAGAACGTAATATTGTTATTATCCTTAATAAAAATAATATTAAAGTTAAAAGTAGAAAATATATAAAACTTGCGCCCATTTTCCCATATAAAACACGCGGCAATAAGCTATATCCTTTCAGAATTCAAATTATATGAAAGGTTTCTAGAAATTGTAAGTAAAGTTAATAAATTTATAAGTTTTGTAAATGAAAACCAACAATTTGAAGATACTGACATATACATAAACATAATTTCCTGCAACTCGACATAGAAAAAGAAAAAAATGCATGGTGAACAGTGCGATGACAGCGATATAATTAATAGTGAAGGACCAGCCAAAAAATTTGAAATAAAAATATTTAAATTAGTTATTAATCAACTTATGCAAAGTTTAAAAAGCAGATTTTTAAATCACCAAAACTCCTATAAACAATTTTATTATTTTGATCTACGAAATTTTAAAGAAATTCAAACACTTGAACAATTTGAATCAGAATCATTCACGACAATGTCTCAGTTGACAGGACTTGATGCATCTTTAATCAAGAATGAGCTTATCAGTTTTGCACAAAATTTTAATAATCTTAAACTTTTAAAGGATCAGTCATACTCATCATCAGCCCAAAATCAAGGACAAATATGTACAATGTACACATGAGATGATGAAAATGCTTCAAGCCTGTTAGCAGGGATAACGAAAATGAAAATAGTGCTGATTTAAAAAAACATATTAATTTAAATAAGGATCATTTAAATTGGGCTGTTTTGTCTGCCATCTAAAGATTTTAAAAAAATATAATCTTCACTGTGCGACATACTCCAATTTGTATATTGCCTATAAATATCTTTTGACCCTGTCTTGCACACAAATGTCTTGCAAAAGAGTTTTTAGCAATCTCAAAATTATATTAAATAGATTAAGATCGTTATTGGGTCAGAAGAGGTTAGAAGCATTTCTAATTACGAGTGTTGGAATGGGATTTATTAGAAAATTTGGATTATGAATTAATAATTGATACCCTGTCTAAGAAACTAAAGAGACTTTCTGCACTACTTTCAGTTTGAAAATAAAGAAATGATAAGTTTATTTTAGTGAAATGTCTAACCATAGATTAAAGAATATTATATGTTATAGATAGGCAACTCTCAAGGATTTTTTGAACAGCAAAACTTACGTCGAGAGTGGCGCTGTATTCCCGCCTTTTTTATATAGGCGGGATTGTCATAGGCGGGAATTTTAAATGATTTTCAAACAAATTGCTTAGGCCATCATTAGACTACAAAAGTTCTTTAACAAAGATTTTTTATAAAAGATATTTTATGAGATGAAATATCTATCAAATTACTCATAAAATATCTTTTATAAAAGACTGTGTCAAAGAACTTTTATAGTCTAACAGTGGCCTTAAAATTAAATAAGTCATTTCAAAACTAGAAATTGATCATTTATTAATTTAACGGAAAATCATTACAATAAATACAATAATATTTAAAAATACATTTAAAAAGTAACTAACGTAAGTAAAATTATTACAAAAGTATTAAGATGTTGAAACTGCCTTGAAATAAGTAAAATGTTAAAGTAACTAATGTACCAAAATACCTGTAATACAATTAAATAATAGCGGGTTTATACGTGCATGGATTTAGTGGCGCCAGTAGATATTGGCACGCCAGTAAAAAAATATTGCGCGTATAAACAGTTACTGGCGAGCATGCATCAATGCATGCAAGGTAAAAGCTTGCTCGCCAGTAACTGTTTATATGTGTAATATTTTTTTACTAGCGTGCCAATATCTACTGGCGCCACTAAATCCATGCACGTATAAACCCGCTATAATATACATTTTCACGTCCTTTACTAACATTAAGTGGTGTGAATCAGTCTTTTTGGAATTTAGATTTTTCATCATCATATAGGTTACAAAAAACTGACATTGATTGTGAAACGTCATAAGTTATGTATTTGAATAATGTTAATCCAGAAGAAAAACATACGTATTTTTGTTTTTTTTTACTTTTTTACACCATTCGATGGGAATGATTTCGATTTATAACAAATGTAAAAACTGACGTTGAAAAATTCACAGCAACTGCACATAGCTGCGATTGTATTTATTATGTAAATAATGTAACCTAATATTTTGTGCATGTCCTTCATTACAAGACTGAAAAACTTTTTCATCGGTAAACACAACATTGGTCCAAAACTCCAACGGGCGATAGACACAATTTAAACAAAACATAATGCGGGCTTGCTTGTTCTCCTGTTAATATAGTCTTCTTGGCACTTGTACAGTTTTTTATTTTCGATTTTCCTATCCTTCGGCTAGCTGCTAACCTCGACACTAGAAAATGTGTCATAAACACAGCGTCTCCTGCTGTTTAAAACGGATTTTCCCTCAAATAGCCAAGGAGTGCTTCATCTTGAACGAGATTTGAACTTCTCGATAGGCCTGAACCGTCTTTTCTCTTTACGCTACCTTCCTCTTCCCACTTTTCTTCACACTCATAACAGTACTTTTATTCAATTGATAATGGTTAGCAACTGCTCTGATAGACCATCTCTCTTTAATTTTAAAGAGAATTAAAATTTTTTCATGTTCAGTTAATTTTGGCATTGCGAAAATATGACACTGACAAATAAATAATGATTTAATAAGGCGAAAAATAGGTGTACGGGATTTCATTGCACAGAAGTGTACAACCCGTCAGTCTTTCGTTTTTAGTCAATTTCTTGGGAGTCACGTTCTTTGCAGATCAATAATACCTATGCATGTTGGAATTTTTCGAAGTCGCAACACGACGTGAACACATACAACACTTATAACCCATTACAGTTTTTAATATTTAACAGAACAGCGTCGTGTCTAATCAGTTTCATTGGAAACTCACATTATTTACAAATAAGCAAATGGACTCCTGCTCTATGGATTTAATAATTATTAGTTTAATGTCCAAAACACAAAGCACAGACATGTAAACAATAATGGCGCGACAAAGGCATATTTTTGCGATCTCGCGTCTTACCCCAATGCTTTAAGCGCCTTGAAGCGCTACGTCATCATATATTTCTCCGCAAAAATGAATGTCTTTTTAGCTTTTTTTAACAGTTTAGTTTTAACCATCTCTAACGTTCTTATGTCATGTCCCTACTATTTTCCGCTTACACATTTTCTAGCGCCTTAGTGAGACCGCGCGATACCGCTTTAAGCGTGACGTCACAGCTTATTCGCTCGGATGGCTCCGCTTATCGCGGTTTGTACCGTCTTATGCGCAAAAACATGCCTCAGATTTGCGCAGCCGCCGTGATTCAAGAACAAGTAGCGACATATCGACGGAAGTTCAAACTAAACACGCTGTTTTGAAATATAGTGGGAGTGCGCAGGGCCTGTGTCTAACATTTTTTAAAAGAAATATATTTATGTTTTTTGTGCGCTTAATGGTTTTTTTGTTCATATTTCCTGTTTAATATTAACTTTAAGAGTTTTTTTAATTTATATATTTTATAAAAAGCTATTTTTTGTGTATGTTTATTTTTATATATAACTGAACTTGCACTGATGATATTCAGTGAAAAAATAAAAATTATTTTCGTCCTACCAAGTCTTAGATTTATATAATTTTGAAATTTTCACATCTCTGGTCTGGGGGCCCTCTACATATTTTTTCCGGTGGGCCCTTGCGCCCACAATCCGACACTGAATGTACCCTTGCTACCTGGGTAGGTAATTAGAAAACGCATTAAAACAAGATCCACTACATTAAATCCTAAAGATCCCTACAAAATATTTATAATTCTAAGTATAGCAAAACAAAAACTTTTACTCGTTTTTTGTTAGTATGGTACAATCAAACGAATATTATCCAATAAATCATTTATTAAAAATTGCACAAAAGCTGCTATAATAAAGTAGCAAAAAAAAGTAAAATGATACTTCAATTTCACCAATCATTGATCACATAGGTACATAAAATACGTAAACGTTTAATTAACTGTATTTTGTAAATGTAAATATAAAGCTTCAAGCAAAAAAAACTTATAATAATGGCAAGATTACATAGTTTTTATAGCCGTTAATAATTCCTATATAAATAGACAACATACAAAAAACACTTATCTTTTTTTTAGACCTAAACAATTTTTTAACAGTCTTTGACAGTTGTTTACTGGCGCAGATCTACAAGTACTCTATTCCAAACAAATTATGGTGGAAATTTTAACTACATAATATATAAACAATTATGATTTTTTTAAAAATTGTTTTTCTTTAAACCAACTCCCGTTTTTTTTATTTCAACTTAAAGTTATGCCAATAACATTTGTCAGTTCAAAATTTCTTAATGGCCAATTAAATATCACAGCAAAAATTTTGGGATTTTAAATTTCTTATTGACTAGATTTAGAACTAACCATCAGTGTAGCCTGGCCATCTGTTCCTTTTGTTTTTTAAACTCTTATATCTATGATAATTATTCTTACATTCTAATGTTTTTCTTTCTATTGTGTCATGTTAGTATAGAGGTACACATAAAATAATACTTTTTAGAGAAAAATTGAATATACGTAAAAAACAAATATAAAGTAAACCTAACATTTAAGGCAATTCAATATTTTATGTATAAAATCGTATGTATAAAAAAAGTTCTTAGTTTTCAGAGCAAAACAACTTAAGAGATTCAACCGGTTTTTTCATCAATATCAGTAATGCTATACTGTACCCGCCACGGATCTTGGCGAGATACAGGGACTGTAGGGTAATGTAGCCGCCCATCGGAGAACTATAATTTATCAGTGTGCAACACCAATCAAGGTAGTAATACGTTCGCTGCGCTGGCCCTATACCACTCTTTACATAGAGATTCCCCTTTGCTCGCCAACACTCGTGGCAGGTACAGAACAACTATTTGTGAAACAGCTTTAGAATTAAAGCTAATTTCCCGCTGTATCTGTAAAGTAATACACACAACGTATCCATGAACCATTATTACATATTTACTAAATTTGTTAGAAACTCAACCACTTTAGAAACCCCAAGTTATCAACTAACTTTATAAGAAAAAGTACAGGGTGATCTTTTTATCAAGGGAAATGCTTTCTTCTTGTGAACTACAGAAGAAAATTATATCCTGTATAGAATGTTATATTCCTACTTCCTGCCACTCAAAATTAGGGCAGAAAAAGAAAATAAATGGGCATGGTGGTGGGCATTGTGACTCCTCAAACATTTTTTTCCAGCAACACATTAGTTTTATTACATTCTGTAAATACCGTGTTTATTTTTTAATAAAAAGTTATGATCTAATTTATGTTATACATACTACTTTAAAATATATAAATGCTAGGTGTAGGTATTATTAGGGCAACAAGATACAGAAAGTAGGTAATTTCTTAATAAATAAAAAAGTGTGTAAGTTGCTTAATAGACCATGAGCTGCCAATATGACCCCCCACGGGGGGGGGGGGGGGGAATTTGACACATATTTTTTTTGTTGTTATTGGCATCTAGTTTAAGGTTTTAGTTGTTTGCCCTTTGTCAATTACAGCATATCCCGGAAAAGCCCGGAAAACCACCGATATGGAGAAAATGACTTTTTTGAATTAATTCCCATTTCATTTCAATTTTAAGTTAAAGAAGGTATATTTATAACCAATATTTTGTGCAGAAATTCTTTCCTCGGGTTTCCTTGGTTTTCTGGGAAAATAGCTGGAAAATAAAATTATTAGTTACATATTTTTCCATTTCTTTTATTGTAAATATGAACCATATCTATTTACCAAAGTTACCAGTTCTGCACTTCCTGTAAAGTGCCTTATGGACATTCCTAAACTCAAATGCTTTGACATTTTCCGTTTACCATTAGTAATGCTATAGCATAAGTCCTGTGCATAGGAATTCACTGTGCGTTTGATTTTGTCATTCGTAACTTGCAGAGGTTTTCCGCTCGTTACATACGAAAGAAATTCACATAGTAAATTAGGAGCCTTCATTTCATTTGATGCCAGGAATTCGGCTGAAGGAGGCCAAGGCATTGCAGGTGAATTTTCGTATGTCTGCTGGACATGCCTTCTCAAAATCATTGCAGCCTCTTGTATTCTTCGTATATCTGATGAAGTAGCTTCAAATGCAGCTTCTACGGCTTGCCCGGGTTCTATCCATGATGAGTACACAAGTTCACTTCTGTAGTTTGGCTGCCAAAATGGTTTTTTAATTTTTTTTTTAATTTATCATGCAGTTTTATAATTTTCATTTTAAAATTGTGGTGAATGTTCCGTCATGAATAACAAATATCTCTCGTGCAGCATTGCCATGCGTTCAACATTACCACCAACAATTATACTTTCTTGAACATAGTTCGTTAAATGTTCAAATGCTTCTTTGTGCGCCTTTTGCTGTGCAAGTGACTCACTGGAGTGGCATGGGGTCTCCTATCAGGATGTCTGTGTATTCCTTACGACAGTGATTATGATAGTGCACCTCACGAGTTATAAAATCTACCTCTTTCAGTTCACATAACAATTTGTCATCTGCTTTTGCTTCTGCAGCTTGTATAATGGAGAATCCCGCGATTTCAGTAACACATTTGGTAGGCACTCGTACTTTTTTTTTTTGGAAGAAATCCATTTTCGATTCTTGTGGCAAAAAATGCAGCTATCGCTCGGAAATAGATTTTCTGTAGGAGCTGATCTGTGGCTGTGCAAAAATCAATTTAGTAATGAAAGTTAAATGGGAATATTAGGAGCAAAGAATAAAGTTTTTTTGTAAAAAATAATTTTCTCCGTATTTCCGTGGTTCTCCATGTTTTTTTCAAGATATGCTGTAATTGACAAGGGGCAAACAACTAAAACCTTAAAGTACAGGGCAATACCAAAAAAAAAAAATATGTGAGTCAGAAATTTCCACGGGGGGGGGGGATACCCTAGCCTTCGCTCTATAATACCTAAATAATATTCTCTGATCATGATAAAAGCAAATTAATAAAAAATAATTAATTGTAAAAATAAATCAAGAATAAGCTTGTAAAAATAATGAATGAATGTTTGTATACTCTACTAATGAGAACTAACGAGTTCAAAAAAACTTGTACAACTTTTCTAGAGTTGAAATAGAATGCAAAGGTTCAATAATTATTGTTGACTAAATTTCAATAAACGATTTAAGTATTTTCAATATATATTTTTGCCTTAAAATTCTAGGAATATCCTATCATGTAATTCAATACTTCGTCAGTATTAGCTAGAAGAGTAGTTGTTTTGATTGGTTCTCCAATAATGAGTGTTTTAAAGCAGTATATTAGCGTGACCATATTAAGAGCGAGCAAGGCGATCAAATCAGAAGGGAGCAGAGAGCAGGCAGCAATGAGCCAAAGTGAAGAGAGATCTTCGTAATAAACAAATTTTAGCTAAAAACTTTCTTCAATAGAAGTGTAGCCGTACTGGCTCCAAGCAAATATTTCAAAATTCACATAAATAATTTTTCAGTATTGTTGATTAATAAAAATAGACTGCTAATTACAGGTTAGATTTCCAACCTACAAAAAGAGTCCTATTTTATTAGGACAAAGTATTTAGAACTTCAGAAACATTACACTGAATTAGATTTTGGTTGAAAGTATGGAAACCAGGCAGAAATTTTAATAATAGCTGCGTAATATTCTTAACCCTTTAAGGACGGTTGCCGTATATTAACGGCTTTCCTGACTTTGTCCCGCCGCCGACTGCCGTATATATACGTTAAAGGTTATTTTTGCTCTCGGGACGGCCGCCGTTTAAATACACTCAACTTTAAAAATTGCAACCTCGAGGAACGGTTGCCGTAGTTAAACGGCTCATTCAAACTTCTTCACCAGACGCATGCCTTATAAAAACGGCACTTCTGCGCGACCAGATGCCGTACATAAACGGCGCATGTATGTTGAATAAAACTTTGTTTACTTTGTAGTTGTTTTTGACAATTAATAAAAGTAATATATTAAATGAAACTTATAAAATGCCGTTTAAATATGGCACTAAATGCATTCGCACTTACAAAAAAGACGTCGTATATATACGGGACCCGTCCCTACGGCACTCAAAATGGAGCCGTCCTTAAAGTGTTAAATCTTAAGAAACACATATTTTTGAGGTTAGCTGTGACGTCAAGTGCAGATGTTCTATAATAGCCACACTACCTACCCTTCGCCCCACTTCAGCTTTAACTCTACCGATGAAAACTTTGTGATTGGCGTTATCTCCTCTTAAGGTACCAATATACAGAAAGTAGATAATTTTATATTAAATAAAAAAGTGTGAATGACTGAATTTAAATAAATAATTTAAGTATTTTCAACATATTTTTTTTTCTTTAAAATGCTAGGAACCATATCATGTAATTCAATACTTCGTCAGTATTAGCTAGAAGAGTAGTTGTTTTGATTGGTTCTCCAATAACGAGTGCTTCAAAGTATTTACCTAACTAGTATATTAGCATGCCCAGATTAGGGCAACGATATACAGAAAGTAGGAAATTTTGTAATAAGTAAAAAAGTGTGTAAGTTGTGTTTTGCTTAATATTCTCTGAATGAGCTTCCCATTTTACTTGAAAACGTGCTACTTCCGATTAGAAGACATCTGTGGCTTCAGCTAGACAGAGCTTTTTGGCATAATGCCATTATTGTTCTAAATTATTTGAAAACTGAATATGAACAAAGGTGGGTAGGAACTTAAGGTCCATTAGAATTTCCTCCTGGGTCCACAGTCTCATGGATTTTTTGTGGGTACTCTCAAAAGCAGAGATTACGAAACAAAGTCCAATAATGTAGGGGAATTAAAACAAAAAATTGTCCATACTTATGCAAAATTAAATGGTAATGTTTCAGTAGTTCACAAGGAAAACGCATTTTCTTTGATAAAAGAATCACCTGTACTTAGCTGTAAAGTAATTTAATAAGTTGCCAAATTCATACAGACAACTTGTAGATAATTTAATTCTCTACAACTTTGACTTTGACTTTGACTTTGAAAAACTTTGACCTTCAATATCGTGGGTAGCCATATTGGGATATTTTTGGATTTGGGTTTGGGATACCTCAAAGAACGTCTGTGCAAAAACTCCGATTTTTACTAATTTTGTTCAGGTCAAAAAATTCTAATTTCTGTGGACTACTATCAGAGTTTACCTTATGCACTGAAATTATTTTGGTCTTTCAGATTTAAACACCCCACCTAAATTGGTCCCTAAAGTTTCACAATATTTTCTACTTCAGTTATAAGTGAAATATTAAGTTTCCGTGATTAAAATACACTTGCATTAATATCCACTGTCAACCTGAGCATTCCCCAAGTTTTTTTGTGAGGTTTTTTAGAAGACAATAACGTCTAATTTCCGCCCGTGATGAATTTTAATGTTTCATGCTAAGGCAAGCGATTCATGTCTACATTAGATGGCATCGTTATCGAAAGAACATACTAGAAATCGATAATAACAATCAATATACATAAAATACTGAGCCTCATCAAAACATAATCTCAAACGATAATCTCAAATTTACCTAAATGAATAAATTTAGTTAATAATTTAAGTACGACATATCACAAATAAAATACTATAAAATTCTAGGTATATTAAATCAGCTTCTGTTGCAACTTGTATGTTTTATAATGTAACATTTTTTTTTTTTTGGGAATATCAGAATCTGTTGTCGGTGCTTGGTGTATTTTTGCGATTTTCTATTACAAATGTTAAACTTGTGAGTGATGCTTAGAATAATAGAAAATAAATGAGATTGCCAAAATCATCAATATCAATATTGGCTGCTGCAGAATGTCATGTCAACCCTCAAGTAACATTCACATAAATTAAAAGACGAAAAGTGCCACAATGGTGATAGCTATCTACATCTTCATCCATATATTTGGTAAAATAACTAGGCTGCAATCCTCTCCAGATTGTAATTTGGAGCGAAATGCTAGTCTGGACGTCAAACCATGCTTCCTAGTTGATGAGAAGCCATAATACTATGAAATAGGAGATACACTTGGTAAGAGTACCAGCTTTTGACCCTAGTGGATACTGTGGTAAGGGGAATTTTGTGTGATATATCTCTGGTTCATAGTATCATGATGAGAATCTTTAATATCGAGTCCAGTGGCCTCCTCCAGTTAGCAGACCTGTTATCGTAGGTAGTTATGCCAAACATAGATGATGGGTCAATATTTAAGGAACATGTTAGATTTCAAAAATCCAGATACGTATTTCTGTGAAAGTTTCATTTTATAAATATCAGAATTATATAATCTTTAAAACAGTTTCAGACAGTTCCCATTGTTCTAAGGAATACAACCACAGGGCAATATTTTCATTATCAGAGCATGATATTCAAGTATAACAGAAATTTACAGTAAAAACAATTATATAGTTGAATTTGTTAGAACAATTGCAACTGTATAAAAGTTTTCAAGATTATATTATGTTTGATTTTTAAATTTTTTATTAAAAACCAAAAATAAACTAATATTTCCCTCTTACTCAGCAAAATCCCAACCTTGGTGTTAACAAGCTAGATTGTATGGTGAACACTACATCTAAATCTTTTCCTTCACTACAAAGATAGAAGAAAAGATACAAACTTACACTTCAGACACGTACACCCGCTACATTCCATCGGTAGTAAGAACTGTTGATGGATGATACTTCGTGTCCAATATATCCAGTTATAAGCATCTTTTGGAGTAATTTACTCAGAACATTTAAATTTCCTGTGTAATTTTTAGTTTAAAATCGCAAAAACAAACCAAGCACTTCTCATGACTATATATTTACTGCATACACGTAACGGCAGGCAAGTACGTACGTCGGGCAGAAATAAATAGGCAACCGACCGCAGGTCAAGTCCCCACCATTTAAATTCCTTTGTATTGTTGCACATTCAATCTGCTTCGCACCCTTGGATATAAAATGTCTTGTTACCAATAAATTCGTACGTGTATGTACTTGGCTGCCATTATCTGTATAATGTAGATCCATCTGAATTTTATCGACACTGCAGACTTAGACACAACTCTTGAACAACGTTCCATTCATTCTGGAATTTATGTAAAACAGGGTGAGATGCCACCAGTAAGAGATGCAAAGTGTGGATCCTGATATATCCATGGATACACAACATGGAATTTAATGTGTAAAATGTGTCGTGAATGTATTCTATTTCTGTTTAATATACCTTTAACTTGCATTTGACAGTTCGGAACTAATACGGTGAAATATCAAAATTCTGAATACGTGGTTAATCACAGGCTAAACATATACCAAGTGACAGAAAATTAAACATCCAGTAGTAAATACCCACTTTTATTAATTTTTATTGCACATATTAGGATACTCAAGCAAAGTTAATGATTTAAATGGAATATGGTCATTTTTAATGACTACTCCTGCTTTGTTTACATATGTATGGTGGTCACACACGGCTGAAAAGATGTTGTGGAGAAAGATGTGATCCTCAGTTTTTTGTGGAATGGCAAGTGCATCGAATCATAAGGGGCATAAGGGCTATGGTTTAGGAAGCCATGCATATGTAGTATTCGTTGGGGGTAACATGATCGCATATAAGGAGCCATAGAAATAAGAAACACCACGAGTATGCAGCGTTTCATGTTTTCTGAGGACAATGTTACATTGGAGTGTAAATGACATATAAACACCAGGTTTAAAGAACACACTAGCCACGCATGGAAATTCAAAGCATCAAACAATAGTTGCCGAACAATCAGAAGAAATTGGCTATTTGATAAAGATCAATGAGACCAAGAACTAGCAAACAAATCTAAAATTTTAGGATTTTTTTTCATTAAAATTGTTTTTTAAGGAATTCACCCACAGAATAGAATAGAATGATTCGTTTAATAAGGTGTGTAATTGTTTTTTAAATAAATTTGTTTTCAAGGAGTCCATTCCAGCAAAGCTTACCTTGCTTCAGAAGAAGACTTTTTGACAGCACAGGAATTCTTTAGACAAGGGACACAACCAGTATCCGAGTATACTAGCATTAATTTCTTCTTGTGAAAAATCCCAGTGCCATGACCGGGTATCGAACCCCAAACTCCAGGATGAGAGCCAGGGTGTGTTTGCCTCTCGACCATGCAGCCATACAAAATTATCATACACATGACTTCCATCTGCTGTCATATCTTAGGACACTTCCCAATCCCGTTTTGTAACAGTTCATATATGGATAGGTTGCCACTTTGAGAATTCCTAAGTTAATATTCTACTATAGAGACCGAGATCTCTGGACGGCTATTCTGTATTCATACGAAAGCACATTCTCATGAGAAAGTGAGAGCAGTTCTCTTGAAAACCAATATAGCATATTTTCTAACTGTAGGAGCGCTCATATTGCAACAAAAACTGGGAAACTTGCTTCTCTTAGTAAATTATGAGGAAACTGGGCTGTTCTCGCTTGGAAGAGAAAGTATAACCTCACTTTTTGGCGAAATGTCATTTCATTGGTGGCTTGGTATTTGTTTAGTATTCTGTAGTTATTTTTGAAAGTAGAGTCTTGCACTACATTAAGTGTAGGCATTAAAGGGGGATGGATATTGCCAATGAGGTGTGCTAAGGGACCTTCAGACTGCTGAAGAAGATGCTCAAGAAAAACATCAACTTCTTCACATGACCGCAATCCCTTATTCGGATTAGCAGATATACAAGTATACACAATTTGTCACCCCATTTTTGCAAACCTCACTTAAAATTTGTGGTTGTACCTTCATTCATTCAATCACATGATGTTTTTGGGTTCTGTACATCGGGTTGGAGCGGACTTTTGATACAGTATTGTATTCACGTCATAGAAAATGTGCGTCATTTTGACAGTTTGAATTCATTGCATTTCCCACTGTATTGCACTTGATATTCGACCGTGACATTGTGGCTCTTCTATTGGTTGAAATAGGGGAGAGAGAAGAGACCACATCACACTACCGCATGATTACTGTGGTTAGAGAATAGCCATCCAGGAGGTTTTGTCAATTAAAGAAATATGAGATCATGAATAGAAGACGACAAATTTACCTTGTCTCCCACAAAGTTTGGAAGCTTTTTGGCACTAGGTACATGTATGGGATAAGATACCCCCAGGACTATATCAACCACTTCATCAGATCAATGCACAGACGAGTCAATGAATATGTACCACGCTTAAAAGTTATCCAATCGAAACTCACCATCTAATATATTCATTTGAAATTTTAATGATTTCTTCAATAATGAATATTCCAATAAGTGTAAGAAAAATTATTAAAATTGAGAAATTGGTACTGGGTGCTGCATTTTCTATGTCACTGAAAAAACCAATCGTATTCTAGGGCATCAAAAAATAAGTACAATTTGCTTAAACACTTGTCCTAATAGTTTTCAAGATATGTTGCATTTCGAAGTGTCTTTTACTGTGTGATTAGGGTCGTGGTGTTCCACCTCTATAAACTGGAACTGGCGCCCGAGCAACCATATCACAAATACCGCAGTCGCTTAAATGCCAAAGTGACATTTTACACCTTGTGTGAAAGAGACGTCATATGTTCAAAGCAGGGTGTTTGTTGCGTAACAGAGGTGGGTAGTAACTCGTATGATTTGTATCATTGGTACGAATCCTTGCAGTGGATTTTGAAGTGATTCGAATGGTACAAATTCCACAAAAGCAAAATATTCGTATATTTCGTATCGACGTTGAAACCATAACCATTTGTACAATCGAGACAGTTCGGATTCTTGAAAGAATCTTTCAGTATGAATTTTTTTCTTGATACGGATTCGTTTAGTACGAATCATTAAAAAGAGTCAAATCGCCCATCTCTATTGTGTAAACTTCGCTTATTTGTTGATGTCTTAGAAATGTTGGTACATTTTCTTTTACACTGTATATTAAGTATCATATCAGAAGCACTGATAGTAAATAATTTTATTGTAGTTCAGAACTGCCACCGCCTTTCTTATCATCAAATACCACATAGTTCTAAAATATATAAACTAATTCAAATGAGCTTGAAAGATCTTGACCGAAAAGTAACGCACAATATGATCAAATACGCTATTCATAACAAATAATAAATAATGTAAAGCAAGGAACATAAAAAAATACTAGAAATTTATATCCTTCACAAGGATAACAACTTCAGAAGTTATTCGTTAACATTAAAGCTGCCAGAGAGAACGTCAATGTATAAATCAAGTAGAAAACCTGTCAGTTGCAAAGATGATATTGGTCCAGTTATCATTTAGGATTCTTCATAGCGATGTTTGTCTTCGTTTTTCCAGGAACTGACCTGGATATGTGGGGGTGGCAGAAAGCTGCGCAGTGATTGTATCAGTTGAATAGTATCCATAAGAGCTGTGAAGTATCAAAATAAATTATGTTATTACAAGGAAGTGTAACCAGAACCTAAATATTACTCTTAATATAATGTTCAGATAAGATCAAAGCTTCTTGAATCATGATCCGAAAGCCACACGATGGGGCTCTCAAGGATTCAACTCGGAATTTCATCATAGAAAAAATTGTTAAGAAATGTTTTTCAGGGACTTTCCCTCGGCTGTATGGAAAAACAAAACTATGCCCTGTAGTCATTACACGAAAAGAAAACTATTCTATATTAAAGTAATTGGTTATACTTGAAATTTTATACTATCACTATTGTCTGTTCACCAAGCTCTACCGCATCAAAACAAATGCAACCAATGAGGAGGCGTTACGGCATGGTCACGTGATAATTCACGTATATTTATTACAATAGAAACATATTAGTTGGCACAACAAATTATTAAAGTGTTAGTCAGAGCCGTTTCTAGAGATTTGGCGGCTGGTGTGGAAAATCTAAAATGACGCCTCCTACTTCAATATCAGAGCCGTAGCAAGCCAACTTCCTTGGAGGGTTATTTTTCAAATTTGCCAACTTCATAAACTTAAGAAGCCATGCTGTAAATAAATAAATAATAATTCCTCCAAAAAATTGATGCGTGATGAGCGTAGGGGAGAAAATCTAAAAAAAAAATTCTCCACTGAATTTTAGAAATGTGTTTATATAGGCTTGTTATAGTAAACTTACAAATCACGAGACATACAAAAAAACACATATTAACTATGTTAAATATAAGTTAGTCTCACAGACAACTGCACAGAGAAAAGACGCACTTATATATTATATATATTAGAATCATAATCTTTTGTAATAAAATATGTCTGTTACACAATTAAAATACGTTTCATTTACAATCTCCAACATTAAGAATTGCCAAATTTGAAAGTATCGATAACACTGGATGGCAGAAATAATGAATTTAAGTAGAAAATGAAGAATTACTTTTTTTTATAAAACAATTCGTTTCCAAGTTATTAATTATTTAATATTTGAAAAATGTAATTTTAGAGGACCATAATTCGATAACTGTAAATCAAAATGTTGTTAAATTTTTGGATATAGGGGTTCTAAAGCATGCTGATCAAAAATATTGCATTAGTTTTTCAATAAAAAAATGCCTAATATGACTTCTTGAAAAATCAACCCCCCCCCACTTTTTTTTTAATAAAAATGCACGTCAATAACTGAAATAAGTTTTGTTTTACTCAAAAAAGGATATAGTAAAGCTTTTTTATCCCGATCCAAATTTGGTTGAAATTGGATGACTAATAACCAGGGTGTATTAAATAGGTGATGTGACGACAACCGTCATAGTGGCTTCATAAGTGCTTACTTTGTACATAATGTAATAGATGGCAGGACCAATAAATTCTCTCATTACTTACGCATAGATAGTTAATTTTACAGATTCTGTGCACACGTACATAGTGTTGCATACATTCCCGGCCTTCTGTTTAGTGAAACAAGAGTCCAGTGACATCTGACATTAAGTAGCTAAATTAAAACATTGAAAGAATATATGCAACACTACACGAAGCATTGCACGTGTCGCCACAGCTAACCTCGAAAATATATATTTCTTAAGATTTACAAGTATTACGTAGCTATTATTAAAATTTCTGCCTGGTTCCTGTACTTTCAACCAAAATCAAGTTCAACGTAATGTGTATGAAGTTTTAAATAGTTTGTCACAATAAAATAAGACACTTTTTGCATGTTAGGAATCTAACCTATAATTAGCAGTCTATTTTTATTAATCAACAATATTGAAAAATTATTTGGGTGAATTTTTAAATATTTGCTTGGAGCAAGTATGGCTCCAAGCTAAAAATGCCTATACAAACATTAAAAATGAGAATAAACGAAAAAACCTTAAAATCTGAGGTTATGTTAGTTATACGATGCACATGCCCAAGTAATTGCAGGACCTTATTGCTCACGCCATCTATTAAAGGAAATAGAAACCATGCACTTATGAAGCCAGTATTATAATAGGAAAGTGCCGTATGTCGGACCACCTATTTAATACACTGTGCCAATAACTAAGCTATGAAGGTGTGCGTACTTGAGATGGGTATTGAGACATTTATTCGTTATATTAATACTTAAAATAATACATAATGTTATTAATATTCTTTTCAAATTCATTGTTTATTTTTAACAGCAACGCGAAGAAAATTTGAAAAAAGGGCCAAAGCTATTACACAATTATATTATTTCCTGATTGGTTACTCACTTTTCTGCAAAGCCTCCGACTGCTTTCCATAAGGCTTACACATAGCCGGACGAACATAAGTCTTCATTCTACCCATATTTTTCATAACTTCCCCAAACGCTCTCACAATTTTCTCCTGTCCTCCTTCTGAAATAGCCTTATTATCAGCCGGTGCTGACATTCCAGGTGCTGCAGGTGCCCAAGCACCATTATGAAGGGCTAATAAGTCTTTGTTAGCTGCCGACAAGCCTTAAAAACATAAACTATGTCATAAGGATATTCACATTTTCTTAAATTGTTTATATATATTTATAGCTCTTTCACTAAATCTATTGTGTACTCCATCTAGATAGATGGATATTCCGTAATTTTAGTGAAAGTGAGCATTTGTCCTGAGAAGAGAGAGCTCGTCATTTGGCGTGGGTGTGAACTTTTTCCTAATGAATAGTGTTAAGGCCACAATGTCCAATACACTATGTCAAATAATTTTAAGTTCCTTTTAGCTTTTGTGTAATATATATGACAACGTCGACCTTGTCAAACGGGCACTTGAGGAAGGAACAGGCCATATGCATCTAAAAGATATCATTCACCCACCACAGTTTGCTTTGTAAATACACATATTTCGTTAAGTTTTTTAAAATACATAGTTTAGTTGAAAACAACGCTTTTCAATTAAATACAATTAAGTGTTATACAGTCCACAAACATAGAATCAACAAATAGTAACTTAAAAAATGCTGAAAGGAATTGTTGTTTTCAAATACGGCAAGAACTAAGTCCATTATTTGGGAATGTTTTAATGAATTTACTATTATTAAACAGGGTAATATTGGTAATAAAAAATATGCCCAATGCATTTATTGCAATAAAGAATATTTTGAGAATTCATTTTAATAAAAAAAATATTTTATCGGGAAGAAAACTGTTTTTTTTTCTAAAATAAAAAACAGGTTTTTATTATTTATAAAAAAAGATGGCAATTGTGGAAAAGGAAATAAGGAAAATTACATTTTTTTTTTTGGGCAAAATCTGTTGAAAAAGTTACTAGTACAGGAAAACTTTTTTTTTTCCTTATGAGTTGCGGTGCCGAAGCCCCGCTATACTGAAGCTTAAGCTTATTCTACCCCATAGTCTTGTCATCTCATTAATCCCGTTCCTCTCCAAAAAGAGAGTATACGGTCAATGGGAGCTGTGGCTATTTCTTCCGGGGTTACGGTTAGTCCCCCGAAGTGTGAGAGCCTCCCAGCCACTAAGGCTGGGCATTCACCATAGTATGTGGTGAGGAGTTTCTTCATCCTCACCATACATCCTGCATTCTGGATTATCTTTCACACCTATGTTAGTTAGGTGTCTATTCAGTGTGCAGTGTCCTGTTAGGATTCCCACTGCACATCTCAGCTGTTTTCTGCTCAGCTTTAGCAATTCGTTAGTCTTTGTCATGGATGGCCCGACGGTAATCGGGCCCGACGGTTTCTGACTCAATAGTTCCTTTACCATTCCTCTTGCGATATTGTATGATATCCCGCAGGATGGCTCAGGTCCCATCAAGGCTGTTTTTGCGCCTTCTTTGGCCAGCTTATCTGCTTTTTCGTTGCCTTCATTGCTCTGGTGTCCTCGCATCCATTCCAGTTGTATACTGTTGTGTTCCGCCCGTTTTGCTAGGGATTCAAGGCAGTCTTTTACCGTTTTGGAACATATCTCTACTGCATTCAGAGCTTTGATAGCTGCTTGACTGTCAGTGATGATGCAGATTTTTTTGTCAGTATCATTTCTTGTGCACAGATCTCTATGGCTGTGACTTCTGCTTGGAACACCGTTGAGGTGCTGCCCAGGTTCAGACTGATGTCTGTCCCTGGTTGGTCCCCCGTAACACCTGCTCCAGTACTACTTGACGTTTTCAATCCATCAGTATACCATATGGTATCATTTGGATGTCTTCGCAGTTGCCTTGTTCGTTCCTTTTCCCTATCGGGTCTGTATACCCTGAAGGTTTTTGTGAAGTTGTGGTTTATGCTGATTCTATCTGACTGCATATCTAGTAGTCGATTTTTGGAATATTTCGGTGTGGTATCCTATTCTTGGAATGATCCCATGTCCGTTTATTTTCAGCCTGTACGCCGCCAACAGTGCCTCACTCTCCACCACTAACTGTAGTGGGGGCAGGCAAAGTAGCGCTTCCATGGCTGCGGTAGACGTTGTTGACATTGCTCCCGGCTGCTGGCCAGTCTTTGTACTTTCCGTAGTTTTCTCATTGCCTCCCCTTTTCTGGCTTTATGCCACCAGATCAAGGAGGCATAGGTTATTATAGGTACTACAACCCTCTGGTACAGCCAGTGCACCATTCTTGGTTGTAGTCCCCAGATTTTACCTATCATATTAAAGATAATTTTGCCAGAAACAACTTTTATTTGAACTATTTTTTGTAAATGCCATATTTCCCGAGAAAATGAAGAAAAATCGATTTTTTTTTATTAAAAGTACCCCTTTTTATCCGCTATAGGTTCCCGTGGATCCATAAAACTCCTAAACTTTTTTGTTTCGTGAACTTTGGCCTATTTTAAACTTACAACCAAAGTTTAAAGTGTGCATAAATTTTTTTCGAGTTACAATTATACAACACATTTTTTCAATCTTTCCTATACTATACCTTTATTCAGAAAGTCAGTAAACGGTTAATAACTCATCCTCGAAAACAAACCCAAACTTCAAAAATGCAAATCTCGGAGGTATGTTATTGTAGAGAGATGGATAAAAAACCAAAATAAGCGTAATTTATGTAGCTACACCTTCTAATTGCAAACATTTTGTCATAACTGTTAAAACCTTTTAGTTATTTACGAAAAACCGTTTTACCTACCCTTCTCACCCGTATAAAAAGCACTTTTTTATGCGTTCTTTGATGGTTAATGAACACTTATGCCAAGTTTCAAAGTGAGACAATTTTTTTCATTATTCCTGTCGTTTTTGGGCTTGGTTTTACTGAATTACATTAAAAAACCTTTTAATGCAATTGCGAGCTAATTCTACTAAGTCTCACCTTCTAAATTTTCCAAATTAGCCCTTAGAAAGTCAGTAAGCTTATGATCCATCAATGGCAAGTCAAAGTGTTGCTTCTGCTGTTGCTGTCCCTTCGCCAGATCCATCTGCTGCTGCAGTTGCATCTGTTGACGTTGTTTCTCCAAATTCGCATTTAACTTGTCGATATTCTGTTGTGCGATAACCCTGTTCTGCTGTTGTATTAATGCTGCTGTTATCTGTTGCTGTGTGGGTGCCACAGATTTTGGTCTCTCCAACATTTGAGGGCTTGGTTTGGCTTCCATGGCATTTTGGCCAGTTAAATCCACTGCGCTTAACCCTGCAATTTCAAAAGGTCATTATAATTATTTACTTACCAGTCAAAGTCCACTTCCAAGATACAACTTAAAATAGTGCATATAAACACATAAAAATTGCAGTAATACTAGGCAAATATTTAAGACAGACTTATATATGTGAGGCGGAAAGCAAAAAGGGACCTCTTGTCGGCAATTTCCGGTTTTTAGTTATTGATATTAAATGAATTAAGCTCTAATTCTGAACAATTTGGTGCAAAAATCGTGTCTCTATGATTTTTTGTTTAAGTTACTAGTGTGTTTATGAAAAGGGACCTCTTGTCGATCCCATGTTATTTCTCCATATTTCTCCATAAGCGACGAGAGGTACCTTTCCAGGGCTGAACATTGACTACTTTATCGATTATTTTAAGTGTTTCATCCGTCATAGAAATAAAGCACTTGCCAAATATAAACAAACAAAAAATATTAAACATTGGAATTACTACAAAAATTTGCGTAATGAGGTAAACTATGCAATAAAAAGGGAAAAAAAGGCATATCTAGAACACAAGATTAGATCTTGCAATAACAAAGACATGTGGAATGTATTGAAAACCTTAGAAATTCATACAAAAAAAAAGACTGAAGTACCTACACACCTGCAAAATCCTACGGCTATTAACGACTTTTTTATACAAACTATGCAACATGGTAATAATACACCTGATGCTGATACGATTCTTTTTTATAAAAATAACAGATTAGTAAATGTAGAGAATTTTGAATTCTCTCTTACAAACGAAAAAGAAATTTATGAAACACTCTTAGCTATTAAATCTAAAGCCGTCGGTGAGGATTTAATTAATATTGACATGTTATTGTATTGCTGTCCTGTAATATTGCCATACGTTACACACATTTTTAATTTTTGTATCGAGTCACAGACCTTTCCATCAATATGGAAGCGTTCGCAAATTATACCTCTGCCTAAGGTTGCCAGCCCTGTTGAATTTAAGGACCTCAGACCCATCAGCATTTTATGTTCACTATCAAAGACTCTCGAAAAAATTATTGATAAACAAATACGTCAGCACTTTTTCAGCTACAATATTTTACCAGAACACCAGTCTGGCTTCAGGCCGGGATACAGCTGCAGTACGGCACTGGCAAAAGTTACTGATGATTTGCTCTCCGCAATAGATAAAAACAAGTTATCTGTCTTGGTACTTCTAGATTATTCGAAAGCCTTTGATAGGATAAATCATGATCTGCTATTGGCTATCACGCACAACGTTGGATTCTCTGAAAGAGCTGTTTCTTTGCTCAGAAGTTACCTCGATGATCGCGTACAATGTGTTGTGTTAAATAATAAGAGATCTTGCTTTTCCCCAGTAGTGTGTGGTGTACCACAGGGGTCTATTTTGGGCCCCTTGTTGTTCACGTTATACACCTTTGAATTTCATAAAATCATATCTTTCTGCACCACACATTTCTATGCTGATGACACGCAAATTTACTATGCATTTGAGGAAAAAGACACAAAACATGCTTGCCAAAACATTAACCATGACCTTCAAAACTTACTTCAAATTTCCAACAAATTCTGTTTAAACATTAATGCCAGTAAATCGAAGGCTGTGTTATTTGGTCGAATTGCCTCACGAAATCGAGTCAGTAATGATGTGAAACTTTCAGTCGACAATGAAATTATAAGTCTTACAGACAGTGCCAAAAATTTAGGATTAATTCTAGATGTAAATTTGAGATTTTCCGCACATGTATCATCCATCGTTAGAAAGTCGTACTGTTCTTTAAAATTAATATACGCTAATAGACACATTCTAAATAAGAAAACTAAAACAATTCTTTGCGAATCGTTGGTGTTGTCTCACATCAATTATGCCGATGTAGTGTACGGACCATGTCTACTTAAAACTGATGCTAAACGGCTACAGTTAATCCAAAATTCTTGCATTCGTTTAATTTGCGGACTACGCAAACGCGATCATGTATCGGCTAAGATAACTGAAATTGGATGATTAAATACTGAGAGAAGGAGAATGCTACACTGCTGCACGTTCTATCACAAAATAATTTTTGCAAAGAAACCTCAGTATCTGCTAAATAAACTACGATTCAGAACGGACATTCATAATATTAATATTCGGTTTAAAAACAACCTAACCCCTCCTCAGCATAGAACTACACTTTTTCGGTCCTCTTTTACATACAACTCCGCAAAACTCTATAATAAAATTCCAGCTGATTTCAAAAAATTCGATTGTAATATGTTTTCAAAAAACTCAAAAAGCTAATGTTTCAAGATACTACCTTCTTAGCATAAACAATTAATGTTTGTGTAATTGATTCTTTTGTTGTTGTTGTTGGTAAGCATAACAGTATTATGTGATACAGATACTCACTTATTTTTATAGTTATGTTACATTTTCGAGGTTGAGTGGAAGAGCAAGCATTTTGGACGACAAATCCAAAATGCTTGAACTCCGCCTTTTCCACAATTTACTGAAATAAGTGTCTCGTTTATTTGTTTGTATATTTATATTATTGTGGAATAAAGACTGTTATTATTATTATTATTAATTAGATCGGTTTTGTAACCGATTACAACTTGTAAAGGACAAAATCCGAAAATCGATAATTTTGACCCAAACCACTAATTTCAACTGTACTGAAAAATTGACATCGCCGACAAGAGGTCCCTTTCTGCTTTCCGCCTCACATATATTAAAGTGAATTAAAGTGTTAGTTTATAGTTAACATGCTACTAGTAATTAGATGTTTTGTACTGATCAAGTAATGTTTTTAATGTGCGACTTTTATAATAAAGTGTCAAATATAATTATTAATTATTGTTTATCATACAATAATAGGGTGTTTTCACTTTTTTTTTAAGTCGAAAAATACAAAATACTTATGGTAAATATTACAGCTGAAACAATTTTTCGGCAAAAAAATGTTTTTTTATAATTTTAAAAGAAATATAAATTCAAGTTAAATATTTCCCGCCAAAAAAGACAAATCTAGTATTACTGGTCATCTGTGACGTCACTGCCTATATATGTCAATGATTATAAAATCTAACCTTACTTAATGACTTTTGTTGTCATTGTAAATTATAAGTCAAAAACATGAGTAGTGCACCAAATAAGTGGTGTTTTGTGCCAAGGTGCAGAAATATTTCAGTAAATGCTCCAAATAAAAAGTTCCCATGTGTTTCTATGGCGAATTATTCACGGAAAGTGAAATGGTTTAAAACAACGAGGCACGATTTTCCCAAATCGAAATATTATTGTTGTGAAGATTATTTTAATGTAATGTCTCATCATGGTAAAAGTTAACCGATGATAGCTAGATGGATGGATTATTACCACAGAAGACCTATACCAGAAGCGTCACTGACGGAGGCACGTTCGATGTTTGGGTGCGTTTGCACGCATCCAGTAATTTAGTCGAGTAGAGAGACGGTCCAGTAATTTAGTAATTGCTTTCCACTAAATTACTCGACTAAAACACGCTGTCCACATTGGTCGAGTACTAAATTACTAAGCGACTCGACTAAATTACTGAGTGCGTGCAAACGCACCCTTTCATTGGTAAAATTGGGGTGACCTTCGGCCATCTTGTCGGTGGTATTGTCAACCTATAAATCCACACCTTTCTAAATTCACCGCTGGATGCATTGGTAGATAAAATTCGAAGCTGATTTTGGCTTTGATTTTCAAAATAGCCAATCATATAATGTTATTGCTTACCGGTACGCTCCACCGGTGAATTTAGAAACCTGCGGATTTATAGGTTGACAATAATACCACCGACATATGACATATGCGCATAAAATTCAATATTGGCGGGAAGGCCAGAGAGTCGTTTCTGGTATAGGTCTTCTGTGTTATTACCTTCAATATTATAAATAGATCATATATACTTATCGTAAAATTATGCTTGTAATGGTATGAGATTTATTTTGAATTGAAAGTAATATATTATAGCTTCTAGTATTACTGAACATTTGTAATGAAATTTTGCTAGGTTATGATTATTAATTAAAATGACCAAAATATCAAGCGATGCATGTCATGGCTAGTGATATTCGACGTCACAAATATATAAAAATACTTGTTTATTATTTTCAGCTTGAGGAAGTCATGGAAAATTAGGGTACATCCGATACAAAATTTTGAGAGGAAAAATGATTCTGAAGGAAGATGTAGTTCCACACATTGATGTAGTTCCATAATAGATCATAATTTGATTGCCCACACAGACAGTGTTATTGCATGTGATGTTATTAATTTACAACCTTCCATCATTAAATAAAGTAGTTTGTGTAGTAAATATGAAACTGTAGTTTTCCCCTATAAAGAAAAAAATCAATATACTAAAAGTACAAATGTCGGTTTTTATTATTCAGATAGACATATTTTCAATATATATAATTTTAATTGTCAACAACAGTTATTTATAGTTATCATAATCCATGTTTAAAATGTTCACAATTTTGGTTTTTTCAAAATTCTTGTTCGCAACACAGAAAAGTCCTTTTTGTTGATTTGCACATAACATTTGTAAATATACTTGCGCTTTAAAGTCTGTAATTTGATCATTTTTTATATAGTTCTCCACATACTCTGAAATAGGTACTGTCAGGTAAAGCTGCAAAAACGAGATATAATGGCGACAAGAAAAGTCCACAATCTTTCACTTTTTAAGTTTCAATTTTTCCTCCACAACGGCCACCACCTTCTCTAAATTGCGGCCCCTTTCCATATATTTATTATCCCTTATTTTGTATGCACCTACTATAGACTCGACAGCTAGCGAACGATTACCTTCTCAGTTTCCTCACACAATTTCTCTGACATTTTATTTTTAACAAATTATAAAAATCACCACTTTTTACTACTATCAGAAGCAAATTTCAACAAAAGTTTATAAACTGACAAATTTGCAAATTTGTCTTGAACCATACATCTGAATTATATTTCATTATTTGTACACCGAGAAGATTTTCTGTCCCAATATTTAATAGTTCTTGTCTAACAGTGCTCTGGGCAAATTCTTCCTTCTACAGTGCATAATGAGTCTTCTGGTTTCAACTCCACATACCCAAAAGCACTATTCACGTTGTTCTCGAGATGAGCTGCAAATAAACATTTAATTATATCTCTAGCACAGACTATTAATTCTACTTTCTTTTAAGGTTATGTTGTTAATATAAATAATCGTAAATAAACCAAATTAAATATATAATAATGTGTAATAATACAAAAACTAAATAATAAATTTAATAACTATTAGGCTCAAGTTGCAAACAACTAATTCATTAATTTATTTTAAATACTTACGCTGCTGTTTTTACGCCCTTCAACTCGGTTGAATGAAATCGATCATCTTTAATACATAAAAATATTTAAACTAGGTAAATTGTTTGTAGAAGCTTTCACAAAATTGACAGTAACCATTTTGCACTTTCTTTAATTTGTGAGAAACACTAGGAACAGGTTTCAAATGTCCAAGCCAAATATGGTAAACATGTAAACAATAATGGGTCCGTTCGGACTCTACATTAGCTGCACTAGTGCAAATATTAGAAGGAGATAGATTATGACTCTACAAAAGTTGAAGGGAGACAGATTTGCACTGGTGCAGATAGTGGAGAATGTTTGAACAAAAAACGAACAAAGCTATTTTGTCTTCTGACAGATATATGAAGCGACGTCACCAGGATCATTACCCAATAAGGTGACGTTCTCGAAATTATTCAAATATTTGAATTTTAAGTCGATTTGTTTACTAAATATTCATTTTAATCTGATGATATAATTAATATGAATGCGTTTAGGCTTTCATATTTATGTATTACTTCATATTAATGCATCATTTGAAGTGAATTGTTATATATGGAAAACACCCTATTCTATGATAATTCAATAATATAAAATAAATGTATATGTAGACAGGATGTAACACAAACTCAATTTTAACACTGAAAATGTTCGTTCAAAGTGCATGATGCATTTGCAGCATGACGTAGTCAAGGTCACTATAGTTATAGGTTGCCTGGTAACGGCTGATTGCAGCATGGACTTAGAAAATAACTTACTATTTCTCATGTCATTGTTGCTGGGTTGTGCTTCACCTAGGTAACTTGGGGCTAGATGCTGTAAAGTCTTCTGAGTTAGTTCCATTTGATTCTTATAATAACGGCAAGCGGGATTTGGGCAATTCTGAACAACTTCTATTATAAATTCCTTTTCCATTCCAAAGTTTTCCCTGCCAATTGTGTAGGATTCCATGACCTATTGAAATTAAATGATTTTTGAAAACCCAACTAAATAGTGAAATAATAATAAAATTGACACTCCATTTTTTTTTATTTATTGAATACTACCTACAGCTCTAACTGTAGCTTCTACTCCTAAATGTAGTCCATGAGGTCCATTCATATGTTTTAACATTACAGCATTGGCAAAATGTTCAAACGGGAGGATGATTTTTCCATTCTCTCGTAATATAAGTCTACCTTGAGAGTCAAGAGTAACTCTCGAAGCCATCATTCTGCAGAGAAAAAAAATCATTTGGAATGAAATATACTTATTTAGTATAGTGGTTTATACAGAAAAATTCAGTGCGTGGTGAAAAAATTCTTAATTTCGTGAATGTCAAGCGACAGATTTACTAAAATTTCCATTTAATTGTTATCCAGAAATATATTTTTATCTAATACTACGGGAGCCCACCTTAAGTGTCCGTGCACCCCCCCCCCCCCCCCGGTCCTTGGGGACAATGTTTTTCATAAAGATTAAAGCCTAAGGAACAATTTAAGACGTGCTAAAAAAAAAATTGGCTGCACTTTCAAAATGGCGTCCGTTTAAAAAAAAAAATTGCAAACATGGTTTTTGTCATTTAACACAAAAACTAAAAAAGATGGAGAAAAACTTTCTGCACAAAAAACAAAGTGCATAAAATTTTCTACAACTTTGTTCCTATACAATATTTGCATAGGAGTTACCATTTTCCAGATAAATGATTCAGCTCTTAAAATAAAATATAACATTCAATATAAAACGTAACACTACGTGAGCCCACCCTAACTGTCCGTGCACCCCCGATCCTTGGGGACAATGTTTTTCATAAAGATTAAAGCCTAAGGAACAATTTAAGACATGTCCCCAAAAAGAAAAACTGGCTGTACTTTCAAAATGGCGTCTGTTTTAAAAAAAATGCAAATATTGTTTTTGCCATTTAACACAAAAACTAAAAAAGATGGAGAAAAACTTTCTGCACAAGAAACAAAGTGCATAAAATTTTCTACAATTTGGTTCCTATACAATATTTGGATAGGAGTTACTATTTTACAGATACCATTGTTACCGTTTTTGAGATAAATGTCTGCAAATTATAATATTATTATTATTATTATTATTAATTTTTTTTCAGTTTATTTTATTTTTTGTTATGTTAATAATATAAAGTTATATTATACGCCTTACAATAATTGTCAGTTATTTCCTCTAAGTGATTTACCGATATATGAATTTCCATGTTTCATTTATCTGGAAAATGGTAACTCCTATCAAAATATTGTATAGGAACAAACTTGTAGAAAATTTTATGCACGTTGTTTTTTGTGAAAAAAGTTTTTGTCCATCTTTTTTAGTTTTTGTGTTAAATGACAAAAACAACATTGGCAAAAAGTTTTTTTTTAACATATGGCCGTCATTTTGAAAGTACAGCCAGTTTTTTTTTAGGACATGTCTTAAATTGTTCCTTAGGCTTTAATCTTTATGAAAAACATTGTCCCCAAGGATCGGGCAGGGGGTGCACGTACAGTTAGGGAGGGCTCCCCGACTATAATTACTATGGGAGCCCACCCTAACTGTACGTGCACCCCCCGATCCTTGGGGAAAATGTTCTTCATAAAGATTAAAGCCTAGGGAACAATTTTAGACATGTCTCCAAAAAAAAAACTGGCTGTACTTTCAAAATGGCGTCCATGTTTATAAAAAAAAAAGTTTGCAAATATTGTTTTTGTCATTTAACACAAAAACAAAAAAGATGGAAAAAAACTTTCTGCACAAAAAACAAAATGCATAAAATTTTCTACAACTTTGTTCCTATACAATATTTGCATAGGAGTTACCATTTTCCAGATAAATGATACAGCTCTTAAAATAAAATATAAAATTCAATATAAAACGTAAGTAACACCTCATTCGCTTTCAGATTCACTATCGCTGCCTCCCGAACGTCGAATATTTCTTCCAAGTCTTCTTCCTCTATTGCTTTATTTATGATATCGTTATCATCCTCACTTTTGTCTATTATGATTTGATTTGGAATCATCTGAAGAATTTCAGTAAGCGATTGAGGCACTATATTTTCTGCCGAACACCAAAGAGGTTCTTCATTTTCTTGCCATCATTCCAAGGCTTTGGAATATTGTGAATACCTTCGTCGGCTAATCGCCAAATACGTGTTTGTTTTTAATATGCTCGATAAGACAAGCTCTTGATGGTGAAATCGAAGAAAACTCAACTTTACAGTCAATTGATAAAGACGAAGCTTTGTCACCACATTTCTGCCTAATGGCAGTTAGGCGAAGCTCGTCCACTCTAGCGCATTTCGTTGATCTATATAATATGGCACATGTAAACTCCTCTAATGATGCGACTGATTTATCATCAATATTCCAGCTGCTCCCCAAATCTTGAAATGTTTGGATATATTTGGTATATTTGGATGAATGTAACATTTTTAGGGGTTTATCTTTCTTTTTCCCTTAAAGGCGCTGACTGAGTCGCATCCAGTAAACGAATGAATTAAAATACTATTATTATTATTATTATAAATTTTTTTCAGTTTTTTCTCTAAATGATTTACCAATATATGAATTTCCATGTTTTCTTAATTTTGGACTCATTTATCTGGAAAATGGTAACTCCTATCAAAATATTGTATAGAAACAAAATTGTAGAAAATTTTATATGCACGTTGTTTTTTGTGAAAGAAGTTCTTGTCCATCTTTTTTAGTTTTTGTATTAAATGACAAAAACAACATCGGCAACAGTTTCATTTTACCTTTGGCCACCATTTTAAAAGTAGGGCCAGTTTTTTTTGGGGGGAACATGTCTAAAATTGTTTCTTTATCTTTATTCTTTATGAAAAACATTGTCCCCAACTAAATCTATTCACGATGAATACTTCAGCGGCTTTTCACTTTAAATGACTTATAAGATTATAGTGGAGTAAAAATAAAGCTAAAAATTGAAGATACTCGCAAAAAAAACGAGAAAAAACGATATTTTGCAATCTGAATTGATTAAACGAATATGTTCCCGATCTTATCCCAAATTTAAAACTTGCACTCGAGTGCCCAAAATTTTGTACACCAGATTTCCTCTTTGACGAAGATTACATAGATTTCCTGGGATTTTCTAAGATTTTCTCGGATTTCCTTCAGATTCCTTGAATTTTTTTTTTTAATTTTTGAAGAGCGGGAGGAAGAAATTCAAAAACAAAAGACTTCCTGAGATTTCCTCCAGATTCCCTGGGATTTCCTAATTTCAACAAAAAAACATTTTCTTAAGATAATTATTTTCACTCCACCATTTTATATTGCCAAAGTATTTCATCTTCATTTTAAAAACTGACACCATAACCAAAAACCGAATTGTCACTCCCCACGAAACTCAAACCGTAACCTAAAATCGTAGTGTCACTACCCCAAAAACTGAAACTGTAACCAAAAGCCGAATTGCCGCTGCCCTGTAAGCTGAAACCTTAACCGAAAACCGAATTGTCCTGCCCTGAAAACTGAAACCGTAAACAAAAACCGAAGGTAATGTGCTTTAGTTAACCGTAATCGAAACCGAACCAAACTATGTTTCAGTTTCGGTGCCTGCTTGACGTCTCTACGCTCGCACCACATTCTTTTCAAGTACAGTTATTACCAAACAATAATTTATTTTAATTTTCCAATACCTAATTGTATTTTTCAATTATGTAACTCAATGTTACAAATACTCTCATCAAATTGTTTTGTATGAGGTGTATTTGAAAGGTTTGTATTACGACACAGAGATGGCACTTCAGTTACTAAAATGTTTCTGGTATCCTAGTCTTTCATCTTTTAAACATACACAAAGTGTTACGATCATAGTTAAATAGACTACATGAGATGCTGAATGTTTGTTAAAAAATGGAAAATATCGAACATTGTGCAACTATCAAATATGACAGAAGAGTTCACACTGAAGGAATCTGACTGCTGATGAGACTTGGAAGTCCCAGTACATAGCAGAAAGAGAAGAATAATTCAATGTTTTTGCTGCATTTCTATATCATTTATGCTGTAGAAATCCATAATCATTCAATTTTTGCATCATTTCTAACCAGTAATATTTAATTCTAATTGTTCTAAGATAGAGAAGACACTGTCTTGATGAAACAGGAAATGTAAGGGAGAAGTATACTGCCATTTAGTTGAAAAAGAGCTGTGAAATACCCGCAAGGTTAAGGTATGCAACCAAACTGTCTGTAATAATTTATCATCAAGAACATTCCCGTTGTATCTCAGAGAAATCAAACCTAGGAGAAAATGACTGGGACCTTCATACCGTGTGTGTAGCGGTTCGCTAGGCATAGGTAGTAAGAATTACATCGCGTGTGCCAGCTGGCTGAAATTAAATAACTGTGAGCAGGGATACTCCGCTAACGGACGAGTTACAGTGCTGTGTTGTCATATCTCTCATGCTACCTGAATGTACATGCCTAATGGACAATTACACGCACGGTATGTGTTCAATTACAAGTCTACTTTTAATTTACGAACCATATTAAAGGAGGAAAGAATGTGGGGACTGACTGTGTAACATATTGCATTTAGAGATAGTTTAAGACATGGTTCGTTTTAGCAAAGAGGTCCTATGTTGGTTTGGGAGGGCAATAGCCTCTTCCATCATACAGATCTTGTTTGATAACAGCTGCTTATTGTAATACGATCCATGAACCGAACCCATTGACCTTTCGTTTGTGGACATTTCATAAAGATATATGACTACGCCACAGTTTTACCGCAGTCTCTAAATTTAAATCCAATAGATAACACCCAGCCTAGGCAACAAGTGGTGTAGTCTCTTTAGAAATGAGGGTGGTTCATGTCACTGATGATAAGCAAGACAATTACATGAAAGAGATGTTTTTTTATTTCTTTTTGAGTAAATTTAATTGTAGAGAATGGCAAATTATTTTTTTGTTATGTTCTAGAGGAAAATAAATACTTCCATTTTCTTAGTTTTAATATCTACTGGTTTAAAACTATTCTGAATATTTTATCCAATATACTTAATATCTATACCTAATTACTTATTTAAATAAATATACAACTTACTGTAAATAAGCAGCACTAGGAAGCATTGAAGTTTCCTTAAGCTCTGTAAAGCACTGTAAAAGTTCTACAGAAGGGTTCCATCCTTTATTTTGAAGGTACAACTGAAGCAACATGTACAGTTTTTCTGTAACATAACCTGTTCCCGGGAAACCCATACTTGTTGAAGAAGGCAAATCATTAACTGATGTTTGCTGAATACCTTTAGCCAGAACATTTTTCATAGTTTCTGCGAGATCCATTTTCTTAAATGCAAATCAATTATGTATTGGGCTTTAAAGATGCTCTTGCGTTTCAGGCCTGTAAAATTCGCAAATTTTTGCTCTAGAACTAAATTAACTGTAATTTATGATGCCCCTACTTACATTTCCTGTTTGAGATAAGTTAATTTACATCCGCAACATTATTAAACCGGAGATTAGTCTCGCACAACTTAACACAGCTGATTTTTTTAAGAGCATACTTTTTAGCTTTCGCGTTTGCGCGCAAAACTAATGGCAAAATCATTAAAATTTTATAATGTGGCCGTTCACATTTCAGAATATAAATACTTCGTGCTTCATTTCACAAACGCTCACAGTCTCAGGTTCGGTAAAATGGAAAGCTGGGGCTGTATCTTTTTGGTGGTCGTTTTGATTGTCTGAGCATACAAATATTTTTTATTGGAGATTTGAACATTTTGAATTAACTGTAAATAGATGTAGATTTTCGGAATAAGTTTGATTTTTGTTTGACTTATAATTCAGGCACGATTAAGGACTAGTCAAAATGTTATAAACAATTTGTTTTTATTACAGATTGTTACCTTCCTCTGCAAGATCATTTATGCTAGGGCCTAATAGATGGCGCGTAACGATAAATGTAAGCTGAGAACAATCAAGGAGGGGCAATTTACCCCAAGGAGGAGTAAATTAGTAAATTAATTTACCCCTCCTTGAATTTACCTCTCCTTGGAGAACAATGGCTGAGATGTGACCTGGATGTGACTATTTTAATTTGAATTCCAGTCGAGATCTTTATTCAGTTACTTTGAAATATATCTAGAAGAGGGCGCTGGAACCTGATACTCTATAAATCTTGGATTACATCATGGTGGGAACGAGCCGGATATTTATGAGTGAGAGGGCAAGGACAGAATGGTGCACGCGAGTTTCTCTTTCTGCTTCAGTTGTTTCCTACCTATACCTAAAGCACAGAAGAGGAAACAATCAGAATATAAAGTCGGCAAAAATCCTTTGATCTCTTGTAAATTTCCGCCATACTATTGTTGGGCGAGTTCAGGTCAGTACTCGATATTTTTTACCCTTTTTAGAAGATCTCTTCTTCACAACAACTTGTCAGACGTTTTCTTATTTTCTGATTCATGAATTATTCTCCGCTTACAGACTAGCTCATTAGGCGGCATCATGATACAAATTGTATCATGAGGCGACATCACGCCAACGTCATCTGCGCAGATGATCCGGTTACAGAAGAAATCTGTGATCCTTGCCCGGCACAATTTTTTACAATAGGTCTGTCCAACACGCTGTCACTTTGCTTTGTTTGTACTACAGGGCTGTTCCAAAGTATCAGTTCCAGTTCGGGTTAGCCAACCCTGTATGTGGAGCCGGCGTAAAGCATTGCAGGGGGCCTTCCGTATGTTATTTATTTCGATGTGTTCGCCATAACACTTTTTACCAAACTTTCTAACGTGAATACCTAGGTCAATAAGTAGGATTTGTGCAATGATTTATTATTAAAGGTAAAAATCTCTGGTAGAGTCGTGTTTACTATATATTACTAGCTGACCCAGCAAACGTTGTTTTGCCATATACCCCAAATGATAAATTTTTATCCAAAAAATAAAAAGACAATTTCTGGATAGGGCCACCCTCATCACCTAGGGGTATAAAAAATAGCCTATGACCTATTCTCAGACCTACCAAATATACACCAAAAATTTCATAAAAATCGGTCAAGCCGTTTCGGAGGAGTTCGATAACAAATACTGTGACACGAGATTTTTATATATTAGATTAACTATCAGTAATTTAATAATATAGCCATCTAAAAAGACAACTTTTATAAGCAAAGTAATAGATTATCTTGATTATATAATTAATTACTTGTTCTAAGAAGCTACTATAAAAGAAAACCACTGACATGAGGTGGGCAGGAGACATTCTCAATTTGGTTTGATCTGTCCATTACATAAAACCGTATTTTAAATTCGCAAATGGCAAATTACGCACGATCAGAGTGTAATTTTCTTCAAAAGATAAGAGTTAAATTCCAACGTGTGAGCATGAGTAAAAAAATATGCACAATCGACAATCGTATGCAAATCTGCCGCGCTGTGTTCAATGGCACATAAATTTACCTTTTCAGAGAACACATGGTCGATATAGCACCTTGTGGGATGAATAAATAAATGCGCGCAGAGTATTAATAGAAGAAGAAAATAAAACATTTAACTTTCAAATCTTTGGTTCTGCAGCACACATGCCCAGGTAGCAAGGGTACGTTATAATGACGTCAAAATCTGGTGATTCTGGTCAAATAGACGTCAGGGCACTAAAAATCGACGACAGAATGACGTCTTATAAATGGCATTAAAATGACGTGCTACACATCACGTCATATTGTCGTCTTTTTTCGGTGTTAAATTTATTTATATTTTATCGGATTACAAACTTTAAAACTCGCTAATGGCATTTTGTTATCGCAAGCAGAGTGTAAAGTTTAAAAAAAATAAACCTTATCGTGAGGGATAAGTATTGGCGTTTTTATTCGAGGATATAATGTTTTTTAACATTATCCAAAATAATTTACATTCGAAAGAGTTTGCAAAGATTCGGCAGTTTATTTGTTTAAATTATATTTCTATCTATTCTTTTAATAGTAAAATTAGATTAAAATGCATTAAAAAGCAAAATCTATCCGTTGCGTGTTCCAACTATAAAGTCTTTAGGTAAGTAGCCTCAGCCTTATCTAAGAAACAAATCGAGCTTGAAACTGGCCACTTTGATCGATTGATTTACCAGCGTGCGGTAGGCATTGCTGCCACTCCCAGGTATACAGCTAGGCCTGCTACGTCCACGCTGGGTTGGACCGAGGTCATGCTTGTTGCCAGCAGCGAGAACCACATGGCACATGGTAAAGGAACGTGGAACGGGAGGTGTCTTCTTGTGAAATACTTTGCCGCGTTGTGTCGTAATATGGAATGTGAGTCTTCTGATTCCACGGTTTCTGATTGCGGTGAAGTATATATCGTTGCGATTTCTTTGTGGTGTTCATTTTTTGATTCTGATCCTCTCAGTTGTTGTTCTCTGCTGTAGCATGGTCTTCCTGTCTTTAGTTTGTTGATATTCAGCGCTAGCGCTTTCTTCAGTAGATTTGATGGGCCCTTTCCTTGCATATGTCCCCAGTACTTCATTGCGTGCATTTCTATACTTTTTTAAATTGTCTTTCCTCCTAATAGTCTTCTGGCCTTTATTGTTGCCGCGTCTTTTGACTCCATATATGTCATCGTTGGCCGTTTGACGGCTATGTACACATATTTGGTAAGGTCCCCTGATAGTTTATTTTTCTCAGTGAATGGTATGATTACTCCTGTGGCTCTGTATACCGTTCTGATTCTCTCCTTTATCCTTTCTCTCCATTCCAGTTGGTTCGTTGTTCTTAGAGAGTATTATTCGTCTAAAAATTAAAAGGACCCCGCATAAAATTAATAAGATTTGGCTTTTGGTTGAAGTTTTTTGTAACTTTAAAGATAACTAGTTTTTATCAGCACACTGTAAGGGACGCAACCCATGAAAATTCATAGTTTTTGCTCCAGGGGGCTCCGAAGGCGATAGGTTTACAATATGAGATTACGTGCTGTTCGATATTTGTGTAGAGCTAAGATTCGTGATTCTTGTAAATCACTTTTCTTGTTCCATGGAATTCTGACAGTTATTACCACTTATATTCTGGAAACAGTATGTTTAATTCACAAACACAGAAGTGGTCTTAATAGTACTTCATCATCTTATACCACTCGTCAAAATAAAAACATTGCTTTACCAATCTCAAGATCCACTCTAGTCAAGGACTCTTTTACAACAATCTTAAAGACATTGTTTCAAAAAGCCAATTATTCAGGAAGGCAGTTAAGGATAGGATTTTGCAGTGAGAGGGAAATATGCGTTTATTTTCTTTTCGATTTATTATAAATATTTAAAAAACCAAACATAATATAATCTTTAAAACTGTTTTAAATAATTGCTATTGTTCTAACGAATACAATTACAATATTACTTCCACGTCCAGTGGAAGTATAGTAACGACAAAAAAATTTAAAAAAATTTTTATTGTCCAAATAGGCTTAAAATGTCATGAAACGTCGAGATTTTAAGTTTGAGCGAAAACAAAATTTCTGTCTGTCTGTCGGTCTGTCTGTCGGTCTGTCTGTCGGTCTGTCTGTCGGTCTGTCTGTCTGTAACTTTTTTTTGTGCGCACGTTTACTCTGGAACCGTTTAAGATATTGACTTGAAATTTGGTACACATATGTACTTTAACGAGATCTAGAACTAGATTATATTTTCATCTTGTTCCGTCGAAGGGTTGGGGGGTAAATTAGGGTAAATTTGGGGTAAATGGGTAAATCAAGCAGGTAAGAGTCCATGAAATTGGTATTTAGTATATATAAGAGAAGCTAAGGTCTCAAAAAAATTTTTGGCATTAGCCACCCCCATTACCACCCCCACCTCCTTATTAAAGGGGATGAAAAAAAATTGTGATTTAGTGTATGTACAGGAACCAGAAACCTCAAAATATTTTTTTACTTCATCCACCCCCCATTACCACCCCCCTATCACCACCCCCACCCCCACCCCACTACCGATGTGGGGTATCGTTTTATGGGTTTTTGGGGTAGAGGATTGCAAATATTATATTATTAAAGTTCCATAAACAATTATTTTCACATACAAAGTTTTTTCGTTGTGAGTGACTTGGATAGAGAATCTGGATGTGGAAGTAGTGATTCCTTGGGCAGCGGTTTTTTTTATTGCAAATTTCTGTTGTACTTGAATATCGTAGTTTGTTAATGAAAATAGTTCCTAATTTCATTATTAGAGTATGGAATTTAATTATATATAAAATTTATGATAAAAACTGAATTTGGTTGTATTCCTTAAAGCAATGGGAAGTGTTTACAATTAATTATTTTTTATTTATTTGCTTTCATTATGATTCGAGAATATTATTTAGGTATTATGCAAATCACAACTTACACACTTTTTATTTTTTTTATTTTTTTTATTTTTTATTTTAAATGCCTTATTTATATTAACGTCCTGGCGAAGTTTAGCTAATGCTACTCTACCACTTAACCAGGACGGCGAGATGAGTTACGGTAACCCATCCAAGTGATGGACTCGCCCGGATGTGCTTAACTTCGCCGATCGAGCCTAGTCACTGAAACCGGTACCGTACCTCACCTCACAATTATTTTGAAAATACCTACTTTCTGTATATTGTTGCCCTAATCTGGGCACGCTAATATACTAGTTAGGTAAATACTTCAAAACACTCATTACTGGAGAACCAATCAAAACAACTACTCTTCTAGCTAATACTGACGAAGTATTGAATTACATGATAGGATTCTTAGCATTTTAAAGGAAAGAATATATATTAAAAATACTTAAATCATTTATTTAAATTCACTCATTCACACATTTTTATTCAATATGAAATTAAAATCTTTAGGTACTTTCTGTATATTGGTACCTTAATCAGGTCACGCTAATATACTACTTAGGAAAACACTTTAAAACACTCATTGGAAAACCAACCAAAACAACTACTCTTCTAGCTAATACTGACGAAGTATTGAATTACATGATAGGATTCCTGGCATTTTAAAGCAAAAAATAGGTATATTGAAAATACTTAAATCATTTATTGAAATTCAGTCATTCACAACAATTATTGAACCTTCCATTCTCTTTCAACTCTAGAAAAGTTGTACAAGTTTTTTCGAACTCGTTGGTTCTCATCAGTAGAGTATAGAAACATTCATTCATTATTTACAAGCCTATTTTCTTGATTTATTTTTACAATTCATTATTTTTTATTTATTTGCTTTCATTATGATTCGAGAATATTATTTAGGTTATTATTCAAATCACAACTTACACACTTTTTATTTGTTATGAAAATACCTACTTTCTATATATTGTTGCTCTAATCTGGGCACGCTAATATACTAGTTAGGTAAATGGTAAATACTTTAAAACACTCATTGGAAAACCAACCAAAACAACTATTCTTCTAGCTAATACTGACGAAGTATTGAATTACATGATAGGATTCCTGGCATTTTAAGGCAAAAATAGGTATATTGAAAATACTTAAATCATTTATTGAAACCCTGCCAAAAATTCCACATAGAAACTTATAAAAAAAAAGTGATGCGGTTTTATCGTTCCTATAAGTTATATTAGTATTATACAGACAGGATTTTATCTGTTTTATTAAGTTTTAAATCGGTTATGAAACAGTAATTCCGAATGAGCTATTTGGAATTATCATGTTGCCCTTTCATGAGTACTTATATGAAATATACATCAACAAATCTACAGTTTAGTGTCTGCAAATGCACCCTTGCCCTTATATCTGTAAACATATGGAATTACAGATACAACTTTAAAGATATTCTAAACTTTTCTATAAGTAATATCATAAGAGTTCCAGTCCGTCCTTTCTCCAGTATCTATCGTATGTAACACACCATGTATCAACATGTTTTTATTGTAAATTTCAACATTGTCTTTTTATTAGTATTAATGTGGATATGCATGTCAACAAATGTACAGTTTCAATTGTATATTTTACAGATGTATTTTTATTGAAAACTTCCATTTTGCTTTTTTATTAGTATTAATTTGGATATGCATGCCGACAAATGTACAGTTTAAATTGCATATTTCAAATAGAAATACTAATATTGTGGTAAACACAAAATACTGCAAAGTCCTTATTTCCTTGGGTGTTCTTGTTCTAGCCTAGAAGCAATGAATGAGTTAGCAATGAAAGAGACTGCTTTACTTTTAATTTAACAAACACACGTCAGTTCCTTAGGTCACATTAGATTAGATTTGAATTAGCGACACGTATACAGCTCCCTCTACTGGAGCCTGGAGTTAAAGTTGCTGCTATTTCTATCAGTTTCTACCAGAATGGAGCAGCAAACATTTACTTATACCACATCAATGACAATTTATGAGAACAGTATCTAAAGTAAAACGTGCGGCTTTCCGTGGTTAAATGGCAAGTGTTTCTATAAGAAACGAGCTGCATTAGGTTAGGACAGTTTTGACTTGCAATTGAAGATTACTAATTATAATGTTTGAATAGGGATTTATGAGATCAGTTTCTATGAGTATTAATGTTTTTTTTTTTTCAGTAATATATTAAATGTGTTTTCATTTGTTTGAATGGGTAAAAAGAAAGGTCAGTTTTCAACTGCAATTACAAATACAAGTTTAATCACTTTGAATGGGGTTATATGCGATTAATTTCTAAAAGTATTTATGCTGTTTTCCGAATATAATTGTGATGAGGTTTAATCAGTAACAAATTGTTCACTACTTGTTATGATATGGTCGGAAATTCCAAGTACACATTTAGTATTCCTTCAAAAGGATTGATGAGAGCAGTTTCTACGAGTATCTATTTGTTGTTCCTCTAGTAAATTATATAAGTCTTTACATTTACTTATACTATCTCAATGAGAATTTATGAGAACAGTATCTAATGTAAAACGTACGGCTTTCCGTGGTTAAATGGCAAGTGTTTCTATAAGAAACGAGCTGCATTAGGTTAGAACAGTTTTGATTTGCAATTGAAGATTACAAATTATAATGTTTGAATAGGGATTTATGAGATCAGTTTCTATGAGTATTAATGTTTTTTTTTCAGTAATATATTAAATTTGTTTTCATATGTTTGAATGGGTAAAAAGAAAGGTCAGTTTTCAACTGAAATTACAAATACAAATTTAATCAGTTCGAATGGGGTTATATGCAATCAATTTCTAACAGTATTTATGCTGTTTTCCGATTATAATTGTGATGAGGTTTGATCAGTAACAAATTGTTCACTACATGTTACGATATGGTCGGAAATTCCAGGTACATATTTGGTATTACTTCGAAAGGATTGATGATAGCAGTTTCTACGAGTATGTATTTGTTGTGCCAATAGTAAATTATATAAGTCTTTATCAGTATGCATTCGGATCTAATTTAAATATGAAAATTATATCAGAATAAAGCAACCAAATATTTTAAACAGTATCTATTTGTAAATCCAGACATTTACTTATACTATCTCAATGAGAATTTATGAGGACAGTATCTAATGTAAAACGTGCGGCTTTCTGTGGTTAAATGACAAGAGTTTCTATAAGAAACGAGCTGCATTAGGTTAGAACAGTTTTGATTTGCAATTGAAGATTACAAATTATAATGTTTGAATAGGGATTTATGAGATCAGTTTCTATGAGTATTAATGTTTTTTTTTTCAGTAATATATTAAATGTGTTTTCATTTGTTTGAATGGGTAAAAAGAAAGGTCAGTTTTCAACTGCAATTACAAATACAAGTTTAACCACTTCAAATGGGATTATATGCGATCAATTTCTAACAGTATTTATGCTGTTTTCCGAATATAATTGTGATGAGGTTTGATCAGTAACAAATTGTTCACTACATGTTACGTGTGGAAATTCCAGGTACATATTTAGTATTACTTCGAAAGGATTGATAATAGCAGTTTCTACGAGTATGTATTTGTTGTGCCAATAGTAAATTATATAAGTCTTTATCAGTATGCATTCGGATCTAATTTAAATATGAAAATTATATGAGAATAAAGCAACTAAATATTTTAAACAGTATCTATTTGTAAATCCAGACATTTACTTATACCACATCAATGAGAATTTATGAGGACAGTATCTAATGTAAAACGTGCGGCTTTCCGTTTTTAAATGGCAAGAGTTTCTATAAGAAACGAGCTGCATTAGGTTAGAACAGTTTTGATTTGCAATTAAAGATTACAAATTATAATGTTTGAATAGGGATTTATGAGATCAGTTTCTATGAGTATTAATGTTTTTTTTCAGTAATATATTAAATGTGTTTTCATTTGTTTGAATGGGTAAAAAGAAAGGTCAGTTTTCAACTGCAATTACAAATACAAGTTTAACCACTTCAAATGGGATTATATGCGATCAATTTCTAACAGTATTTATGCTGTTTTCCGAATATAATTGTGATGAGGTTTGATCATTAACAAATTGTTCACTACATGTTACGTGTGGAAATTCCAGGTACATATTTAGTATTACTTCGAAAGGATTGATAATAGCAGTTTCTACGAGTATGTATTTGTTGTGCCAATAGTAAATTATATAAGTCTTTATCAGTATGCATTCGGATCTAATTTAAATATGAAAATTATATGAGAATAAAGCAACTAAATATTTTAAACAGTATCTATTTGTAAATCCAGACATTTACTTATACCACATCAATGAGAATTTATGAGGACAGTATCTAATGTAAAACGTGCGGCTTTCCGTGGTTAAATGGCAAGAGTTTCTATAAGAAACGAGCTGCATTAGGTTAGAACAGTTTTGATTTGCAATTGAAGATTACAAATTATAATGTTTGAATAGGGATTTATGAGATCAGTTTCTATGAGTATTAATGTTTTTTTTTCAGTAATATATTAAATGTGTTTTCATTTGTTTGAATGGGTAAAAAGAAAGGTCAGTTTTCAACTGCAGTTACAAATACAAGCTTAATCACTTCGAATGGGATTATATGCGATCAGTTTCTAACAGTATTTATGCTGTTTTCCGAATATAATTGTGATGAGGTTTGATCAGTAACAAATTGTTCACCACATGTTACGATATGGTTGGAAATTCCAGGTACATATTTAGTATTCCTTCGAAAGGATTGATGATAGCAGTTTCTATGAGTATGTATTTGTTGTTCCAATAGAAAATTTGTCTTTATCAGTATGCATTCGGATCTACTTTAAATACAAAAATTATATCAGAATGACACAACCAAATATTTTAAACAGTATCCACTTGTAAATCCAAACATTTAAAGATATATTTTAATGAGAACCAATCAGAACAGTATCTAATGTAACGCGTGCGGCTTTCCGTGGCTAAATTTTAAAAGTATTTTTAATAAATAGCTTTAACGGATTTGAACAGTTTTAATTTGCAATTCCAGATGAATAATTTTAATTGTTAAATAGGGATCTATGAGATCAGTGTCTTTGTGTAATGTTTTTTTTCCAATAAAAACACATTTTATTGAAAAAAAAAAACGTTACACTGACCTCATAGATCCCTAACAATTAAAACTATTCATCTGGAAATGCAAATGAAAACTGTTCGAATCCGTTAAAGCTTATTTATTGCAAATAATTTTAAAATTTAGCCACGGAAAACCGCACACGTTACATTAGATACTGTTCTGATGCTCATTATAATATTATCTTTGAATGTTTGGATTTACAGGTGGACACTGTTTAAAATATTTGGGGTTTCATTCTGATATGATTTTTGTATTTAAATTAGATCCGAATGCATACTGATAGAGACTTATATAATTTACCGTAGGAACAACAAATAAATACTCGTAGAAACTGCTCTCATCAATCCTCTTTAAGGAATACTAAATATGTACCTGGAATTTCCGACCATATTGTAACATGTAGTGAACAATTTGTTACGGATTAAACCTCATCACAATTATATTCGGAAAACAGCATAAATACTGTTAGAAATTGATCGCATATAACCCCATTCGAAGTGATTATACTTGTATTTGTAATTGCAGTTGAAAACTGACCTTCCTTTTTACCCATTCAAACAAATGCAAACACATTTAATATATTACTGAAAAAAAACATTAATACTCATAGAAACTGATCTCATAAATCCCTATTTAAACATTATAATTTGTAATCTGCAATTGCAAATCAAAACTGTTCTAACCTAATGCATCTCGTTTCTTATAGAAACACTTGCCCTTTAACCACGAAAAGCCGCACGTTTTACATTAGATACTGTTCTCATAAATTCTCATTGAGATAGTATAAGTAAATGTCTGGATTTACAAATAGATACTGTTTAAAATATTTGGTTGCTTTATTCTGATATAATTTTTATATTTAAATTAGATCCGAATCTTTACTGATAAAGACTTATATAATTTACTAGAGGAACAACAAATAGATACTCGTAGAAACTGCTCTCATCAATCCTCTTGAAGGAATACCAAATGTGTACTTGGAATTTCCGACCATATCATAACATGTAGTGAACAATTTGTTACTGATTAAACCTCATCACAATGATATCCGGAAAACAGCATAAATACTTTTAGAAATTGATCGCATATAACCCCATTCGAAGTGATTAAACTTGTATTTGTAATTGCAGTTGAAAACTCTTTTTACCCATGCAAACAAATGAAAACACATTTAATATATTACTGAAAAAAAAAACATTAATACTCATAGAAACTGATCTCATAAATCCCCATTCAAATATTATAATTTTGAATCTTCAATTGCAAATCAAAACTGTTCTAACCTAATGCAGCTCGTTTCTTATAGAAACTCTTACCATTTAACCACGGAAAGGCGCACGTTTTACATTAAATACTGTTCTCATAAATTCTCATTGAGATAGTATAAGTAAATGTGTGGATTTACAAATAGATACTGTTTAAAATATTTGGTTGCTTTATTCTGATATAATTTTCATATTTAAATTAGATCCGAATCTGTACTGATAAAGGCTTATATAATTTACTGTAGGAACAACAAATAGATACTCGTAGAAACTGCTCTCATCAATCCTCTTGAAGGAATACTAAATGTGTACTTGGAATTTCCGACCATATCATAACAAGTAGTTAACAATTTGTTGCTGATTAAACCTCATCATAACTATATTCGGAAAACAGCATAAATACTTTTAGAAATTAATCGCATATAACCCCTTCGAAGCGATTAAACTTGTATTTGTAATTGCAGTTGAAAACTGACCTTTCTTTTTACCCATTCAAACAAATGAAAAGACATTTAATATATTACTGAAAAAAAACATTAATACTCATAGAAACTGATCTCATAAATCCCTATTCAAACATTATAATTTGTAATCTTCAATTGCAAATCAAAACTGTTCTAACCTAATGCAGCTCGTTTCTTAAAGAAATACTTGTCTTTTAATCACGGAAAGCCGCACGAATTACATTAGATACTGTGCTCATAAATTCTCATTGATGTGGTATAAGTAAATGTTTGGATTTACAAATGGATATGTTGACTCATTTTGCTGGTCAATTCGGATATAAACTGATAACAATTTCAACAGCAACTTTACCTAACTCTTATAGAAACTTATTGACCATATAGGTTCTCATAGATACTTATTAATTTTTGATAATTTTCAAGAAATTAATCGCATATAACCCCTTCGAAGTGATTAAACTTGTATTTGTAATTGCAGTTGAAAACTGACCTTTCTTTTTACCCATTCAAACAAATGAAAAGACATTTAATATATTACTGAAAAAAACATTAATACTCATAGAAACTGATCTCATAAATCCCTATTCAAACATTATAATTTGTAATCTTCAATTGCAAATCAAAACTGTTCTAACCTAATGCAGCTCGTTTCTTAAAGAAATACTTGTCTTTTAATCACGGAAAGCCGCACGAATTACATTAGATACTGTGCTCATAAATTCTCATTGATGTGGTATAAGTAAATGTTTGGATTTACAAATGGATATGTTGACTCATTTTGCTGGTCAATTCGGATATAAACTGATAACAATTTCAACAGCAACTTTACCTAACTCTTATAGAAACTTATTGACCATATAGGTTCTCATAGATACTTATTAATTTTTGATAATTTTCAATACGGATTGATGAGATTTTTTTGACAGGGAATTCAGTCATTAACAACAATTATTGAACCTTCCATTCTCTAACTAGTATATTAGCCTGCCCAGATTGGGGCAACAATATACAGAAGGTAGGTATTTTCATAATAAATAAAAAGTGTGTAAGTTGTGATTTGCATAATACCTAAATAATATTCTCGAATCATAATGAAAGCAAATAAATAAAAAATAATTCATTAGGCGTCTGGTGGTCTATAGTCAAACTAATTATAGGCCTTTCTGTCATTGTCTCTTTAGTGTACGATAATATCAACAATATGTAAAAAATGATAAACCGAAATGCTAAGTTATTAAAAATATGATAGTGTTTAAAGGGGCTACATAAGATACAATTTGCTGGAGCCAACCTAGTCGGTATCCTTTGTAGATTGCAGGGACAACTCGTAAAAGTTGAGTTGGCACGACAATGTTCACAGCATATCCTCTTTGTATGTAGACACCTTTAACCAGGCATTGAGAGGGAAAAAGCTAGTGCAAATAACCGTGGCCCGAGTAGCAATAGTAATGGCCTGAACAATCACACATTGTAAGTGAAATTTTTGAAATAAGTAAATATATGCAATTTCAGTATATTTATAAAAGTAATATATAATACTTTTGCACCAGGCACTATTATGTTTTAGCCCTGAATATTTCTATTTCATATTTTACAAAATACTGTTTCATTTATTTTACTTAAAGAATTAATAAATATCTTTTCAGTTACCTATATTCAATGTACCACTAATGCATGGGTATTTGATCTGACAGTTGTTTGTAAACATAGAGCATACACATTTATTAAGTTTTGTGTTGAATTTGGGTTGTACCACACAAAATAATATGTCCTGCATTTAAAACATATTCCCCTTCATACACACACTTAGAATTTTTACATTTTTAGTGCTTCCCAAACGTTCCATACATTGCAATATGCTTAACCTAAATGTCACTTCATGTTTCCTGAAAAAAAAAGTGATTTAAACTACAACTGTACATAAATTTAAAGAAATATTTAAGTTTATTAATATTTAACTAGCCAGACACCGTTTATGTCGAAGAAACTGTACTTTTCAAGGGAAAAACTAGATAACCTAAAAAAATATGAATTTTGCTGAATAATGCCATTAACATCTTGCACATCACTTACAACAAAATCTTGCAAACCTTTAGGTAATATATTATGAATGTTATTATTTTTAACGCCAAAAATAACAATAAACAGAAAAAAATCGATATAAGTATTCGCCAAATAAATAAACAAACGGCCTATAATTAGTTCACGAGTTCTTCACTTTGGCGCTGGCATCTTACATTCAGACGCCTTTCTAAAAATAAATCAAGAATAGGCTTGTAAATAATGAATGAATGTTTCTATACTCTACTAATGAGAACTAATGAGTTCGAGAAAACTTGTACAACTTTTCTAGTGTTGAAAGAGAATGGAAGGTTCAATAATTGTTGTGAATGACTGAATTTCAATAATTGATTTAAGTATTTTCAATATACCTATTTTTTGCCTTAAAATGCCAGGAATCCTATCATGTAATTCAATACTTCATCAGTATTAGCTAGAAGAGTAGTTGTTTTGGTTGGTTCTCCAATAATGAGTGTTTTAAAGTATTTACCTAACTAGTATATTAGCACGCCCAGATTAGGGCAACAATATACAGAAAGTAGGTATTTTCATAATAAATAAAAAGTGTGTAAGTTGTGATTTGCATAATACCTAAATAATATTCTCCAATGGGAAGTATCTGAAACTATTTTGAAAATTATATCATTCATATTTTTTAAAATATTTATAATAAACCGAAAATAAACGAATATTTTCCTCTCACTCTGCAAAATCCTATCCTTAAAAGCTTATTAATTGTCAAACCTTATTATAAGCTAGAAGAATATTTCAACAGTACATTTTAATATAATAAAACTAATATTGTACTTATTTATTTTAAATTGTTTTTACTGCCTCGTCTGACTGTAGATTCTATTGTTATATATTTTTTCGTCATGCCTCTCTCTAAGTATACTCCAATTCCATTGTTTTGTCGATCGTAAGTACGATTTCTGTACCAAATACTTGTTGCCAAATCAGCTCACTTTTACAACATAGTTCAAAGCATACCGACAATGTTGGTTGGTTGCTTGGATCTTCTGTAGACTCCTTTAAGTTAAGGGGTCTACAGACGACCCAACCACCCAACCAACCAACTTTCTCGGTACACTTTGAAAATTGCCATGACTCGTAAAAGTAAGCTGGTCTGCTGAAATTCCAGCGTCTATAAAGCGTACCGACAATGTTGGCTCCAGCAGATTAGCTCACTTTTAAGAGTTGGCATGGCAATTTTCAAAATGTACCGAGAAGGTCGGTTGGTTGGTTGGATCGTTTGTAGACCCCTTTAGAGTGTAGAGGTTGAACAGGCTTGTTTGTTATTGTTTAATGTCATCAATTAGTAATTATCTAACTTTACATTCATAAGTATTGTTAATTAGGGTGACCATACGTCCGGAATTTCGCTGGAAAGTCCAGCATTTTGGAGTACTGTCCAGCATTTACAAGTGTCCAGCAAAAGTCCAGCATTCAGACCATACGTTCGGAATTTCGCTGGAAAGTCTACATGTGTCCAGCAAAATTTCAGCATTCAGGTTATAGTGAAGTTACAGCATTTCGTTTTGTTTGGAAAATTTTTTTTTTTCGGGTACTTCCCCCCCCTCCCCGCTCATCAAGAAATGTTAGGATCAAGAAATGATTTTTCGGATTTCTGCCCCTCCGCTCATCAATTTTTTTCCCAGTAGAAGTGTCCAGCATTCACTTAACAAAAATCTGATCACCTGTTTTATGTGTTAAATAAGTTAATAAAGTTGAATTTCATTTATTATTTTAAAGGAAATAATTTATCTTTTTTATTCATGTTTATATTGTATCAAAAACGGTTATGAATATTTCCTACATGACAATAGAAAAAAGATAAACCAAGTATAAACGAATACAGCAACTACAAGTGTCGCTGGCTCCTGTACAATATTTTCTGAACAGTGAAACCAATAGATTTTCGCATTGGAATCTTAAAAAGTTTACGTGCCTGATTTTTGAACAATTACCAGTACAACAAAAAATTAAACTGTTTTGAGTTGACGTACTGTGTGAGCAAAAAGAAATAGGAAAACTATTTTTTTCTAATGTAAATCTGTCTCTATTTGCACACTTGCAATAAATTTTGACAAATAACTGACAATATCACAAAAATTAAAGTTAGATGTACATAACTAGATTTTATCAAAAATATGTTATAAGGCTTGTCCCATTTTTTTTGCGCACGACAGTACGCAGAAGAATAAAGATTTATGCATATTCAAGCTCGTTTTACTTTGTTTATTTTGACATTCGATAACAAACTCATTCTTAAACATGGTATCGAAGAAGCATAAACAAATCCGTTGAAAACCAGACAATTGGTCAGCATTTATTTATCAATTTGACGCCCCAATTATACCAAAAGCTGCAATATTCGTTTTTTACAATTTGTTCCGTCCCGTGTACCGATCAGTTTCAGTTGACAGTTGATCGTTGACCCTTGTAGTGTGAAGAAAGTAAAGTGTCATATTATAGGTAATAATTTTAACATAGTAACAAAATTGTTTTGAAATACTGGAAATCGCACATTACAGTATATACACACAGGTTGTCCACTCAATTCGAAATATTTCATATAGGTATCTGCGGAAATAAAAATGCAAGGGTATTTATTAAGAACACCGACTTCTGGAATTTCTCCAATTTTTTTCCACAGACAGTAATCGTTTCTGATAGTTGAAATGTGGCGCTTATTTTGGAAAACCACCCCCTACAGTAGGGGTAGTTTTGAAAAATTTTGTATTGTCCTTGCCCTAAATAAAATTATTTAGGGCAAGGACAATATACTACTTCCGGCATTTCGCATTTTTTTTCAAGATTAAGTATTGTAGGGGGTAGTTTTCCAAAATAAGCGCAACATTTCAACTATCAGAAATGATTACTATAACGTCTGTGAACACATCTATGCAAAAAAAATTGGAGAAATTCTAGAAGTCGGTGTTCTTAACGATGACCACAGCAAGACAAATTTCTGCGAAGGAAAAGTTAGGATTTTAATATTTTGAAATTTAAAAAAATAATGGCTTGTACAGGGTGATCGCGCGAATTTTTAGAACCTCATTTAACTTCTTCATTATTAGAGTTACGTAAAAAAAGTTCAAAAATAAGTTATAGAAAATCATGGTATTTTCCAAAAACTATTTCAGAAAAACAACTGAAAGAGGCATTTCTGATATATGAACGCTACTTTAGTTTTTTTTTAAATGAAACACTATATATTTTTACACCACCTGAATGGCTATAAACATAGCTTTTTAACGATATGTAGAACATAGTATTTTTCTTAAAAACTATACCTACTAGATATTAAATTTTATATTTTGTTACCATTAGGAGGCCATATATAGTAGTCCGAAAAATATATATTTCAATCATTAAAATTTTCAGTTTTATTTAAAATAAAATGAAAAAACAACAAACATCTTGATAAAACTAGGCACCGCATTGTTTACACTAAATGGCATACTTTGGTTTTCCACTTCTAATTTGATACCTAATTGTAAATTTATAGAGAATTAGACAAAACAATTTTAAGATAAATACCTTGTATCTCACTAAAAAGCTTTTTTTATGTCCTTTCAGATGAGTAAAAAAAAAACAACAAAGTAAAGTTCACATCTCCGAAATGCAATTGACAATTGTTTTTCTGAAACGATTTTTTGGAAAATACATATGATTTTCTATAACTTTTATTTCTAAACTTTTTTACGTCAACTCCAAAAATAACGAATTTAAATGAGGTTCTACGTTCGCGTGACCACCTTGTGTGGTCCAAAATGACATTTTTTTATATAGAGATTCTGGATCAATTTGTTTCCAAATCCGAAAAAGTAAGTACGTTTTTTTTTTGATTTTTCAAAATTTTGATTTTAAATGGAGACCTGAAGTTTCCCATATAAATTGCATGGGAAAATAACTTTTTGCGATTTCTTGAATAATGTTCAGAGTTAGGGAATATCTTGCATTAAACTTATAGGACTTGGAGAGGACTATCCAGCGAAGAATTTGATGTATTATACATATGGGTTTGTCGCCCCTAATACACCTCCATGGTGCCCCCGAAAACTACCCTTAAATCAAAAAATGTAAATTCTTCAGGGAATTGACACTTTTGAGCACTTTATCCTCGTTTTTTCTTCAAGAATTATTACTATTGGTCTAGTAGAATGGCTATCAACATTTTTTTAGTAAATTTTCATATATTTAAACAGATTCCATTTGTTTAAATTTTTTTTTCTCGAAAATTCGCCTAAAATCCTATTTTCAGAGACCGGAGTGGCAGTCTATTATTTTCAAGAGACATCAATTTATTTTCAAAAATTTTCCAATTGTTTAAACAATCATTATTTATTTTCAACTTCTTTTGGAAAAAAACTGAAAATAAATAATAATTGATTGCTTAAACAATTTGAAAATATTTGAAAATAAATTGATGTCTCTGAAAATAGGATTTTAGGCGAATTTTCGAGAAAAAAAAGTTTAAACAAATGGAATTTGTTTAAATGAATGAAAATTTACTAAAAAAATGTTGATAGCCATTCTACTAGACCAATAGTAATAAGAAAAAACGAGGATAAAGTGCTCAAAAGTGCCAATTCCCTGAAGAATTTTCATTTTTTTATTTAAGGGTAGTTTTCGGGGCACCATGGAGGTGTATTAAGGGCGACAAACCCATATGTATAATCATCAAATTGTTCGCTGGATAGTCCTCTCTAAGTCCCATAAGTTTAATGCAAGATTTTCCCTAACCCTGAAAAATTATTCAAGAAATCCCAAAAATTGATTTTTCCCATGCAATTTATATGGGAAAAAATTTTGAAAAACCAAAAAATACGTACTTTTCTTTGATTTGGAGACAAATTTGGGGGAATCGAGACCCACTAAAATGAAAAAAAATTTGCAATGTATATTTTTGGACCACCCTACTGAGTGTACAATGTCTAGCAAAAATATTTTGAACATTTTTCTATTTTCGAATATCTATTATGGTCATCACTGTTAGACACCCAAACTAAAAAAGAAAAAAAATATTTCATTATAAATCTGAAGTGGGTACCTACTCCAAATTCGAAATTATACTTTGAGTTTTTTGGAAGCTACAGTGAGGGGCAAAATTTTTTTTACGTAATATTTTTTCTGTTTAAAAAAATTTTTGATTCTACCGTATTTTGGGTTTTTGAAGCAAGAAATATTCTCCACTGAGAGCTTGATATCGAGAAAAATAAAAATTCTATAGCTTACCTTTCAAGTCACTTTCACGTTTGCCGGATTTATTTTATAGGGGAATACTAAAATTGATTTTACGGTATCTTTTGCTATAACAAGAGGAAATATGACGTATACAGTGTTTTTTAAATCAGAAGAAAAGGTTCATTAAGTACCGAGAATAATGTGTAAAGTGTAAAGAAGTTGTTACCTGCCCATCATTGCAGCTTCCAAAAGTAAGTTATAATTACTTCCACATCCAGTGGAAGTATAGTAACGACAAAAAAAATTTTAAAAATTTTTATTGTTCAAATAGGCTTAGAATGTCACGAAACGTCGAGATTTTAAGTTTGAGCGAAAAAAAAATTTCTGTCTGTCGGTCTGTCTATCTGTAACTTTTTTGTGCGCACGTTTACTCTGGAACCGTTTGAGATATTGACTTGAAATTTGGTACACATATGTACTTTAACGAGATCTAGAACCAGATTATATTTTCATCTTGTTCAGTCGAAGGGTTGGGGGGTAAATTGGGGTAAATTTGGGGAAAATAGGTAAATCAAGCAGGTAAGAGTCCATAAAATTGGTATTTAGTATATACAAGAGAAGCTAAGGTCTCAAAAAAAATTTTGGCATTAGCTTCCTTACCACCCCCACCCCATTATTAAAGGGGATGAAAAAAAATGTGATTTAGTGTGTGTACAAGAACCAGAAACCTCAAAATGTTTTTTTACTTCATTCACCCCCACTACTACCCCTTATCACCACCCCCACCCCGCTACCGATGTGGGGTATCGTTTTATGGGTTTTTGGGGTAGAGGATTTCAAATATTATATTATTAAAGTTCCATAAACAATTATTTCCGAATACAAAAATTTTTTCATTGTGAGTGACTTGGAAAAGAATCTGGATGTGGAAGTAGTGATTCCTTGGGCAGCGGTTTTTTATAGTGTAATTAGAGATTTTAATTTAGAGAGACTGTCATATAAACTGCGGATCAAGCGAATTTTTAGGTTGAATTTAAATCCACATTTCTTGAGAAAGAAAATAGATATCAATATGCTGTTTTCAGAATTCCTTTACAGTTAAACTAATCAGCAACAAAAAGAAATATCGATTCCAACTTCCCTGATTTTTAAACTTCACTTTTTGTTTCTATATCTTTTAAAAAGTTTTTCGCTTACAATACAATATCTTACAATGTTTTCCGTATTTTTGCACGACATGTACTGGTTCATACATTTTTTATAAAAAAAATTTGTTGGTAAAGTAATTTTGCTTCACACAGTAAATAAGAAGAGTACCAAAGGAATTATTTATTTATAATATTTGAGAACAATAATTCTGCACGAGATATTTGCTGAGAAATAATAAAATACATATTTTCATGATATTTTTAATTTTTGCAAATAAATGCTTTTTTTTCCAATTTCGTATAAAATATGATAAACTCTACTCTACTCAGACGGATTTCTCCAACAATATGTCATATTGTCATATATATTGTATATAAAACATGAAAAATGTGATATCTAGTAAATTCTTTGAGATGACCAAATTAAACTTATTTGTTGTTGACAAGCTTGTTTCTACTGTTTACGATCCTTAAAACTTTTTTGTGTTATGTACTTTTCTTGAACAATTTAATATAGCTTTAATGATAATAATGTATAGATTTAGATACAATTTTGAAAAATTTGCTCTTTATGGCTGTAAACAACATTAGAAAATTTGAAGTAAAAGTATTTGTTCAATCGGCCAAAAAACCATAAAAGATTTAAAGCTTTGCTGCCTCCTAAAAAACCGCTGCCCAAGGAATCACTACTTCCACATCCAGATTTTCACCACGAAAAAATTTTGTATGTGGAAATAATTGTTTATGGAACTTTAAAATATAATATTTGAAATCCTCTACCCCAAAAAACCCATAAAACGATACCCCACATCGGTAGTGGGGTGGGGGTGGTGACAGGGGGTGGTAGTGGGGGTGGATAAAGTAAAAAATTATTTTGAGATTTCTGGTTCTTGTACACACACTAAATCGCATTTTTTTTCATCCACTTTAATAATGGGGTGGGGGTGGTAAGGGGGGGTGACTAATGCCAAAATTTTTTTTGAGACCTTAGCTTCTCTTGTATATACTAAATACCAATTTTATGAACTCTTACCTGCTTGATTTACCTATTTACCCCAAATTTACCCCAATTTACCCCCCAACCCTTCGACGGAACAAGATGAAAATATAATCTAGTTCTAGATCTCGTTAAGGTACATACGAGTACCAAATTTCAAGTCAATATCTCAAACGGTTCCAGAGTAAACATGCGCACAAAAAAAGTTACAGACAGACAGACAGAAATTTTTTTTAGCTCTAACTTAAAATCTCGACGTTTCATGATATTCTAAGCCTATTTGAACAATAAAAATTTTAAAAAATTTGTTTGTCGTTACCAAACTTACAATGCCATCAAATCGTAGGAAAACATTTTTTAAACAACTGTAGGTTTTTAAAGGTACTTTTGATTGGTCGGATTTTTTTTGTTTATTTCAACATTTTTCTTGCGTTTTAAAATTTTCTTATAAACGCAAAAAGTACGAAGGGCTGACAATTGATTTATTTCACGTTAGAGAATTTGATAAAAAGTTTCATGGCAAAAACTAAACACTAAAAGTAGTAAAATGTCACTGCACATGTTGACCAACTTGTCTAATTCTCAAACTTTGTAAAAATGAAATAAGTACCTACCTATAATCATATCATTGTTTTCAGCATCCATAATGATAAGCATTTAAAAATTTCCTAAAATTATAATTATAAATTTTAAAAATTTTAATTAATAAAGATTTTTTCTAATAAAAAAAATGTTAACATTTTGTTACCTAACAAAAATAAATAATAAGCTTAACATTAAAGATGCTGAAAACAATGATATGATTATTATATTACAAGTATTCCATTACATCCCGACCAGCAAATTTGTTTTAATAATTAATTACTGTATAAGAATCGCGTAAAAGTTACCTAGCAACATATTGGCCCGCAATATTCATGTGCATGAAAAACAACAAACAGCTGTTTTCTGTGATGATGGGCTCTAACTAAATGGGCAGAATCGTATTGGAAGATTTTATATTACGTGTATAGTTTTTCAAATTTTAATTTCGTTTTTACCTCTGTGATCTCTAACAATAAATATATAAACCTTCAGTAAAATGAGGCGCTCTTAAAATCCATCAAAAATACATGGCATAATTCACAGTATTTCCTTCGCATCAGAAATTGCAGGCTTTATGGATTAACATGTCTCCAAAATAATTATTGAAAGTAGGTCCTTGTCCACCATCCAGTAAAATCACTAAAAGCTTGGTATGGTATATATAGAGATCAGCATATAATATATATTTGTATGTATACGATTTTTTCAATACATTTAAGAAATCGTTTTATTTTATTGGTATGTCTCTACACAGCAATTTCTTTTTATAACGGCTATTTAAAATCATTAAACATTTCTTAAAAAAAAAACAATTTTTTTAGTTGTTTTATAGCAATAATAACAATCAGTGAATTATGTGCTTTATAACGCAATTAATGAAGCTTCAATAAAATTGTTTTATAGTGGCGGTACCGAATTTTCTTAGAGCCTCCGGAACCAACATTTTTCAAAATATTTTGTTTTGAGATTTGGTCTGTAAAATTTTTGTAATTTTTAAGAAATATCTGAACTCTAAGATATGACGGAAAATCGAATCGCATTAAATATGTTGAAATGGACAGAATGCGGTTACCTTTTATCTGGGCGTATAATTTATTTAGCGACATTTCCCTCTAGGAACATATTTTTTTTGTTAAAGGGATTTCGATATAATTTCTATGAATGTTAAGAGATAAATTAGCCATGGCCAGTCTTTGCCTCACTAATTTATTCTCCTTGATATTTACAAAATAGTACAAAAACTTAATTTTCAAGTCATTATAATTTAGATACTGTCAATGTGTATAAAAAATTGCATAGAATATTTTTTTCTTAAAATATGAAGATTCTAAAATATTAATCACAGCTTACATACTTTTACTTCCACATCCAGTGGAAGTATAGTAACGAGAAAAATTTTTTTAAAAATTTTTATTGTTCAAATAGGCTTAAAATGTCATGAAACGTCGAGATTTTAAGTTTGAGCGAAAAAAATGTGTCTGTCTGTCTGTCTGTCTGCCTGTCCGTCCGTCCGTCCGTCTGTCTGTCTGCCTGCCTGCCTGTCTGTTTGTCTGTAACTTTTTTTGTGCGCACGTTTACTCCGGAACCGTTTAAGATATTGACTTGAAATTTGGTACACATATGTACTTTAACGAGATCTGGAACTAGATTAGATATTTTCATCTTGTTCCGTCGAAGGTTTGGGGGGTAAATTGGGTTAAATAGGTAAATCAAGCAGGTAAGAGTCCATAAAATTGGTATTTGGTATATACAAGAGAAGCTGTAAGGTCTCGAAAAAATGTTTGGCATTAGCTACCCCCATTACCACCCCCACTCCATTATTAAAGGGGATAAAAAAAATTGTGATTTAGTGTATGTACAAGAACCAGAAGCCTCAAAATATTTTTTACTTTATCCACCCCCACTACCCCCCCATCACCACCCCCACCCCAGTACCGATGTGGGGTATCGTTTTATGGGGTAGAGGATTTCAAATATTATATTATTAAAGTTCCATAAACAATTATTTCCACATAAAAAGTTTTTTCGATGTGAGTGACTTGGATAGAGAATCTGGATGTGGAAGTAGTGATTCCTTGGGCAGCGGTTTTTTATTTAATATGAAATTACCGACTTTCTGTATATTGGTGCCTCAATCTGGTCACGCTAATATACTAGTTAGGTAAACACTTTAAAACACTCATTATTGAAATTATTTTTTTCGTGTTTTCTTTATTAAATATTAAATTAATTTATATATCTGTATGAATACGTTTTCATTGCATGGAACACAATACAAGCTGGTTGCAGCTCAGCTTGTCCCATGAAAATAAGGTACCTTAGTACTATATCGATATGAGATATGAGTGATAGGTCTTTTTTTAATTATTTTTTCGTGTTTTCTTTATTAAATATTAAATTAATTTATATATCTGTATATTATTATCTGAATATGTCTTCCTTGCATGGAACACAATACAAGCTGTTTGCAGCTCAGCTTGTCCCATGACAATAATTTATTATATACATACATTATACACTGTAAACTTAAACGAATAATAAACTATTGTTATTTATTATTTTATTTAATCTGGGCACGCTAATATACTAGTTAGGTAAACACTTTGAAACAATCATTATTGGAGAACCAATCAAAACAAGTACTTTTTTAGTTAATATTGAGGAAGTATTGAATTACATGATAGGATTCCTAGCATTTTAAAGCAGAAATATATATTGAACTTATATCATGTATTGAAATTCAGTCATTCACAAAAATTATTGAACCTTACATTTCAACTGTAGAAAAGTTGTGCAAGTTCTTTCGAACTCATTAGTTCTCATCAGTAGAGTATAGAAACATTCATTCATTATTTACAAGCCTATTATTGATTTATTATTACAATTAATTATTTTTTATTTATTTGCTTTCATCATTTTTAGAAAATATTATTTAGGTATCAAGTAAATCACAATTTATACACTTTTTTTTATTTAATATAAAATTACTTACTTTCTGTATCTGGTCACGCTAATAGACTAATTAGGTAAACACTTTAAAACACTCATTATTAAAGAACCAATCAAAACAAGTAGTGTTCCTTTAGCTAATACTGACGAAGTATTGAATAACATGATAGTAGGTATTCCTAGCATTTTAAATAAAAGAAATATATTGAAAATACTTAAATCATTTATATTATTGAAATTCAGTAATTCACAACAATTTTATTGAACCTTACATTCTATTTCAACAAAGTTGTACAAGTTTTTTAACTCGTTAGTTTTCATCAGTAGAGTATAGAAACATTCATTCATTATTTACAAACCTATTCTTGATTTATTTTTACAATTAAAATGTATGAGAATAGAATAGAGAGTAGTCGTCTTGATTGGTTCTCCAATAATGAGTGTTTTAAAGTGTTTACCTAGCATTAGCGTAACCAGATTTGAGGCACTAATATACAGAAAGTAGGTAATGTCATATTATATAAAAAAGTGTGTAAGTTTTCACTTGCTTAATATCTAAATAATATTTTCTAATCATGATGAAAATAACTAGATAAAAAATAATCAATTGTAAAATATAATAATTCTCTTTCAACTTCAGACGTTACTTTTTTTGGGTGCGACTCTTTGACCCACACAGCACAGAAATATTCTAAGAATGTGCACAGAATGTTCGCTCGAAAAGTTTCAATATTCTGAGAATATTCTCACAACATGAAAATCATTACCATAGAATGTGCCATGCACATTACAAAGTGGGGTCTTTTAAATGTTCCTAGAACATCTTAGGTATGTTTTCTCAGGTAGCAAATGCACGTGAAAATGGCGTGACTAGTTAGTAGTCTACTTGATAAAGTAATTAATGCATAAATAAATATTATCCTATGAATTTGTTTGTTAGCCATCCGTATATTTTATTTACATTAACATATCTAATATTGTTTACCATCACTCCAATTTTTTCTCACAAGGGTTGCCTGCAAATTATAATGTTTATTAAGTTATTAAATTCATTTTTACTTACCTTCACAAATAGCGGTCGGTAGGGCTCGAACCTGCATGTCTCCGTTGTCCTTATTACAGTACTGACTCTTCTACCAACTAAGCTACCTTAGTGATCGTTATTTCGGATGCTAAAAGCAGTATTTATGGTGATGTGTATGAAGTCTTTTTTATGTGATATTGAATTTCTAGCCTTATTTAAAATATATGAAAATCTTTCAGGTTCTCTTTTTTTTTTCTATTTTTTTATGTGTTCCCAAACCTGAATTTTTCGAGTTACTAGTATTTTTATTTACTTATAATTATTAAGAAGAACTTATTAATTTAATTAAACTGTCACCAGTGTCACCTGAGAAGTACGAGTAGTTGTTGAACAACGTAATTATTACATTAATTCAGTGGCGGTTCGTTAAAAAAATGTTTTCCCCAGATCTCGAAATTGAAGAGCAGAGAGGGAGAAATCCGAAAAAAAAATTTTCCTCATCTCAAATTTGATGAGCGGGGGGGGGGGGAGTCAGGAGTCAACTATTTTAAGAATTAAAGTAAAAAGGTAAAAGTATAATATCGTCATCTACAACATAAATAGTCTGAAACAGACCTAAACTTGAAAAAAAAAGTACGTTCGTACATCGGTTTTATAAGCAATTATTACCTAAAAAAAAAAACAACTAAAATTTTTTTCGCAATTATTTTAACAAAAAAAAAAAACGGAATGAGCAGGAGTCGAACCACCGACCTCATGACTTGCTGCTTTAACTCACTCGACCACTAACTTCTCTGAGATTTCCTATTTTAAGACTTTATAGTTGGAACACGCAACGGCTAGATTTTGCTTCTTAATACATTTTAATCTAATTTTATTATTAAAATATACCTGCACAAATAAACTGTCGAATCTTTGCAAACTCTTCCGAATATAAATTATTTTGGATATAATTAGTAGTGTATTAGTCATTATTCTTTTAGTAGTTGGTCATGATCCTCTGCTTAGTCGTAGAAGTTTTTTATTACAAAAAAAGACATATAAATTAAGATATCACTATTTCTGAGAAAGAAATAGGTACTTAAATAAATATATGTATTTAGTATACCAAAATAATTATAATAATAGTTATAAATAATAACCAGTTATATAGGCATTGCATAAAAAATTTGCAGTACAATATTTTTTTGTGGAACGTACCACGAACGTTCTTTTAAAATATTACAGAAATATTTGATCAAAAATGTTTCATGAATATTCCAAACTAAATAAAAACATTTATGGAGGTTCTAGGAATATTTCAGGTAAATATTCTGTGCTATGTGGGGAATGGGGGCGAGAATTGAGGAGATATTCACCCCCTATGGCGAGCCCACGCATAATATAGAAACGTTTCTTTGATGCATTTATTTGCTGAATTATCAAGAAAAAAAACCTCTTTAAATAAATTAAAATAAAATTTTTTGACATTTAGTTGTGAAGTTAATGTTCGAGGATACATTTTTCTCTAGAATTTTTAGTTTTCTCTATTTTTTGACTTTATTTTCCAGAAACTATAAATTATTGATTTTTCTGGTAAAAAATTGTCGTAATTTTTAATTATGCAACAATAATTATAATCTGTTTAAACAAATAATTATAAAAAAAGGTCTTGTCCTGAGGTTCTGTTTCTAACTTTTCTGAAGTATTTGAGGCGCTGAAGCCAAATTTGAACACACAATTTTTTTCTATCGTATCAGTTTCCCTCTACCACCTTTATGCCCTAAAAAAGGGCAAAAAAGTTCGTGCCCTAAGGTTCCCATCTAACTTTTCTGAAGAATTTTGACACGCTGAAGCCAAATTTGGGGAAAACAATTTTTAGGGGATAAAAGAGGGTGGTAGAGGGAAACTGACCTGTTAGATAAATTTGTTGTATACAAAATTGGCTTCAGCGAGTCAAAACACTTCAGAAAAGTTGGATGAGAACCTTAGGACAAAACGTTTGTTTGCCCTTTTTAGGGAATGGTAGAGAAAAACTGACACGATAGAAAAAATGTTTTGTCCAAAATGTTTCAGAAAAGTTAGATGAGTACCTTTTTGTTTGTTATTATTGTTATTAATAAGCGTACTAGGTCTACAGTTAAATCTTACAGTTTTTAGCACAAAAATGATGTTGCAAAAGGTTTCAGACGATTAAAACCCTCATCGACTCCACTATAAATTTGTAATACAAATTTTAAATCTAGCAGGCCAGAAACCAACCGACCGACCACTAATTTGTGTATAATAAGTTTACCCCAAAAATGACTTCAGAATTTTGTTTTTGGAGACGCAGAGCACATAAATACCCCATGCCAGTCTCTCCTTTTAGTATTGTAGTACTGGGATGTGGAGTCTAAATGTGTAAAAAATGGCTTGTAATAGTATAATAGATTTAGGAGTTGGGTTTGCGGGAATTCATAAATAATCACAGGCACACAAAATAAAAAAGTGATTTGTTCTTTTCATCAGACCAACTTATATTTATGTATTTAGATGCGCTGAGTTAGAATCTGGAATCAGAATTGCTCCATTCCCCACCATTTTTTTGTAAGTCGCGAAAATAACCTAAAAAAATCTCATAATTTAGGTTATTTTCGGGATTTACTAAAAATTGGTGGGTGATTTAGCTAAACGGACACCCGACTCGTATTCAGTACGTCAAAATATATAGAGGTTGTCCAATGGAGTCCCAGAAACAGACCTTTTTTTTGTGTGTGCCTGTGTAATATATGTAATATATGAATCACCGGATCGTCCGCCATTTTCTAGAAAACAGCGTATGGAAATATATTACATAGACACACACGAAAAAAAGTAAAAATTGGTCTGTTTTTGGGACTCCATTGAGTAATCCCCATGTATTTCGACAAAATAATCTAAATTATGTTTTATTTTTAGGTTATTTTCGCGATTTACAAAAAAATGTATTAAGCACGTCGATATACATAGGGGTTACCCAATGAAACACCAGAAACAGACATTTTTTTAAATTTTGTGTGCCTGTATAATGAAAGAATAATCTGGCGAACGAACGCGGCTCGCCAGCTCTGAATTCTGGGACACTGACCCTCCACATGGGTAAAAAAAAAAATCATAGGTTTACGCATAGGGATAAGAGGATCTCTTATATTAATACAGTATGCGAAGCAGTAAAAATTGTAAAATTCCCGGCTCGAAAACGATGAAAGGAATTTCCTTAATTTTTTTTGCAATACCTATGCTTTGTAAAATACGTACATCAAAATCTATATTGACGCATTACCTGCTTTTTATTTTTAAGGGTGGAAACTACCCCTAAAAACTGAAAAATTGATAACTCTTCTATTTTTACGAATAAATTAACGAAAATCCATATACTTATGTTTTTGACGTCGCTGAATATGACTGTGAGGTCAAAACTTATGAGACGAAAATATTAAGGGGTGAAATAACCTTAAATAACCCTTAAATACTGAAAAATTAATGTCTACTAATTTTACGAATAAAATCACGAAAATTCATAGACTTCTGTTTTTGAGATCGCTGAGTATGATTATGAGATCAAAACATAAGAAAGACGAAAATATTGAGGGTTTAAACCACCTTTAAATACTGAAAAAAAACCGCTGCCCAAGGAATCACTACTTCCACATCCAGATTCTCTACCCAAGTCACTCACAACGAAAAAACTTTGTATGTGAAAATAATTGTTTATGGAACTTTAATAATATAATATTTGAAATCCTCTACCCCAAAAATCCATAAAACGATACCCCACATCGGTAGTGGGGTGGGGGTGGCGATAGGGGGGTGGTAGTGGGGGGTGGATGAAGTAAAACAATATTTTGAGGTTTCTGGTTCCTGTACATACACTAAATCACAATTTTTTTTCATCCCCTTTAATAAGGAGGTGGGGGTGGTAATGGGGGTGGCTAATGCCAAAATTTTTTTTGGCATTAGCCAAATACCAATACCAATTTCATGGATTCTTATCTGCTTGATTTGCCCATTTACCCCAAATTTACCCCAATTTACCCCCCAACCCTTCGACGGAACAAGATGAAAATATAATCTAGTTATAGATCTCGTTAAAGTACATATGTGTACCAAATTTCAAGTCAATATCTTAAACGGTTTCAGAGTAAACGTGCGCACAAAAAAAGTTACAGACAGACAGACCGACAGACAGACAGAATTTTTTTTTCCGCTCAAACTTAAAATCTCAACGTTTCATGACATTTTAAGCCTATTTGGACAATAAAAATTTTTTAAATTTTTTGTGTCGTTACTATACTTCCACTGGACGTGGAAGTAATAATAATTCTTCTAATGTTACAAATAAATTCACGAAAATCCATATACTTGCGTTTTTTAGGTTGTTGAATATGATTATGAGGTCTAAATTTATATATAAAAAAAATGACGAATTTAAAATGGTCAGAAAAAAGTATAATAATATATCTAATTTTATTAAAAATACAGATTGTTATAAATCAATCAAATTAATAATACAATTGAATAAACTATTTAAATAACATTTTAATCTGCACTCTAAACATGCTAAAATGCAACGCAACCCACTTTTTCTGGGTATGTTTCGAAAAATAGTCGGCTATTGCTCGTTTCTCTACCTACTATAGACATTTTGAAATGCGCGCACAAACTGAAAAGTTTCGACATTATTTCAGAATGGAATAGAATAGTTTGTCGTAGAAAAAAAAAAAAAAAATCCAAACTGTTCGTTTTTTTATAAGCTTCATTTCATTCTTATATCATGTTTTTATCAATCTTATAGTTTCTGAGATATTTCAATTTTAAATATATAATTTTCTTGCGTATGCGCTCAAGCGCCACCTTTAAACTTTTGTATCTTCGGAACAGTTTGTCGTAGGGAAATTAGAAAAAACCAAACTATTCATTTTTTTATACGCTTCATTTTTGTATTCTTACCATTTTTTTATAAAAACATTCTTTCTGAGCAATTTCCAAAAACCCGATTTTTTTCAAAAAATTATGAAAATTTTCATTATTGAAAATGGGTACAGAATGAAAAATAATTATTTTAAAAATTCAAAAAAATTTGAGCATGTTTGTAATAATATGCATTAACAATATCTAGAAGGATTAAAAAAAAATAATTAATTGATAAGAAATTAGAGCAATAAGACTAAAAAAAATGGCGCCTAAATTTTTAAATGCGCTACCTTTTTGTTTGTAACTTTTTAGTTTTCATTATAAAAGGTAATAATACGTCTCAATCGAAAGAAAATTTTAATACATTTAATTTTTACAAGAATAAACATTTTTCTCATAGTTGTAGATTTTGAGTAATTTTAGATTTTAACGTAGTATATCTTTTCTGAACGGTTCGGCGCCATTTTGAAAATGCCATATTTCCAAAACTAAACATCGGAGAAAAAAAAAAGAAAAAAACCATTCAATTTGTTTTCGTAAAAGCTTTAATTTTGTATCCTTGCATTTTTTTTATTAAAGTCCACATTTTTCGTGTATTTAAAAAAAACTGTCTACTAATACTGATTTTAGGGGGTGAAAATTGCAATTTTCAGTTCACAATATCTCGAAAAATATGCATTTTAGCAAAAAAGTGTATAAGACCTTTCTTTCTTATAATTTAATTCTCTATCAGATTATGTGTGTTTTTTCTTTGCCCCCAAGACGGAGAACCACCCTTAACCAAAAAGCAGGAAAATAATAACAAATAAACAATACAGATTCTTATGTACATACTTTATGAAGCATGTTGAAGAAAAAAATTTGGAAACTCATTACATCGTTTTCGGACTGGGATTTAAAAGCTTCACTTACTGTACTATATTATCCCCAAACATCATGAATCCCGACTTCCATTTATTTTGGACGACAAGGAGGCGCTTCGTTCGCCACATATTGTAAAAATGGTTCAAATAGGCTTATTATGCCATGAAAAGTTGAGATTTTAAGTTTGAGCAAATAAATTCTGTCTGTCAGTCTAACTTTTTCTTGTGCACACGATTACTCTGGAATCGTTTAAGATATGGACTTGAAATTTGTATGTATTTTACCGAAATCTATTCTATTCTGGAAGTGAATAGGTAAATAAAGCAAGTAAGAGTCCATTAAATTGGTATATAGTTTTTTTGGCAAACTTTTTTTTACTTCATACACCCCCACCTCCACTACCGATGTGGTATATTGTTTTATGGGTTTTTGGGGTAGACGATTTCAAATATTATATTACTAAAGTTCCATAAACAATTATTCCCACATAGTGGAGTACAAATCTAGTATCAAAATTACTTTTATAAGTTGAATTTTTCTACTTTTGCCATTTAAAATTTTTTTAATTTGTTCATAATGTAACTTTTCTACCTACCGCGGTAATCTACATGCGATAGGAAACTCCGGTACGTCATCAATTATCGTGAATGGCAAGGCTTTTGCACCACTTTTCAGATAGAGCGATTGTATTTTCGCACTATCGCACTATCAGTTCATACTTACCAAGTTTCTAATTGTCATTTATAAATGTATGATTTTTTTACCTGACTTTTTTTTATAAAATGGGTTGAGCATAGCCCCTCCTTGTACCATCCAAAATGAATGGAAGTTGGGATTCATGATGCTTGCGGATAAATTAAATGAAATGCAAATATACAATAAATTGTAGTCAAAGCACTTTTAATCCAGTCAAAAAACCTCAAAAAATGACCCAACCTCCTGAAAAATCCGAAAGTTTTGAAACTTCGCACACTTATTTAGAGGTACCTAAGAATGAATATACCGAAAGTCCTTATGAATATGAGGCGAGCTCTAGCGGCAATTAGCGAAAATGGGGCACTTTCTTTGGTTTTTCGTTAATATCTCGAGAACCGTTGGTCGGAGGCAAAAGTTGATTATATACATAATTAATGCTTATTAAATTTTCTACAAAAATGATTATATACATTTTTCTCGTATTCCCAATGGTTCCCGAGTTATAGGCGCTAAAAGAGAGCGTTTTGTGAAAAACAACGCTAGGGCGGTACAATATGGCATTTCTAATAATATTTGACATATGGTTTACCTACATTTTTGTATACTAAGGATAATTGAGGACATAAACTTCACAACTTTGTATAAAAAGCACATGATGTATGTTACTTATGATGTATATTGATGAGGCACATGATGTAAGTATATTAAACAATGAAATATATGAACAAACAAAATCCTGAGGTTATTCCAAGGAAAATTTTGTACAGAAAAATCAATCAGCTCTGAATCGCTTCTTGGTAGAAGGCCCTGCAATTTGATTATCTTGGCCAGCTTCTACACTTGCTGCCTAAAACAATAGGTAAGTATGCATGAGATGAAGGTGTGAGAGAACCATTATACAAATAAAAACATGTAAGTAAAAGAAAATATATAAGAAATAAATAAAACAGAAGAAGTAAATATAAGAAAGTAGTAAGCGACCAGTAAAACAACATATGAACATGACAACCGATTTATGTATACTATTGCAAGGTAAATGAATAATAAAAAAAATACAAATGTGCAATCTCACCTGACTTCTGGTTCCAGCAAGCACATTGCTTTGACCTTTATGTACCAAATGTTCAGTGTTTATTTGCACTGAATGATCTGCTTCTTCAAGGTTTATGACATCGGGATCATCAGGGTCATCAAAGTCTTCTTCGAGGTTGGAAGTAACACCATTCAAGCATACGCCATGGCAGTTGTGACAAATGCTTGTACAGATTATTCCTGCCTTTCGACAGCCACAACTGCCGTGGCGAATGCTTGATTGGTGTTACTTCCAACTTCGAAGAAGACTTTGATGACCCTGATGATCCCGATGTCATAAACCTTGAAGAAGCAGATCATTCAGTGCAAATAACAAACACTGAACATTTGGTACATAAAGGTCAAAGCAATGTGCTTGCTGGAACCAGAAGTCAGGTGAGATTGCACACTTGTATTTTTTTTATTATTCATTTACCTTGCAATAGTATACATAAATCGGTTGTCATGTTCATATGTTGTTTTACTGGTCACTTACTACTTTCTTATATTTACTTCTTCTGTTTTATTTATTTCTTATATACTTACATGTTTTTATTTGTATAATGGTTCTCTCACACCTTCATCTCATGAAACCTATTGTTTCAGGCAGCAAGTGTAGAAGCTGGCCAAGGGCCTTCTACCAAGAAGCGATTCAGAGCTGATTGATTTTTCTGTACAAAATTTTCCTTGGAATAACCTCAGGATTTTGTTTGTTCATATATTTCATTGTTTAATATACCTACATCATGTGCCTCATCAATATACATCATAAGTAACATACATCATGTGCTTTTTATACAAAGTTGTGAAGTTTATCTCCTCAATTATCCTTAGTATACAAAAATGTAGGTAAACCGTATGTCAAATATTATTAGAAATGCCATATTGTACCGCCCTAGCGTGGTTTTTCACAAAACGCCCTCTTTTAGCGCCTATAACTCGGGAACCATTGGGAATACGAGAAAAATGTATATAATCATTTTTGTAGCAAATTTGATAAGCCTTAATTATGTATATAATCAACTTTTACCTCCGACCAACGGTTCTCGAGATATTAACGAAAAACCAAAGAAAGTGCCCTATTTTCGCTAATTGCCGCTAGAGCTCGCCTCATATTCATAAGGACTTTCGGTATATTCATTCTTAGGTACCTTTAAATAAGTATGCGAAGTTACAAAACTTTTGGATTTTTCAGGAGGTTAAACATTGGTTTGACTGGACTATTTGTGTGTAAGGCCAGTAAGCGGGGGAAAAAGATCAATAAAAGTTGTATGTTTCAGATCAGTAAAAATGAAGACCACTTTGGCAGTTTTGCTTCTAACTGTTGCATTGACCGAAGTTTATGCTGTGCATGCCCGTGCGATATTCGGACTGATAGAACCCATAGAAAATGTTGAAATAAACAATCACCAAAATATAATAAATAAAGGTAAGTATTTACTATATTATGTTAATTATATTCTTCTTCTTCTTTAATCCTGTAAGATATATAAGATATATTCCTCAAATTTTAATACAGAGTGATACAAAGTTTATATAACGCCAGCTTTAAAATCTTCGACATTTCAAAATCTAGAAATTTGCAAAACTATGCTACCTACTTCAAATTTATTCAGATTTATGTTACATATGTTTCGATCATTTCTATTTTCTTCCAAGATAGCGGATTGACATATACCAGAGCTGGGTAATTCCTAGTGAAATAGTAATTAGCAATTACAATTCCTTTTTTTTCATGTAATTGTAATTGTAATTAAGTACTTTTTTTTATTAAAGTAATTTGGAATTGTAATTGCAGGAAAATTGTTAAAGGAATTGTAATTTGTAATTATATTATTTGAACTGTCTAATTACAAATTACTTCTATAAGTACAATGATTTTTCCAATTACAATTACTTTCTCCAATTACAATTACTTTCTCCAATTACAATTACTTTTTCCAATTACAATTACTTTAAGAACATGCATATGTGATTTAACAAATAAGAATACATTAAAGCAGAATTTTACAGTTGCATAGTTTAAAATGAATCTGAAAAGTTCAAAAAAAGTTACTGACTAAAAACGAGTTTTTGCCGTGGTCCGCTGCACATTTATGTTTTCTTATTAAGTACACAACCTCTTGTATTTTTGTTCGATAAACTTTTAGAAACTAAATGTGTTTACTGTTTATTATTATCATTCTTATTATTATTAGGCATTGTTATTAAATGAGTCGATTTAGTCAATAAAATAGCAAGGTTGGGAAATTTTTTAAGATGGATGCAGACCCGGCGGAAATTGTTTGTCATGGCGAGTATAACAAAACACTAAAATCTTGATTTCCAGATGGGGGTGGATGGGGGTTGGACATTTTAAGGGTCAAACTTGCAGTTTTAATTTTTTTCAGATTTTTTGGGGACATTCGAGATTTTTCCAAATTTTTCAATACATATATGCCTTTAAATCTTTACCGATTTCGACACTCCTTCGGATTGTCGGCCGTAACTTTTGAAAGACAAAATTGACCCCCCCCCCCCCTTTTTTTTGTGCCCAATCGATTCCAAACAACCGATCTGGCTGAAATTTGGAATGGAAGTAGTCTTTATCACACAAAAATTATTTACCAGATTTCAGCCAAAAATATTAAATAGTTTGACTGAAATTGCAATTTCAGTCAAATTTTCTGAAATGTTCAAATTGAAATATCTCCGGATCTAAAAGAGGGAGAATTTTGCTTTATGGCAAAAGGTAGGTTATTTTATGTACTTTTACATGATATAAGTGAAGAATCACATTTTTTTATATTCTGTCGTTTTTTAGTCACTTACACTATATATTGTGACGTGTTTCCACCCTTAGGAAACTACCCCTTGCAAAATCCGTGGGTTCCAAAAATTATAACAAGAGATTGTCCACTAACACACTTTATTAAATATTTACTGGATACTTCACAATACTATTATTAATTTAAATACACTTTACTGACTAAAATCACAATGTTTATTACTTTGTTTATCTTTGAAGTCTTAACCTCACTTTCTATACTTTCTGAACTACTCGCCGAGAATGCGGTCGGTCTTTTATACCTAAAAATGACAGATCTCGATTGTTCTGTGATGACGCCACCATTCTCTAGATAATTCCAGATGTCACTTGTTGACTCCTCAATGACTCCATCTTGTAGCATCTTGTCTATCATTGCCGAGGCATCCTCTTGTTTCGCTAATGGAAGCCTCCTAGGTGGTTGTCGAATAGCGGGTGAGTCGCCAGTATTTATCCGATTCTGGACTATGTCTGTTTTTGTAAGGGCCTCTGTATTCTTGGCAAACACTGAACTTTCCTTTTCCAGGAACTTGATTGCCTCCCTTCGTTCATCCTCAGATAAATGCTCCAACTGGGTACTCAGCAAGGTCAAAACTTCCTGGTCTATTTTCGTAGATGAACTTCCCTCTGTTTGTTCCTCGCACCTTGCTACCCATGAGACCGGTTCATAGGAGCCAATCGGTTTGCCTTCCTTAATTGTCACCGAGTGGGAATTTAAATTAACGACTCTAATTGGGATTTTGTCTTTAGTCGGGGTTAAAGTTCTCGCCACAATAATATTGGGTAGGGACTTAATCGATTCGTCATCTTCAACTAGGCCAACACGGTACCCTCCAGGATTTCCTTCTAAGGCAACATCAATCATTTGTTCTGAATGAGCAGGAATCTTGATTGTTTGTGTTGTTAACAACCTTGCTTTATGGAATTGGTCGTCTGCGGTTGCCAGAATAAATTCCTCATTTCCAATTTTTAAGACTCGCTCCCCTACGTCAACAATAAATCCCTGCTCTCCCATGATGTCCAGACCCAAAATGAAATCATCCATAATGTCAGCCACAATGACCTTGTAATTGAACCTCAACCGTCCAACCTGCAGTTCCAAGTTGATTTCTCCATGGACCGCAGCCCTGTCCCCCGTGGCTGTCCGAATGATTACTTCATTTTGCTTCTTGTCAATCTGCAAGCCTGATATAAACCCTGGCCGCACTATTGATGACGTAGCGCCGGTGTCAATAGTAAACACGCATTTTCGTCCATTCACATATCCTTGCAACAACAGACTGCTTGGAATTCTTTGCAGCTGGGAAATCTTTATTTCTCTGGGGGCACCGCATTCCCTAGCCAGCACAGCCCCTTGGTGCTGGCTATCTTTAGTTTTCCTGCTTCTCTTCAACATTCACAGCATTTACTCGACTCTCCGAGTTCTGCTGTCGACAGTCTCGTTTCATATGTCCCACCTTGCCGCAGTTGAAACATTTAATACCTCCGCTCGGCTTTCCTTTATTTTGTTGTTTCTCCTGCTTTCCGAGGCCATCCAATTTTTTTGAATTGTTCGAATAAGTCCTGTATTTGTTTATCGGATGCCATACTTCTTGTTGTTACGGGCATACGATGAAATTAAAATAAAATAAATTTAACTGTCACGTCAATATCGGCAATGGAACTTTCCAGACAAATCTCGAAACAGCACGAAAAAGTCTTATCCAGAGTCTTTTGTCACTATTCAGTTCAGAGAATTGACTAATCTCCACTAATGTCCAAATAGAAAAGTTCTAGTAATTTTCGCGCACTAACACAAATGAGTTTTTTTTTTCAGTGTCTCTATCACTTCTCAGTTTATCACACTAATGTCCTAATAAAATGTTCTACAACGTCTCAAAAATGCACTTAACACTATTTTTCTGTCCGAAAATAACCCTCGAACAATGTGCAGTAAATTAGTCCAATGTGTTAGCACTAAACCTCGAGAATACTTCTCGAATACTCCAACACAACTTCAGAGCTCCTCTTGTCATAAAATTCCGCTTCTGACACCAATTTGTGACGTGTTTCCACCCTTAGGAAACTACCCCTTGCAAAATCCGTGGGTTCCAAAAATTATAACAAGAGATTGACCACTAACACACTTTATTAAATATTTACTGGATACTTCACAATACTATTATTAATTTAAATACACTTTACTGACTAAAATCACAATGTTTATTACTTTGTTTATCTTTGAAGTCTTAACCTCACTTTCTATACTTTCTGAACTACTCGCCGAGAATGCGGTCGGTCTTTTATACCTAAAAATGACAGATCTCGATTGTTCTGTGATGACGCCACCATTCTCTAGATAATTCCAGATGTCACTTTGGAATCTTCTGGTAGGTTCTTTTTCGAGTAGGTGCAAATACATCATTCTAGGGGTTGTAACACATTACAATATATAATATATGTGTACTCAGTGACTATGTATGCGCGCATGGGTATAAAGCAGAAAACAATTGTATTTATTGTTTATAAAACTTTAAAAAATATATATACTTTTTATTTGTATAGTCGTGCCTACTGCTTTGACTAGGTATAGATAAATGTATATTATATTATATATGTGTGTGCGTGTATTTATTTCTGTAAGTATGTGAATGTGTTACAATTTTTATTTATTTATTTTTTATTTTTACGTGACTCAGGTAGCCGCTTCATGTATAATCGAAGGGTAACCGTAGTCTATCTTTTACTTTTCAAAACGAGTATTTTGATATTGTACCACGCCTACCTTTCGCCACAAAGCAAATTTTGATCCGACTTTTAGGTCCGAAGATATTTCGATTTGAAAATTTCAGAAAATTTGACTGAAACTGAAATTTCAGCCAAACTATTTAACATTTTTGGCTGATAAAGACTAATTCCATTCCAAATTTCTGCCAAATCGGTTGAGATCTGATCAAGATAGCCGAAATTTGATTTTCTCAATTTTTTTCGTATACAGCATAGGCAAGCGTTTGATTAGGTACGGCAATAAGAGCAAACGAGAGCGAAGCAAGCAATGATATAAATTAAGAAGCGTGTCACACTTTGCTCTGCTAGGGTACTGGTAGACGCCTTTATTGTGGGCGGTCGGTTAACTCGTTGAAACTATGCAATACCCAATCCAGAAATTGCCGATACTGTATACATATTAATATCAGGAGGGGATGGGGATGGTGAGATATCTTCCCCAAATTTAAACTGAAGGTTCCTTTAATATTGAGAATAAACAGATATATATCATTTTCTTTTCTTAACTAGTTGTTTAAGTGATCAAAAAAAAAAATTAAAACAACAAATTTGACCCTCAAAATGTCCAAATTACCTCTTTTCGACCAAAAAAGCATGGTTCCACCTCTTTTTGGAAATTAAAATTTTAGGGTTTTATTATACTCGTCATGACAAACAATTTCTGTAGGGTCTGCATCCATCTTAAAAATTTTCCCAATCCTTTCCTAAACCGACTCCACTATTAAGCTGCCTTTTCGATATGTTTATTTAATTTTTCCTGATTACTCTTAAGGTCAAACATTCTAATAACCATTCTAATAAATATTAAAACGCAATATTACACACTTTTAATTAAAATTTTTAACTTACCTTTTTGTCTGTTTGGTCACTATAATTTACTTCATCATAAAAGTAATTAGTAGAAAAGTAATTGCTAATTCCTTTTTTAAGGACATGTACTTTGTAATTGTAATTAGTTCCTTTTTTAAAAAAGTAATTTGTAATTGTAATTAGTTCCTTTTTAAAAAAGTAATTTGTAATTGTAATTATTTTTAAATTACAAGTAATTACCCAGCTCTGACCTATACATATCTGACAGGACTATATTTTTTAAGAATTTTATTTCAAATAAGCCAATATTTTTAATATTTTCATTCGGTTACTAGTACAAGATATATTAAGCAGATAAGTAGAAAATTCGCGAAAGTGTGTCAAAAAGTGCATATAACTTTTGACGCACCAGGAATTTTTGGGCACAAATATATTTTTCATAATCAATAGGTCATCATAATATAGGGTGACCATACGTCCGGAATTTCGCTGGAAAGTCTTACAAGTTGCTTTCCGCTCATCAAAAAATTTTGTGATCAAAAAAATTTTTCTTCCCGTTCATCAAAAATTTTTTTTAGATTTCTCCCCTTGCTCACCAAAAAAATTTTGGGACGAAAAAAAATTTTTTCCGGATTTCTCCCTCCCGCTTATCAATTTCAATTTTCGAGCAAAAATATTTTTGTTATTTTCAGCCCAAGCTCAAGGCCCAGATCCGCCCTTGAGTGCTCCCCCCAAGTAACCCTTCTGGATCCGCCCTTGGCAGAAGTGTCCAGCATTCACTTAACAAAAATCCTGTCACCCTATCATAATACATAAGAATCAACAATAAAATTTCCAGTGGAATGTTGTCACCAAAAATAATCAGTTCAGCTGTATACTAATAATACGTTGCCAATTCACATGTTTTGATCCAATAAAAAAAATTTTTCTTAGCAGAAATTTCTTTTTATTTCAGTGGCTCTGTTGAAGGACGTCATCGCTCAAGATCTTACAAGTTGTGACACCAGCGTGTGTAATAGTTACTGTCAGTCACATGGTTGGGCTGGTGGATTCTGCCTCTCAGGGACAACATGTGTTTGTTACAAATAAATTTGTAATAGCATTATTTAATCACATTATTACCACTAAAATGTAACCTTATATATATAACCTTATATAATAATAGTTAGATAAAGATAAATCAGTATAACATATAAGCAGAGTTTTAATTTTCAATAGTTTTAACTAATATAACCTTGATAGACCAGTCGGAATAGTTTTTTTGTGTGAAATGTCGTTTACCCACAATTTTTCTTAAAGTATATGTCCACAAACATATGCCAACACAGTTTAAAATTCAAAAATCGTCAATTTTTTGCCATCTTTCGCTTTATTTGCAATACTTATAACTCGTAAACGAAGCATTGTTCGAAAATATATCAAGAGATAGAAAAGTTGAGAAAATTGATTTTGAACATTTTATTATTCTTAATATTTTCCCAGAAAATTTTTAGTTTAGGAGCTACAGACGAAAGAACAATGCTACTTTTCTTTTTATTTTTTTTTAAAGTGAATAAAACAAATATTAATACGAAATATATCATTGATATAATGTAAATTATGTTTAAATGTCCAATTTACAGTTGAAATAAAATATATTTACAGACCTATATATAATTTACCTGCATGTTAAACAGAAAAAAAATTTTTTTCAGGTATTGAGGTATTAAAATGATGGGAAAATAAATAAACAAATATATATTTTCACAAACACGACTATTTATTTTATGCACAGAACAGTGTACATGCGTTTCATGTATAACTTAACAGAATGGAATAAATAAGTTTATTTAACGAATTGTTCTACTACAATGTAATTGTTAAAAACTGAAACATTACTGAACTAAGCCCCCACATTAAGTGCTATTTAGAGTAATAAATATATATTATGCAGGGTGTCCAAAAAGTCTGGAAACGGTAAAATATCTCGAAAAATACACATTGTATCCAAAAAAGAAAAAAACACGTCTTTAATAATTTTAAAAGCGTTATCCAATGATACCAAACGCGACCCTCCACCCCCACCCCTTGGGTATTCAAATTAAATTTTTTTATTGCAAAATCGAATTCTACGGCAAGAATTACGTCAAGTTTGTCTGAAGCATTTTTTTCAATTCGTGACAGATGGCGCTGTAATCACAAAAATATTTATTTTCGTAATTTCTAAAAAATTCTACGGAAGAATGAAAAATAATAAAGAGTTCATTTTAACCTCCCCACAATAAAATTGTGGGAGGTTACTACAATTAGTCCAAAATCGAAAATTGAGATAACATCAAATCTTTACGTTTTGAGGTCCCAGGAACCCAAAAAAGTTGTTTTTGAAAAATGTCTGTGTGTGTGTGTGTGTGTGTGTGTGTGTGTGTGTGTGTGTGTGTGTGTGTGTGTGTGTGTGTGTGTGTGTGTGTGTGTGTGTGTGTGTGTGTGTGTGTGTGTGTGTGTGTGTGTGTGTGTGTGTGTGTGTGTGTGTGTGTGTGTGTGTGTGTGTGTGTGTGTGTGTGTGTGTGTGTGTGTGTGTGTGTGTGTGTGTGTGTGTGTGTGTGTGTGTGTGTGTGTGTGTGTGTGTGTGTGTGTGTGTGTGTGTGTGTGTGTGTGTGTGTGTGTGTGTGTGTGTGTGTGTGTGTGTGTGTGTGTGTGTGTGTGTGTGTGTGTGTGTGTGTGTGTGTGTGTGTGTGTGTGTGTGTGTGTGTGTGTGTGTGTGTGTGTGTGTGTGTGTGTGTGTGTGTGTGTGTGTGTGTGTGTGTGTGTGTGTGTGTGTGTGTGTGTGTGTGTGTGTGTGTGTGTGTGTGTGTGTGTGTGTGTGTGTGTGTGTGTGTGTGTGTGTGTGTGTGTGTGTGTGTGTGTGTGTGTGTGTGTGTGTGTGTGTGTGTGTGTGTGTGTGTGTGTGTGTGTGTGTGTGTGTGTGTGTGTGTGTGTGTGTGTGTGTGTGTGTGTGTGTGTGTGTGTGTGTGTGTGTGTGTGTGTGTGTGTGTGTGTGTGTGTGTGTGTGTGTGTGTGTGTGTGTGTGTGTGTGTGTGTGTGTGTGTGTGTGTGTGTGTGTGTGTGTGTGTGTGTGTGTGTGTGTGTGTGTGTGTGTGTGTGTGTGTGTGTGTGTGTGTGTGTGTGTGTGTGTGTGTGTGTGTGTGTGTGTGTGTGTGTGTGTGTGTGTGTGTGTGTGTGTGTGTGTGTGTGTGTGTGTGTGTGTGTGTGTGTGTGTGTGTGTGTGTGTGTGTGTGTGTGTGTGTGTGTGTGTGTGTGTGTGTGTGTGTGTGTGTGTGTGTGTGTGTGTATGTTAGCATGATAGCGGCGAAGCTACTAAACGGATTTGGATGAAACTTTGCATGAGGGTTTCTTTAGTGCTCCAGGAGATCTGAAAAGGTTTTGGTTGAGATCGGATTACGTTTAGTGCCGTTTTGGCACAACAAGTTGTTTATTTTATGATTACTTAAAATTTGTAATTGAACCATTGAAAAGCAGTAAAAATTCCGATTTCAACGATATATCACACTTGCACTTTTTCGATTTGGTTTCCGTGAAAAAAATTGAAAAACAAAAATTTCAATTGTTTTGTCCTCAAAGCAGTGCAATGTACAGGGTGATATTCTAATAATGACAGAGGTGTTCAGTGATTTCGGCTGATAACTCGGGAACGGTTGAAGATATCGAACTGAAATTTGAAACGTAGGTATAAATATTGTAGACGGACGGATTACGAGTGAATTAATAATACACCTACGTCACATGACGTCACAAATAAGAAAAATTCTTAGAAACTGGTGCAGATATCGACTTAACTGTTGGAAACATTCAATTAAAGTTTGAAACGTAGATGGAAATATTGTAGATGGATGGAAAAATACACCTACGTTCTGATGACGTCGTAAAAGCATAAAATTCTTTAACAGGCGAACTGATGATGATATCAAAAAAATATTTCTACAAGACGAGTCACGAATTTTTTTTTTTAATTTCCAAGAAATATCAAATTTTCGGAGAAATGTCACTTTTCAGAAAAATGTCAGATTTTTAAAAAATGTCAAATTTTCAGGAAAACGTCAAATTTTCGGAGAAATGCCACTTTTCAGAAAAATGCCAAATTTTCGAAAAAATGTTAAATTTTCAGGGAAATGTCACTTTTCAGAAATATGTCAAATTTTCAGAAAAATGTCACTTTTCAGAAAAATCTCAAATTTTCGAAAAAACGTCAAATTTTCGAAGAAATGTCACCTTTCAGAAAAATGTCAAATGTTTGAAAATTGTCAAATTTTCGGAGTAGTCACTTCAGAAAAATGTCAAATTTTCGAAAAAATGTCAAATTTTCAGAGAAATGTCACTTTTCAGAAAAATGTCAAAAATTCAGGAAAATGTCAAATTTTCGAGAAAACGTCAAATTTTCGAAGAAATGTAACCTTTCAGAAAAATGTCAAATGTTTGAAAATTGTCAAATTTTCGGAGTAATGTCACTTCAGAAAAATGTCAAACTTTCGAAAAAAGGTCAAAGTTTCGGAGAAATGTCAATTCAAAAAATGTCAAATTTTCGGAAAAATATCACTTTTCAGAAAAATGTCAAATTTTCAGAAAAATGTCAAATTTTATTAAATGGACTCAAAGGAAAATTCCCAAAAAATACTACAGGCCCATTTGTGGTATAAGTTCTCTGCTAGTGTGTTAAAGCGTGCAGACTGTATGCTGATTATTTTTGACGTGTCAGGTGCATCGAGAGATTACAAGTTTTTTCGATGTTTATAAAGCCCACGGATGGTTTGAGAGGCCATCCTGAACCGCTTACAAGCCCTACAAGTGTAAGCAACCCCACCGGAAAGCTTTCGGTGAGTTTTTTCCAATAAAACTTTAAAAGTGACAGTGACATTATATTTTAAAAACTATTTCCGCTACTTCCGGCATCCCGCCGGAAATTCTTCCGGCAACATAATCTAAAAATAGTACTACATAACCTAAAAACAATTTAAGACATTGGTACCAACCTAAACATTTTTCAAAAACCAAATTCCCAGAGAAACATTGGAACCAAAAATTTGACAGCTATCACTTCCCCGACCGATTTAGTGAAAAATTGGTCAAGGCCAAAAGATAAAACAAAATATACCAACTCAAACTTAAACGATCCACCATGAACACTACCCTGGCTACATCTGGCAGGGAAGCTGTCCACCAAGAGTTATATGGTTTTTTCCAAAGATGGCCATCCCTGCCATCCATCCCATTACCAACGAACAGGTTTTTTCGTTTAGTTGTTTCCCGTATCAATAATCAAAATTATTAAGTGCTCTTGTCTACGAACGTTTTTATAGAATTGTGTTTATTTTTATATTAATTTTACGTCTATGTGGACACATTATAATTTTAACCTAGTCTTTAAGCCTGCCTACAGAAGACAGGAGCTACTTTTCTATTTTTCTCCAAGCCAAACCGGACCTACCCCGTCCAGCCTCACACTCGCCACGGCGGTGTTCACCGTGGTTGTCTGGCTGGCCCCGGGCTAGGATCCGATGAAGCAGACTATAAATTTAACACTCAAGTTCTTAAGTCCAAATCCCACCGAACGCAAGACTTTTTTTCTGATTTAATACGAAAAAAATATTTCAACTTAATAAATATAATTAAATGAGATCGTTCATATTGTTTAGTGCTCTTTTCGGCTTCAAAGATTCACCGGGTGGGGAGGTTCCAGCCGCTTCCAGTAGCTGCCGATTTTTTTTGAAAAAGCCATTCAATGGTGTTAAATTGAATACCCCCTTCACCAACGTGGGGGTGGGAAAGTGGAGGGTAATTTTCAAATGCTAAATGGAAAAGAAATATTTTTGCGATTACATTATACCGATGATATATTTCCTATTAATATTTATAATATTCACTTAAAAAAAAATCAAAAAATAGAAAAGTAGCGTTGTTCTTTCATCTGTAGCTCTTAAGCGAAAAATTTTCGAAAAAATGTCAAGAATAGTAAAATGTTCAAAATCAATTTTCTCAACTTTTCTATCTCTTGATATATTTTCGAACAATGCTTCATTTACGAGTTATATTGCAAATAAAGCGAAACATGGCAAAAAAATTGACGTTTTTTAATTTTAAAGTGTCTTGCTCCACCTGTCACGTGTACGGACAGCTGGCATATGTTTGTGGACAACCCAAACTGTATTTCAAGAGAAAAAAATTGCGGCTAAACGACACTCCGTAAAATGATCCTTTTTCCATCTGTTCGACTGGCCCAAGGTTTGTAAAGAGAACAGGTTGCCTGGTAACTAGGGAGTGCCATATTGCGCGTCATCCAGAGGACCCGCTTCTACAACTCACTTCACAGAGGTAAAAGATGCACTAGTCGACCAGTGTATCCCCAACCTCCTTGATCTCATCGTACTTTGTTTAATATCATTTATTTCTGCTTACACAGTTATTGAAAATATTATTTTGGGTATTCATATTTTAAGTAGGTCATTTGTTGTGCATGTTAATTTTAAAAGGTCCTCTGGACACGTCACTCCCGCGCAAGAATTTTATTGGCTCCTGAGTTACCAGGCAACCTGTCTCTTTTACAAATCTTGCGACTGGCCTATGATTTGTCACATTTAAGAGAAGGCATCCGAAAATGACAAAAGTAATTTTACAGAAACGTGGACAGAATAGTCTATCTCAGGATCAAATACAGTAAGAATCATCACAATAGACACAATTCTAGTTCTGGTTCTGGAATTTGCACTAAACAATATGTATAAATGTTAAAATTACAATATAGGATAATTTATTTGTTAAAAAAAAGTTCTATTTTTTAGGAAATTATATATTTACAAAATAACTATATATATTATAGTGAAAATCTAATTAAAATATCAATTTTTAATATTTGCAATTGGGTTGTTGACGAATTTTCAAAAATAGTGAAATATGGTAGTGGAGGACTTAATTTAGTTATATATTTAATTTGGAAGAAAAATTCTTAGCGCAACATATTTTAAAAAATTGTTAAACTTCGACTATTTGAATGTGCCGCGAAAACGGTAGTGGCATCATAACGGCAGTTAGATGTGAACTTATAAGCAGAACAGATGAAGACGAATAAGTTGACATTGCTGACAAGAAAGAAAATAACCTCATATGTCAAAAGTAAATTTGACGTTTAGCTAGCAGTGATTGATGTTTGCAGTTATTGTTAATATTTTTTTACAAAACCACTAAGGCAGTATATCTGTAAAAGCTAATTCTGACATTCTACTTGCGGTAGATATATTTATGGTCAGTGAATTTTTAAAGAGACGATCGTTTTGACATTGCGATGGTTGGAAGTGCAAAAGCTGCAAGGTACTTACGTTACAGCTGCTATAGACAGTACAAACTATTGTAATTTCTGCAAGAACTTCCTTTATCTTATCTTATTAATATTACATAATAATATGTCTAATATGTATTTTATTATTTAATTTAGATGAATTTGTTAACTATACTTTGTATTTTATTAAATATTTCCTTTTTATTGTTTTATTTCCTATTAACTATATACATGTGTATCTAACTGAAAACAACAAAATAAGTTTATCTACTAAAGAAATTATTTATTATCCATTGATACTCACTTCTAAGAAGAGTCAGAATGAGACTTACGAAGATATCAAGAAAGGTCTGTATTATAACAAAAAATAATAAATAGGTAAGTACTTTATGCTAGTATCTATCTAAGCAATAAACAGTACAAACTATTGTAATTTCTGCAAGAACTTCCTTTATCTTATCTTATTAATATTACATAATAATATGTCTAATATGTATTTTATTATTTAATTTAGATGAATTTGTTAACTATACTTTGTATTTTATTAAATATTTCCTTTTTATTGTTTTATTTCCTATTAACTATATACATGTGTATCTAACTGAAAACAACAAAATAAGTTTATCTACTAAAGAAATTATTTATTATCCATTGATACTCACTTCTAAGAAGAGTCAGAATGAGACTTACGAAGATATCAAGAAAGGTCTGTATTATAACAAAAAATAATAAATAGGTAAGTACTTTATGCTAGTATCTATCTAAGCAATAAACAATTATATGTATTTATAACACACACAATTCAAAGGGCATTTATAACTACAATCCAACGCATTCGTAGCCATTTCCGACTGATTGTGTTCACCGACTTTAGACGACTTTCACAGTTTGTTTCATATAGTTTTTCAACGGCGAGTTTTTAAATTTCCTTTCTTAATTTATTGATCATCCTAGTATTATGGGGCGTCTAGGGAGCTTCATAAATAATCAATAGCTAACAAAAACAACTGCACTTTATTCCAACATAAACTAGATAAAATACATAAGAGCAGATTAAAGCCACAGCTAGAACGCCACACAAGTCTTGTAATGCGGCCGTTTTTCCTACAATATAAACCCATATTAAAAATCAAATTCCTACATTAAGATACAACTTACCATAAATAAAATGCTTAGAATACAATGTAATTTGTTACTTTACTTGACATTGAAATGGTCTCCACAATAAGAAGACTTGGTCCTTCTCTGGTGGCTTTGAATCATTCATTATTACGTTCAGCGTTTATTATTAGAACACAACAGTTTTTTTGGTGAATTGGTGGTATTATTTACACAGTACGGCAGAAAACACTATCTGTACTTATATTTATCCGTAACTAGATGCTGTTAAACTATACCGAATTGTAACCTCCCAGATAGCACAATTTGATTCCTAGAATATTCATTGAATATACGTTTGGAAGATTTGATTATTCCTAAAAAAAAATTTAAATATTCCAGACGTTACAGGAATATTCTTTTTTATCCAAATGGCACAGTTTATAGATATTCTGCGATTATCCAAAACGCATATTATAGGAATAATCAAGTTACTCTAGGAATATTTTAAAAATATTATAATAATATTTCCCCTCAATAGAATATTCCTAGATTATTATTCCCCTCTTTCATGAATATTATGGGTATAAGCTTATATTATTCTCACATACAGATTAATTCTTATTTTATTGGATTTTTATGTTGCATTACATAATATGTAATAATAAATTGACGAATTATAACCAATTTTAAACTGAAATGGCATTTACCAGTTATATATGATTATTTTCTTGACTTATTTTTTATTATACGAGAACGATACCAGAATGGACCGAAACTACAACAAGAGACACGATAATTGCTTACAACTATCGATTTTTAACTGTTGGTTATCGTCAGAATCATCAGTGTAGCGCATATTGCATGTAAGATTCTGTCTCAAGTTATTACACCGAAGAATTATGTTAGATTGCCAATATGAATTATTAGACCATAGACCAGTAGTAGGACTAAGTCGGCGACTTATAACCAAATTTATCTACAAAAATCTATCGCAAACTTGGAAAGGCTTCGAAATGAGTCAAATACCAATAAATACGCGATTAATTCTAAATACACGTGACTTATAACAGTTAATTGCCTTCGCTGACATTATTACATAATTGGCATTTGACGCAATCTCTTACCTATAGTTCCAACCGACGTTTGAGTGTTTAATGGGAATATTCCTGTATTATTTTTCCTGGAATATTATTGTCTTCTTCTCAAAAATCATATATCTTCTAATAATATTAGACTATTGTTCAGAAAGAATATTCTTGTATTATTTTCTTGAAATATTGTTTCCTTCTCAAAAATTATATATATACTAAGAATATTATACTATTGTTCAGAACGAATATTATTTTATTATTCGTATGAAATATTCTAGTATCAACATGCTAAATTATATATATTCCTGGAACAATACAATATTATTTCGAATATATATACTCCGTAGAGGACATTTACAGATCATTCTTAGAATATCTTGTGCTATGTGGGCTATGAACGTCAGTTGAATTTGACGTTAAATATAATGTCAGATTAAACTGTCGTGATTGTTTTTTTTCTCCGTCGCTATCAGCGAGTTTCTAAATTAGTACCCGTTTCTCGTCGTTTTATAACTAACTTCTCTACAGACTGCCGTTATTATGTCACCTCCGTTTTAAATGCATGTATTTTTGTAATTAATATTATAATATTATAAGACTTTCTTTTCAACTTCTACATGTTTCTAATGATTTTTTATGAATAATTGTTATTGTTTAACGTAGATTATCCTCAAATTTTAACTTAGTGCAACAACCCAATTCTCAGACAACCTACATAAATCTAGGAAAAATTCGCATAGAGCTAAAAATTGGTACAGATCTTAAAAACATCATTGAAAATGAAATATTAAAAGTCCCCATCTATTCCACTTATAGTCCCTTGAGGTAAAACTTTTACTTTTTTGGGGTAAAAGTTTTACCCCAAAAGTTCTGCGACTGGACCGCACTGGACCCGTTTTCGAGGGCGGGGAACATGATGGTGACAATATTTTCCGACCTACCCTCCAACCACTACCCCCAAGCCGAAAAAACCACCCTCTTTCCGATTTTCCGGGGCTAGACATTTTTTTATCGGAAAATTTTATTAACGAAAGTTGTTCAGAATTGCCCAAAAATCCTAAATCCAAAATTTAATCAAAATTAAAAAACATTGAAATTTTGTTTAAAATATTGTCCAAGTCCGAAAATATCATTTAAATGGGTTTTTTTGTTTAAAAAATTCAGGACAATTTTGGTTGAAATTAAACCCAAGCTGTCAGATAATTGTCAAGTAATTAGTGGTCTTGGATATTGAGTTTTTGGACAATTCTGAACAACTTTCATTAATAAAATTTTCCGATAAAAAAATGCCTAGCACCGGAAAATCGGAAACAGAGGTGGTTTTTTCCGATTTAGAGGTAGTGGTTGGAGGGTAGGTCGAAAAATATTGTCACCATGGTGTTCCCCGACCTCGAAAACAGGGGGGAAGATGTATTACGGTCCAGTCGCAGAACTTTTGGGCTTGCTTGCTTTTTTCTGGTTTACCTCAAGGGACTATTGTGCTTCAAGGTCAATGGTAAAAAAAAAATCGTTTTTTTTTGCAAATATCTCTTAAACGGCAAGTGTTATCGTAAAAGTAGTTATTACAAAGTTTGTAGATTATGTGATTCTTTATAAAAAGAGCCCTTATACTTTTTCTTACAAATTATTTTTCGTCAGACATTGCGATTTCAAAAATTAGAAAACTCATATTTTGCATAATATGCAATCTTTTCCACACCACCTTCGAAGTAGAGTACTTGGCGCATGTTTTTATGTGATTTCCTCAGGCATAATTCACGATTTGTTCAGATCAAACAAGGACGGATTTCTGTTGATTAAAAAAATTGGTACTGCGGTTAATTATCAAACCGGAACTGACTATTCAATTTTTTTTCAGTTTTCAAATTCTACTTCAACAGTTTTGTTCTTTTTCTTCTCCTTCTTCTTCTTCCTCTTGTTGTTGGATTTCTGTAGATTTCTCTAAGAAACAAGTTGTATCAGATATCTCTTCATTGATATTATAAACATCATTACCTGTTGTGTTCGACGCAACATTTATTGGAGCAAGATTGGCCTCTGGTAATTACCACATACTGTTCAAATCCAATAATTCAACTTATCTACAGCCACAATTATAATCACAACCCTTTGTGTGATTACAAAAAATAGTATTGAGAAGTTTTTCTGGAGCAGGCGGGAGTTGGAATTGGCTTCAAACCGTTATTGCTTATAATATCCATCCCCAAACTTCAGAATCTAGTTCATTACCTAGCCTACTTGGACTTAATAGTAGACACGATATAAATGTTGACAAGCAGCACCAGATGTTGGAGGAAGACAGTATAACTGTACACATTTATTGTTCCGAGTGCTTTTTACATCTATACCTGTCTATAGAATCATTTTTTTTGAGCTTCATACATAGCAAGAAGAAAACGAATTGCATTAGTGAGAATGATGTCTAAAAAAGAGTCGATCTTCGTAAATACGTCAGCACAATCAATTAAATCATGACATTTCTCAAATAATTTAAATACCTCTTTTAAAAAATGCAGTAGTATCGCAACCAGTTATTCCATGTAAAAATAAGAAATATTATTTATTTATTTTTCTGTCCTGGAGGAGTTTAGACTAACTGCTCTACCACTTATCCAAGACAATTCATACAATAAATTATTAACATTTTTAGACAGTACTATATAAAAAATTCAGAGCAGAGAAATGAGAAAAATAGAAAGAAAGTGTTCATATTTAGAATAGCAAAATGCTGAGTTTTCCTAGATACAATTTTTTTGCGTTGCTTCTAAAATAAAGTAAGGACAATGGTTTCAATTCCTCTGGCATAGAATTGTAAGTGGTTGCAGCTTGATAAGAGAAAGATCGTTGAAATGAGGTAGAAGTACGTTGGGGAATGGTAAGCTAATTTGTATATCTCAAGTTTCTATTATGTATGTATGTTTTCGGAAGTAATTTACATGACAAATAACTTGGCGGAGCGATAAAATAACTTTTCTAACTAAAGTAAGTGGTTTTACATCCTATTCAAAACAGGGGCGCGTTTAGATAAATTGGACCCCTAGGTGCTGTGAGATTTGAGGGCCCCTAGATGAAAAATCATAAATAAAAAAAATATCAGATCTAAAGATTTAAAGGCCAGTATATTTTTAAACTATTTTGTTGGTGATAGTTACAAATACATATTATCATATTTCCGGCTTTTTATGTTGGCAAACTTGTCAATTTTAACGTTGAAATCACATTTTCGTGTTTCCTCTGATTCATTACACAGAATACAAAAATACATAAATTCTGAAGTTGTTGCTGCCCCGAAGTACTTCGTAGGTAGTACTTAATTTTTTTGAGCGCCGAAAGAATGCGTTCACCTGATGCTTTACTGCCCGGAATGGTCAAGTAAATACGCAAAAGAGTTTCAACATTTCGGAAATGTCGCCTGCAACCCATTGGGAATTTTATACATTTCAGAAGGCGATTTAAGCCCTTCCCTCTGGACATATATCAGAAATTGATGCAACTCATCTGGAGATAGCTCGGAATCTATGCCGTTTTTTTAAATACACTGAATAAATTATGTTCGTACTATTAATTAATGAAGGTTCATTGACTGAGAATTTATGAATCTGTTTATTGACATATAGTCCAATCAATGAATGCCCAAAGGGGGATTGTAGAAAACATTTAGGAGGGGAGAGTTTTTCTCTTCAGAGATGTGTTGGGGGTAGTTAGGAGGTAAAAATACTAAAAGTCCCCGCCCCTAGCTCCGCCGCTTCAGGGGGGAGGGGGGCTGGAAAGGTTCCTTTTTTCGATTCTTCGCTTATAACTCGGAAACGATGCATCGTATGGGAAAAGGTAACCTATGCAAAATAAAACGTAATTAAATTTTCCACAAGAATGTTTATATTCATTTCCTTCCTATGTGTTATAGTTTACGAGATACTCGCCAGCGAAAATCGATAATTAATAAAAAAAAATCAATTATGTACCTTGAATATTTCTATCAAAGTCTGCTAATAAATCACAGTCACAAAATAATCTTTATTTTACAACACTGGACGTATTTACTAACGTAATATTTTGTCGAAATCTATACATTTCCTTAAATCGACAATGTGACTCACTTAAAATGAAGATACCCTTATAACATTTTATTTTGTTTCCGATTTGAATCAAATTTTACTCAAGTATAGAACAAATCAGAATGTAAAAACATTCGGCTGCTACAAAGGCAAAGCCACCTACGGTACCAAAATATGCTGAAAAAAATAAAACATTTTGAATGTTAGATATTCTGAAAAATGCATCCGATCGGCGCCACAAACGTACACACACCAAACTTTGATTTGGTTATTGATAGGGGATTTCTCATACATAAGCTCATCTGGCAAAGGGGATCCTCAGTTTCCGCAATTTGTGGTGGCTACGTGAAATTCGTCGAGACCTATCAATATGATTATATTCACGCCTTGCTCTCATGATCACAATTGTAGTTCTACTATCGTCCACTGTGTGGTGCCACGAATAACAAAGCTAAAATGTATTTGTTCCTCCCTGTATCACCCTTCTCACTCACATTCAGCTGTCAGTTTTCTTTTTTCGTGTACTGTAATGGTCGGCTACGAAATACACTCGCCGGAAAATAGTTGAAAATAAACGAAAATACATTTCATCACCGAAGATTCATAATCTTTTAAAGACGTATTCGTCAATGAAAAAGAAAAGGTGACGCAACGATGTAAATACATTCCTAAATATGAGTTATCACTAAACGTCCCAACAAATAGGGAAATGGAGGACGTAGCTAGTCCCTAGTCACAGTAAGTTGAAAGCAAAATTCAGAATTTAATTTCAGGTTTTGATTGAGAATAGGAAATATATTATACATAGTGGATTGGATAAATTGCACTAGAAGGTCGCGAATAAAGCAGACTGGTTATATAAATTATAAACCTAGTTGACTTCGTTATAAGTCTTCTAGAAGGTCATGTATATGACAAGCAGCGGACCCCCTTGTAAAAATTGGAAACCTAGTTAAGGCGAGTTTATAAAAAAAGTCCCAGTCCTAACTTAGCCTGTCTTAGTCTTAATTTTTCCCTAAAATATATCTGATATTTTAAGACGGGTTTATAAAAACTGGCCTTTATCTAAAATAGATACGCGAACTTTTCACGCCAATTGGAATTGATTTCTGATCTACTCAGTGGTATTAGCCCCTAGGAAAAATTAATCTAAAAATTTTAGGTTAAGTTAGGACTAAGACAGGATTGCGACTTTTATAAACGGCATACGGGTAACCTGTACATTTAACTTTTTAGGGAAAAAATTAAGACTAAGATAGGCTAAGTTAGGACTGGGACTTTTTTTATAAACTCGCCTTTAACTTATGTAAGTTTTCTAGAAGGTCATGTGTATGACAAGCTGCAGACCCTTATAAAAATTATAAGCCTATTTGACTTGACTACGTCTCTAGAATGGTATGACAAATTGTTGGTTGGCCAGGAAAGAGAAATTTAAAAACAGGTATGTATTTAACATTTTAGGTAGTATATATCGACATAAGAAAAGTACGGGTGCAAAAGAAATAAGCCCATCAAACTTGGACAAAGCCAACGGGCAATTCAGAAAGAAGAAGGGGGGGGACAAGCTCTCGCATGTAATTGCCAATCAGTAAATGATGCAGTTAGAGGTTGTTGGCAGATCAGATATATACCATGAGCAATCTCTGTTCAGCCAACGTGGTTAGTGGTAGCCTCGACAAATTTGTCAGGGGAGTTACTGCAGAACACACCCTTGAATGGTTGGTTATTTGGGGGCAATTTATCAGAAAGATTTGAATTTAAAAACGCCTCGTATGAATTTACAGGAATTCCTTGGTCTCTGTAATACTCTCTTAGACTTTAACAAACTCTTAATAAGGGTATTAATAAAACATCTTTATTAAAAAAATTAAAAAAAAATAATAATAAATATACAGAGTGAAGTTTAGACCCCATAGGATTACTCTTACACTTAAATGGTAAGGATTACAGGATTTGGAGAAGTAGGTAAAGAATTATGTTTTTATTGCATTTTAAGAGAACGATTTTAAATAAGGATGTTCTAAATCTAGTATATTGAACATTATCTCATGGAATAAGCAAAGGATAAGAGGTGTAATTTTGTCCTATTATTTACATTTAATCAATGTAATATTTATTCCGGCAGATCTTGGCTTGTCATGTTTACGGAGCCCATATATAAGTCTACAACATGAATTTCTGTAATCTGCTTCAGTTTGTTGTGTTCAAACAGAGTTCATAGGTATATGAAACTACAATAATTTAAGTGTGTTACTTAACACCAACACTTCACAGAAATTTTTAGACGTATTGAAATTTAATATATGTCTGTGGAATGTAAAGGTTTTAAATTCATGTAGATTTTTTGAATTACCTTGTTTACTTGTGAATTGAATTTTAAGGGTTGTCAAATATTACACCCAAAACTTTCTGCTGATTTAATATGAAAAGAATTTCTCCATTTATTTTATTTGCATCAAACTATTACATCTCTACTTCATTTATGCCACGGAACATCAGTAGCGTATCTGTATGTTTTTTCTGTTGGTCAGTAACCCATGGGGAACGGCTTAATAACGTAAAACAATATTACATGTTATGCTTAAGTTTATCGCAAATTTAAGAAAAGTAACAATATAAGTTTCTAGAAATTTATACAATACTGATTTTATGCTGTTGGAAGTTTCCCAGAGAAGCACCTTGAGATACATAATTGACTACGTGTCATTCAAAGATATAAGAACTGGCAAATATTTACTATAGATTGTAGAGAAAATAACTAAAATATGCCCCATCGCTGAGTCTAGGTGGCTTTATGTAAAACAATTTTAACAGGCTAAAGTACTTGACCTAAAAGCCTATGGGTCATACAAAAATAATATCATAATTGCACGGTATAGGTACACGTGTGGAATAATTTTTTGACCAGAGATGTAAATATGGTAAATCATTTGAAAATTTATAAAAGATGTAAGTATATAAACATAAAAGTACTTAACAACAACATAAGCAAACTTTTGTTGTTTTTAAGTTAAACTAAAATTTAAAATGATTTTATCATAAACATTCTCAATTAAATGATTATTTATGTCTGACTTGTACCTAATTAGCATTAGCACATTTTGTAAACAAGTTAAAGATTGCGATGTTTTATTCAGACTTCAAAGGAATAGTGAGTAAGCTTTCCCTGGTCGCAGGACTATTATGGGACAAATCTTGAGTAATAACAGCAATAATATTTATTGGTGTATATAATATACATTTTTTATATTTTACTTTGAAAATAGGATGTTAGAAAATTTAATGCCATGATAAATAATTAAAATATTTACAATCATTGTAAAAGAAATTGTTTAGCAATGCTTATGCTTATTCTTGTAAACGTAGGCGTGTCAAATATATATAAATATATAAATTAATTACAGTTAAAATTCTAAATGTACCATGGCAATTCATCTCACAAACACCTAAGTCCTGCAAAAATTCCAAGGCATATTTTGCAAATGAATATACGGTTAATGTGTGCACTGTTTCCCCAATTTATGATGCCATATCTCAAATGGCAGTGAAAATTTACAATGCCTAGACATAAACCTTAACCCATAGGAGCTAAACTTTAATCTAAAGGGCCTTCCATAGGAGACAATACACATAGGACGGCATCCAGAAGTGACATCAATGAAAAATAACACAGTGGTTGTTTAAAATTATGGAGGAGATATTGCATATAATAATAATAATAATAAATGTTCTATTGCTTCAGGCTGAAATATACAAACAATAAGATAACAATATACGAAATAATTATGCCTGAATGCAAAAGGCAGAGTTCGCACTTATTCGATGTGAACATCGAAAAAGCAGCGCTCTTATACTCAACCTTAGCCTCCTTGTATATAATATCAACTTATCCCACATACAATACTTCGTTTATTGAATTCTGCCATTCTTAACAGATTTTTCTGAAAAGGTTTCCTTCCGTAAATTGCTCTCGCTCTGCCTTAGTATTGATGCCTTTTTGACAATTAGAGTATAACAATAAAATTAAGAGATTTTCAAGGTGTACAAACCTTAAGCAGCCTACTGCTTCAAGATATGGTAGTATATTATGATACCCCACCATAATTGTAAACTACTTAAATACATTTTTGTATACTTTCCTTGAATATTATATGAATTAATCACCCTCATCCTTGTTCTTATAACGATTCGTAAGGCACAAACAATATCTATGATTGAGCTTAATAACAGTCATCAAATCAAAACAAGTTCTGAGATTTTATCAGCCAGTTTCACAATCGTTATTTAACTAATGGTTATGATTTGACCAATAGTTTTATTATAAAAATCTGTTACATTAACAGCCAGTTTTACAATTGTTGGTTGATTAATAGTTAGGATTTGACCAATGATTTATTACTATAAAGGCAAGGATGTCTGGTAAAGTTGTGTTTACTAATAATTATAACTTTCATAGTACGGGATCCGTACCTATCTTAGATTATCAGGTTCTGGTTTTAGTCAACCAAAAAGATAGCCAGTGATTGTGAGGCTGGCTGTATGACTGATAGGATTTAAAATTTAAGGGCATTATAATGAAATATTTAAACGCTCAACAGGGCAGTACAAATGTTCGGAATAATTTGCAAGGGTTACAACAGGCATATTGTAAAAAAAAAAACAAAAAATTCAAATATGCTCACATTAAATGAAATACAGAACATGTTTAGCGGAACCTTTAAATTAATATTCTTGTTTATGGAAAAGATTTTAATGCAATCTCTCGAAGATCTCAAATCGCTCTGAACATCTACAATTGTGATCATGAGAGCAAGGCGTGAATATAATTATAAGATTAAACGAACTTACCTTAAGTGAAGTTCGATCTTAATTATATGAACGCCTTGCTCGAAATGATCAAACCCTCCCCGCCCACTCAGAGTTACCTTTTGCGGTACTGAACTTAGAGTTGTTAAGATTGCTATTCAAAATAAAACGATTTTATTTTCAAGATCGAATTGTCAACTCCGTTATTCAAATTACCTATTCGTCTTACATGGAAATATCTACAATTTGTTATGCAATCCCAAATATTCCGTAGGTAGTATGTATTTGGCAGATCAAATAATAATACAAAAAATTATTTATTTTGGTAAAGATTAGATTGATTCGAATCTGAATTTTCAAAGACCAAACTTAGCAGCTCTAGCTACTTTAAATAAACCCTTGATCATTTGATTTGAGATCATATTAGGTCCGTTCCTTTGCACGGGAAGTGTGACACTAATTTTGAGTGACAGAGATGGCATCAATGCGGATATCATAAGTTAAAGAGAGACAATCTTACACCAGTGCAGCTAAGCGTTACACTTGTAGTGCAAAGGAATTAACCTATCTTGCTCTAAAGAAACTGACAGCTGAAGATGAGTGAGAAGGGTGATACAGGGAGGGACAAATACATTTTAGCTTTGTTATTCGTGGCGCCACACAGTGGACGATAGTAGAACTACAATTGTGATCATTTCGAGCAAGGCGTTCATATAATTAAGATCGAACTTCACTTAAGGTAAGTTCGTTTAATCTTATAATTTTTAATCCTTTTCCTCATATTTCGGTACCGCAGATGGCTTTGCCTTTATAGCAGGTGAATGATTTTCTGGTCATAAGTAGATCCTAATTTGTTCTATACTTGAGTAAAATTTGATTCAAACCGGAAACAAAATGAAAAAGTTATAAGGGTATCTTCATTTTAAGTGAGACACACTGTGTATTTAAGGAAATGTATAGATTTCGACAAAATATTACATTAGTAAATACGTCCAGTGGTTGTAAAATAAAGTTTGTTTTGTGACTGTGATTTATTAGCAGACCATGGTAAACCGCTTTGATAGAAATATTCAAGGTATATAATTGATTTTTTCTTATTAATTATCGATTTTCGCTAGCGAATACCTCGTAAACTATAACACAGGAAGAAAATGAATATAAACATTCTTGTGGGAAATTTAATTACGTTTAATTTTGTATAGATTACCTTTTTCCGTACGATGCATCGTTTCCGAGTTATAAGCGAAGAATCGAAAAAAAAGGAACCTTTCCACCCCCCTCTCCCCCTGAAGCGGCGGGGCAAGGGGCCGCCTTACCTCCTAACTACCCCCAACACACTAAATGTTCTCTACAACTCTTTCATTGACTGGACTTATAATGTATACGTTCAATAATACATGTACACATTTATTAATATTATGTAAACGTACATTATATTAATAAACGGATTAATCACTTTTCAGTCGATGAACCGATTCATTAATATTACAAACGTATTTTTTTTCAATGTAATACAATAGTGAATAAAGATTAAAAAGACGAATATTCACGTGAAAGAGAAGATTGGATTACTTAAAAATACGATAAACATAAACAATAAATTCCTATAGACTTCTACATTGAAATATGAAAAAATTCGGAATCGAAAGGAAAAATTATAAAATGATTTCAAATTCAGATGACATAATAGTCCACTCAAATTAGGAAAAAAGCGAAGAAAAATTCTGAACAGCAGTTTCTCTGCATAGGAAGTAAGTATTCAGAACAAGGTTTTGCTTATGCGCAAAAAAAAGACATGATTTTTGAGACATATACATATATATACGTTTTTTCGTGTTTTTTTTTTCATTTGGATATATATAAACGTGTTCAGAATACGATTTCCTATAAAAAATATACTATTTTTCTGACTATCCCATTGGCTTTTCTGGAAAAATGACTTGAAAAATATGTATATGTATGTGTTTTTTCGTGTTTTTTTTATTTTGAATGCAAATATCTCGAAAAGTACGCATTTTTATGGCTAAACCAATATAAGTAAACGTGTTCAGAATGAGATTTCCTACAAAAATGGTCCTATACATTTTTTCCGACAATCCCATTGGTTTTCCATTAAAATGTAAATTCGCATCCACACTTAATGATTGCCACAAAAAATGTCTTAATGACGTATACATTAATAAAAATTCTATACGGCAAATATATATATATTTTTCAAGAAGCTCTTCCGGAAAAACCAATGGGATAATCAGAAAAAGTATAGAACCTTTTTTGTAGGAAATCTCATTTTGAACACGTTTTCCTATGTCCGTTTAGCCATAAAAGATAAAAATGCGTATTTTTTGAGATATTTGCATTCAAAATAAAAAAAACACAAACACACACACACACAGATATATATATATATATATATATATATATATATATATATATATATATATATATATATATATATTTTTTTTTTTTTTCAAGTCGCTTTTCCGGAAAAGCCAAACGGATAATCAGAAAAATGTATAGCACTTTTTTTGTAGGAAATCGTATTCTGAATGCGTTTACCTATGTTGGTTTAGCCTTAGAAACGCGTACTTTTCGAGATATATAGGTCCAAATGAAAAAAAAAACACGAAAAAACACACATATCCAAAATCATGTCTTTTTTTCTGCGCATAAGCAAAACCTTGTTCTAAAAATTGAATACTTACTTCTTATGCAAAGAAACTGCTGTTCAGAATTTTTCTCTAAAACGGCGTTTTCTTTCCTAATTTGAGGGGACTATAAGATGTAAACAAACGACAACGGACGTGAACAGAGCCGCATTAAGAACCAAATTTAATTCGACGTATTATGTTATGTTACTTACATACATACACTCAAAGAAAATGATAGGTAAATTCAACCAAAAAGAGCATATGAAATCGCGCCTATCTAGCTTCATAGTTAAATCAATCAGTAAATAATAGTCATACAACTTTATTTGTTTTTGTAAACAAATAGTAATTTAATAATCATATCTTCTTGTAACAAATTAAATAGTACAATGACATTTTTTTATGTTCACTAACCATTTTCAATTTGGTCTACAATTAAATAGTACAACGACTTTGTTTTTTGTTCACCAACTAATTTTTAGGTTGATCTACACTTTATTGTATGATGAAGTTTTTTTTGGTTAGTCAAAATCTCAGTATTGAGACATCAGACCACCCAAACCAAAGATTAGAAATCGTTTATAAGATCCATCCAAATATATCGATGATCCCTGGGAGAATTTGAACACTGCAGTCATGTTATTAATTTTCTATAAATTCATAAGAGTGCAGGATAATGCATGATGGATTATTGTTAGTGATTTGTATGTGGCGTCATCTGGGAATAATTTCTGTAATAGACTACGTAGTAAGCAAGAAAATTTTATGGTAATTCTTTTAGAACTTCTAGAAGACGACAATAATATTGGTTTGTCTACCAAGTACAATAGTACAGCGAACTAATACTGGGTTAGAATTACAATTCGATAATAGTTAAAAATAAAATATACTATTATCTAGTTTAATTTGACAGAATTCAACAAAATAATAGTCAGACGAACAAAATAATAGTCTTATTCATCTATTTTTCAAGTTAATGTTTGTTTTGTTGTACGACAACTTTTTATTAATTAAAATAACAATCACCTCTTGTTTAAAAATACCATCAATATAGTTTGGTTTAACAAAATTAACGATATTGTTAGTTAACCATTTTTTTTTTGTTGAATTTACCCATACTATTTCTTTGAGTGTACAATAATTATTTTGTTATTTTTGTTGCAAATTAAAATCTGATACCGAATAAATATATTTCATGATAATTATAATTATTATTGCAATGGGTAAGGTGAAAACAAAAACGACATAACAAAGAAACACAATTTTTACATCGTTTGTTTGCCTCAATAAACCGGGAAATGGGGGCCCCTAAAAAAGTGGGACCCTAGGCGCGCGCCTAGTGCGCCTAGGCCTGAACTCGCCTCTGATTCAAAGTTGAAAATAATATCTAAAGTACTCTCTGAAATATAAAAAAATAACGATTAAAAAAAAATCAACACCATCCTGTAGCAAAAAATTTAAGCCGTTGCGGACATATGTTCATATGAACTTTTCTTCATAGAATGACCTAAGGAATCGCACCCTGAAATATTAGCACGTCATCAAGGAACACCCCGTATAAGAGAAAGTAAAGTTTCAAAATTTTTTTTGGCATTAGCCACCCTCATTACCACCCATTATTAAAGGAGGTGAAAAAAATAAAATTGTGATTTAGTGTGTGTACAAGAACCAAAGACTTCAATTTTTTTTTTACTTTATCCACCTACCGATGTGACATCGTTTTATAGGTTTCCTTGGGCAGCGGTTTATAGATGGTATCCGGCCGTCTTATAGGATGAAGTATTTAATTCAAATGTTGAATATGCCAGAAACTGTGACACTTCAATAAAAAGTTCTAAGAAACAAAATTAAAGATAATTAATGAATCTTTAAAATGATTTTTTGTTTGTTTCTACATCACAAAACATAAAGAAGTTATGGCCAATACAATGTACGTCTTCACATTTTTTTTAACAAAATGCTGCCATTTTTTTATTGTAATTCATCAGTAAATAAGTTCTTTTTTAAAATGCTGTTTTTCGTTCATCACCCAGGTACTCAATGTTTGTTCTCCATTTAAAACTCCGGTTTTAAAAATGAATTTTCATTTGCCATCTTTTTTACTTCAGATTCGTAATCAGCGATCATAAAAACATAACTACACTGTAAAAAATTATGTAAATTTACCATCGTTGCGTGTAAAATTCCCATGTAACTTTACCCACAAAGAGACAGGAAAATTTCCATTTACCATGGAGGATTACCCCAAAATATAAGGTAAATAAAAATTTTCCACTCTGTTTGCGGGTAAAATTCCATTACTATTGGGAGTAAATTTACTATCCTGTCTGGATAAGGTGCAATTTTATTACATGTAATAAAATTGCGCCTTATCCAGACAGGATTTTTTTCCATAGTAAATTTACCCCCAATAGTATTGGAATTTTACCCGCAAAGAGAGTGGAAAATTTTTATTTATTATATTATATTTTGGGGTAATCCTCCATGGTAAATGGAAATTTTCCTGTCTCTTTGCGGGTAAAATTACATGGGAATTTTACACGCAACGATGGTAAAGGACCCCGCACACAATACATGGGTTTCGCGGCTCCGGTCAAATTTCGTGAAACTCTAGGAAATAGTAGTCTCAGTGAGTAGAAAAAAAGTCTAAATGGTCGCGAATTGGTTTCCAGAGATAGGACCAGCTGAAGATCTAGAAACTACCCCTATCAAACCACAAGCGGGCTAATCCACCTAACCCTGGGAACAGCGAGTTTAGTCGCTTATTTTTCTTGAAATTATTGAATTCCATACCACAAGCGGCATAACCCACCAAACCACCAACCCCCTAACCCACCTACCCACCCTAGAAACCACCCCTTCTAAACCACAAGAAGGCTAACCCACCTGACCCTGGGAACAGCGAGTTTAATCGCTTATTTTTCTTGAAAGAATTAAATTCCACACCACAAGCGGGCTAAACCACTTAACCACCAACCCTCTAACCCACCTAACTCCTAGAAACCACCCCTACCAAATCACCAGTAGGCTAATCCACATGACTCTCGGAATTAGTACAAAAGTCTGAAAAATATACTGGTTTTGAGCTAGAGCTGCTTGAACGCTGCGACCAGCAAATATTCTGTTCGCTAAAAATCGCGAATATTCAAATACCGTTTTCATGGTTCAAAATCCGCTTATACTCGTACCAAGAATTTTCAAAGACGCTGATCACGAATCTGGGGGTCAGATTATCGATATGGTGACCCATAATTTGTTTCCTAAAGTGAATCAAGGATCTCCCAAAATGGATCAATTTTCGGATATCTCTAAGAAACAGCCGAAGCTCGTATCAGAGGGTTTTCGAATTATAGTGATCATAAATCTGGAGTCAGATCCCATCCTCCGGACACCCTGGCAGTGGGTAGTTCGGTTGCTCTTGTTATTTACAATCATTTGTTATTAAAAAACCAACCTACCCCCAAACCCACCCTCTATTGTGTCATAATACTTTGGAATATTATAAAAATATACGGGCGTTCGCATAATAACAGAAATGTCTACATAACCTACCCTTCATGTGTTCAAGTGTCTGCATATGCTACGTTTCGTATAATAGTATGTTTACGCCCGAGGGCAATAAAGAGAAAGGCAGTCCATAGCTCGTGTAAAACACACGAGCTATGGGCTGTCTCTCTTTATTCCCGAGGGTTGTATACTATTTTTTTCACAGTAGCCTTTAAAATAGCAACTTTCTATACCCGCCCCGGGTATAAAGTTGCTACTTTAAAGGCTTCTGTGAAAAAAATATACATATCGATTGGTCCAAATTCAGCTGGTCTTATCTCGGAACCAATGGGGTTTGGAGCTTCGCGCCCATTTAGACTTTTTTTCTACTCACTGAGAACTATTATTTACCAGAGTTTCACGAAATTTGACCGGAGCCGCAAAACCCATGTATTGTGTGCGGTCCTTTACCTCATTTTTTACAGTGTATCTTACGTTTCAAAAAATAAATCAGTAAAACTTTTTGAGATACTGAATATTTAAATTTAGGAGTAATTGAGGTAAGAGCAAATATTCGGACCCTACACTCAAAGAAATAGTATGGGTAAATTCAACAAAAAAAAAATGGTTAACTAACAATATCGTTAATTTTGTTAAACCAAACTATATTGATGGTATTTTTAAACAAGAGGTGATTGTTATTTTAATTAATAAAAAGTTGTCGTACAACAAAACAAACATTAACTTAAAAAATAGATGAATAAGACTATTATTTTGTTCGTCTGACTATCTATTATTTTGTTGAATTCTGTCAAATTAAACTAGATAATAGTATATTTTATTTTTAACTATTATCGAATTGTAATTCTAACCCAGTATTAGTTTGCTGTATTATTGTACTTGGTAGACAAACCAATATTATTGTCGTCTTCTAGAAGTTCTAAAAGAATTACCATAAAATTTGCTTGCTTACCACGTAGTCTATTACAGAAATTATTCCTAGATGACGCCACATACAAATCACTGACAATAATCAATCATGCATTATCTTACACTCTTATGAATTTATAGAAAATTAATAACATGATTGCAGTGTTCAAATTCTCTTGGGGATCATCGATATATTTGGATGGATCTTATAAACGATCTCTAATCTTTGGTTAGGGTGGTCTGATGTCTCAAGACTGAGATTTTGGCTAACCAAAAAAAACTTCATCATACAATAAAGTGTAGATCAACCTAAAAATTAGTTGGTGAACAAAAAAACATAGTCATTGTACTATTTAATTGTAGAAAAAATTGAAAATAAAAAAAATGTCATTGTACTATTTAATTTGTTACAAGAAGATATGATTATTAAACACTATTTGTTTACGAAAACAAATAAAGTTGTATGACTATTCTTTACTGATTGATTTAACCATTGTATATAGACTACCTAGTAGTATAACCTTATGGAGATTTCGTTGGATGCGAAAGGAGGCTACGTATAGATGGCATAACGATCGAGGGATGCCAGCGATTTAATTGGTGGAATGAAATGATTATTATTGGTTGAAATCTCTTGCCTTGACTTTGAGCTAGAGTATTGTTCTGCTTGAAAATACACAGGTCCGCATTTAGTCCATTAATTTTGAGTGATAATAATATTCCATATTGCAAAATTAGGTGTCTGTGTTAATATTTTCGTGTTTCATTTTTCCATTTAATGAACAATTTGTCTTAGATTTAGTTGAATTTGAATAACGATACGAGATGTGTAGTTTTTAACCGGATTCCTCATTTTTGGGGAATCGTAGGTACGCAAAGTTCCATTTTTAAATTTTATTTTACAAGTTTTGCTTGAAAGGACACTAAGTAAGTGTAAGTAGGACTGAACGCGATTAATACTGAATTGATGAAATTTACTATTTAACTGGAACGAAACGTCAACCTTTATTTTATTAGCAAGTTTCAATATTTGTAACTAAAAATGAGTTGCTATTTAACAACCTGTTATTTGTAAATAGCATTAACAGACTGTTATTTTTGTTTGAAAATAACAGGTGAGAAAATAACAGAAAATATTGTTAAATATTATTGAAGTTGAATATTATTATGGGTATCTTGAGTCATCGGCTTTATGTACACAGTTTTAGTTGTTTTTTTATTCATAATATATTTAAAACTTTTCAGTTGTCTTCTCCGTGTGTATATTTTCCATCACCCGCACAGCCAGTTTAAAAATGAAGAACTGCCAGACTTGAATATTTTTATAGAAATCTCAAGCCATCTGCTTTATGTAATGACTTTTAGCTGTTTTTTAATCATAATATGTTCAGAGCTTTTATATTTTCTTCTCCATATTGTATATTTTCGTTTACCTGCATCTCCAATAATCTCATTGCATACGCTGTGTTTGATGTGTTGGCGGTAGGCGATCGGCGAGTTAAATTGTTATTTAAAATTCACAGCAGGCGGTGGGTTTATATAGCATAGATAAACCACAAATAAATCCATATCTCGGCAACAAAAATTTAATTTGAATTAGGTATCTATGTATCTATATGTATGTGTGAATGCTGGCATTTTTTTTATTAATTCAACATGAAATAATAATAATTAAAAAGGTTGAGGCTTAAAAAATGATTTACGTAAATCAAATTATTTATATTTTATTTATATATGAACGTAAAGAAAATTAATTAATACCTCTAGAAACATAAAAATCGAAAAATTTTTCCTGCCCGTCGCACAGTGGCACGAATCGTGATTTTTTCGTTCAAAATTATCTAGAGCACTTGTTTCGCAACCGATTGGGATGAATTTTTTTTTAAATACTCGTTATTTAATTTCCAAAAAACGTAAGAGGGCCGATTTTTTAATTATGCTAACCAAAATTATTGAGCTTAGCCAAAATGTTCATTAATTTTTTATTTAAATATTAATAAAAGTTAGAAATAAAAACTTTTTGCTTATACAATTTACATAAATCTTGTTACTCGGAGGTTTTTGAGGTCGCTGATTACGAATTTGATATCCAAATTGTCATAAATCAACCTGCAGAGGGCGGAATCAATGGCGACTATAGAGTGCTAAAAAATGATGAAAAATGAAATATTTTGAGGCGAGAAGTTTTGAATTTTTCTGATAAGTACTTCTAAGTTAAAGTAGACTAAATTTTAAGTTCCAGGAACAAATTGAAGATGGCGGATCCAATATGGCGAATAGTAATTTCTTATCCAATTTACATAAATCTTGTTACTCAGGGGTTTTTGAGGTCGCTAATAAGAATCTAATATCCAAGTTGTCATAAACCAACCTGCAAGATGGCGGCTATAAAATGCTAAAAAATTATGAAAAATTTAATATTTTTTTAAAGTTTATGCCGAGAAGTTTTCAATATTTCTGAGAAGTACTTTTAAGTTAAAATAGCCTAAATTTTAAGTTCCAGGAAGAAATTCAAGATGGCGGATCCAATGTGCCAATCATAAATATGTGATTCAGTCCTCCATTAATTTTGGACATAACCTTAAGTGATTCATATTAATATTTCTTTTTTTTATCTGCTAATAATATTATTTAAATGTATTTAGAATATAATTAACAATTAAAAAAAATTTCAACTCAATTAGAGTATTAATATTATTTAAACAACACGAATTAAACTGTGAAATTTAAAATTTAAACAATTGCACCAAGTTATAGGTTCGAAGTTCATAATGTAAAATTCTTGCCTTAGGTTATGTTGGGTATAGAGTTCTTGGTTTAAGGTTCTATCAGGCTTACATTGTTACCCAGGTAGCAAGGGTACGTTATAAATGACGTCAAAATCTGGTGATTCTGGTCAAAAAGATGTCAGGGCACTAAAAATCGACGACAGAATGTCTTATAAATGACATTAAAATGAAGTGCTACACATCACGTCATTTTGTCGTCTTTTTTTCGGTGTTAAATTTATTTATATTTTATCGAATTACAAACTTTAAAACTTGCTAATGGCATTTTGTTATCGTAAGCAGAGTGTAAAGTTAAAAAAAAATAAACCGCGTCGTGAGGGATAAGTATATTGGCGTTTTTATTCGAGGATATAATGTTTTTTAACATTATCCAAAATAATTTATATTCGAAAGAGTTTGCAAAGATTCGGCAGTTTATATGTTTAAATTATATTTTTATCTATTCTTTTAATAATAAAATTAGATTAAAATGCATTAAAAAGCAAAATCTATCCGTGTTCCAACTATAAAGTCTTTGGTAAGTATCCTCACAAAGGTTGGTGGTCGAGTGCTTAAGGCGTCGTCTTCGAAGTCACCAAAACTATACAACTTATATATCTCCGACTTCCCGGAATTCCCGAATTCGAACCTTGCCAAGTACGCCGATGACACGGCCATGTACGTGCATTCACACAATGCACAGGCAGCTAATATGTTGCTGAAAGCTCACTTGGCCCGTGCTACGGCGTATTACGACAAGTGGAATATTCGGATCAATGCCGAGAAGTCGGAATCAATTCTATTCACGCGCCGTTTCACCGAAAATCGGATTCTAACACCACTTTCGATCGGGGGTCGCCAAATTCCAATTAAACGGTGCGTGAAGTATCTAGGGGTGAACTTGGACAAGAGACTGACGTTCAACATTCACATAAACGAGACAGTACGCAAGGTCTACTCCCAGTCCAGGAGTCTGTATCCGCTCCTGGCAAGGGGTAGCGGACTCAACAGGACAAATAAAAAATTGTTGTATACGATGGTGATCAGGCCGGCCATCACATATGCGGCGCCGGTATGGTGCAGCATACCGACCACGACAATGAGAAAACTCCGAGTTCTCGAACACAAATTTATGCGCCTCATCTCTGATTCGGGCAGATACACCTCCCTCAGAGATCTATATAATCGTTGCCACGACATGACGCCACTAGCGGACTACGTCCAAGACATCTCCCAAAAATTCTATCAATTCAAGCTGGGTGATAGTCCGCTAACCCGCAACATAACACGAATCAGACAGCATAATGCGATCCTTTTCGATATCCGACACCCCCTACCATACCAGGCGTTGCCTATCTTTCGGCAACCTCTCTAACCACACTTTCCTCTACGACAACTTCTCCTTTCCCCACCTTTAATCCTCACCAAAAACTACAACCAACCCCTCTCTATTTGTTTTTACCTTTTTTGTTCCTTGCCCATTTTTTGTCTCTAAATTCAGTCTCGACCAATAAATTCTTAACAAACAACAATTTCACATAACATTACACACTTTTAACTATCCACGACACGTTCCTGGCGTCAGGAAGACTACCAGGGTGGAATTGTCTCAAACGGGTTTTTTCGTTGAGTTTTGTTTTCCCGTGCCAGCAATCAAAATTTTTAAGTGTTCGCGTGTGCGCGAAATCGATAGTTTTACAGTTTTAATTTTAATTATTTTTAAGTACCCTCGTGTACTACGTTGCACAATACTGTTAAATTTAAGCCTTTCCCTATTAGGCAGGAGTTTTAACTCACAATTAATTTTCGTCATCGCCAAACCGGACCCTCCCCGCCCAATCTCACACCCACCTCGGCGATGTTCGCCGTGGTTGTCTGGCTGGCTCCGGGCCGGACTCTGGAATGACGCATTATTGTATGTGAATATTAATAAATGCTTGTTGTTGTCTTCGAAGTCATGAGGTCGGCGGTTCGATCCCTGCTCATCCCGTTTTTTTTTTATTGCGAAAAAAATTTTAGTTGTTTTTTTTCAAGGTAATAATTGCTAATTGGTTTTTTTCAATTTTAGGTCTGTTTTAGACCATTAAATGTTCTATTTATGTTGTAGATGGCGATATTACACCTTTACCGTTTTTTTTCCAACACGCTTTCCAGGTTTGTATAAGTACCTCAACTTAAAACTTTAATTCTTAAAATAGTTGACTCCTGACTTCCCCTCCACCGCTCATCAAATTTGAGATAAGGACTAGTATTTTTATTTATTTATAATTATTAAGAAGAACTTATTTAATTTAATTAAACTGTCACCAGTGCCACCTGAGAAGTACGAGTAGTTGTTGAACATGTAATTATTACATTAATTAGTATTAGTGGCGGTTCGTTAAAAAAAATATATTTTCCCCAGATCTCGAAATTGAAGAGCAGAGAGGGAGAAATCCGAAAAAAAAATTTTCCTTATATCAAATTTGATGAGCGGTGGAGGGGAAGTCAGGAGTCAACTATTTTAGGAAATAAAGTTTTAAGTTGAGGTACTTATACAAACCTGGGAAGCGTGTTGGAGAAAAAACGGTAAAGGTGTAATATCGTCATCTACAACATAAATAGAATATTTAATGGTCTAAAACAGACCTAAAATTGAAAAAAACCAATAAGCAATTATTACCTTAGAAAAAACAACTAAAATTTTTTTCGCAATAAAAAAAACGGAATGAGCAGGGGCCGAACCGCCGACCTCATGACTTGGAAGACGACGAACAACAACAACAACAAGCATTTATTAATATACACATACAATAATGCGTCATTCCGGAGTCCGGCCCGGAGCCAGCCAGACAACCACGGCGAACATCGCCGAGGTGGGGGTGAGGTTGGGCGGGGAGGGTCCGGTTTGACGGTGACGAAAATTAATTGTTAGTTAAAACTCCAGCCTAATGGGGAAAGGCTTAAATTTAACAGCATCGTGCAACGTAGTACACGAGGGTACTTAAAAATAATTAAAATTAAAACTGTAAAACTATTGATTTCGCGCACACGCGCACACGCGAACACGGCGACGACGACGACGCCTTAAGCACTCGGCCACCAACCTTTCTGAGGATACTTACCTAAAGACTTTATAGTTGGAACACGCAATAACGGATAGATTTTGCTTTTTAATGCATTTTAATCTAATTTTATTATTAAAAGAATAGATAGAAATATAATTTAAACAAATAAACTGCCGAATCTTTGCAAACTGTTTCGAATATAAATTATTTTGGATAATGTTAAAAACCATTATATCCTCGAATAAAAATGCCAATACTTATCCCTCACGACACGGTTTATTTTTTTTCAACTTTACACTCTGCTTACGATAACAAAATGCCATTAGCGAGTTTTAAAGTTTGTAATCCGATAAAATATAAATAAATTTAACACCGAAAAAAAGACGACAATATGACGTGATGTGTAGCACGTCATTTTAATGTCATTTATAAGACGTCATTCTGTCGTCGATTTTTAGTGCCCTGACGTCTTTTTGACTAGAATCACCAGATTTTGACGTCATTATAACGTACCTTTGCTACCTGGGAAGTGCTCTAGATAATTTTGAACGAAAAAATCACGGTTCGTGCCACTGTGCGTTCCAAAAAACATAAGAGAGCCGATTTCGGCATAAACTTAAACAAAAATATTTCATTTTTCATCATTTTTAGCATTTTCATAGCAGCCATGAATTGCGCCATCTTTCAGGTTGGTTTATGACAATTTGGATGTCAGATTCGTAATCAGCGACCTCAAAAACCCCCCAAGTAAGAAGATTTATGTAAATTGGATAAGAAAAAAAAGTTTTTATTTGTAAGTAACATGTGGTGATCACAGTGTAACATGGGCTATTTGGCTAAGCTCAATAATTTTGGTTAGCACAATTCAAAAATCGGCTCTATTTAGAAATAATGAGTCTTTAAAAAAAAATATTGCAATCGGTTGCGAAATAAGTGCTCTAGATAATTTTGAACGAAAAAATCACGATTCGTGCCACTGTGCGTCGGCCAGAGGCAGCAGCATGATGTATAAAATAACGTCTCTGAAATAAGATTGATTTCTGGGGGGGAGCACCGGAAGTCTGGAATACCCTTCATATACGCTTTTTTAGCCATATACTTCTTCCCATCGATATGTTATTTTTAAACTGTTATTTCAAAATAGCAGTAGCAGTAGTTTAAACTGTTATTAAAAAATAACAGCTTTTACCCATCACTAATTTGTACGAATTATGTCCGCGTTGCCACATGCACAAGAATTTCTTTAGTATAAAGATGTTGGAAATTATAAATATAAATTATAATTATAAATATTACCTAATTACGTAAAATACAGCTAGGATCTGGTTAGGTAAATTCGAAAATGTAGGTGTGCATAATTTATGCCATGTACAGCTAATATATATGGATATTGTTTAAATTTTAAAATTAAGTACCTATTTATTATTTTAAAACGTAACCACATTATTAATTTCGAATTAAACAGCCAAGAACCTTTTAAAAAAATTATGGAAACACATCAAAGTTTTCGCCTCGGTTGTAAATATGTCATTGAACGTAATAAAATGTGTAGTAAATTTCCAGCAACTAAGAATTCTACCTGCCTTTAATGTGCCGCCCACCAATTAGAATTGTTGCCATCGAATAATCGGTTTATTATAGTTTATTGGCATAATATAAAATATTCAAATTTAGTAAATTGAATAGTAGATAGATGCACTTTTATATTTTAGTCATAAAAATTTAAAAACTGTAAGATGTGATAAAACAATTTTTATTTGTAGAAATATAATAAATAATTCCCTTGTAAAAATAACGAACCAAAAATTACTTTGTTAAATATCACTACATTTAGTAAAGTAATATTTGTTTTCGTTATTTTAAATTTCCGATTACGCATTTTCATTGAGCTTGCACCACGGTGTATTTAATATACTCTGGCTTGCACACAGTCACTTGAATAAACCTTAATCCGTTCCTGTCTCGATAACCACTAGTTCAAATTAAGTCTGCATAGAGGTCTCATCTGCACGGGTTAAAAATTCATTACTTTCATTAGGTCCCTCTAGATGACGCTTGAAATCGTATCCAACAGTTGATACACACGCGTTATACTCTTCGACCATATATTACCTAGACCCGGTATCTTAGCCAAAGTATAGAGAGTTTGTTATGTATACTAAGGCGGCGCTGACTATGGCAGCCGCGGGTGCTGAAGGGGGATATTTTTCTGTGTACGGGACCCTTGCCAGTGGCGTGTATTCGCGAAAGGGTCTGAATGTTAGATAATATATAAAATTAATCAACATTGTGATATTTAAAATTAAGCCCGAGTAAAAATTTTTTTTCGAATTTATAAGCATATACTTTTACAACAATATTCTACTACTGGAAAATTGCAAATGGAGATATTAATTTAGCTTTTCTAGATAATAAAAAAAATACTTGTTATTGTATAAAGCAGAGATGTTGCCAAAAATTAGTAATACAATTATTAGTCATTATTTAGGTTTAGAAATTACTGTTTTTCACGAGGGAAAAAAATATATTTTCATATTTTTTTTCAAATAGTAATAAATAGTCACTGATGGTATTCCCTTTCTTGTGTGTATTGTATAATTTGTATTGGTAGGTAATGTGTGACATAAATAACATAAAATAATTCACACAAATCACATAAATTCTAATAAAGTTAAGTACATACGTGCATTAAAAAAATTTGCCATCTCAAGCTGCCATTTTGAACCCAGGGCTATATAGACACCAACTAGTTTATCCTTGCTCAGTCGGTGTACTTTATGTAGTACACCGACTGAGTTATCGTGGTCGATCATCATATGAAGTAAATGTTTTATAGGCAAAATGTTTTTTCACAAAAAAAAGTAAGAATTAAAACACATTTTGTATCGATATTTTATTAAGTATAAGTACATCTTAATTAGATCATAATTTAATAAAGACGTTGCTGAAAACAAACAATTTATAAATAAGTAATTAAATAAACAGTAAAAATATAAAAAGTGTCATGTTCTTTATTAGAAGATATAAATACGTTAAATTAATAATACTAGGTTATTATAACTTATTGCCGTTTATTCTATGATAATTAACAAATACACCTTCAATACAATAAATGAGTCGATTCTTAATCGCTGCATATATCCATATCAGCTGGGTTAACAAAAACTTATTCTCTACAAAAATTGGTATATATGAAACCCATTCACTAATTAAACTATATACAATATATTAAAAGACTAAAAGGTTTGGGTACTCTTAAGTAACGCTCAAATGTCAAATAAATACTGTCCAAAAATTAAAGATATGACACCAAGACTGAGAATAACTTCAATTATGATTTTTAGTTTCTAAAATTCGCATCACTATCCTCATCGAAGTGATGAAAAGTATATGTACTCTGTGCCAAAGGGGGGCGATTTGGAAAAATGAGAAGTACAACAATTTTCTACTATACTCTCTAGCAGGGCCAAAAGTCAAACTTAAAACTACGATAGATATGGTAATTAGTTGCGTTGTTCACATAACACATTCTCTTGGCTGATAATTAGGCAAAAAATTTAAAATCTAATGACCAATTCATTATACTATATTGAGAAATGCACCCAACATATTTTACAGCCACTTGCATTATCTTTACTGAATGTCTAGTGGCATTTAGGTCAAACCGAGAAAATTATTTGATGATATTATTTAATCTTATTTTAAAACAATAATTTTTCATTTAATTAATTTCTACTGAAATCGATGTTTTTAAAACTAATTTAGAATATTTTAAGGTTATATATATAGAGGTGATAGGTACCTTAATAAATTTGGAAAATCTGTCAGTGCATATCTAGTATATTAGCATTATTAGAAAATATTACTACCGGTTAGTTCGGTAATAATTCATTATTATAGCTTAGCGAGTTAAGACTGTCAGCTCCTGTTTTAACGATGTTAATTTTTGCTTTTTAATTTTTCTAGTGTCGCTAGGCTCTAAAAGTAATTTCTTGTATGTTGAGCTTCATCTGGCTCTTCTTCTCAGACTCTGTGTATGTATATCATCTGATGAACCATCCTCAAAGCAATGTGGTAAAGGTTGGTACTGAAATAAAACATAGAGAGTATTATTTTTAATGTAATATAAGTATACAAAAGTCTCGGAAAAGAAATAAAAGATAAAAATAATTACCTATTGCATTTGATGATGACTTTCCAAAAAATAATGCAAATATATTTGAATCAAATATTATTAATAAACGGTGCTTTAACAAATGATTGTTTGTTAACAAATAATATGAATAATTTGTCTTTTTCATAAAATGTACCTAATGCCAGGTTTATACATGCATGAATTTACTGGGCCAGTTGCCACGCCAGCCCAACTTGCGCGCCAGTAGAGGTTTACACACAATTTTAAATTTTATCTAGTCAGTCTTATTCTTTAACTTCTGAGTGCAGGTGGTTATTGAGACAAAATGTCAAGTAATAAATTAAAGAAAATAATAATTCGTACCGGGTGCTGCAATGTTCTATGAGGGATTGTTCAACAGATTAGCAACGTGGAAAATAAAATAAATGATAAGCAAAGAGACCGTATCTGGTTAAGAAAATGGATTGCAAGTAGAGAAAACTTAGGTGCATCAGAAAGAGTGTTAAAACTTTCAATAGAAGATCCTGAATTTTTTAGAAACCGTTTATTGAACGAATCTTAGCCTTACATTCACACTGTCAAAACCATCAATCGCCATTGTTGTTGCTATTTTTTCATGAACAATTACTCGAGATTCTCTATTTTTATAACAATTAAAATGCGCATCCCATAAACACGCCTCTTTTTCATATAATTCAAGAAATTTTGTAATTTCCTCAGAAATCCACTGTTATTTGTTGTTTTCTTAATGCTCATTTTTATATTCTATAGACGAATAATTTATATTAGTATAGTTACTTGTACTGCTGTGCGCAAAAAAAATGGGACAAGTCTTATATCGTATAAAATCTAGTTTTGTACATCTAATTAATTTTTGTGACATTGTCAGTTATTTGTCAAAATTCATTGCAAGTGTGCAAATAGAGACAGATTTATATTAGGAAAAAATAGTTGTCCTATTTTTTTTGCTCACGACAGTACCAGCTACTAGTACAAGTAACTAGCCAGGATAGTGTCTCTAGACAACTCAAAGTTTATGTCAATTTTACTTCATAGTGGCGTACAACTTGGTACTGGCGGGCCACAAAGTTGGAAATTCCTAACATTTTTGCATCATTGCATGCAAGGTCAAGACTTGCTCGCCAGTTCTCGCCAGTAACTGTTTATACGTTCAATATTTTTTTACTGGCGTGCCAACATCTACTGGCGCCACTAAATCCATGCACATATAAACTCGCTATTAAAGCAAGTATTGTGAATGTATAAACTGACATTCAGATTTTCATGGAAATGTACATTGTTAACCTAAATTGAATTCAAAACAGCTGTTTTTAAAAAAATGTTTACTGTCTGTATCACCTTTTTTTTTGAGATATTTCAATTTGTTTCTTTTCGTACTCCATACTAAGATTATCCTGATTATTTTTTTTATAAAATAAGTCATTCGGAAATATTCTTTATTATCTTGCAATGTACCAATTTTTAAAGCAACAACTGTTATATGAGCAGAAGTACAAACATTTTATTATTTATTCATGCTATACATTCATAAAAGTCACATAAAAGTAATTGTATTGTATTGAAATAGAATCAAAATTGAACGTCGCATGCAGTTGATCAATACGTTTTAAAATATCATCGGTAGTGTAGATTATACTTACCCAACAGAATGTGTTCTGAATATTTAACGTGCTTGCTATAGATAATATGGTACTTTTCCTAAGTACTTTACTTTATTGAACGACGTTTTGCATACATCTTGTGGTCTCTATAACTGGTCCAATTTTCCGTCACTATTTTTGGGCATCCGATTCTTTTAGAAATCTAAAACATTAAAAATAGATATAATATATTATGACACTTAATAAATTGTACTACCTACTTAAACTATCAGTTTATTAACTCATATTTGATCTCATGCAATACCTATATAATTTAAACCCAATATACAGAAGCTGATGGTTTAATAAGCAGTACCTATTTGAGTTTTATTTGCATTGAAAAACTAAGAGTACCTAGTCAATATTAGTTAGTCTAAGATCTGAAATGCCTCATAGACAAATTCAACTTTATTAAAAAATATGTATTAAGACTGTAAAATAATTATCTACTTATATATTATTTTATTTTAGAGAGCACCTGAAACCCTACGACTACGCCTGAGGAATAATTACAAATAAGATAATACTTGCCTACAAAATGATTTATTCCATTCTTTCTCTAACGTGGGATCGTATATAAAACACTATTTACCGATTTTGAAAACAGAAAAATTGTCTGGATGTTATGAAAGTCTAAGAAACACATAAATAAAACAAAAGTAGCCACAAATAACAATGGCGATGTAAACAAAGTTTTAATGCATTTTCGACATTCGACCCGCGACGTTTGAATTAGCCAATAGAATTCAGGGTACTTTGAAACCCCCCGCAAAAACATCTTGTAACATGCGACACGCCCACATGCCGAGTCTAGATAATATATGGTCGAAGGTTATACTACTAGGTAGTCTATATACAATGATTTAACTATGAAACTAGATAGGCGCGATTTCATATGCTCTTTTTGGTTGAATTTACCTATCATTTTCTTTGAGTGTATAGAAACTGAAGACGATACCTTTTTTTCTGCAATAATAACTCATAAAGGAAAATTATCATTACATATGAAATTACTTCAAAATTTTACATATTTTCACTTCCACATCGTGGAAGTATAGTAACGCAAAAAAAATGGAAACTTTTTTTGATCAAATAGGCTTAGAATGTCATGTTACGTCGAGATTTTAAGTCTGAGCAAAGAAAAGTTTCTGTCTGTCGGTCGGTCTGCCTGCAACTTTTTTGTGTGCACGATTTTTACCTCTAGGTACTGCAGTATAAGATGTACTAAAAATTTAAAAATAAAATAAAATCTAAAGAAAACTTTTTCAATACAAGCTTTTATTATTATTTAAGTGTACTAAAACGAAAAAATAAGTTATGTTGAATTATTGTTTTAAAATCTTGTCGCGTGAATAGAAAAAAAAATGCTTATTGAGGTACTTACAATCTCTGTCAAACAAAATTAATGGCAAGCTTTTAAGGCAATTAATTCAACATAACTTATTTTTTTCGTTTTAGTACACCTAAATAACAGTAAAAGCTTGTTTTTAAAAAGTTTTTTCCAATTTAATTTTTTTTAATATTAAACAAATTAAAAATTTGTGCGCGTTTCTTAATTACAAAAAATATTATTGCAAAAAAATCACAGTAGAGTAAATAATCCTTATATGAAGAGCATAAATATACTTTCGACCAAGGGCGGATCTGGACCTTGAGCTTGGGGGGGTAACACAGCCGCATGCCGAAAATAACAAAAAAATTTTTTTTCGTCCCAAAATTTTTTTGATGAGCGGGGGAGGGGATAAATCCGAAACAAATTTTTTTCATCCCAAAATTTTTTGATGGGCGGGGGTACAAATTCTCAGTTACGCCTCTGTAAATACAATATATATTCGAAAATATGAAATAAAATAATAAAAATTATGAAATTTTAAAACGAAAGTTGGTATTTACAGAATCTTGGGGGGCAATTACCACGTTACCCCCCCCCCCCCCATAAATCCGAGCTTGCTTTCGACCAGGCGACAAACATGATTTTGGAAAGCACCTTGCATATAGAGAAGCTAGGTATAATATGTTCTGCTGATCACAAAATTCTCACTTCTGCACGAACGAGCTGAGATAGAAGGCTAAAATTTACACGCTGCTGACTCTGTTGATTGTTTTCCGAATCAATTCATGTATATGCCATTTGTTAACTAAAATTCTTTAGCAAATGTGCATGATCAAGAATTTGTAAAAACTTTGTATTACAGATTGTTACTTTGCGTTAACGGAGAGCTTACTCTACTAAACACTAGGTGGCGCCACACATATTAAAAGTGGATCGGGAATGAATATTTTAAGAGTTTACTGTTTTAGTTACTTTGTCTGCTGTTTTGACGCTGATATCACGGAGGTCGCTGTATACACAATTCTGATCTGTAGAAAAGGTGAGCAATACAGTACACGTTATTGTAGATTTAAAAAAGACGCATAGGAGAAATAATTTATAAAGAGTTTATGTTTCGGATATGAAATCTCAACAGGAGCAGGAATAGAGATTCGAAGAGTTTCCACGTTCCACCTGCTCAGTTCCACCTCCTCATTTTCGGAAAACCACCCCCAGAGGAGACTTCATGCTGTTTTTTCTCATTTTTCTTACGAACCGTCGATGGAAGGAAAAAGAGTGCAGGAAAGAAAATACTTGTCATTAAATTCTACACAAAAAACCTTCTATTGATAATGGTAAAATGCGATACTAACAGTTCCTATAAGGATAGTTTGTATGTACTATCGATAATAGAAAAAGAGTGGGTTCAGGTTACAGAAGTTGATATGTCTTATTTTTTTATGTTTATTTTATAAAAATATAATAAATTAGTAGTTAATTTCAACAAAAAAAATAAAACATTAAAATCAACAAAATATTTGAAAAACAATAAGAGGTATTCTCTACAGAAAATAAGACGGCCATATTCCAGCGAGACAGAGAAAGAGAGAGAGAGAGAGAAAGAGAGAGAGAGAGAGAGAGAGAGAGAGAGAGAGAGAGAGAGAGATTTGTTCGACAGGGTTACATTTATTTTTTTCGCCATAAGTTTCTTCCTTAATACATATATTGCGAAAAACTATATTTTGTCCAGTCAATGAATGGTTTCTAGAGGGAAATGCTGAGATCACAATTTTTTACTAGAGGGCTGTGTTTGGACTATTTAGAAGCTAAACATACCAAAAGTCCCCGAACGTAGGAGGTGGGGGGGGCATTAAGAATGTCCTGGTTTTTGGTTTTTCGTTCATATATCGAAAACGGTTAGCCCTAATCAAAAAGTGGTTATATGCAAAATTAAAGCTGACTAAATTTTCTACAATAATGTTTCTATTATTTTTTTTTCCTATTTGCTATGGTTCAGTAATGAATTGTATATCTTTTGACTGTATTCTAACTTCATTATAAATTTATTATAAATTGAAAATAAATTTTAATAATCATCGTAGAAAAAAATTTCTTGTACAGATATCCGTTTTACAACAGACTGAACTGAAATTTCTTTGCATCTGTAAGTGTGTGTGTGTGCGTGTATATCTATGTGTGCGTGTATACCGCTTCTTGTAAACACGATAACTTCTTTTAGACTTAAAATATTTGATTACAATTTGGAACATATATAAAACAGCATATTACAATAATCCCTATTGAAATTGGGTCTTATCTGTAATACATGGTGATAACCAGAGGCCAGGGACGCACCCAGAAAATTGCTGAGGGGGGGCTACTACAAATAATAATATAATTAATACATTTAATACATTTATTGAACAAAAGATTAACAGGGAGTATAAAACTACAATACAAAATCAATTCGCCATGGTTATGCAAAGCATAGCCCATGTATATATTGTAACGACCGCGCAATCGTATATTTCGTACAATGTATTTTGCTTTTATATTTTGTTTTTTGTTTATTTATATTTCATTTCTACTTTAAAATATATGATGCTAGCCTCCAGGGGGGGGGCTTAAGCCCCCAAAGCCCCCCCCCCCCCTTCAGTGCGCCTCTGCCTCTGCCATATTTTAGGATAACACTGATATATCATCGAATTTAAATAAAGTTGGTTTGCCTAACATACACCCGGTATATTGCGGTTTAGAAATCTTATACATCTTCTTATTTTTTATGCTTAGTAATATTTTGCTCTGAAATTAAAATAAAACGTATTTTGCGTATGCGAGTTTGTAAGCTTCTGGTTATCACCATGTATTACAGATATGGCCCAATTTCAATAGTGATTATAGTAATATGCTGTTTTATATATGTTCCAAATTGAAATCAAATATTTTAAGTCTAACAGAAGTTGTCGTTTTTACAAGAAACGGTATACACGCACACATAGATATATACGCACACACACACTTACAGACGCAAAGACATTTTTTATTCGATATTTCAATTCAGTCTGCTGTGAAACGGATATCTGTACAAGACATTTTTTTCTACGATGATTATTAAAATTTATTTGCAATTTATAATAAAGTTAGAATACAGTCAAAAGATATACAATTCATTACTGAACCATAATAGATACGAAAAAAATTAATAGAAACATTGTTGTAGAAAATTTAGTCAGCTTTAATTTTGCATATGGCCACTTTTTGATTAGGGCTAACCGATTAGGGCTAACCGATTTCGAGATATGAGCGAAAAACCAAAAACCGGGACCTTTTCGTGCCCCCCTGCACCCCCCCCCACTTCCTACGTTCGGGACTTTCGGTATGTTCACCTCTTAAATAGTCAAGTCAAAAATTGCGATCTTGGCATTTCCCTCTAGATCCCCTTATTAAACGTTCACTGACTGGGCTAATTGCGTAGAGAGTTATACAAAAGTCGTGTTAAGGATTTTCACTAAATATTTTCAGTAGGTTGCGAAATTGGCAGATTTAAAGCTACGAAATACAAAGCTTGGCATGTTTTTAAATTTAAATTTCCTGACTATCGCCGCAACTCTAGATAGTATTGGCAGTGACTAGTGACTATACCATTCATTCTATCGATGCAGGCGATAAACTATCACTACTGTCAGTTCAAGAAGTGCATTTATAGCTGTTGTCAGTAGTCAAATTCTTTCCAGCTGCCCAGGGCACCAGCACAGTCATTTTCTTCACTGCCCTAGTGACGTAATGCTTTACCCAAATTATCTCCCGTATCTTCCCTAGCTTAACCTGCTCTGAAGTTGGGTATATCATATTTTTAATTACATATCCTTAATTGTCTATCTATTGTACAATACTATATTTCATAGACTATTGCTTTTTTTCGCCAAATAAGCAGTTATTCAATTAAATCAAAATGGCTAGAGAATTTTGAATTTAAAATTTCTGTGATGTAAACATTACGTCTTCATAATCTGCCCTAATACTTGGTAAAGCTGGTCTGAAAAGGCTTTGGCTTTAGTTTTTGTGAGTTTATTAAACTCTTACTTTGACTATATTTGTTTAACCCGGCAGTTCAGAAACCATAAAAATCATCCATATTGTTTCAAAGATTTGTTTTAGAAAAGGCAGTAGAATCTAGACATATTATGTCTAGATTGGCGTTTCAAGATGAATGTTATGTAGAATTTCACATTTTTGGCGCTGTATCTCGTTACACATTAGACTTACAATAAATTGTACAAAATGTACAAAAAATATAGGAAAATTTGTCCTCTTCAACATTTTTCTCGTAGAATCGAGTGTTGCGGAATTAATTTTAGAAAACAAATTTTTTGCACCTTTCCGCCAAATGGGATATGTGTCGTGATTGAGGGGAGTCATTTTAAAAATGTCGTGTGATAATATGTAATGACATCGTATTCTATTGGTTTAAATATTTCATCTTTCTTTACTCGGTAGAGTCAAAGACTAATAATGTGATATAAATAAAGACACGACACTCTGAGCAATCCCATTCATAAATCCCCCTTGAGAAATTTGACTTCGGGCATTTAATTTGGAATTTTGGAATCTCCATTTGGTAACTCTGTAATATAGACCCCGAATCGCAGCTATGAAGGACGTTAAAACCAGAGTATGCTCTAAGTGATGTGTTATCGAGTATTATTATTGTTGTACATAACTTTAGGCACTAGGAAACACATTTCTACTGTCGAAAATATTCCATGATTCATTTTTCAAAAAAAAAAAAAAAATTGAAAGGTTGTTTTTCAAGTCACCCCACTATGGGACGACTTAAAAAATGCAATAATTTCACTATATTTCTAAAAGTCGGAACATTGTAGAGGTGACTTGAAGACAAAATATTATTTTAAAAATTATTTTTAACTATTTGTTTGCATTAGTAAAACTGGAAGAAATAAAATAAATTATTTTCAAACATGTGTTTTTATTTTATTATGTAGGTATAAATGTTGGTATAATATAAAAGTAAAAAATTAACAAGTTTTCTAAAATAAAAAAAAAAGGTACTGGCACCTAAAACAACTTTAGTTGGCACACAGATAAAAATAATACTAAAATAATGCTACTTCTCGTACGTGAATTTAAAGTTTACATCCTTGGAATCTGATGTGCCCTCTCCTTAAAATTTCAGGATACTTTAACTTTCTTTTAATCTCATGTCTTTCTACTTCAGATATATCTTCAGTTTGAGGAAACACGAAAGCTTCTGCAACTTTATTGCTTGGCCTCAAAAATGAACAAGTGAAAATATGTTGTCTATTAGTCGATATTATTTTAGCGACATATTTCTTTGTAGTCATCTTGGACTACAAGTTCTGGCTCAATAAAAGCAGCTTCTAAAGTGTTTTCATCATAATCCATATATTTTCGGCTCCCTGGGCGCCGAACATAGTGTTTTACCATTTTTTCAATAACATTGAAAAATAAAAAGCAACGTCACTGACAGGAATAAATTTAATCCAAAACGTTTAGGTTATAATCTTGTTCACAAATAAAATGAGTTTAAGAAAAAAAATAAAACATGACAATTGAGGCGCTCGCGCGCAAACCCCGATAAATCCACAAAAAGTCAATTTTGAGTTTGTAATAGTTTAATGTATGTTAGACTAAACTCTACAAGCCTATATAATCTTTGGTAACCAAAACGCCATAAATCCCATATAAATCTAATGTTAAAGTTGACCGTTTCGAACAAAACTAGATAAATCCAATATCGGGATCAAAAGCAGATAAATCCATTTTTATACAATACACTGTCATCCATTGTGAGGTAGAAAAGTTAATATTGATTGACGTTTGAAAAAGTTCTCTGTAATATGACTATTTACTGTAAAAACCTACTTCTCTTCTAGAAATAAAGAAGACAACTGCAAGACATTTTATTACCAATATATTATAACGGTTTTATCTGAAATTTTAACAGATATTGAGAATTAATTTTTGTTAACAATTAATGTTTTTATTTATTTTTAATAAATTATTAATGTTGTCAAAATTTATTTTTCTGCATCTTTAATGTTTTATTTTAAAGCAAAAATCGATAAATTCGTATTTACATAGCAAAATTCGATAAATCCAGCAAGAAAAGTTAAAAAAAAAAAGTAGCATTGTTCTTATTTTTTGGTCATATATTCTACAGCCTAGAAGATATTTTTTGACTTAAAAAGAACAAAAAAAGACTTATTGGTTTTTGCTTGAGAAGTTTTTTGTAATTTCCCACAACTTTGTGTGTGTGGATTTATCGGGGTTTGCGCGTGAGCGCCTCAATTACTCTCATTCACATTGCTACACAACAAAAAGTACACATGATTTAAAAAAAGCCTTTTTCTTACCTTACTTGCAAGTGTTTTTTTTGTGGCGGTAAATACCTGTTGATTGTTTGCCTATGGCCATAAACATTTATATTGAAGTATGTTTATTAGACCTACCACGTTTTTAATAAACCTAACAATTAGATGGAAATTCTCTTGTTGCTGCGTGTAAAATTGTCCAAGTCACCCCGGTTTACGATTCCAACGAATATAGCTGCAGGCAACCAAGCCACTCACTCATCAGTGCCAAACTACTTTAATTTTTTTTTAGGTTTGGAATGAGATCATAGGTATTATACAGGGTGATTAACCACACATTCGGAAAATTTATCAGTAGATTGTCCCCACCGAAAGGAGTTAAAAAATGAAGAATTTTAAAAATGTGACCAAAAAAATTACCTTATTATTTTGTAGGGATGCGCCGCCTATGACTTTAACTAATCTGACGTAACGCGGTCCAAACATATCACTTCCCTTCCTCTTTATTAGACTTGGGACTGACAGAAAACTGGAGAGGGTAGAAGTAACTTGTTGGTTTTAATCACACTACAAAAATAGCAAAAATTAAAACAATTTTTGTAGATCACAGCACAACAAAAAACTTAAAGCAATGGAAAGTCAAAGAAAATGTTACGAAAATATGTCAAATGCACTGTTCTAAGAGCCGAATGGCGTATTGAACATCGATCTACGAATACATTTTAAAATTTTAATAGGGACAATGTCTTTCCAACACTATGCCAGTGAACTCTACAACAACTAGGATATTTACTTAAACCCGTCGATAACAAAAAACACCAAACTTGGGCCGTACTTTGTATCTGCTGCGGCGTTCGACCGAAAGCAAAAAATACGGCACTTTGAGGACACGCTAGCTTAACTTTTTATGCCAATCAAAGAAGTGTAAACATCTCCTATATATTTTTTCACAACTAACTTCCTTGCCCTATCCGGACCACAGACAAATAACAGTAGCGTATCCTTGCAAGTTATAATGCAAAAAAAATACTAAATTACCTAGGATCACTCTAAAATTTTGCATGGACTTTCCCACATATACGACTAGAACGCATGATGTGGTAAATCACCTTGTATGTAATTTTATTAAAAGCAGATTTTATATATGTCCCTTTCATTTAAGAGCTATGACTAAACAGAAAACGGAAAACTTACAAGTCACTTCTAGCTTGCAAGTATTTTACGCATAATTTTACCAATAACATATTTTCAGAGTATTTTTTACGTTGTTCATAAGACAGTTATTTGAGACAAAGTACTGGTATTTAAATTATACATTAAGGGCCAGTTTGTTACGGTCGATTTTCACATTTAATAATGGCCAGAAATTTATGTACTAATTTTCGTTATTTTCCCAAATTTTATTGTGCATTGAGCCTATTGATACCGTTTCTCGCCAGTAGATATTAATAGAGTATAACTGGTTGCATAATAGCACGACCTGGTTCCAGTGAACTCTATATAGAGTTCACTGCCTGGTTCACGTTTGCCATTGAATGCGTTTTGTTACAGGAAGTACGGGTGAGTGCGTTCAGACATTCATTAAGAGAGTGCATTGCAAAAATGCCCTTTTAAAGCTTCTACAATGGCTAGTACTGTCGATTAAACCTTCTTTTGGTGGATAGATTTATGAGGGGACGGCTTTCAGAGTATATTATGATAATATTTGTGGATATAAACGAAGTTAGGAAAATCTATTCTAGTTGTGGGGTACGCCGTGGAGTGGAAATTCTGAACGTACTGAGACGGAAGACAAGAACTTGACATTTTTGATAGAGGACATTTTCTTGGTCATTTTTCCTTTTGCTGCTAGAAGATTGAGTCGTCTGAATACGAGTTTTAGCAATATTGTAAGTTTTGCTGCATTTATGGGATTTAGTATTCATCACGACAAGATTAGTTGTATTTTCATTTGGTTTTGAGTATCGTTTTGGGGAAAATGCAGCTACGGATTTCCGGATAAAGTCAATTTTCAAAGCACGTGGCGTCGTCTCAATGCAAGATTTTGGAGTGTCATTTTGACGGCAAAGGACCTCTTTCAGCCCACATCACATCTCAGGTACGTCTCTGAAAACCCACTTAAAGTTGAAATAGATTTGTAATTTAGGTTATTTTATTGCAGGGCTGTTTGTTTGTTTGTTGTTCGTTTGTTAGTTGTTTCCTTGCTAAGTATATTACAAGTATTGGGATCTATTTGTTAGTTTATGGCTATTTGGATTGATACCTTATGGTTTTACTTGGATATGTTACTCGTATTCTACTTGAGCTTTGTCACATTCTACACTTTACGAGAGACTTCCAGCCTGACTCTGGTTTCAACTTCTAGTCCAGATTTTGGTGTCTAGATGGTGGATTATTGACTGACATCTTGTGTATGTATGGTACTGGGGATCTCGGCACGTTACCTCGTAGATGGTCTACCACCTGCGGCTGTTATCACCTGAACTACGCTACCCTGGTAGGACGGGAAAAGGTATTCAGACACTACCAAAGGTAAGCGGAATCTTATTCTCTTAACGAGGGATCCGGTACATCAACTCAACGTCCACGGGACAGTAAAATAAAATTTCAAGGAATATTGGTAATATTTTGCTCGTAACGTAAATCTCAGTAACATTTTAGATTTCAGTAATATTTGGTATATTTTGTATATCGTTCCTTCACTAATTGAATAGTTTTGCCTTATTTTACAAATAGATGTTAATAATTTTATGTAATGTTATGTTTTACCGTACCTTGGGTCACTTATAGTTTTTTTTGTCACGCTTCTGGCATATGACCTTTTGTACATGTATCAAGGATTTATTATTTCGTAAGTTATTTTGTGTATATTAGGTTAAGCGTGTGGGCCCCACTTATTAGTTCACTTATTAGGGTATATTGTGCTACTTATACTGCGTATTGAGTTATCGGTGATACTTAATTGTGAAATATTTTGTACTTTATTAAATGTTAATTAGAACGACGTTGTCTTTTATATCTGACCACCTACACCACCCCAATTGTCGAAGCCACCCCCAAGGACCTGACTAGTCGGCCGTGTGAGACTCCCTCCTCACTAGTGTATTGCAGAGGGGGTACTGCACGTAAAATATTAAAAATTTGTTCAGGGCACAGGGTGACTACCCTACCCTGCGTTCTAGGTTTAACAGCCTTTGGGACCCCCTTTTACAAATGGGCCTAGGCCATGTAACAAGTTTTACAATATCGGATTAAACCGCGGAGTGCGGATTAAACTACGGCCTTGAAAAAACGTCTGTTTTAGAATGTCGTTAATTTTGTTTTTATATGTAATATGATGGATATAATCGAAATATTTGATTAGTTATTATTTATTTATTATTATTTACTGTCTAATGACGACGAAGAAATTATATTAATGTAATAAAAGGTGTTCGAAGTTCTAAGTTTAAACTGCACAGTTTAATCTAACATTATAATACTGGCCCTTAAAGTACTTGTACTTAAAACTGTGGCTTATTTACATTCTAAATAAATTAGTCTTCAAGTACCACGTACTTTTTTAAATGCTTAAAGTAGAAAATTGACGTACTTAATACTTATTAGTACTTGAATTAACATAATTCATGTAGTGCTTACTTAAATTTTTAAGTATTTAATATACAATATACATCTACATCTGGGTACCGGTAACCATTTATATTTTCAGATAATACTGGTACTTAATACTTAAGTATATTTTATCAGCACTCACAGCAATACTGTTCCTCTTTTTTTTTTTTTAATTCAAGATTCAGAATTCCATGCCTTACTCAGGAGCACTTTCACTGAAATGTTAGTAAAGAATTATTGCTTTGATGACCAAAAATAAAAAATTTTGTAGGGAATTTATTTTGCTCACTACCAGATGGATGGGATGGGATTACGCTAAAACGAATTTCGAACCCTGGACACAAAATCCATAAAATAATAACATTCGAAAAATTGTGACTTTTTATTTTTGTTATTTATACAAATGGATTACCGTCTCATTTTAAAAATTGAAATTATGTTTTAAATATATTTTAGATATGGTATTGCATATAGCAATGTTGCGTTTTATTACACACATATATGAGAAGTTGTTGCATTTTTATTTAGCAAAATAGACAAGACATATTCAATTTCATAAAAATTCACAGATACGACCATGTGAGTTATTTTAGCATGGTGAATTTATTAAATAACGCCATAATCAAATTTATTGATTATTTCCAACTATTTGCATCGTAAACACTAGCATCAGTGTCTCCTTTTGAAACAGTGAATCAGTACATCAATAAAACCATAAGAGTGAACATTTGCAGTCACATAAGGCCATGATCGACCTGCTGTCGTTTATTATTAGATTGTCTGCAAGTGGATCTACATTAATTGTTGGTACACATATGTCGTTCTGAGTTGGTGTATATATATGCATATATATGTGCAAATTATATACAGCATTTCGTAATTTTTTTCACATCTGAAAACATAGTTTAACTGAAGTGCAAACAACGAAAATCTACAATTGCTGCTTTTGAGAAAAGACATCCCCTAAAAATCATGCGATTGTAATTGTTTTTTACTATTTTCCTACATTATGTACGTTATTCTAAAGTCAATAAATGCAAAATCAGATTTGGGGTTTCAAGGGGTGTAAAAATAAAATATATACAATTTTCTGGAAAACTGATATGACCTTTGCAATCCTAACAACACGCGCGATAACGAAAGTAAACATTGGAGTTCCCTGTCAAAAAATCCTATTTCAAACTTATCGATAATTATACATTTTTCATGGGTAATCATAAGAGCCTATCTGGTTTATAAGGTTTTATACAGTACATTAATTTTGCCATATAGAAATTATATTGGGATGAATAAGTATCTAAAGGAGTCTTAATTGAGTTGGAATACCCATGTTGTTATTGGTATGTATCCATAAGTGTTTATACTAAAAACAGTTTTTATATGGCATTACAACTTTTAATTTGATAAGTTCTCATGGGATCTGAATAGTGTTGAAACTGAAAAGGTTTCATCAGTAAAATCAAATACGAGTTCTGTAATCTTTTATAAGAAACAATTAGTATATGGTTTTTGTAAGATCTGAGGAGTTGTTATCAGTTTTAGTTTATATAATGATTTAATGAGGATTTACAAGGATACGTATTAAAAAGTATTAATAAGGAATTACATCGAATAATTTTGTGACTTTTTTGGGATCTGAAGAGTAATGAAATTGAAAAGATATACTAAGAAGTTCCTAGTACCTAGACATTTTATACATTTTTATAAGGTTATATTTGTACTTATTTTTATAAGACTTCATGAGTACATATCAGTTTAGTTTATATAAGAATTTAATGGAAACGTGTAAGGATGCATGTTAAAAAGTATAAATGAGGTATTATCGAATACTTTTGTGTTTTTTTTGGAATCTGAAGAGTAATGGAATTAAAAAGATATACCAAAGAGTTCCTAGTAGGCATTTTATACATTTTTATAAGGATATATTTGTACTTATTTTTATAAGACTTCATGGGTCCATATCAGTTTAGTTTATATAAGGATTTAATAAGGATTTATAGGGATATCTATTAAAAAGTATTAATAATAATTTACAACTATTAATTTGATAAGTGTTCATGGAGTTCCAATAGTGGTAAAATTAATAATGTTTCATCAGGAAACCAGGGATGAATTTTATAACATCTGATAAGAAATAATTAGTATATGGTTTTTGTAAGATTTGAAGGGTTATTACTAGTTTAGTTTTATAAGAATTTAATAAGGATTTCTCAGTGCACCCATTGAAAAGTATTATTTACAACTATTAATTTGAAAAGTCTTCATGGGATTTCAATAGTAGTCAACCTAAAAAAGTTACAATACTTACTAAACTAAACTTACTAATACAACAGATTTCATATAATTTACATTAAAATCCATTGTATACACATTGTATTTTAGAAAACCCCCTTATTCCCATAAAAGCATAAAAGTCTTACAATAATAAGACCTCAAGCGAGGAATATAATACATTAAAAACTCACAGAATTTATAAAATTTTCGTGTTTCAAACGTCATAAAAACTAAATACTTATAGGCCTCGTACTGAGAATTTACATCAATATCTTTTAAATTTATATAAAAACATATAAAACTTCGCAATTTAATTACCATAAATACTTATAAATATACTGATAGACTTTATTTAGGGAATTTATTTTAAAACCTCATTGCATATCCTCATAGAATTTTATAAAAACTTCGTGTTTATAATTAAAATGTGCAAGTGTTGATAGACTGCAGGCAAGGAATTTACACTCAAAACACATTTCAAATACTTCCAAAAACTTAGACACATCTGAACCTATAAAATCTTCGTATTTCAAACACCATATAAGAACTTACAAATACTGATAGGCCTCGTATGGAGAATTTTCATTAAAAATACTTTTCAAATACATATAAATATCTATAACACTTCATATTTCAAATACCGTGAAAACGTATAACTACTGATAGACTCCATGTAGGGAATTTACATAAAAACCCATTGTACGCAGCAAATTTTATAAAAACTTCGTATTTCCTATTAATACATGCAAATTGCTGATAGACCTCGGGCAAGGAATTTACATTAAAATCACACCTAAATAGCCATATCAAACCACATTCAGAACTTATAAAAAAACTTTGTATTTCAAATACTAAATATACTAATACATATAACTACTGATAGACTCCGTATAGGTAATTTACCTTAAAAACCCATTTTACGCAGCAAATCTTATAAAAACTTCGCATTTCCTATTAATACATGCAAATGCTGCTAGACCTCAGGCAAGGAATTTACATTAAAAACACATTTCAAATAGCCGTACATCAGACCACATTTAGAACTTATAAAAAAACTTTGTATTTCAAATACTATAAAAACTTACGTATCCTAATAGATTTCATACGGGGAATGTACATTCAAAACACACACACACACATAATTAAAACTTATGAAAGTTTAGTGTTACATACTCTAGCCTCCAGTAGAGGGAGCTGTTATACATGTCGCTAATTCATATCTAATCTAATGTGACCTAAGAAACTAACGTGGTCTTGTTAAATTTAAAGTAAAGCAGTTTCTTTTACTGCTAACTTATTAACTGCGTTTAGGCTAGAGCGCTAGAGGAAACAAGGACTTTTGCAGTATTTAGTGTTTACCACTATATTACTATTGATATTTGAAATATTAATAGTAAGTAAATAATATTTACTTACATAGGTAAGTTTATGGGATTTGGCATTAAAAATTTATTTCAAATACGCAACCAAAATCTGTAAAAAATCTATCAATACTAATAGAATTTCTATGGGAAATTTACATTCAGAACACTATACAAACCTATAAAAACCTATAGAAACTTTTAATTACATGAACTATAAAACCTCATCAATACTAATAGATATCATATGGGAATTTAAATTCAAAACACTATAAAAACTTTTAATTACATATACTATAAAAACTCATCAATACTGGTAGATACCATATGAGAATTTACAAATACACACCAAAAATTATAAAAACTTATAAATTTTTTTTATAAGATTTTATAAGGATTTTTTGACGGTTACCTGGTTGCTAAGGCGTTGCTAGCTACGAAAGTAAAACGTGGCCAGGACAGAAAAATACAAAAAAACTAATTTTAGCCTTCCTTTCGATTTCTCGTGGTAAAGCGAGACACAAAGCAATATTGACTACTTCTCGTATCCCATTTTCATCGCCACCAAACATATTTGTTTATTTTAGTTTGAAACCACCAGAAATTAAAATGTTTAACATAACCTCAATGACAGATAGTAATTATTTCGTTGGCGTGGAAGCAATTTTCACAAACAGCCTCCTAAACTATAAAATTTATTAAAAACGTCAAATAATTTTATGAAATAATTAGTTTTAAATTAATAAATCCTATATCTTTCGGTAGAAGAAAAAATATAATACATTACACGATGCGAAAACCTTTTAGGTGTTCAGTATACAAAGTGATCACTGAAAGGATTAAGATAATTAAGAAATAGAAGGTGTCAAATAGAGGGCAGATTTTTGCAAATCATTTTACGAATTCTTCGTATTCTTCGCTTACCGAAGAGAAGTATTGTAATCGTGAAAAAATCACTATTCCAGATTACTTCGGATTTTCTCATTTTAGATTTAGATTATGAAAATTTAAGTATTTCGATTGTCCGTCTGTCGGTCGGTCTCTTGGCTCATATCTAAAAAAATATTTGATTGAGAGGAAAAGAATATTCGGCAAATAAATAAGGATTATTGCCATGAAAAAAATCAGGTTTATTTTGATTGAAAAATATAGAAGCTGAACACCCCAAAAAATGTTACGGGAAACAACTCTGGTTTCTCTTCATTCCGAATAAATCTTTCGCCTTTTACTAAAGATTTAATCAATAACATATGACATGTAGTTAGCACAATTGTTAAGGAAGAAACCTATTTTATTTTCAGTAGAAAATATATACAGGGCGGTCACTAAAAGATTAAAATAATGAACTGGACTAAACACGTCAGTTGACGGAGGATGTATACACTCTTTTGTTTTTATGAACTACTCTAGGAAAAATTTAGATCATTACGTTGAAACATGACCGCGAAGTTCTCGAAAATATGAGTGATGGTAGTAAGTTCAAAGGTGTGCCTCCATAGAATAATTTCAAAGATACATTTTTAAACATCCCCATTTCGTCGAATTTCAACGGATTCATAGTCCCCAGTACAGCGTCCTTTTTTGAAAATGATTACAAAAATGGTAAAAATGGTTTTAGCGGCTTCATTTTAATGAGTCTACCACACTGTAAAATTTTCAGACTACGGGATGGGCGCTTTTCCGCACGCGTAGCACCTAAACCTGTTGTTCTAGCGCGGTTACGATTTTTTATTACAAAACTCAATTTTTTTATTTTAATTGAAAGATTATGCGTCAAATCAAAAGAAAATTTTTTTGTCTGAAAAAAAAGAGGGCGTGATTGTCGAGTCCGACACCTGCAACATATCACTCTAGCGCGGTACCGTTTTGTTATTGCACAACACTTAATTTTCAATTGCAATTGCTCATAATTGCCTAAAAAAGATAGTCCATAACTTGTCCGACAAATTTTCAGCCTCGTTTTTTCAGTCCGACAACCTGAATATGTCAGTTAAGGCAGGTTACGTTTTGCGATTACAAAAGTTATAATCTTAATTTCTTTCACTTTCAAATAAAATATATATATTACAAAAATAAGTGTCCGACAAAAAAATGACGCAAACTTATAAAAACCAATTAAAAAAATTAATTTTTTTTTTTTAATTTTTAAAAGTAGTGCCAAAGCGCGCGCAATAAACTATACCAAAGAGTGTGCACGGGAAGAGCAGCTGATGAATTCATCGCCTCATGGTCCGCTAGGCTCCATTTTTATAATATGTGCTTTGCTTTGCCGGCTTCGTTCACGTTTTACTCCATGTTATTACTTTTATAAAAACCGCTGATCAAGTATTCCTCATCCAGATTTTTTATCCAAGTCACTCACAACGAAAAAATTTTCTACGTGGAAATAATTGTTTATGGAACTTTAATAATATAATATTTGAAATCCTCTACCCCAAAAACCCATAAAACGATACCCCACATCGATAGCGGGGTGAGGGCGGTTATAGGGGGTTTTAGTGTGGGTGGATGAAGTAAAATTACATTTTGAGGTTTCTAGTTCTTGTACACACACTAACTCACAATTTTCTTCATCCCCTTTCATAATGGGGTGGGGGTGTTAATAGCGGTGGCTAATGCCAACATTTTTTTTGAGGCCTTAGCTTCTCTTGTATATACTAAAGACCAATTTTATGGACTCTTACCTGCTTGATTTACCTATTTTCCCCAAATTTACCCCAATTTTCCCCCCAACTCTTCGACGGAACAAGATGAAAATACAATATAGTTCTAGATCTCGTTAAAGTACATATGTGTACCAAATTTCAAGTCAATATCTCAAACGGTTCCAGAGAGAGAAACGTGCGTACAAAAAAAGTTACAGACAGACAGACGCTCAAACTTAAAATCTCGACGTTTCGTGACATTCTAAGCTTATTTGAACAATAAAAATTTTTTTAAATTTTTTTGTCGTTACTATACTCCCACTGGATGTGGAAGTAAAATCAAATTATTAATCAAAAGGTGTACCGGTGTATTTCTTTTTATTTTATTTTTTCGAGTGGTGATGATTCAGATTCAGAATAGTCTTAATTTTGATGGTGTTGACATTTTCAATAAATTAATTTATATACCGCATTAAATAACAAAAGTTATTAAGAACAAAATATGGTTTGATTATATTTCATAATTTTTTAAATAAAAATAGCTAAAATTAATCCATATACAGTGCGTCCCAGGATAGATGTAACAAGAGGTGTAATGGACCAAAAATTTTGTAATTTTGGAATGGTATTTAGGGATTGAGTCCTGCTTGTTGTAAAATTAAAGCATACCAAAAATGACTTGATTTGGTGTTTTACAGGGTGTTTTATAAGCAAAGTTGTAAAAATCACCACTAATAAAGTACCTTTGTTTTTCAAAATATGAAAAAATTCCACTAAGGAAAGTTATTTAGAATGCAATTTTATATCTATATCAAATTTCAGGAATATAAAATTATTTTTTTGAAACCCATTTTTTGCGAATTAAGAGTTGAATTCATATTTAAAGTTGTGTAGGAGCAAATGTTAATCATCCACTGCCTTTCTCATAGCCTACTTTTAGCTTCTACATAACTTTAAATATTAATTCACAAAAAATAATTTCTATGCAGTTTTAATTGAATGGTTCAAGATAAAATACTAATTTATTGGAAAGATGCGAAGTTTCAAAAAAATAATTTTATATTCCTGAAATTTGGTATAGAGATATAAAATTGCATTCTAAATAACTTCTCTTAGTGGAATTTTTTCATATTTTGAAAAATAAAGGTACTTTATTAGTGATGATTTTTACAACTTTGCTTATAAAACACCCTGTAGAACACCAAATCAAATCATTTTTGGTATACTTTAGTTTTGCAGCAAGCAGGACTCAATCCCCAAATACCATTCCAAAATTCCAAAATTTTTGGTCCATTACACCTCTTGTTACATCTATCCTGGGACACACTGTATAATAAGTATTTATTCATTTATTAGTATTTATTTTCTACATTGCACAGTTTTGCTCTGTAAGGGTATGCATTAAATAAAATATAAAAGTTGTAATGAACAAAATTTGGCCTGATTACTTCTCATAATTTTTTTCACAAAGAAAACTAAAATTCACTTGAACTGAAAATCAGAGCTTTTTTAATATTTATTCATTCTTTAATTAGTATTTATTTATTAAGTTGCATAATTATCTTCTCTAGAGGTATGAATTTAATAAAATATAAAAGTTGTTATGAACAAAATCAGGTCTGATCATTTTTCATAATTTTTTCACGAAAAAAAACTAATTTTATTTATTAATTAATTTATTAGTACTTATTTATTTACAATATATTGCACAATTATCCTCTATCAGAGTATAAATTAAATAAAATCATAATATAATATATCAACATTAATTTACATAATATTTGCAGCTAATTATACACGAAAATATAAATTCGATTAACCTTTTTTTTTTTGTCGGACTGGTAATATAATCCACTATTTTTGTCGGACAGTGCTATATTTAGTTCAAAAACGTACCAATCTATCACGTGTGATTTTTGTCCGAAATTTTGCAATCACAAAACATAACCTGCCATGACTGACATATTCAGGTTGTTGGACTGAAAAAACGAGGCTGAAAATTTGTCGGACAACTTTTTAGGCAATTATTAGCAATTACAATTGAAAATTAGGTGTTGTGCAATAACAAAACGGTACCGCGCTAGAGTGATATGTTGCAGGTGTCGGACTCGACAATCACTCCCTCTTTTTTTTCGGACAAGAAAATTTTCTTTTCATTTGACGCATAATCTTTCAATTAAAATAAAAAATTTGAGTTTTGTAACAAAAAATCGTAACCGCGCTAGAACGACAGGTTTAGGTGCTGCGCGTGCGGAAAAGCGCCCATCCCATACTCTGAAAATTTTACAGTGTGGTAGACTCGTTAAAATGAAGCCGCTAAGACCATTTTTACCACTTTTGTAATAATTTTCAAAAAAAGGACGCTGTACTGGGGACTATCAGCTATTGCAGTAAAAATCCACTGAGATTATCGTGTCGGTTATGTTTTTGGTTCACCCGATACAAGCTGTGCTAGGGCTTGTATGTTTAGCGACCAACTGTCAACCTGGTCCTGGAGTCTGTTCGCCTTTGTTTTACCATTAGCGGTACTTTGGCCATCTGTGAGACCATCCGTTCACATATTACACATTTTAGTGCAATATTCTTTTAATATTTCATTCAGCGATTCATATGGATAACGCTCCATAGTCATTCAATAGATGGCAAGCTGACAGATCGGTATATGTGATATTTGAGCGGCAATTTATTAATACTTTCACAAGAGTAAGCGCGGCGCTGTGATTTGTCAATCGATTACGTTGTTAACATTATTAGTATTAGTTTAATAGCGTTGTGTGTTAACGCACTAATGAGTGCACTTATTTATGAATATACAATGTATCTAAGAATTACGAAATTATAAATGCATTAGAATCATTATGACATACATGACTTCTTCTATGCAGTCGCATATAGGCTTATTTATCTCGAACGTTTATTAAAAAGTCGATAGTTGATCTAGTAAACAAGAAATATACAAGAAGCATTTCAAAATATATCTAATATAAATCAGTTGAAATATATTTTGTTATATTCCATAAAAGTTTTAAGGGAGTGTTGAAAGTGTTCATTTAGAAACTATGTGATCAGATACAACGTGATCTACCATGACATGTGGAAAATTTAAGAGTAGGTTGTCCCCACCGAAAGGAGTTAAAAAAATGGAAGATTAAAAAAAAATGATCAAAAACATTACCTTCTTTTTTTGTAGAAATAAGCCGTCAATGACTTTAACCAATCTAACGTAACGCGGTACAACCATATCACTTTATCAGACTTGGGATTGACAATATTGATAGCAAAGCTGGAGAGGGTAGAAGTGACTTTTTGGTTTTAATCAAATCACACTACAAAAATAACGAAATAAATCGAAAATACATTGACTCTATGTTAGTGAACTCTGCAACGATAAGTAGATATAAGAGGTATTTACTTAAACCCGTCTTCTTCTTCTTCTTCTTTTAGCGGGGCGACTGAGAGTCGCCGCACTCAGGCCTTGTGGCCCATTGTGCTACCGCTACGAATTTATTGAATTCCCCCATTCAGGCCGGATTCTAACCCAAAAGCCAAAACCCTTCCTATAGGGGCATTCCTTATTTCCTCCGGCACCGGAAAGCCAATGCCGATGTGTTTGTGCCTCAAGTACATAAGACTAGGGCAGGAAGTAAGGACGTGGATGGAAGTCTCCTCCTCGTCTCCGCAGAACCTGCAGTCGGGGTTGTCAACCACCCCCATAGTGTGCAGGTGTTTTCTGAAAGAGCCGTGTCCAGTTAAAAGACCTACCACGGTTCTGACCTGTTTCCTGTTTAGTCGCAGGATTTGTTCCGCTCGCTTCGGCAAGGGCCCCGAGATCAGGAGCCTCGCTTGCCGGAGTCCTGGGTAGGAGGCCCAGAAGTCAAAGAACTGAGACCGTGTCCAGTCTTCTACTGACTTCTTGGCATTTGATCTAGGGTAACCAAGAGCCGGCTCCGGACCCAGTAGGGGCCTCTGAGAGCCCCCTCTGGCCAGAGCGTCTGCCCGCTCGTTACCCTCGATGTTGCTGTGTCCTGGCACCCAGAGAAGCTTGACCCAGTTGGATGAGCCAAGTTCACAGAGAGCCTGTCTACAGTTTTGAACCAGCATTGACTTGGTCCGGACTGATGCAAGGGCCTTGAGGGCCGCTTGACTGACAACTTAAACCCGTCAATAACACGCCGGTGTCCTGATTGTTCGACCGAAAGCAAAAAACGCGGCACTTTGAGCGCACCCGCCGGCTTCACTTTTTATGCAAACATTTCAAATATGTTCTTTCACAAGTAAGGTCGTCGCCCATAGCTCTCTGTGCGGCCTCCGATCTGGGCGCCGGCAGTCGATCGGCGAAGTTAAGCAACGTCGGTCGCGCCCGGCGCTTGGATTGGTGACCCAAAAGTTCTCGTTGAAGATCTCAGTCCATATGCTGAGCTGTAAAAGCCTGATTGGACTGAGGCGGCTTGGCAAGAGAAAGACAGAGGCTGATAACCGTACAAGACCAAATTTGGATAGGGAGCCCTAAGGTACAAAAAAGGGAGTACTACAATAGACCTTATAGGTCGCAGTCAAAGGCCAATCGCCAGTTCCTTCAGAGTAATCTAAAAAAAAAAAAAAAAAAAGGTCGATCGTCGCTCTATTACTGACCTAGTCAATAACAGTAGTGTACCTTCAGAAATGTACTAATAATTTAATATACTAAATTACCTCAGAACATTCTAAAATTTTGCAGGGGCTTTCCCACATTGAAGACTAGTACACCATTTTATTTTCCGCATATCATGGTAAATCACTTTGTATATCATCAGTATCACAGATTTTGAGATAACTGCCTTTTTAGATATTGCGATCGGCAAGATTTGACCAAACCAGACTTGACACCTCTACTAGTGTCTAGTATAATGATATCAATTCCTAACAGAAATTCCAATAATAGACCAAAATATCTAAAAAGACGTATATCTCAAATAGTCCAGTCAATGACTTATTTCCCGTATAATTTTGCCAAAGAGCACCGATTTTTATAAAAATTTGGATTTAGGTTCTACTTACCTTTTACTCCAAAGTTGACCCTATACCGGGGGTTACTTTTACCCTGGGGGTGAAAAATGTTTCATTGAGAATAAGTCAGGGAATGGATAGATTGACTAATTCTAAACAACTTTTGTACTATAAAGTTTTTTCTGAAAGTCAATACTTCTCGGCTTATTTGCGAGTAAAAGTGTCAATTTTTCAACCAATAAACCCACGTTTTCAGACGGTTTTTCGCGAATAACTCAAAAAGTAAGTATTTTATCGAAAAAATTATTCTTAGTAAAAATGTAGCTTATAAAAAACAACAAGAATGGTGAGTTTATGGTGTCTGTAGTCCCAATACAAACGGAGTAATAGCTTGTTGAAGGTTGGTTCTTATTCGTCAAACGCCAAAATTGAAAGTTTCAACGTGAAGTTGCCAAAAAACAATGCATTTTTCGGGGAAACTCGTGGAACCTTTTTTGAAGTGCCTTTATTTTTGTTTTTTTTGAAAGTCCCTTGTATCAAAACTAAGCGAGTTATGACGAAAATAATGTTGGTCCCTATTTTTTTCGGCGTCAAAAAAATGTGAAAATCACCCCCTAATTACCACCCCAATTGAAAATAATCGTTACCACTTTACAACTTACTTTATTTATGTACTTGTAACATGCTCTAGAAGTTTGACCGGTTTAAAGTGCTTAGTTTTGAAACAATTTGAGCTTGAAGTGAAAAGAGCATTTTTGTAATTTTGCAAAAAATTGCCTTTTCTTCAAAATAACTCAAAAACTATTAATGATACGCTATTTTGTAGAGTACAAAACTGTAGGTTCTGCTTTCCTGAAAATTTTCGTTTTTCTTTTTTTGGATAAAACTTGAGTAAGATATGGCCGTTTAAAGTTTGTATATGTTCGTAAATAGCAACTTGTTCAAGCCCTTTCAGCTCAAACCCTTTCAAAAATAAGGGCTGAAAGAAAATTAAATTAAATGAGCTTATATATGAGATTATAGCTCTTGAAAAATCCTACAAAATGATTTTTTGAAGGACTTGATAGCTTAAAAACCAAGCGAGTTATGGGTAAAAAACCAATCACATATTTTTGCAGATATATCATATATAAGCAGCAATTTTAGTAGTTTCTACGTAATAGTTGCCATTAGGGGAACTTTAAAGGTTTCCGCAACTAAGGACTGTTACGTAATGGGAACCATCCTTCTACCAAGTATTCACCAAAATGGGGAATAATAATTACGTGGAAAGATTATACAACATGCCTAAGCATATATTATAAATCATTATGTTTTGCATTTACCCTGGGTGTGGATATTAAAACCACCACTTGTTTTCTGTAAAATGTTATCATGATGCTTCGATAAAAAAGACGCCCCCTCGAGAAAATGGTTTTTTCGGACAAAATTTTTTTTGCAAAAATTATGTTACAAGCAAAACTGCAAAATTTTTTATGGAAAACGTTTTTTTTTTAAATGCTATATATTATAAAGTAATAATCTATTTAGAAAACATATTTGTAAATGACCATAATAAAAAGAAATTTTTTATTGAATTATATTTTTATCTGTGTCAATATGGCCTTCATTCAACAACAGAAAAATGTCGATTTTAATTGCACTAACTTAGAGGTTGCAAAAACCAAAATTATTTCCCTACAAGTTACATTTCCCATAAAGTAGCAGATGCCACCAACGTTATAGTTGTTGTTACTATAAAAGTGGTGACGGGAACTACAACAATTTCACTGTGTAGTTATATTTACCTAGATGTAGCAAATGGGACCAATGACGGTATAAGATCTTAGTAACTATTGCTATGAGCTTATTTTCATATTGGTACAATTGGCAGATCCGAGATAGGTAATTTTTTTTTTTAATTGGCAACACGGTAATAACTTTTAAAGTGTCACTGTGTGTGATGTAGACAAGGACACGAATGTGGATTAAAAACAACAATTATTATATTTTTACCAAGTACTTTTTATTATCTGATATTAATAAACTTGTTAATAAATTTGTGCAAATAAAATATTTGTTTTTTTAATGAAAACGATGTACGACGGATAATGGAAAAAATACATGAGTTTTCATATTTTAGTGATCAGTTTACATTTAATTTCATTCAAAAAATAGTAAGTAAGTATTTATTTGAATAGGAAAATCCTAATATACAAATTCACTTTTCTAATGTAATTATAAAGAATCATAATTTATACATAAATAAATAATACACGCACTTACACACTCAGACTAATACATATACAAATAAATTAAAAAAAACCGCTGCCCAAGGAATCACTACTTCCACATCCAGATTCTCTATCCAAGTCACTCACAACAGAAAAACTTTGTATGTGAAAATAATTGTTTATGGAACTTTAATAATATAATATTTGAAATCCTCTACCCCAAAAACCCATAAAATGATACCCCACATCGGTAGTGGGGTGGGGGTGGTGATAGGGGGTGGTAGTGGGGGTGGATGAAGTAAAAAAATATTTTGAGGTTTCTGGTTCCTGTACATACACTAAATCACAATTTCTTTTCATCCCCTTTAATAAGGAGGTGGGGGTGGTAATGGGGGTGGCTAATGCCAAAAATTTTTTTGAGACCTTAGCTTCTCTTGTATATACTAAATACCAATTTCATGGACTCTTACCTGCTTGATTTACCCATTTACCCCAAATTTACCCCAATTTACCCCCCAACCCTTCGACGGAACAAGATGAAAATATAATCTAGTTCTAGATCTCGTTAAAGTACATATGTGTACCAAATTTCAAGTCAATATCTTAAACGGTTCCAGAGTAAACGTGCGCACAAAAAAAAGTTACAGACAGACCGACAGACCGACAGACAGACCGACAGACCGACAGACAGACAGAAATTTTTTTCTTCGCTCAAACTTAAAATCTCGACGTTTCATGACATTTTAAGCCTATTTGGACAATAAAAATTTTTAAAAAATTTTTTGTCGTTACTATACTTCCACCGGACGTGGAAGTAATAACGAGAAAAAAATACCTATATAAAACAAGTGGAGTTAATCAATCGACTTTATGTAGCTTACAATTTTACGTTTGAATACCGGTAGAGAGATAGATTCCTTTCATCCTCTGGCAACTTGTTATATTGATCGAGGCCTTTATATAACATAATTTTCCTAGTTTGACTTAGATTTTGCCTTGGTATATAAAATTTGTTGTTATTTCTTATGTGGTGTTGATGTATTTGGTTTGCATAAAATATAAACTTATTTAAATACTTGGGTATTAAGGTATTTAAAATTTTGAAAATAAATACCATAGCCATGGAAAGCAATATATCTTTTACATACAGCCACTGAAGAGAAGAAAGCATATGTTGGATTGAGGTATATCGGCTGCATTTCAAAATCACTCTCATTCCTCTATTCTGTAGTTTTTGAAGGGAAGTTATTTTATTTAAATCGAAGGAATATAATAGACTGGCACAGTAATCGAAATGAGGTTGGATAATGCTGTTGTAAACTGTTATTTTTGTGGTCACTGATAACTTTTGAGATATTCTAGAAAAGAAATATAGTTTTTTTGCTATTTTTTTGTATATATATTCAGTTCAATTTATTGTACACAAACAATGTCTTATGCCGTTTATACCGAAATTGTTCGTTCCCCATCGACACAATATTTATTAAATTTGGAGTTTTTAATCGGCAAATTCATTTAATATGCTCAGTGGATCACTAACTGAATTATGGATCAATCTGTGTTTTAAAGACAAGTTGTAACTTTCGTGCAGTACACAGTATCACTAATATCACTGCAGACTGTTATAGTTTTCGATTACGTTTCTTCTTGTGTTGATGGGAACACTTTTGCACTTGTTGCCAAAGATGATGGTTTTGCTGTGGCTGTTTAACTGTTTCTTCAATTTTCTATAAAACGTGGATGAGTGCCGATAAACTTTATTTCGCTTTTACTGAGCATTTCAGATGGCGCCATTTTATTCAATGCCAATAATTATATAAATTGTCTTAAAAGTTAATATTACTTCATGGTAGATTTTCAAGGTATATGTAACTTTTAAGTCATTTTCAATTAGTGGGGAGTAGTAAAAATAACTTCAAAGCCTCTATCTTCGTAGAAATAACCTATTACTTCCACATCCAGTGGAAGTATAGTAACGACAAAAAAATTTTTAAAAATTTTTATTGTTCAAATAGGCTTAGAATGTCATGAAACGTCGAGATTTCAAGTTTGAGCGAAAAAAAAATTTCTGTCTGCCGGTCTGTAACTTTTTTGTGCGCACGTTTACTCTGGAACCATTTGAGATATTGACTTGAAATTTGGTACACATATGTACTTTAACGAGATCTAGAACCAGATTATATTTTCATCTTGTTCCGTCGAAGGGTTGGGGGGTAAATTGGGGTAAATTTGGAGTAAATAGGTAAATCAAGCAGGTAAGAGTTCATAAAATTGATATTTAGTATAGGCAAGAGAAGCTAAGATCTCAAAAAAAATTTTGGCATTAGCCACCCCCATTATTAAAGAGGATGAAAAAAAATGTGATTTAGTGTGTGTACAAGAACCAGAAACCTCAAAATATTTTTTTACTTTATCCCCTCTGTAAAAAAACATCGGCATATTTAACAATAAATTTTTTATTTACGAGATAGGATATTATAAGAGAGTTAGCATTTCCTCGAATACTAAGTTTACTTAATTTCATCGAAACAAATCTTGCTATCTATGGTATCGAAAGCTCTAGACAGATCAAAGAGTAACTCAACTACGTTTTCGGATTCGTCGAGTTTACCTCAGAGATGTGCCGAATAAATTCGGTAGTTGCAATTTCGGTTGATAGGTTTTTTCTAAAGCCAAACTGACATTTAGTAAACAAATCGTGTTGGTTTAAATAAAAATTTATGTTTTCGGAGATTCAATGATTTTAGAGAATAAACTTACCATTGCAATTACTTGAAACTGTCTATCGATGTACAGTACCAACCACCCTGTATAACAAAAAAAAACATATATTTATGACATTATGTTTATTATTTATAATTCTGAAATAAACACATGCAGCAAGCGCAAAATTTTTGAAATATTTCATTAGAAACCTATCTGAGGTAGGATATATCTAGTAAATGAATTTATTTTAAAAACGTTTCAGAACCAAAAAAAAAATGTTAACTGTTGTAATATAAAGTATCATTTTCGATTAAGACAGAATTTCAATAAATTATCTACAAAAATACCTGAAATATTTAAAGTGGACCTTTTCGCGCGGACCCCCTGTATATCATATTAAAAATTCCATATGCAATATAAACATTACAGAAATTCTTCGCATGAGTCATGTAACTCAAATGAAATTCCACGCATTTCAAATCTAATAAAAGCCACGCACCCGTAAGGAACACTATCATTCCTTGTACTACAAATATTCATTAGATTCTCCCTCATCGTGGGGTTGTCGCTTCGTACATCAGTATGTATCCGCCTTCAGTTGGGCGCCCCCATTTAATAAAACCTACTAATGAAACGGAGCACTCTTGTTAATTAGATTGCTGTACCATCCGTCAAGCCGCGTCAACTGGGATTCGCATCTGATTTTTTATTAGGTTCTTACTCGGTGGAATTAAATGGTAGTGCTTTTAGTGTTTAGTATGTTAATTAGCTCTTTAATTTTTATTATTATGATTATTGTCCCCATTTGATTTAAAACTAAACAAATAGATATATTCCAAACGGACAAAAATGTTTAATCGTTAGAAAAACTAAAAGTGCACACCCCAGAAGTTGTTTTATCCTAGAAATGCTATATGCATAACATTAATCCATGGGTCAAATTATTATTATTTCTTATGTTCACGGTTAATATTTTTTTATAAACAATTTATCAATAGTGAATGAGGGAATTGGAAATTGAAGTTAGAACATTACATAATAATTAAAAAACTTTAGGCAGGACCTCAGCCATTAGCCTGTTGAATTATGATTCAATAAAGTGCTTTATTATTATTATTATAGACTTATCAGAGGCACACTTTCTTCGAATCCTTCGCGCATGATTGAAATTCGGCTCTGTTGGAGCCCATTCCAGGTTTTTGGGCCCTTCAGGCGATGGTGATGTCCGCTCTAACAGCTCAGAGTCCAGACCCCCAACAAGGAATCACAGAGACTCCTGATCCAAGACTTTCCTTAAGATATACGCTGTACTCAAAAATGCGATCTTCTGCACTTCTTGTGCGCTTCTTGACAGTTCCGAGGGCTACTACAATTACTGGCACGACTGTAGTCTTTGCATTCCACATTTTACTAACTTCTATTTGGAGGTCTTTGTACTTGCTCAACTTGTGCGTTTCCTTGAGCATCACGTTGGTATTATTCAGAATTGATAAATCGATCAGGAAACAGGATTTTTCCTTTTTGTTATGTACGACGATGCCTGGTCGATTTGCGCGTATTTCTCTGTCAGTTATAACCGGCAAGTCCCACACAATTGTGACGTCGTTGATATTGACAACCTTCTCGGGGGCATATTCAAAATATTTGGCGGTACTGGTATATATCGAAATGCTCGCACATGATCCAGTGGAGATATTTTGTTGATTTAGTATTAAGCCATTTGTACGGCACCATTTTATCACACACATAGTAGCATTTATACTTAATTGATCTACATTAGCAGCAGTTACGATAGAGGCGGTGTCATCTGCAAAAAGAGTTAAAAATCAATTATTTATGTTTGCTTCTAGGTCGTTAACGAATATTATGAACAACAATGGGCCCAATACACTACCTTGTGGCTAACACAACATTAACACTATGCGAAAAACACCCTACCACTCTCTTGATTAATTTTAATAATTTGTGTTATCTCCAATAAATAGGACTTAACCCAATCCAACCACGAATACCATATACTTCTAGTTTTCTTAATAATAAATTATGATTTATGGTGTCAAAGGCCCGCGACAGATCGAAAAATATGCCATTATCATTTAAATTATTTAATATTTTTTCATGAAAGGAGAGAACAGCATCGAGTTGATTTATTCTTGCAAAATTGGCTTGGCAAATGCCTTTTCAAAGATTTTGGAAAATATCGATAAAAGTGCTATCGATCTATAATTTTCCATTACATGAGGATCATTTTTTTAAAAACAGGAATTATTAGTGCTGTTTTGAATAGATCCGGAAAGTACCCATTTTGGAAGGATAAATTTATAAGGTACGTTACGATATTAATCAAGTGCACACTAACGTCCTTAATTAAACAACATAGCACCTCATCTCGGCCCGATGATTTTTTATTGCAAACAGAATTGATAATATCAGAAACCTCAATCTCTGTAATAGGCATCAAATACCTAGAATGACTGTTGAATGTATTGGATCCTTACTTAGAACATATCCCCAGTACTTCATTGCGATACTTCTATCATTTTTGTGATTGTCTTCCCTCCTAGTAATGCTGGCGTTTTATGTTGCTGCTTTCATATTGTTATTTTTGCGAGTAGTTGGATGATGTCCCTTTCTTCTCAAGCTTCTTCTATTGGCTGTTGTTGCCACGTTTTTAACTCCATATGTCATCTTTGGCAGTATGATGGCTATGTACACCCCCATGATGGTTTGTTTTTTCGATGAACGGTATAATTGCCCTTGTAAATATGTATATCGTTTCAATTCTCTCCCTTACGGTTTCTCCCCCTTTTAGTTGTTTCGTCAGATCCTAGCTATTTCAATTTATTCGTCGATCTTAGGGAATTGTCGCCTTTATTGTAATCATCTTCACTGGCTTGACTCTCTTTTGTTGATGGATCTTGCACCATTATTAGACTTTTATTGAAGTTCATTTTCAGTCCAGATGTCCTGCTCCTCTTTTGTAACGATTAGGAGATCATCGGCGTATGCTAGTACGATTAGGGTTTTCAGTGTTTCTGTATCTTCGTTGCAATTTGGTGTTTCTTTTATTGTGCTTTGTACTACTTTGTCTAGGACCGTGGTGGATAGTCGGGGGGGGATAGGGCGCACCCTTGCTTTTTTTGTTTGGTTTAATTCAATTTTTCGAACCATTGTGTAGCAATGATTTCGTGGAAGCATATCTTTATTATTTTATTTATTACGTAGTGTTGCGTGTTGACTATCGCCTCATATAGTACTAAACGCCATCTGGAGATCTATATCAACTATGTGTTCGGGCAGGAACCGTGCGTAGCATTTGTGTCTTATGTTGCAGACTGTTATTTCTCTGTAATCATATTTACTCTGTGGTGAGTTGATTTAGTTTGCTGTTGCTGCGATCGCCTCCTGTTCACCTCATAAACAATATTTTCGCAGATCTCCAATGAATACCTCGATCTTTCTCTTGTGATCTTGTGTTGATTGTAGCAAGGCTCCAGTTAATTGATGGATGCCAGAATGAACGGTACGAAGTAATCTATGTTGTTTTGTAATATAACAATAATAATAATAATAATAATAATCTTTATTTGTCTTGTAGATCATTTTATATGATATAGGATAAGTCTAAAAACGTTAAAATTTAACTATTTAAATATCAAATAATAAATTAAATTAAATTAAAAGTCGTCGGTAAAATATTCGTTCAAAGAATAATAAGATTTCTCCCTCAGTCTGGACTTGATCATATTTTTAAATTCCTTGTCACTAAGTCCTTTACAAAAGTTTGGCAGTTTATTAAACACCTTTGTAGCCATGTACTGAAGGCTCCTTTCATATAATGCCAACTGATGTGTAGGAATTTCTAAGGTAATTGAGTTTCTGGTGACGTAATTATGGTTGTAGTAAGTGTGTTTAGATTACTAAATTCTGACTTTGCATAGAGTAATACATTCAGTAGAAACATGCTAGGGACTAGCAGAATTCCCAATTGTTTGAAAATGTTCCTACAACTAGTTATTTTATTTACACCTACTATAGAACGCACAGCTTTCTTCTGTAGTTTAAATACTCGTACAGCCTCTGATGAAGAACCCCAGGCTTAATTGCACAGGAAATTATTGAATTGAAGTGAGCATAGTACTATTACAAAACTTATTAGTTTGTTACATTTCTCAACTGATTTAAGCAATACCAGATCGAAGCTACTTTTTTACGAGTTTCAATAATATGAACAGTCCACGAAAAGTTATCAGTAAAATGTAGAGACAAGAATTTGGTTGACTTAACTTGTCTGATTTGATTTAATTGGGATTTTTTATGATTTTTTAAAATATGTTTTATATGTTATATATTTTTTAAAATATGTTCAAGATGCGGCCAAAAAACGCATTTTGCACACTTACATTTTTCTAGACTTTTAGTGTGTCAAAAAGATATCAACAGTGAACCAAAAAAATCAAACACCGTCTTTGTGGGGATTAGTTCCACCCTAAAAATATCTACTCTACTATTAGTAACCTAATAGTACGTGACTGATTAAAAATGTTAATTAAAACAGGTTTAATGGTGGTAAATTTGTTTCAAGGTGATATAATTGAAACAAATTTATTTGAGACATTTAGTGTCATAAATTGATTTGTGCAAGTATGGTAAAAATATAAATAAGATACACAAACATAAAGGACATAATCCCTAGAAACGTTGGCACAATTTAACATATCTTTTGAAGTATTACAACGCAGACAAATAGGCTCATTTACACTGTACCTCATCGACTTGATCCGATTTGGAAATTGCATTGTCTCTCTGTCTAAAAGAGTTGTGACTGTTGAACTTTGCACCACACGTGTGATGTTATGTAAATTAATAATTATGCTGTAACAGAAATTATTTCATCTCAATGAGTGTTTCTATTTTTTTATTATACAATAATAAAATGCACGTATGTACACGAAATGGCAAAGTGCATATTACAATCGACCTAATCATCATCTCTGTCACAACACATCTATATTACTCTGAACAATAAACCTAAAACTTTCACTTGCACGACTTCCACCCACACGATTGCCCATTGTTGTTGATTTCGTTTTCTTGTTTGATAATTAACTTAGACGCTAAGTGAGGTACCGTAAACAGGAAATACAACTCGAGCTTTCTTATGTGGTTCATTAGAGTAATTTTATTTATCGTTCCTAAAGTGATTACTCACTTTGTTGGTGATGTTCTTAGTACATTACCTCCAGAATCAGTTATTTGTATATGCTATTTACCGATACTTATATAAAAAACACTTTATACATATTACACAGCCAAATTTTATGAAATCAAATTGACAATAATACGATTGTCTCGTAAGTCTTAAAAGAAGTAGATGTTTGAGACTTTACTAAATACAACAAAGTGATTTTCAAATATGAAAAAAATTGGGGATCTTGGTTCTTATATATACACACTAAATCATAATTTTATTTTTTACCACCTTTAATGTGGTAGGGCTGGTAATGGGGGTGATACTGGGGGTGGCTGAAGCCAACAAAATTTTAAAACCGTGGCTTCTCGTATATACAGTAAATCCCTATTTTATGGACTCTTATTTGCTGACTTTACCTATTTATCTCGATTTACCAACAACTCTTCAACGGAATAAGATCAAAACTTAATCCATAGTTCCAGATCTCATTATAATACGTAGGTTTACCAAATTTTAACTCGATACCATAAGTATTTTCAAAGTAATCGTGCTCACAAGAAAAGGATTACAGTCTGACAGACCGACAAACATAAACTTTTTTGTTGCTCAAACTTAATATCTCTACGTTTCATGACAATTGCCATGACAATGTCTATTGCCTAGTTGACAAAAAAAATTTCAAAATTCTTTTTTTTACCGTTACTATACTTCCTGTTCACTACATGGATGGGGAAGTAATATATCGTACCTTAACCTATTTTAATTAAAAAAAATGAAATCTGTGATATTCGGGGTGTTACTTTTAAGTCAGTAATTTCATATCTACTTAACAGAAATCGGTGCATAATAGAGTCCAATGCATTTGGTGAAGTCATAAAATCAGATACTATTCAGATGCAAAGAGTGGTGCCAGAAGGGTCAATACTGGGACCTCTCTTATGTAGATAGATAGATAGATAGATAGATATTTATTTCTGTGACTTATTTACATAAGTATAGATATTGTCATGGGGTTAATTCTAAAAACAAGATAACAAGATAATATGGACAAATATAATTTAAATTACCTAACTTTAATTAATTGAATTCATTAAAATTTCAAATAAAAACATTACAAAAAACATTACAACACATTTCAAGTAAAACTATATAAAAAACAAGCACTACAGTAATTTAGAGTTCCAAAAACTCTTCCACGGAATAAAAGCAATTATCGACTAGAAACCCTCTTAGTTTTTGTTTGAACTTTTCTATTGGCATGCAATTTTTTATATCTGAGGGCAATTTATTGAATAAATAACTACCTGCACATAATGGGGACTTCTCATATAAAGAAAGGTTATATCTACTTATATATATCTCGTCTTTGTTGCGAGTTTGATAACAGTGATTGTAAGTTTTTAATTTATGTTTATTTATATATATGTAAATTAATAATTTATAAAGATATATAGATGCCACAGTCAATATTTTCTCTCTTTTAAAAGTATCTCTACATGATTCTATATAACCTAAATTAAATATTAATCTTATGACTCTTTATGTTATATACTAATGATCTAGTCTTAGTATCTGACATTACTACCACATTGTATGTCGATGATACTTCGTTAATATTTAGAGAAGACACTGAAGAAACTTTGAAACAAACAGTTCTTGATGCTTTAGATTCCTTAGACAAACATTTTTATTCCTTAAATATTACATTAAACAAAGAAAAGTGCAGGCAATCAATTTGACCTATAAATAAGAAAAATAATTATAAAATCATACTCACTCTCTTATATAACACTCTAACATCACTTACTAGTACTTTTTTCTTAGGAGAGAATATTGAGGCAGGACTCGAGTGGAGACCACATAAAGGTTAACTTGCAAAAAAATAAGGCCCGCTATTGTTATGCCCTTAAAGTAATAGCTCAAAATATCAATATATCGACTGCTGTTGTGGCATATCATGCGAATATAGCATAGCATTGTTTTCTGGTGACTCCTGTGATTTAGCACGAATGTTTAAATTACAAAGAAAAATGTCTTATTAGGAACATATTAAATATGAGACAAACAGAGAGCTGCAAACAAATTTTCATTAAAAGTAAAGTACTTACACTAACAAGTCTTTATGTATTTGAGTCAATCAAATGTCTGTTCCAGAAAATGGCTCACTATTTAAAGAATATGATTTAAATCACTTATAAAATAGAAGAAACAAGAATGCATAATATACTTATATTTAAAAAATGTACCATTTTCTGTAATTTAAATGTACAACAAGATACTCATAGTGTACGGAGTCTACCACACAGAAAACTTAATAATAAATTAACGAATATTTTTCTGGATAAAGCTTATTAAAAACTACACGAATACTTAAATGATAATATTTTCTAATAAGTTTAGTATTTTATTAATATGACACTATATTACACCAACATTTTTGTGTTAATTTTTAATTTTAATATTTAATTCTATGGAAATCTTTAACTCTTTTAGTAATCTTACATTACTTTAGAGGCATCATCTTTTTCATTTTAGTCTAGGTTTTTGTTTGTTTGATATGTTTGACACCAATATGGGTATTTTGTATTTACTGTATAAGTGAATTAATTAATTTTATCCATCGGTATGTATCTATCTATTCAAAAGTGATATAGTATTCATCCATTGAATCCTTAATGCAATACCACATTTAGGTGGGGTATATAATATTTGTTTTAGAGAGTTTGAGGATGTCCAAAAAATATTTATTAAAATAATGTTGAATGAACCAAAAATTCATTCAAGTGATCTTATTTTCAAGAAAGTAGATTATTGGAACTTAAACACTATATTTTTACAGAATATTGAATTGACAACAGAAAAATAAAATAAATTTGTTAAAAATTCAACATGAACACGACACTCGGTATAAAAAAAGAAAAAAAATGTGACTGTAAGAGCTACCAAAGAACTAGGACAACGTTCATTTAATTTCATAGTACTTCGAAATTATTGTAGGGTACCTGGAAATATAGGAGATATAAAGAAAATATACAATTTTAAACAAGTTAAAAGTTGGCTACTTCAGACTCCTAGACAAATTATTCACATGTTCATAGATTAAAGTAAAATTCTTACCTTCGGTTCCACTTAGTCATCAGCATTGTTGTTATATAGGTACCTAAATAATCTTCATGATAATCATATTACATTTTACTTACTATCTCTGATATTTCAAATTGTTTTTATTTCATTTTAACTTATGAATAAATATGTATGATTAATTTTATAATAATGGTAGTAAAGTAGAACTTTGAGAAAGTTATATAATTTTATAAATGCTATGGGCATATTTTTTGGTCATTGTTTCACACACCCACGCACAAATCATTTCGGTGGTTTAAATGGAAATATCCTTATTCATTTATTTCATAAATTTAAATATTCTGTGTTGTTAAAAATGTTATTTTTGGATATAAATAAATCTTATTATTTCTATAATTATGATTATTCTACTGTCAGAAAGATTATTGCACGAGATGTTGAGATCTACAAAAGCGCTTTTATAACTTTGTGATGGTGCATAATACTCCGAAGATTTTTCTGGTGAACTCAAAAATTCGTGTATTGCGGATTATTTTTACCATTTTTACGTTAAATGTTTATTCCACTCAACAGATATCCCGCATTTCCGTTCCACTGGGTTCATACATTCTTTAATTAACTGAACAGTTTGTGTATTCTGATGAGCAGACTGATTGGCCCAGAAATAATTAATTCTTAGATGAGTCGAAAATATGTTCATTGGCACCTCCGCCAGAATCTATAAAAAGTTGGAATTACATAATAGAGAATCTGCGTCACGTGACCTTATGGGCGTGGCTAGACTGCTTGGAGGTAAAACAAAACGAAAATCATAACCTCAAAATATTTGGTGAGCCTGATATGTAAATTAATTGTAATACTTTGATTTATTGTGAACGACATATTTATCTGGATTATTTGTGTTTTCATTATGCATAGTGATTAATATTACACTTTGGATGCTGAAAGTGCTACTAGATACAGAGAAAAAAATCGCCATAATTAGTATAGTACTTAATAGATATCAAACAATGCAGCAGTAATATAGAACAGTTTCCTGCGATAATATATCCAGATATTGTTAATTATGTATTGTATACTAGAAGTTATATAGGGCCCGTGCACCATTTGACAGCCGACGAAATTGGACCCAATCTCAATCTTTCAATGTTTTTAATTTGAAATTCACAGTTTTCCTTTGTTTTTTTGAACTTTTGTGTACTATCAACTATTGAAGTAGACAATTTTAAATGTAGTTTTCATTATACAAAGACAACTACATGGTTGTGTAGTAGTTTTTCCTTAAATTCGCTGAGATGTAGATTGTTTACCCATGTGTTAGTCTAGGCCGGGAAAGTAACTTTTTCTGAAATCGATCGGCAATGTCTACATTTTCGGCGCGATTTCAGATCGAAAAATGCACAATTCCAGTATTTTAGTCCGCTGCTAAGAAAGTATCAGAAAACAGACCGGAAAAGATCCGTTGCCAAGCAACGATCAACACCGTACGGGAATGTTACTTTCCCGGCCTAGGCCGGGAATAGTATATTGTGTATTTAGGTGTGAAAGCAATACATTCCGATGCAATAAGCATCGAAGTCCGGGAATGTGCTTTTACACCGAAGTACACATACTATTTTTTTCTGAAATCACAATCAGTATCATTATAAATTAAGAAATTTGTACTAATGCATAACATTTCTTCATTACAACCTAACTGCTTACTAATAAATGCAATTTTATTGTGAGTTGGTTTGTTTGCGTGTATTTATTTGTTGTCTAAATTATACATAAGAAATCGTACGGGAATGTTACTTTCCCGGCCTAGGTCGGGAAAGTAACATTCCCGTACGGTTTTATTGATTTTTGCTTGGCCACGGATTTTTCCCGGTCTGCTTTGTGATAATTTCTTAGCAACGGACTAAAATACTGGAATTGTACATTTTTCGATCTGAAATCGCGCCAAAAATGTAGACATTGCCGATCGATTTCAGAAAAAGTAACACTCCCATACGGTTTTTATGTATATTTTAGACAGTAAATAAATACATGCAGACACACCAACTCACATTAAAATTGCATTTATTAGTAAGATTGTAATGAAGAAATGTTATGCATTAATACAAATTCCTTAATTTATAATAATATTGATTGTGATTTCAGAAAAATAGTAAATAGTGATCGATTTCAGAAAAAATATGTACATATTTTAATGTATATATTAAAAAGTGCCCGGAAAAGGCATCTTCCCGGTCTAGGCCGGGAAAGTAACTTTCCCGCACTGTTTTCTGATAGTTGCTTTACAACGGATTAAAACTCTAGAATAGCGTGTTTTGGGATCTGAAATTGTGCCGAAAAAGTAGATATTCTTGATCGATTTCAGAAAAAATATTTTTATGCTAGCATTGATCAAGTTCGGAAAGTATTTTTTAGATGACTTGACTGAGCTATATGTCGTAACTTGTAGAAATTTCCATATATTAGTATTTATGATTTGCGTTAATAATTATGCACGATAAAGATTTATGATGTCATTTACAAGTATTTACGTTGCCTAGTATTCATCTGGTCAATTAAAAGACTGATCACTTTATCATTCGTTTAACTAAATAAGTATTTTTTCATAAGTATTACGCAATTTCAGATTACAAGAACCCATCAAACTTGTAACATTTAAAAACCAACAAAAAACACACAAGGTTATAATTTTACATATATAGTTGGTTAATTCTGCGTATAACAAAAATGTGTTTAATAGCGTTAATACGTATTAAATTAGAAGTAATGGTGAAATAATTAGTTTGCCATTAGTCGCTACAATGACAATAATCAGTGGATGAAATTAAAAAACTAGCACCTTAAGTACTTCATCTTGTACCGTATAAAACATCTGGCCAGTCAGATAATCATGGGCCGGATGACATTCTATTGAACAGATTGGTTTCTTCCTGCAACTCTTCCTGTGTTCTCTAATGCACGAAAACAGCGTCGCAACAAAACGCAAAAAATGCGTAAATGCACGAATGGCGTTCAGTATAAAATTAATGTCAATTAACTATTTGTGAAGGAGATAATTAAATTAATTGTAGTGCTGTTAGGAATGTTAGTCAGTTGATGATTGGCGTGATAGGAAGAACGAATAAAAAGAACTTGTAGAGTTGAGTTTGTTTTACTTAACGCCATGGAACGAAGAACGGGGTTATGTGCCATTGAAGTTCAATGGGTCCACGTAGTGGTTGGATAATTTATATTTGGAAAGGTAAATACAATAGAAAAGATTAATATCTTTCTTCAAACGTCAAAAAACATGACTTTAATAACAATTTTCGTGAACTTAAATTAAGAGCTGGCGAGGGTTTTCATCAAGTAAGTGTCAATGTAAATCGAAATTTTGTTGGAGATAGCTGTATGTATGTCCCCTATTTGAAAATCCGCAATTCTGGCATCCCATCCCTTCTGCGTTTAAGGTGGAGGGTGCCTGAAGCTGGTAAAAATATAAGTTTTTAAACTAATAACTTACTATATTACTAAATACTGAGATATGTATATTGAAGCTATAATTATAAATAGTGGCGTTTTGAAAGTTGAAGCCACTCGACGTTAATGCAGCCCATTATTTATACGTCCACAAAAGAATTATCTGAGCAATTTTCTTTTGTAGATTTATCCAAGCACAAATCTGCATTACTTCTAGTGGACTCAGCTTCAAAACTTTTATTTGATAAGATTCTCTTAGCAATATCTGTTATATTAACGATGGATTCTTCTATGCAACCTTCGACTACACTGCTCGATCTCGTAGCGTTTGAAACAAGTATTATCGCCTCCTTCATCGACAAGCATTGCAGCCGATGTTCACCTCAAACAATGTTCTTTATATTCCTTCCAGTTTGGCAGTTTCAAACAGCCTCTTTAGCTACAGAACCAATTTTATAAATCCTCATTAATGACCAACAACATTTTCCTTTATTATATTTAAAAAAAATGTCTATCCACCATATTTTTTGGTATTATGAAACACTCATCCAACCTACTTAAACATAAATCTAAGAGAATGGCGTATAAAAGTTTGTATGTCTTGTTCTCTGCTATGTGCATATTGTCGATTTACAGCTGCAGTTTTGTGCTCCATACAGGGTGTTTTGAAGATATTGGGACAACGCTTAGCCGTTGATTCTTGACATCAAATCAACTCGATTTGACCCAAAAAGTAGCGGTCTAACTCTTTTCGTTTTCAAGATACAAGGTGGTAAACTAAAAAATCTACCTTGGAGACTATTATACGTACCTACTTCAAAGTTGGTAACGACATGTTTTTGAGGTCGTTAATTACAATGGTGATATTGCCGATGTCATATTTTATAGTAGGCGCTAGTCACAATACTTGTATGTGACACTTTAAGCCATAACTTTTTTGAGGTTAAGTTGTGGACATTGCCTTCTATTATAATCGAAACGCAATTTAATTTCCTAAAGAAAAGGTGTACTTGTTTAGATGCGATAAAATGCACCCCTTCAGAGAAATACGCGATTTACAACTTTGTCCATACCAGTTCGAAGAAATTCAATTGTACCTAAAAGCGGTTTTTTATCTAGTAGATGTACGTCAAGTTTGATGTCTTGAAATCGTCAATAGTGCTTGTTGCGTAACACATTGTGTACAAAAATAAGAGACAAAATGCGAATACAATTTTTTAAGTATCTTGAAAACGAAAAGAGTTAGACCACTACTTTTTGGGTTAAATCGACTTGTTTTGATGTCAAGAATCTACGGCTAAGTATTGTCCCAATCTTTTAGAAACACCCTGTATAGCATCAATAATGCTTATCAATTATGTGTGCTAAAATATGACAAAATGTGTGTTGGATCTTTATTGCAAAATGAGAAACTCTTCGATCAGTGTACAGTAAAATATCCTAATGCATTTTTATTGCAAACTATTATTGGGAAGCTAAAAATAGACATGAATTTGAAAATCATTGGTTGTTATACGTCTTCATAAAAAGAAAACGACTTTTTGGTAAACGTAAATAATAATAAAAGAAGCAAAATGTTGATACAGTTAAATAAGTCTTTGATATTTCTTTTCATTTATTTGAAAATAAGTGCCATTCGTATCTTTTTTGATGCACTACTTAAAATACTCTCACCAAAATTATTCATCTTCAATTTGTCTAAGATGGTTATTTGTTGTAGAAACCCCTAATGCAATTCAAAGAATTGATCCAAGTCATTTGGTTCTTTATTGTTATTTTTTAATACAGATGTTGAATAGACTGTGAGGTAATCCAATCAGCCTGGTTCGATATTGCAATTAGAATTTTGATGATAGCATTATATTTTTGTAAGCATAGAAGCTTGGGCTTTATTGCATGATAACAAACTAAAGTTGCAATATTGGCAGTTTCTTCGACTTCAAATTTTAAATATAACAACAGTGAAAATAAGTTACAGATATCTCAATAGATGAAAGCACATATATAATAGAGTGAAATATGTTTAATTCTAAATGTTTCATGTTTCAAGATTTTCTTTTGTTGATTCATCCAAACACAGTGCTGCAATTCTTCCAGTGGACTGAGCTTTTATCTGTTTTATCACTCATGGACTTTTCTATATAACCTTCGCCTACACTATTCGATTTCCACTCTCCGTTGCATTTTAAATAAATAAGATCTCCTCCTCCATCGACAAGAACTGTAGTCGATATTCACCTAAAACAATATTCTGAATTATATTCCTTCCAGTATGGCAGTTTCAAATAGATACAGAACCAATTTTATGAATCCCCATTACTGACCGACAATATTTTCCTTTAATATATCTCAAAAAAAGTTTATCCGCCATATTTTTTGGGCGCAAAAGAACATATTCTTTATAAACGTTTGTAAAATCTTCTCCTAAAATTGTAAAAGATCATAATTTTGGCTTATTGCTATCTGAAATTTTATTAAAATAAAAAATTCTAAATCTTCTCGATCATTAATCTTCCCATCTGCCATTTTGTCACAAAGCCTAAACGATCTAAAAAACATTCCCACAACTAAAACCATCTGAATAAAAAATTACATATTACAACAATTTGTGTTCGTATTATTTCTAAAACCTACTTTCATTCACAAATGTTTTTTATCGGGAGCTTCAGCTAAAAACTGTTTATCATTTGTGAAAACTCTTGTTTTTTTGGGGATATAACTTTCATTTAGTTTCTTGAGATATGCATATAATTTTGCGTATTTGCTAATGTTTATTCCATTTTTTAAATATTTGATAATGACTTTATCATTGAATATTGTAACCATAATTAAGAACTCTTCAGATTCCTTGCCAGTTCGGAAAAATGAACCAATGATACGTTTCCAGAATAGACTGCTGTGTTCTCCGTTCGCACTGTTTAATGAATTCATGATGAGCGGCTTGATAAACCACAATACCCTGGTGTTACACCACTGCATCATAATTAAAATAAAACGTTGTTCTCGTCAAACACACATGTAAGTGCACAGCAATTACTTTTTGCGACACAGAGTCCTAATGACTTCAATTTATAAGCGATTTGGAATTAAATAAATCAATAACATCCTATTGGATGTATATAGTTTAATTGAATTAGATATAAGATATTTCCTTCTACCAACGGATAGAAATAAATTTGCCAGGTTGGTGTTTACTTTTAAAAGCAAAATATTATGTTCTTCACACATATAGTGCCAAAATTAAAAAAATATATAAGTAAGTTCTGGGTACAAAATCTCAGTGACAGTTTGGTTCTGTTAGGTTTAATAAATTTTTGTCCAAACCAAACACTAAATAGCTGCTAGACCAATTGACAAAAAATGAAATCACTAATTTCACATTCAGGTTTTCTATGCAAGTCTCTTACTACGAAAAAAAATTGTTGATCAATCTCAAACTGACATAATTTATATTGATTTTTCCAAGGCGTTTGCCAAACTTAAACATACTATGTTGCTTAAAAAACTAAATCATGTTGGACTTTCTGAAAACTTGATAAAACTATTCATATCTTACCTGTTTAATAGAATTCAATATGTTTTCTTCAGTGGATTCAACTATGTCGATTACGTTACTACCTCCGGAGTACCACAAGGGTCGGTTCTTGGACCACTGTACTTTATCATATTCATCAACGACATAGCGTATGCTGATGATATGAAACTTCTTTCTAGAATTTATACTGTTGATGATTTTCTTCACTGGCAGGAAAATTTAAATAAAATTATTAACTGGTGTGCTAAGTACAACATTCTACTAAATTCGCAGAAATGCAATGTTGTGTTTTGTAAACTTAAGTCCATTCCTATTTCCTACGTTTATAACATAGACAATAATATACTTCACTGGCCCGAAAAGCCACGTAACTTAAGCGTTATCTTTGACAAAACTATCTCTTTCAACATACATATTAACATCATAGTCTTAGAAACCAGTAGACTTATGGGTTCATAGTAATAAAGCCCATGACTTTTCAAACTCAGACACACAAAATGTTCTATTATTGATATGTTCGATCTAAGTTAGATATGCGTTACTTGTTTGAACCCCACACTATACTGTACTGTCTCTATTTGCACACTTTCAATGAATTTTGACAAATAACTGACAATGTCACAAAAATTAAAGCTAGATGTACACAACTAGATTTTAGCAAAAATACGTTATAAGACTTGTCCCATTTTTTTTTGCGTACGACGACAGTACATGTCAACGAGTTAAAATCGATTCAATGTAAATTTCTTAAATTTGCGTATTTCAGATCTGAATGTACACTTCATTTCAAATAAAAGTAGTACACTTTATTTTAGCAATGTAAACATGACTCCTGCAAAAAATATTAATAACAGTCATCATTTAAACGTCAACTGTCACAATTTTTTTCGAGTTGAAGTTTATTAATACGCATGTTTTAATTAAGGAACCATTCTTGAAAAATTTAAATTTTTGCCAATTTTTAATAATGATTAGACAACTAGCAGAAATTCAGAAGATTAGTATTCTTTCCAAGTTGGAACACATCAATATAACATAAATAAATGCAGTGTAGGTAATGAAAGTTAAAAAAATATGGGAAAATTAAAGAACATGCCGCAAGCATGGATCTGGTGAGCAAGTAATGAGCAATAAGATAAAGCCCTTATAAATTACCTCCAGAAAAATCCATTTTGATCTATTGCCTGTAGAAGAATTAGAAATAGCATTCTGAAGTGTAGTTCTGCTGCTAAAAATACAAAGGAACGGAAGAAAAAACAAGGACTGATCATTTTTGCGCTCAACCACTTGTTGAACAATGAAGACTTTTGGTCAAAAGTCATATTTTCTGATGAAAAAGTTTTTCAGTCGTTTAATGATATAGGTCTCGTAGGCAAAGATACAATTAAAATTGTACATTCGATTCAATGTCCAATGTATTTACACTCTTTATATTATCAGGCCACAAAGCTTTCGAAAAAAGTAACCGATGACATTCTAAGCACTAGTGACATTACATAAGGCAAAAATTGAACTTGTTTATTTTTCGTTTCATCGTCTTTTTTATTAGCTTAGTGACTTAGGTGTTTGATACTTCCACTTTTGAGTAATAGCAAATCCATTTAACCACGAATAGAACTAGTCAAAATAAGTAAATTTTCGAACAGACCCACCTCGAGAATCATGCCTGCTCCCCCTGTCCCCCCATCAAAGGGGCTACCTGTATCTGCCTATATATATGTTTTTTTCTCAAAAACGGTAGGAGCTAGAGAGCTCTTGTAAAGATATATCCAATCAACTTCAAGAAAAATGTCTTGATCTCCCCTTTTATCATTCATTTACGGGTTATAACACCACTTCTTCTTTTTTTGGAAAAAGAAAAAAGAAGTGTTGGGAAGTTTGAGATTCTTTTCCGGATGTCACCGCGACTTTCATAGATTTGGTTACAGATCCAAAACAGCCAAAAAATGATCAATTAAGAATGCTGTCAAAATTTGTCATAATAATCTGCGATAAGTATTTCGACACAGATGATATCGACCTATATCGAATGCAATTATTTTCTCAAAAAAGCCGTACTGTTGAGAACTTACCCCCAACAATGAATGCCTTGTCAATTCATATCAATAGATGTATTTATCAAGCAAGATTTGTTTGGGGTAAGCTCAGTCAATCGATCATAGAACTCCCATGTCCATCCAAATGGGGATGGACTATGGATAATGATAAATGGATGCCCCTCTGGACTACTTCCAAAAATGAGAACATTTCATCAAACGTATTGTTAAAATGTCAGTGCAAAATTTGTGGGCTTAAGTGCAAATGTTTTTTAGAAAATTTAAAATGTACAAAATTATGTTCATGTGTAGAATGTTTCAATTAAGTTATTCAGAATTTGCTTTTATTAAGTAGGTACTATAATTTAGTTATTTTATTTTCTCTGAAATGTTTTTTGTTAATTTTGTCATTATTTATATATTTTTCTTGTTAATGTGTTATAGAATAAAAAAATAGTGAAAATATTGGGCTTTCAATATAACATTATTAAAAATAAGTTATAATGCAATTATATGCACTGTTTTGTCTATGCACGCCACTGGCGACCTTATTTAAATACATAATATATTTAAATTATGTGACAGAAAATGTAATAATGCAGTTTTTTATCTAGTGCCTAATTTAGTGGGTCGTTTGCGTTTTCATAGCTAGAATGCCCTCTGTAGCGACTCACTTATTCTAGCAAGAGGATATGTGCGACTCACCCACTCGAAATCCTGATAGCCGTAACCAAGAAAACCACAGAAAAAACAAAATCATGTAACAATATATAATTACATTTCCAATGTACACATTTATTGAATGTTGAACTTTTTTACATCAATATACATTCTTAAAACCATTTTATTTTGTTGTATAGCTGAATGATAATATATACGAAGCTATATTTTGGTGACCCCGACGAAGCAGCAATATTTTGTTGACCCCGACTTGGAGCTATATTTTGGTCACAAAATTTTGGTGACCCAACGAAGAAGCTATATTTTGGTGAATCCGCCTTGGACTGATAAAAGCTGTCCAGATATTTTTTAAAATTTATGGTTCCCGTTTTTGGATACAATGAATTACATGATATAGAGGTTAATTATTTCCCTTTCGATGCTGTCTTGGACCTAGACCATTTATGGATACCTACACAAGATTGATAAATACGCTGCTCTTTACTTCTCAACATTTTCAAATCTCAAGCGGACACAACCCAAATTTCCCAAGAATTTATCATCAATACGTATATGGAGAATATTTCATTAAACTATCAACCAGCCTCATCAAATACAGTGACAGCGAACAGTAATTATGTTACAAATACGTATACTATTAAACCTCCTCCTTTTTGGGTTAACAAATCGGAAATATGGTTCACACAAATTGAATCGCAATTTTCTATTACGTTATTGCTAGTTTGCCCCCGGAAATTATTACAACGATTTATGACATTGTCACTAATCAACCCGAAAGAGATTTATACGATAACCTGAAAACTGCTCTAATTTCTTGTTTGACCTCAAGCGAGGAAAAGCGCTTAGAGGACTTGCTCTCTGGTTCCCAGATGGGGGACCTCAAACCATCCTATTTTTATTGGTCTATGCCGTCAATTGTCGGAGAATCCCATGTGGTGAGCAAGGAGCTCCTAGTCAAATTATGGAAACGGCGATTGCCTAAAACTATATTCATTGCAATCACCGCTTCCGGAAAGACTGAGATCAAAGAATTAATCGACATTGCTGATCGTATATGGGAGTCGTGTCAAAGTTCTATGGGTTCCCTTACCTCCAATTCAATTTGTAACGTAAACCCACAGTTTCTACATCAAATTTGATTGTAGCGACTCACTTATTCTAGCAAGAAGATATGTGCGACTCGCCCACTCGAAATTCTGATAGCCGTAACCAAGAAAACCACAGAAACAACAAAATCATATAATAATATATAATTACATTTTCAACGTACATATTTATTGAATGTTGAACTTTTTTACATCAATATACATTCATAAAACCATTTTATTTTATTGTATAGCTGAATGATAATATATACGAAGCTATACCCTCACAATATTTTTTTGCTAAGGGGTTTTTTATAAAAATAATAATAGGACAAATAATGTGAAATAATTTTGAAAATGTACAATCAATATTTTCGTAGTTTATAACAACAATAATAAATATTGTAAATAAATTCATTATGCACATGTGCAGCTTTCTCTTTGCACGCCACTGACGGCTTTATTTAAACAAATAACATATATAAATAATATACCAATCGATACAAAAAAACCGCTGCCCAAGAAATCACTACTTCCACATCCAGATTCTCTATCCAAGTCACTCACAACGAAAAAACTGTGTATGTGGAAATAATTGTTTATGGAACTTTAATAATATAATATTTGAAATCCTCTACCCCAAAAACCCATAAAACGATACCCCACATCGGTAGTGGGGTGGGGGTGGTGATAGGGGGGTGGTAGTGGGTATTGGGGGTGGATGAAGTAAAAAAATATTTTGAGATTTCTGGTTCTTGTACATACACTAAATCACATTTTTTTTTCATCCCCTTTAATAAGGGGGTGGGGGTGGTAATGGGAGTTGCTAATGCCAAAAATTTTTTTGAGACCTTAGCTTCTCTTGTATATACTAAATACCAATTTTATGGACTCCTACCTGCTTGATTTACTCATGTACACCAAATTTATCCCAATGTACCCCCCAACCCTTCGTCGGAACAACATGAAAATATAATCTAGTTCCAGATCTCATTAAAGTACATACGTGTACCAAATTTCAAGTCAATATCTTAAACGGTTCCAGAGTAAACGTGCGCACAAAAAAAGTTACAGACAGACAGACAGACCGATAGATAGAAATTTTTTTTTCGCTCAAACTTAAAATCTCGACGTTTTCTGACATTTTAAGCCTATTTGAACAATAAAAATTTAAAAAAATGTTTTTGTCGTTACTATACTTTCACTGGATGTGGAAGTAATAATGGTCTTTATTTTTTATATATTCTAGAATTTTGATTTATTGGGCCGTTTTAGAGATATAACCAAACCGTTGTTTTTTTGCTGTGGGGCCTTAAAAAAAAGAAAATAGCAAAAAGCAAAACAAGGCACTTATGCAAAATTTTATACGCTATCGAATGGCGCCAAGATCATTCTTCTACCTCCTACCGTTTTTGAGAAAAAAAAATATATAGGCAGATACAGGGGGGGCAGGGGGACCAGGCATGATTTCTCGAGGTGGGTCTGTTCGAAAATCTATTTATTTTGACTAGTTATATTCATGGTTAAAAGGATTTGCTATTACTCAAAAGTGGAAGTATCGAGGCATTTTCGAGACACATGTCTCGAATGTTAAAAAAATACGGTTTGTCTTTTTCTGTCTTGTTATCTGCCATAAGTCATATTAAATCTATATGATAAATTTTGTAGGAATTCACTGTACCTCCCTGACCTATAGTTGGGTCAAGTACCTGTTGAGCAGTCTAACAGATAAACAAATAAATAAGTAAATAAATAAAGATAATTACGGGTTACCAAGAATATTGCTACTTACTCTTCTTCAGTCCGACTAAGACAGAGAAAAATCACATTCTCCCTCTTGACATGTACACTGACTTATTAAAAGATGCCATAAAATATAAAGCAATCTGGCTAGGGCAGGAGCAATATGGAGGGATAGGCCAGTGCATTAGGCAAATGGAAATCCCTGGAGCGAAGCCCCTGAAGGAAATGAAATGGTATTCTTGTAAAACGCGGCTTCCATTAGAGCGATTAAGTTAGTAGGATTGATCGGAAATCCAATGTACAGAATGACTCATATGATTACACTACATGTAAATGTATTTATAACAAATGTAAAATTCGATCGTGTTATTTTAAACTTAAAAAGAATTGTGTGAAAAATAATCTTAAATTATACATTCAATATTATCTCATATGTAAAAAAATGCCTATTTAGTTACTGTTAAGAAAGCAAACACGAACATTATTTTTCTAGTAAACAGGGCTGGCTCTGGGGGGGGGGGGGGGGGGGGGCGAAGCGGGTGGCTGCACGGGGCGGCAAATTTTTCAAATCCACAGTTACCAAAAAATATAAAAAAGCTAGGAAACAATTATTTCACTAATATAGTAATAGTAATGTTAACTTTATATAAATAATTTGTTATTGTTATTTTTTTTGTATATAAAGTAGGTTACATACATATATTTCTTATATGTGATTTTATTTCTTGTCTAATTTCTGTGGCGTGGTATTTTTTTTAAGTTTTAATACGGTTCATTTTTCAATTATTTTATTTTACCCTTTTAAGTACAGCAATTATATTGCTGAAAATCCAAAAATTGCTGTAAACCTTATGACTAAAAAAACAAACCATCAAGAATATTCAGTAGGTGAATCTTAAAATGTTATAAAAAATAACGGACTGAAAAGATGGGGGTAAGAATGAGACAGACAGGTAGCGGGGTAAATAAAGGACAGATTGAAATAAATTAAACTTAATTTTTTATTCAAGTTTGATTTGTACATTCAGAACTGTTTAATGTTATACAATCAGATCCTATGCCTACTGTTAATGCGGGAAAAAATATTATTCAGTAAACTCTTCAATTCACTTTAAAAAATTTTTTAGTACTTTTTTGGGGATTTTATAGTTTCTCTATTTGCATTGTCGTATCTAGCAGAAGTCAACTAGAAGTATCATACTTCACATTTTGTGATCAAGTTTATTAATCTGCTAGTTATAAATCATGAAAAATTTGATTTTAACGAAAAAATTAAAAGCGGGGTAAAAAAGAGAATAAATAGACCAAATGGGCAGACTGAAGCAGGCACATTTCAGCTTCCTAATTTAGGAGAAGCTAGCCCTTCCGCAAGCCCCTTCTTGTTAAGTAAAAAATCTGAATAAATTACACATAAAAGAAAAAACCCTCCTGTCTTATTTTTGCACTTCCTTTTGTACGATGTCAATAAGAATGGGAATAAATCACGTGTCTTTCATTTGCCCTCCACTGTCTCTTTTTTACCCCACTTGGAGGGTAAAAATGAGACACTGTTAATTTTTGTTTATCAATTAACGGTACTTTTTAGTAAAAAAATACATAGAAGTATACTGTCATTTTTACATATGACCCCAATCTTTCATTAAATATGACTCGATTCTAAGCAACCTAAAAATTGAAAGATGTCATTTTGTCTCATTTTTATCCCGTCTGACCCTAATTATTTATATAAGAGAGGGGCGGCCAAATGAAACTGTGCCCGGGGCGTCAAAATACCTGGAGCCAGCCCTGCTAGTAAACGCATATTTTCTTTATTATCATTATATTTGCACGTAGAACTGTCCAAATTCTTTTGGTTCAGTTTTATATAATCCTACATACACTGTGCCCCCGGATGGTGTACCACACTCTTGTAAACTTTCTCATTTTTGATTTGCCGAGAAAAATTATTCTTCTAAAAAGTTTTGCTTGCCTTAGGAAGTCACAAACAGTTATTTAACAAAGTTTGTTCAATTATGACGAAAAGCTCAAAAATTGCAAAATAAGGAAACAACAATTTAAAAAAAAACCATTTTATTCAGCTATGTTGAAAACTATTCCACATGTAAACGTCCTACTAGTACACGTCTTTCCAATCTATTTCTAAATTTCAAAAATGTGTACTAGTAGGAGGTCTACATGTGGGATAGTTTCCAACTTAGTTGGTTATTTTTTTTGAAAATTGTTATTTCCTCATTTTGTAACTAAACTCATTTAAGCTTTTCTTCATAATTGAAAAAAAAATTATTAAATAAAATTATAAATAGAAATGTAAAAAAAGATAGTTTGCTTAAAGACGATTTCATATTTTGTTAGTTTTAGAATACCCTATATAATTTATTGTTACGCGCTTACACCCCTTTTGAAAACACCCTGTATCGTGGATCCGGAAATTATAACACCAGGGTAACACTAAACATCAATTTATTAACTTAGGTACCAATTAAAACAAATAATTACTTTACAAATATTACACTGAGCACTATAATTCAATATTGCAGTCACTTTGCTTACTCCTTGATCTGTTCTCACTAACTGAACTGAACTGTACTGTTCTCACTCAGTTTCTCCATACCTTTATTTACCCAAAGATGAGAGGCCCAGAATATTCTCAACTAATATGTAATTTTCTAGTTTATGACACCGCGCGCCATCTCTGGGATGATGGCCAAACTAACCAACCAACTTGGTTCTCGTCTACTCACACATGGAACTTAGAGGAAATTCCCATAGATGAGATATAAAGCTGCAACATTATTTTTAGTTTGGAAACTGCTTATGACTTCCTAAGACAAGCAAAACCTTTTGTAAAGAATAACTTTTCTAGGCAAATCAAAAATAAGAAAGTTTACAAGAGTGCGGTAACCTATCCGGGGACACACTGTATATATTGTCTAGTTTTGTCGGTTAATATATTCGTGAAGAACTTCGTTGAAAATTTCGCTTTAATTTCTTCTCAGCACAAGAAACTTTATATTTCACCTAAAAAAAAAATTACTTGTAGTTTCTAGGTAAATAATTTTTTCACGACGAGATACATGAAATTGAAGTATCGAAAAATTATTTTGTTAACAATTAGGCCAATTATTTATAGGAAAAATATAATTCTAATTTTTTTATGGCATCCTTGTTCACAACGTCTCACAGTGGGAGAAAAGTACCATTTTTTGGACAACAGTCAACATTTTATACGATTTGAATAAATCAAACGGGAAAATATTCGTAAAATGTTATACTTTGAGATAGTACTGCGGCGAAGAAGGTTAAAATTAACGTAACCTATAAAAAATTCCTTAGAATACGTGATTATAAAAAAAAGAGTTGTGAACAAAACAACCAAAACAATAACAGAAATATCTATAATAAAATAACAAAAAAAATAAATAAAAAATAAAAATAAATACAGAAAAAAAAAACAAAAAAGAAACAAACAGAAAATTTAAAAAAATGTATTTTATTTTCTGTATCAAATTTGAATAAGAATAAGTTATAAAACACTATTCCTCATAAGACTTTTGTATACATGCATTAGATGTACAATATTGTCAAATAAACAATTTAATTCGTAATGTTATTATATTTTATACAAAGAGTATATTACATTTGATCGGTACATTTCTAAAACCGTAAATATCGCTCGCAGACAAAAAATGTTCATATTATTGTGTTAGTGAAAGAATTCTGAACAACTTTCAAAATGTCCGTCTGTCCGTCTGTCTGTCCGTCACGTTTCTTGTAAGCACGATAACTCAAGAAAGAAAATTTCGATTGTACTGAAATTTGGACAATAAATTAGTGTTAGCTAGAGGAAGAACCCTAACAAAATCGATCGGTAAATAAAAAAGTTATTAATGATTTAAATTTGAAAAAATTTTTTTTGATTTTTATGTTTTTATACTTGAATAGAAATCTGGTGAAACGATATTTCATTTTAATATCTAAATATTTATATATTTTACAAATATACATTTCATAATGTAATATACAACCGTGAAAATATGATTTTAGCTCGTGTCTTATAATGTAAAAATTTATATTTTTTTACGTGATGGTGGTGTAGTTCTTACGCGTTTAGGTCCATGTGGACACATCAAATATTTTAATCCGTTTTTAACTCTGCCCGTGGCAGACAGGAGCTTCTAGCCTCGAATTTATTTCCAAGCCGAACTGGACCTACCCCGCCCAGCCTCACACCCACCTCGGCGATGTTCGCCGTGGTTGTCTGGCTGGCTTCGGCTAGAATCCGGTGAGGCACATATATTGTACTTAAACTTAAAATAAAATATTATTGTTGTTGGGGTCCCGGGTTCTAAACCCAAATGTGGTATGATATAGTTTTTTTAATTTTTACTTTATTTTACACTGAGTATTTTACCAACTAAGTTCGTACTATAAAATTAAAAATGTCTAATATTATGCATTAGAAAATTTTAGTTCCGGTATGCTTTGTATCCAAATCTTGGAATTATTATTATTATTTTATGAATTAGGTTATGTTAGTTTTATTACTACTAGTGTATAATTTTAAGAATTACATAATAGTATAATAATATGCGATTATTGAAAAATGATTCATAACAATTTTGCATTAGGTTTTCCTAAAATATTAAAATATTTTATTGAAATTTAGTTTGTGTATTCTAGGGAATTTTTTATAGGTTATGTTAATTACTTCCACATCCAATAGAAGTATAGTAATGACAAAAAATTGTTTTAAAATTTAGGCTTAGAACGTCATGAAACGTCGAGATTCGAAGTTTGAGCGAAAAGAAATTTCTGTCTGTCGGTCTGTCTATAACTTTTTTGTGCGCACGTTTACTCTGGTACCATTTAAGATATTGAAATTTGGTACACATATGTACTTTAACGAGATCTGGATCTAGATTATATTTTCATCTTGTTCCGTAGAAGGGTTGGGGAGTAAATTGGGGTAAATTTGGGGTAAATAGGTAAATCAAGCAGGTGAGAATCCATAAAATTGGTATTTAGTATATACAAGAGAAGCTAAGGTTTCAAAAAAACTTTTTCGGCATTAGCCATCCCCATTACCACCCCCACCCCATTATTAAAGGGGATGAAAAAAAAATTGTGATTTATTGCGTATACAAGGACCAGAAACCTCAAAATATTTTTTTACTTCATAAAACTGTACTCAGGGCTTACTGCTTGAAGATTGTTCCAAAGATGTATGAACTTCTTCGCTTGCTTCATGTAAGGTGAAATAAGTTATGGTATCAGTGCTTCATATTCTTATTAGTGCGAAATTTTCTTCAAAATTGTTTTCACTTTTTTCTTGTAGAGTCATTCATTTAGAGGAAATACACATTAAGAAAATCTTAACACTATATATGCCATGCACATTACTTCTCAGAGCTGTATCTGGGAAACTACTGATCATACAGAGACAAAATAAAAATTTTAATTTTATAAGCATATCCTGAATTAGTTGATTTAAATTAAATATTTTATTCGCGGTAAGATAATAACATTGCAAAGTGCACAGTGCACAGACAAAGGTGGTAATAGGATATTTCCGTTGTCTGGGCAATACTTCACATCTCTATTGGCATTTTCCATAGAGATATTGCCCTAGTAATGAACTCGAGATATTGCTGAGTCAGGCGAAGCGCGAATAAATAACGCTAAAAAAATCAGGGGGAGTTCAATATCATTTTGAGATGATATATTTCTGCTCATCATGTGTTTGTGGTATTTAATTTTCATTAATTTTCATCTATTTAACATTTGTTTTGTGTTTATATATTTTTAGGTATGAGATATGTTGTGTAAGTGATCAGAAGTATTAAAAAAACCAGGCAATGTCTGATCTATTTGAAGTAGAGGTTTTTTCATTGAATTTTTAAATAATAGTTTTGCAGAAGTGGTAATAAAAAGTAAGAAATATAAATATGTCGTAAATAATTATAAACAATCACAATTATTCTTGTGCACCTTGACATCTTTAAAGTATTGATTCAATTATTGAATTAAATTTCAATTGAATTCATTTTAAATATACATAAATTACCCTAACATTTTTAAAATATCACAAATATACCATTTTTATTATAGTCTATTGCCGATGTACTGTAGAAAGGAACTAAAACGTTAAAGGGTTTTTATTGTTTCTTATGTTCAATTGACCCCAAAATATGAGAAAACCCTGAAGTGCTACCATTTAAAGGGATGCGTTTTTGAGATCGAAGTAAAAAGGTCCACTTTTCACATTTTTGAGTTTTGCTCAACAACTATGCATTTTTCCTATAAACACGCCAATAGAAAAGTTGTAGAGAATTAAATTTCCAATCTAAATGGCACCTTCAGAAGTCAATTATTTTTTTTTACAAAAACACGTCCAAAAAACAAAACGAAAAAATGCAATTTTTTATTTTCTGTTATTTTAGCCTGTAACTCTTTTTTGGGTACATTTAGGCATAGACATTCTGCATTAAAAAAAAGCTGACGTTAAAATGAGATTTTGTAAAAATTTTTACGATTAACTGAGATATTAAGGTCATCCAAAAATGCCAATTTTCCAAAAACGCTCTGTAGCTCGGTAGTCGAAAAAGATAGACGATCGCTTTTTGCGCCATTGTTTGTTTCTCGTAAATCGAGCTGAAGACATTGGTTTTTTTCAATCTGCCATAGTTTTAGAGAAAACCCCAAATTCCATATAATTTGGTCCACCCTGTACACCAGAACATGGTGCTGAATATTTGGTTTAGTTATTCGGAAGCTTAAGCGCTTAGATCACTCCCAAACTCGACTGTCTTAATTACTAATATCTAAAAAATTACAACATCGACAAGTGACAAAAACGCCATCAGCTGTGCGTGAAATTAACACCTCCCAATAACACGGGAAAGCAATCTGTTGTCAAAGACCAAACGTCGTGGTATAATAAAAGCACATCTCTCCTGCAATAAAACCATATAAAGACGGATCACTCGCCCCCTATAGTTACGGTCCACCCCCAATCCCAAATTGCATAAGGGTAGTTTACCCCAATGAATACATCCAACTCATTACGTGGTCGTGAAGTCACGGGGTTTGTATAAACATCGTCGCAAGAGCTACCAACGAGGTTTCACGAGGTCGAGTAGACGAAAAGTTACGAATAATTCCTTTCCCTGTCAGGAGGGATTATCCCGCTGATGACTTATTGATCGAGTACGTTGTGTGCTTATTAAAGAACGTAGGAATCCGTATGAATACTTTTAATTTCGAAGGAATTCCTCTATTGCGTTTGAACGAAGAATTCTTTATATAATGAACGAAGAATTCTTTATATAATGAACGGAGAAATTGGAGCCGCAGTGCACATTCTATATATCAATTCTAAATGTTTAAAAGTTCATATAGCATATTTATATAAATAAATTCAGTAAAAATAGGTATTACTGTAATTTTCTTAGAATTTTCGAAATTTGAGGCAAAGCTAAATAATATATTTTCATAACGTTTGTCTGACTGTCGGCCCGAATGTCTAATTTCAGTAAATGCAACTGTATAATTATACATTTTAACCACTTCATGTTTTAAGAGGTGTTCCTCAAGGAAGCATCTTGGACCCACTTCCTTACACGGTTTACGCGTTAGCGTTCGATTAAATGCTAACATTAAAGTGTATCTTATAACCTACAGAAAAATTTATAATTCATTGCAATTTGGTTTTTGGTTTTAGTTTTTAAAGATTTTTTTTATTTCAAACAATAATATTTGCTTAACGAACGAATTACCTAAGTAAATAAATAAAATAAACATTAAATTGATAAAAAAGTTATTCAATTAAATGCTCTATGCGTTGACCGCCTTGTTCCCGAAACAGTCTGATTCTTCTAATATTTTCTCTGAGCAGATTTTGTAAATGCGCCCGAGAAATGTCTTCAATACCCCTTCTAATCATGTTTCCCAAGATTTCTAATGTTGGTGGAGGAGTTCTATACAGTTTTTCTCTCAGATAATTCCATATTGAAAAATCCAGCGGAGTCAAGTCAGGCGATCTTGCTGGCCACCATTGGTCTCCAACCAGTTTTCACCAAACCGTGTATTCAAATAATTTGTAACAATTCTTAAATTATGGGCTGGTGCGTCATCTTGTTGGAAAATTAGATTTTCGTTTTCCTGCAAGTTATTTATTTGATTTTGGAGAAATTCCAAATACATTTCTACATTTAATGGTCGATAGAAAAATATTGGGTCAATCATATTAAGTCAGGTTTGATCTACATTCATCATCCGGAATAGATTATATATGTAGTAACTTTTTAAGTGGAAATAATTCTAATTTTTCTTGCGAAGTAGTGCCCAATGGTATATCAGACCACACGTCACAAATTTTATGTTTTGACATTCCTAAATATATATCAGAAAATTTAAAGAATCCAGTTGGAACTAGATTATATAGTGATGCTAATTATCAAACTTTTCTATACTATGTAAGCAAAGAAAATTGGTTTGGGGTATACAGTGCAATAACTTTAGATGAAGGTTTTAAAGCTTTTATAGATAGTTTGTCTTATTGCATAGATATAAGCTTTCCTTTTGTGTACACTAATACATGTCAAAGTAAAAATACGTGGATAACACGTGGAATAAAAATATCGTCTTAGAAATTAAAATTTATATACAAAGTTATGATAGGAAAATCCTGAGCATATAAATTTCTACAAATCATATAAAAAAGTGTATAAGAAAGTTGTTAAAGCAGCAAAAAAATTAAGTAACGAAAAAATTTATAACTCGTCTAGTAGTAAATCGAGAGCGGTCTGGTCAATTATTAATTCTGAGCTAGGTAACGAAAATAATAAGTCTTAGAGTATAACTGAAATTAAAGTGGATAATGAAGTAATAAAAAATATAGTGGAAATTGCCAATCAAATGAATAAGCATTTTACAGAAATTCCTAATAAGCTATCCAAAAACTTTGACGACAGTGAACCAGTCACTATACAAACGACAAATATTAAAAACTATCCAACTATATTTTTAGACCCTGTTACCGAGAATGAAATATTTAATATAATTGTTAATCTTAAGAAATCAAATTCAGTTGGTTTAGACAAAATAAGTGCTAATATCTTAAAATCTGCTGTCAACTACATAGTGAAACCGTTAACATATCTGATTAATCGGTCATTATCTGAAGGAATATTTCCGGATATCCTTAAAGTTGCCAAAATTGTTCCACTCTACAAAAAAGGTGATAAAACATCAATTGATAATTATAGACCTATAGCATTACTGTCTTCTATATCGAAAATATTAGAAAGAGTGATATTTAAAAGAATAGTAGCATTCTCTTTACAGCACGATATCTTATGTGATGAACAGCATGGCTTTAGAGGTGGCAGGTCGACAGCGACCGCTATACTTAGTTTCCTGAATAACTTATATGATAGCTTGGATAAAAATAATAAGTGCTTTGGACTATTCATGGACTTAAGTAAAGCGTTTGATCTTGTAGATCACGCATATGGAAAAATTATCTAAATACGGTTTCAGAGGGAAGCTAAGTGAGAGGTTGGTGTTTTATCTGTCAAATAGAAAGCAAGCTGTAAAAATAAATGGTATCATGTCTCATACATTAGATGTAACTTGTGGTGTACCCCAAGGTTTAGTTTTGGGGCCCGCTACTGTTTATACTTTTTGTGAACGACCTTCCAAGAGCTGCCAATGAGTGTAATTTAGTAATGTTCGCTGATGATAATTCTTGTTTAAATTCTAACGAAAATGTTCATGATTTGAGAACAGATACCCAGTAAAAAATTGATTGTTTTGTTGCAAAATTTAATAGTGACAAATTGCTAATAAACAGAGATAAAACAGTTTTTATTCATTTTACACCTAGAATTATAAATTATAATGAAAGTTACCTACTCAGCATTAAAGGCAAGTCCTTAGCTCAAGTAAATTCCACTAAATTTTTAGGCATCCACATTGATAATTCACTAAATTGGCAAGTTCATATTAATGTATTGTGTAAAAAGCTTTCATCTATATGTTTCGTGTTGTATAGGTTAAAACCAGTTACTAATCAGAGTGTGTTGCTGTCATATTATTATGCACAGTTTTATTCAAGGTTAACATATGGTATCATATTTTGGGGCTCTTCTCACTACAGTGAAAGAGTATTTATATTTCAAAAAAGAGCATTACGTAATATAGTAGGAGTCAACCGTTTGACTTCCTGTAGAAATATATTCAAAGAATTGCAAATATTACCACTGGCTTGTATTTATATTTTAGAAACAGTAACATACGTAAAGTCTAATATACATGAATTTTTAAGGAATAATCATAACCATAGTTATGACACTCGGCATCAAGATAATTTAATAATTCCAAGTCATACATTATCATTGTATGAAAAGAGTCCTAAATATATGGGTGTTAAATTATATAATAAATTACCGGAACATTTGACAGAGTTGATTAATGCTAAACATTTCAAGAGCAAAGTACGTCTATTTCTATTAGATCATATTTTCTATAACACTAGTGAATATATGGACTGTGTTTTTTAAATAAGGACCTAATGGTTATTTTTATTATTGTTTGTTTTATCTTTTATCTTTTAACCTAGTGACGTCAATGTAATGTAACATAAGTTGTAAGGATTCCATATTGTAAAGATTTAAAATGTTTTATTATAAATGTATTTTTTTTCTTGACGAGTTCAATACCACTGTAACTGGTCTTATGAACAATAAATATTATTATTATTATTATTATCATTACGCCCAACCAAACGTTCCTGAAAAGCACCTTCTCTTACTAATCTCTGATTTTTCACAGCCCAATAACGATTATTATTTCCATTAAACATTCCTAGACTGGTGAACCTGGATACATCCGTAAAAATAATATTATTATGGAATACTGGATTTATGTTTAAATTATCTAAAAACCAGTTGCAGTAATTAAGTCTTCTCTGGAAGTCATTTTCATATAGGTGATGGTGAATTTTAAATGATTTAAATCCGTATTTCTTTAATATATTCTTGGCACTTTCGCGGGAAGTATTGCATTACATACATAATTCCCGGGTGGAAGGAGTGCGGTCATATTTGATATATATTATTTCAACTTCTTCACTTACAATGAAGCGTTCATTATTATTAACATTAATATCGCCATTGTCTTCATTTTTTAAATGCTGCACCAGCCAAGGGTAATATGCATGTGAAGGAGCATCACGATCTGAAAAGCGTTCCTGGTACACTCTTTCAACGTTTCTGGCATTTTTTCGACACTTCCCATAAAGAAGGAGCATGCCAATAATTTTTTCAGCTAACTATTATTACTAGTACTTAGTTTTTACTTTGACGTTTATGATGAAACTAGCTTCCTTGTACATACATTTGTTTATGTTAGGTATTTTAGTGCCCTGTATTAACCATTGGAAGAAACAATCCCTAGTTTATTATTTCCTCTCTTTTTTTAAACTAAAGACAAGGAAACATGAAATTTAAAAATAGCGAAATTTAATTACCAATAAAAATTATTAGCTAATTAAGTGGGTCCCAATATCTCATCCATTCCGCGTAGTTATTTTATAATGAAAAATGTACCTCTCTAGGTTTCTTCATTTTTTTTTCTAAAACCAAAAACCAAAGTGCATTGTAGTATAAATATTTCTTTAAGTTATAAGACACACTTTAATGTTATTTAATAGGTAGTGGTTCCTATTCAAAATTTTCGAGAAAATTTTTGAAAAATATTGACATTTTAAATAATACCTAAAATGTATCTCATTTTGTGACAAATTAAAAGTTTGGCAAATTTAATTAAAAATTAATAAGAAAACACATTTTGTTTGTTATCTTAATAAGTTGTTTGACATCAGTTTTATTAATAACGCCAGGCTGCCACCATATTACATTTAGAAAAAAAATGGCTCCTGCGCCGCCATTTTGAAAAGAAATTCTTGACTTAGATCAACTTCCGGAAAACAAGTGGTATTCAATTGTTCCTACCTTTAATGGGGATGGTAGCTTAGTGGTTTAGCGCGTCTAGCTTGCATACTGGCGTACCTAGTGAAGCAGGTTCAATCCCTGCTCATCGCGAAATAATTTTAATTATAAAATTATCCCCAAGAAGTGGTTCGGACTCCACTATAAGCTGTAGGGCCTCGTTTCTCTTTACCTAACACAAATTCATTCTGGATTTTCAAGGAGTTACTTCGGTGACTTGAGAAGCGGTTAAGAAAACATTTTAAGAAACATTTTAAAACATTTAAAAGATAATTAAACGGCTCCTTCTAAAACGAATCCGTTATCACCAGGTATATTATTAATTTTACTTACCGTTCAGTTCAGACATCGGTAAGTAAATTACTTACCGAGGGGTTTGGCCTAGCAACCAGTAAACTTAAACTGCCGTTTTAGCAATAGATATTGTAAATAGACAAAAAAAGCTCGATCGTGCAAAAAAGGTTTTTTCTACAGTACTCATAAAATTGATGATACAAACTTCAAACTGTCATACAATACCATCAAAATTAAACTTAAGAGGAGCTTATTACAAAATCAATAATCTAGTTAACATTTGTTTCATTTATTTTAGGAAAATCGGAGACAGAGGAAAGTCAGAGGCGAAGAGGACGCCTTCCAAAACGTTAGACCAATGTTACCAAGAAACTGATGGAAAGAGTTTTGTTGAGGTCCTACGTTTAAGAATCAGTTGCTTCTTAATGACTTGATAACGTGATGCTGTTGGACGTACCACAGCAATGGGAGACCGACTAGAAAAATTTATGGGATACAGACTGTCTGTTAAGAAGATGTAAATATGAAAACGATAGAAAATGAAGATGTCATTGTGGAATAAAAAACAAATTAAATGCAGCGGATGTATTAACCAAAGATTTATCGTACGCAAGGTGCATAGAGAAATTGGTTTGGTACAATCAAGTGACTATTAAAAGATGTCTTCTTGATATTGCAGTTCAGTGAGAATGTTTGAATTTTTCCTAATTTTCAGATATAGAGCTGGTAGGTGAGGAGCATAATGCGCATTTACCTACTCCGTGGGATTTTTTGTGAAGGGAAGGTGCGACTATGTGGAATCTCTTTATTATATGCTAGATAATGATGTAGTACCGGGTGTTTACCTTAGAATTGCGCTGTTTGGTTTTTATGGCGTTATATATCCAAGATGGCCGCCATGCGAGACATTTATTCTTTACATCAAGAATAACTCCTTCCAGAGTGCTCATATGCAAAATCTGCATATAACATTTTCTGTTCTACATGAGCCAAAGAACAAATTTAGTTCTTATTAATTTTTTCGTATCTTTTACCAATTAAGAGTTATGATTCATTATACATGTCACTATCGGTTTAAAACATAGTTGAGCCATCGGTTATTTATTGATTTGATTTGATTTGGTTATTTATTAAGGGAAGAAAAATAATGATTCTGCTGCTATTTACTCAGAAAAACTTTAATAATACCTAGTATTAATACATACAATTTGTAGCAGGACGTAGTAGTTGTTTTATAAAATTGGTTCTTAAAATAAATTATGTATTGACAGAAAATAATATTTAATGATACTATATTATTATTATCTTCAAAACAATGTATCATCACCATCTAAGTCCGATGAATCTTCATGCCTTGTATGCTCATCACAGTTGTCACACATATCTTCGTCTCATCCACTCACACATAGTTCTGTGTTCGTGGGAAAGACATTTACACGGTGGAGCACATTTTCTCTTAACACAAGAGCACCGAATAAGTTGAAGAACTGTCTCTGGAGCACATGATAGCATACACATAACAGGAGCATAATGGTCGTTTTTTAGTTCCCAGCCGACGTTTAATGGCAAGGGCAGATTAGGGTAGGGCTGGTCAGCACGGCACCATTCTATGGTTTGATAACGAACTCTATCAACATATGGTATCAGTGATGTTCTTGTTGGTGGCAAGATTTCTCCTTGAGTTTCTTTCTTCGTGAACATCCACCACCTCAGTTCTCCAATGTCCGATATATTTGTGCCAGGAACATAGACTTGACATATGAACTTTTCTATTAATAGTCTATCTGTATCAAGAAAATTTTCCACAGTTCCAAGTTTGCTTACAGCTTCGAGAATGTCATCATCTGCTTTACTGAAGACTTTCCAAAAAACTTTCCGCTTTCTTTGTCAAAGTCCCTGTGGTGTCACTTCCGGATAATGCATGCCGACCTAATAATGCTGAAGTTTTCTTTGAGCCCAGGGAATCGGTTACTTTGCTGAGATTGATCATTCTCTGATTTTGGCCAACTCCAGTTACAAACATAGTGTTCAGTGGAAGGAACTTATCCCACCATAAAGTAAGTATGAAGACATCTGTATCAGGTGAGTAAATATGAAGCTGTGTAGCACCGCGACAACAGGCGAATATGGAATGCAAAATTATTTTTGTATCTGCCTTCTCATGATTGCTTTTCAGTTCATCTGTTTCAATCCCCATTGAACACTTTGATGTTTCCCTCCAAGATACAAATAAACACTTGTTTCTTCCAGTTGCATATTATATTCCTTTCTCGGACAAGTAAGCTGTTAACTCATCTTTAGTCTTGACATGAGATAACAATGACTTCATAGATATGTTCCCAATGTACGTTGCATCACTGATCTTGTAGTGGACTGATTGTGTGTTGCCAGTTCTTTTCTTACGCATAAAAAATTTTAGTGAATTTTCTCTGTATGTGTCGAAGACTGAGTGGGTTTCATCATAACGTGATAGTGTATATTCCAGTTTTCTGTTAAATTCATTTGCAAAATCACTACAGGTTTTAACAGTAGGCTTTTTTTTCAGGGCTTGTACTTCTGCCATACCATCAAGAACAGCTACTGTGAGTTTATTAGATACATCTACTACTGAAGGACTTAATGTGGAAGATGTGATTTTCTGTATATTCGATATATGGGAAATAAATGTAGTAGATTATTTATTACATTTGTTGCAGGAGAAACAGGGCATTAAATAGGCTAGGCAATAAATGTATACTAATAAATTTGTGTTATGTGGTAAAACGGGCGTGTAACTCTTAAATGCTAAAAGATACGAAAAAATTATTAAGAACTAAATTTGTTCTTTGGCTCATGTGGAACAGAAAATGTTATATGCAGATTTTGCGTATGAGCACTCTGGAAGGAGTTAGTCTTGATGTAAAGAATAAATGTCTCGCATGGCGGCCATCTTGGAAGTATAACGCCATAAAAACCAAACAGCGCAATTCTAAGGTAAACACCCGGTACTACACCATTATTTAGCATATAATAAAGAGATTCCACATAGTTGCACCTTCCCTTCACAAAAAATCCCACGGAATACAGTACGCTCCAGGACTATAGGTTAGTATATTGCTCACCCTGAATGTCGCTTAAAGTCATTAAAAAAATAAATCTAAAGTGTTATGTGATTTTTTTTAGCCTTACAATGTTTTGGTTTGTTTGTGTCCACTACTGAATTAGATCATGTTGCATATGGCTTTATTAAATGCACTTGTTCTGTTCATAATTAGAATTAATGCCATATATCTGTTTCTGGTGTCTCGCATCTTACAGGCGCTCTATTCACATCCAGATCTGAAGCGCCATGCACCCGATGACACTAACTTGAACCAACTGCAACGGATATGCATCGGCCAATTTAAAAATGCATCAATGAATGCTTAACTTGAAGTTCTAGTGGACGCACGTGCTCTCTTATGTTCTGCTATTCTACATTTGAAAACAATATTTTGTCTCTTAACCTTAGTCGAGTCAACGAAATCAAGAAATCGTCAAAACTTCGGGACCCAGAAGAACAGAATCAATTTCAATTACAGTTTTTTGAAACATTTGTTATGCTATATTATTTGAAATAAGAAACATTACATTTTTTGGACCTTAATTTTGAAAATTTTGAAATTAAAAAAATGTATAATTTAGAGATTTCATACAATTTTCGACGACAAAATATTACCTACCTTGAGATTTTTAGGGTCGCTGATTACGAATCTGAAGTTGAAATTTAAAAGTTTTAATATGGCGGATGGAAATTTTTTATAAAGCGAGTGTTTCAAACCGACAAAAAAATTGAGCATCTATGTGATGCTAGTGATGATATTAACAAAAAACAGTATATGAGATTTTTTTCTAATTACTGGACAATTACAATAGCAAAATGGTGACATTTTATTTAAAAAAAAAAATGGGAAGACTTACAACATAACTTCTTTGTTATTATGACACAGAAACAATCATTTTAAAATTTTTTATCTTTAATTCTAGTCCTTAGAACCTTTGACGCAAGGATCACAGTTTCTAAGATATTAAACAATTAAACTGAATACTTCATTCTATAAATGTTTGGATGCCTTTTCTAAAATTAAATATCTCCTATACTTCTAATCTTGCATAAAGATAAAAACAAGACAAATTCATTCATGGTTTATAAGCTTTATTTTTGATTTATTACTTTTTCGCTGAAACTAATATTTATTGAGACATTTGCAAGAAACAAAAATTTTACGTTTTTTCGAAAACCCCTTTGTATAGTTTAAAATGCAATTTTTTTCTAAAGCAAGTGCTGCAAGTGAACGAAAAAATTTGAGCGTCTAGGTCATATGTTAACGAAAAACAGTATTTGAGAATTGTATTTTTTCGTACTACTAGCTCTGTAAATGTCATTCCTTGACGCCTGTCAGTGTTATGAAAGTGTCACTTACAGCCCATAGGCAAAAAGCACATAATTTACTTTTATGTCCTAGGTCAGTTAAATAATAATGAAATTCTGGCACCAACGAAGTACACGCATTTTTGGCTGCCCCCTGAATGTCGATACTTTCATCACAATCCATATTTTTATTGCAAAAACTCACGTAAATAACCTGAATGACGGAAATTATTATGAAGTTATCAATTTGACAACTTATGCAGAAAGCAAACACGCTCCAATTAGAGTCTAAGCCAATTAATAAATGAGTTCGACAAATCTTGAAATATAATAATTTTGAATGAATTTTCCTAAAAAAACCGCTGCCCAAGGAATCACTACTTCCACATCCAGATTTTCTATCCAAGTCACTCACAACGAAAAAAATTTTACATGTGGAAATAATTGTTTATGGAACTTTAATAATAGCCCAGGGTAGATCCAGGTCGATGCTCAACAAATTAGAGACAAACTGAAATTTGATACGGTGCTTTGTTTTGAAGTGCTAAATATACCCTGAAACCCCAGCGGTGAGCCGTTGATCCCGTCCCCCCAAAACAATCCTTCAAAAGGGGTAAAATTCTCCTTTTTTCACTTTTTCCTTTATAACTCGAAAACGAAGCATTTTATGAAAAAATGCCAAGAGAGAAAAGTTGGAGAGCAGAAAATTTCCTACGAAGTAAATGAGAGAATTGAGAAATGTGGAGTTAGTAGTGAGTTAGCAATGAATTTTGAAATTTACGGTATTTTTTTTAAGTATTCCGAAAAAGTGCTGAATAATGTTTTTTTGGCTAGGTTACTTCAATTTTAATCAAATATATAATAATACAGTGTAGGGCTCTAAATTTTTTAGGGTAATCTATGGTGGGTATAATGATAAAGATTAAATAAACCAAAACATTTTAATTTTAAAATAGGATTAAAAAAAACAAACAACTTATCTAACGATATCATCTATGTCCAAAATTACAACCCGGTTTAGACAAGTAATTGCATTGAATTGATTACATGCCATAGTGCATTTCAGGCCCATTCGTTTGCATGTACATACTTTTTTGCATCCTCCTGATGAACAACTACAAAAAATTTTTTGTAGAATCCATGTAGGGGCAATGCTTTGGTCGCTGTATAGTATTTTTCAATAATATTGATTTATCTGGTGATTATTACATACTTTAATAATAATTAATCCTAACTATAAAACATTAAAATTTTGAAAAAAATAAATAAATAAAAATTCATTGCTCCGCCACTGATAACTCACAAATTCTCAAAGTATACTTAATTGATGGGAAATTTTCTGCTCTTCAACTTTGGCATCTTGGAATTTTTTGCTACAATGCTTCGTTTTTGAGTTATAAAGAAAAAAGTAAAAAAAAGACAATTTTATCCCCTTTGGGGGGTTGTTTTGGGGGGACGGGCTCAACGGTTCACCGCTGGGGTTTCAGGGTACATTTAGTACTTCAAAACAAAGCGCCATACCATTTTCAGCTTGTCTCTAATTTGTTGAGCATCACTCATATAACATGGGGGATCGACCCTGGGCTATAATATAATATTTGAAATCCTCTAACCCAAAAACCCATAAAACGATACCCCACATCAGTAGTGGGATGAAATGATAGGGGGTGGTAGTGGGGGTGGATAAAGTAAAAAAATATTTTGAGGTTTCTGGTTCCTGTACACACACTAAATCACATTTTTTTTCATCCCCTTTAATAATAGTGTGGGGGTGGTAATGGGGGTGGCTAATGCCAAAATTTTTTTGAGATCTTAGCTTCTCTTGTATATACTAAATACCAATTTTATGAACTCTTACCTGCTTGATTTACCTATTTACCCCAAATTTACCCCAATTTACCCCCCAACCCTTCGACGGAACAAGATGAAAATATAATCTAGTTCTAGATCTCGTTAAAGTACATATGTGTACCAAATTTCAAGTCAATATCTCAAACGGTTCCAGAGTAAACGTGCGCACAAAAAAAAGTTACAGATAGACCGACAGACAGAATATTTTTTCTCGCCCAAACTTAAAATCTCGACGTTTCATGACATTCTAAGCTTATTTGAATAATAAAAATTTAAAGAAAATTTTTTGTCGTTACTATACTTCCACTGGATGTGGAAGTAATTGTAATATTGCTAGGAAGTACGAAAAACGTCGTATGCACCTTGGCTTGTATCGCGTATTTACAGCTCTCGAACATTGTGACAACTGTAAAATACACTTACAAGCCTTGGTACGTAGATAACTATTTAATTACTGACTACTTATGGTAACAACATTGAGACGTTTCTATTAAAACAGTGTAAAGAAGCACATTGCTTCTATCATAATCTCTTTGTTTTTATGCTATAGAAATGGTAAAAAAATTATTTGAAGCATTATTAATCATCTTTCATTTTGGTTGTTAATTTTTAATGTAAGTGCTACAGTTTCTGATATATTTAATGTTTAAACTAAATACTTCGTGTTATAAACGTACGGACACCATCTTTATACTTCCAGAATTTCGAAACCATTAATTCTAGGGAAATTAGAAAAAAAAAGCGAAATTCATCCATAGTTTAGTAGCTTTCTTAGTTGTTTCTAGCATTTTTTATTTTAATGTAATACTTTTTTTTCAAGCCAAAATCGTAATTTTTAAGTCGTTATAACTTAAATACTCTCAGTTTACATGAAAAGGCTAATGCCAAAAATTTTTTGAGACCTTGGCTTCTTATACATACACTATATCCCAAGTTTATGGACTCTTACTTGTTTGTTTTACCCATTTACCTCCCAACACTTCAACGGCATAAGTTCAAAATAAAATCAAGTTCCAGACCTCGTTATAATATATCATAAACCGTTCCAGAGTAATCGCGCATATAAAAAAAAAGTTAGACAATTTTTTTTTGGCTCAAACCTAAAATTTCGACGTTTCATGACATTCTAAGCCTATTTGAACAAAGAATTCATTATTTTTTACCGCTACTATACTTCCAGGATTTGGAAGTGTTTAGGAACCAATTTGTATTTGCGGGTCTAAAAACTCATTGATACTGTAATAACATGATTACTTGTAAGTAATTCTTTAATTTCCCTCATAAATCTTATTGAGAAGATCTCTCATATTTTCCGACAAATAATAGTATTTCATAAAACAAGTTCACCCAGCCATAGTAAGGGAAATTTGTGGAGGCAGCGCCGCACAGTGGGGCAAATAGCTCATTTTTTGAACAAACGGTAATTCCCAAGCCTGGAATTAATGAAACTTAATTTTTTTTAAACTATTCGTTATAAAATTGCCTTTAATTCTATCGAGTCCGAATTTTGAAATTTCAAAATTAAAGATGGCTAATCCAAATATCGCGGACATAAATTTTGAAAGTAAATTAAAATTTTATCAAAAGATTGTTTAAAATTATAAACAATTGTTACTTGGGGGGTTTTTTTGGTTTCTAATCTCATTTCTGATCCCCTAATTTTGCGATTCAAAAAACCAAGATAGCGGATCCAATATGGCGGCCATAATATATTTTTAAATGAGATGTACATGCGCAAATTGATAAAAACTGTTACTTAGCGCTTTTAAGGGTTTCTGACCATGAATATGAAGTCTGAATTACGTAATATCATAATCCAAGATGGCGGATTCAATATGGCGGATCCAATATGGCGGCCATAATATTTTTTTAAATGAAAAGTACATACGTAAATTATTTAAAATTAGGTTTAAAGATGTCAACATTTTTGATTGGTTATCTCACTTTTTTATAAGATGGCATATTCGAATCTGCCATCTTAGAATTCGAAATTACGAATGCGTAGTCAGCAATCGCAAAAACCTACAAGTAACAATTTTTAACTATTTTCGCATGTACATCATAATTTTTAAAAAATGTACGGCAGCCATATTATTCAATTTTCTGATTTGCAAAATATCGAAATTTTAATATCCGAAACGAGATTAGCAAACTGTGAAACCCCCGAAAAACAAATGTTAAGAGTTTCCTTCTTGATTTGTCGTTCTTTTTTAACTTACGGACACCATATTGGATCCGCCATCTTGGATTTCGATATTACGTAATTTGGACTTCAGATTCATGATCAGCAATCTCTAAAACCCTTAAGTAACAATTTTTAACAATTTGCGCAATATTATGGCCGTCATATTGGATTCGCCATTTTGGATTACGATATTACGTAATTTAGATTTCATTCTCGATCAAAAACCAAGTCCTAAGTAACAATTTTTAACAGTTTGTGCATGTACATTTCATATAAAAAAATATTATGGCCACCATATTGGATCCGCTATCTTGGTTTTTTGAATCGCAAAATTCGGGGATCAGAAATGAGATTAGAAACCAAAAAAAAACCCAAGTAACAATTTTTTATAATTTTAAACAATCTTTTGATAAAATTTTAATTTACTTTCAAAATTTATGTCCGCGATATTGGATTAGCCATCTTTAATTTTGAAATTTCAAAATTCAGGCTCGATAGAATTAAAGGCAATTTTATAACGAATAGTTTAAAAAAAAATTAAGTTTCATTAATTCCAGGCTTGGGAATTATCGTTGATCCAAAAAATGAGCTATTTGCCCCATTGTGCGCCGGCGGTCATATGTACTGATATAATTAAGTTACTTCTACGTCTAGTTTCATAGGGTAACAAACTGGTAGGAAACATGTTAACATTACTTTTGGCGTATATTAAACACACAATCTGACAAAGGCCTTCCAAAATTGAAATTTAAAAAAATGGTCTTAGTTTCGTTTAATAATGCCATAATGGCATCATCATTAAAATTGAGCAGGTCATTAATGTATAACATAAATTATACTGGACAGGGAACAGAACCTTGTGGAACTCCAAAGTGAACTTTTCATTCCAGTAGTTATTATATTTTACCCTCATTTTCCTGTTATATTTATACTAATGTATCAATTTCAGTAAATCACCCTTAATATTAAGCTTTGATAATTTTGCCGATAAATGTTCTTATTCACGGTATTACAAATCGAATAGTATATTTGCAAAAAATTTTTCATTATCAAAATTTATGTATACAAAGTCCAAGAACTGGTAAGATGCAGTTTCTATGGATTTTCCTTGTCTAAAACCATATTAAAATTCCATAATAATGTTATTTCCCTTAACAAAAGCTGAAAAATGTTAATGTTAATTCAATTTCTATACGACATGAAACATATAACTTAGTCACTGAACAACAGTTTTATAATATGCCTTGTTGAGCTATAGCTACACAAAATAATTATAACAAACAAGAATTCAGTGATTGAAGCATAAACTGACCGTTTAACCATTTGCGTATAAATGGGCCAATTTTTCTGTAACTAGTATCAGTTGCAAAAATTGCTACCCTCGATTTCTATTTTATTTACAAAGTGTAACCAGGATTTTCACTCCGAGCGTCAGCTCTATTGTTGTTGGACGGCTGAAAACGAGGAGAGCTGAAAAGCTGTAACTGAATACGTAATGAAATGGCTCGGGGCGGAAACGTTGCCAGGCAACCCGCATTACAGGATCTAGCAAAGTGTCCTGTTTCCAACATGGCTGCCGAGATCAATAAGTCAAGTCCTTGGAGACCAGTTCACAGACTACGTACGTACCTACCTACCTTGAAACTGCGATTTCAGCGAATATTTAACAGAATACATAATGAACAGGACAAAATACTGCGTTGGATTTATTAACTTCTGGAACTTACATCTGGAATATTTTACTTTTTATGTCCTTTTGTTGAAATTAAAATTGTAATTAATAGATTTACAAGAATTTTAAAAAATACATTACTTTACGAATTATCCTAGAAATTAGAAGCGGTTCATTGGAGCAAGCAGCTAAAATATTGTCACTAGAGATAGCTGGGCGATGTTTAAAGTGTCGTAGATAGATAGATATTATATATAATTTATTTCATGCGAGACAATTAAAATCGTGTACACTCGTCAATAAAAAACATTGCAAATTACATTCAAGGTAAAAAGCATACAAAATTATTAGTATACAAACATTATAATAGAATAATAAAATATATAATAATATAAGACCAGAAAGCAGAAAGTACTTAATTAAGAAAATACTTCATGAACAAATAAAATATACATGTCAGTGCAATGAAATTGAAAATTAGGGGACTTGATTGTGAGATGTGCTGAAATAATCAATAAGTTCTTGTACCCCATAAATAGTAATTTACAAGACCGGATAAAGGTGTTTTGCAGGTCGACCCGAGCAGATTCCAGGGCGAGCCGCAGGTGAGTTCTGGAAGCTGCAAAACACTGTTTTTCGGTTGTGTAACGTACAATTTTTTTTTTTCGGCCACACTCATATAAAATCAATTTTGTATTATTTTTCTAATAAATTTTCTAACAAATACAATGACAAACAATAATAACTGATTAAATAATAGTAGTTTATGTCACAAGGACGAAAAATATAGTTTTTCGGGCGAAAACGACTGCGTCTCGGCTGACAATTCGTAGGAGTCCGAAAAACAGTTTTTCGTCTGTGTGTCATGCAATATTTTTTATTCGAATATGCTTATGGTTGTTAAAATGATAGGGAAAATTAAAATATTGTGTTCTTAAGATTTACTTGCTACCCCGCAAATGACACAATTTTCAAGTTTTCTCGTAACAAACGGCTGTGAACTAAGTCCAGATATAATAAATAACAACTGCACAACTGCTGTCATATCAGTTTGCTTGAAATTAGTATCGAATTCATTCAATTTATATATTATAATATCGAATTTAATCGAAAATATACTACATAAAATAAATACAATAAAATGAATAGTGAAGAATTTGTTGCGGGAACACCCTCAGAAGTAAGAGAGCTAGCAAATTTGGCTTCGATTGATTTAATTCCAGAAAAATCAAAAATTATTTATGAAAGAAGCTATTATAAATTTGAAAAATATTTGGAGCAAAACCATATAAACATGATTTCCGAAAATGCATATATGGCTAAACTTGCAGAAAATTATAAATCATCAACTTTATGGTCGGCTTATTCAATGTTAAATTGTATGTTGAAAATTAGGAGAAACGTTGACATTTCAAAATTTATGAAATTAAGGGCCTTTCTAAAAAAGGAAAATGTTGGCTATGTACCAAAAAAATCGAAAACGTTGACACGGGAACAATTTGAAAAATTTTTAACAGAAGCGCCGGACGACAAATATTTAATGCATAAGGTAATATTTTAAAACTAAGTACTTACCCACCGTTAACATCGTATTATTTGTAGGTGGTATATATATTAGGCGTAGCAGGTGCCTGTCGCCGTGAAGAATTGGCATTTTTAAAAGTGTCACAAATAGAGGATTTAGGAACAGCTCTTTTAATAACAATTCCCGATAATAAAACAAATAGACCTCGCTCATTTACTGTAACAGGGGAATATTTAAGATATTATCGGAAATATTCTTTGCTGCGACCACCAAATTTTGAAGGAAATGGCCGATTTTTCTTGGGTTATAGAAATGGAAAGTGTTGCAAACAAAATGTGGGAATTCATAAAATCGGGGCAATTCCTTTTGAAATTGCATCTCATTTGAAGCTTGCGAATTTTTATTTTATTTATTTTTTATTTATTTTCGTTACAATATCTTACAGAACAGGTTCCATTTACAGGATAAGGGCGATTACAATAGTTATACAGTTAAGCACGTTTTTACAATACAAAATATACACAAATTGTACGCAATTGTATAGGATAAGGGCGATTACAATAGTTATACATTACAATAGTTACACAGTTAAACACATTTTTACAATACAAAATATACACAAATTGTACGCACTACCCAACAAGCAAAATTTAAATGTTATACTATTATTTTGTATCATTGCAATTTTGTAACTGTGATAAAACAGCAATAAAACAAACTGATGTAGAAATATCAATTATAAACAAATTTGTTTATTGGGTAATTATGCCACATTATGCCAAAGAATATATGGGGCACTGCTTCCGAAGAACGTCGGCTACGTTACTTAAACGCCACGGAGGATAGAAATCTTCCACTGAGGCTAAGAGTTATATGGATGAGTCAATATATGACAAACTTGAAATAGCTAACAAAATATTGAATCACTTACCCCACACTTCTACGGTTCGAAACTCAATAACATCACAACATTCACAAGAAAATAGTATTTTAGACACAGACTTGACCACTTTTACTCAAACAGAATATAACACACTAAACACACACAAAACTCAGACAATTATCGCACTCCAATCTACTTTAACTGAAAGTGTTGCACTAGACTTAGAAAGGTTGAACCAACCGATAATTGTGCAAAATTGTTCCAATTTTACTATTAACATAAAAGGTTCAGAGACAATGTAGTCATATATAAGTACATTTTTGTAAATTAAAGTAAGTTTAAAAATAAGGTTTTGTTGTTGTACGTTGTACTGTTTTTTAGGTTAAATTAAAGACTTCATTTAGTATTTTTCTGTGCAATTTTATGCTTTGCCACTATGCAAACTCGAACGTAAAAAGTGTTGCATATCTATAAGGTGAGAACATACGCAGTTATTTCTATTCGTTTTACAACATATAGGTATTATACTTACTAGTTATTATAATAATTAATTGACAAAGTATAATAATTCTAGGTTTCTTATTCAATTAAAATTTAGAAATCTCTTATTTTATTCAATTAAAATTGTCTGAATTGAAATTATATTTGCATGTGCATTACCATTTTACAGTAGAAAAGAAGGGCCAGCATTTTAAAAAGTAGGTAACTAAAAACGCTTAATCTTTTTGTCTGTCACTTTTCCGGCCTAGGTCGGAAAAGTTTTTTCAGGCCGCTTACTTGAAGTAGGTAGAAAAGTGCTACCTTTCGCTTTTGTTTTCTAACCGAGAAACGTCATTTTTTGACACATTCGAATAAAAAATATTTTTACGACCGACACTATTATTCAACTTCAATTTCTGCTTGCAACGCTTCAAAATCTGAATCCATATTTTCCATAACATGTACATGGACAATACATTTAAGTATGTACCGATAATAAAAGTAAGTGTTCCTATATGTTTAAATAAAGGATCATTAAATTTGGAATTTGTAATGGTTCTTATGGCTCCTTTCTGCAATTTTAGTATTTTGTGGCCAGTATAATGCTATGGAAAAGTGCATGATAAGTCATTACAATTACATTTTGATGAACGAGATAATTGAAATTTGTTTAATAAATAGATACAACTAGACAATTTCTTGGACAAACCATTTATGTGAGCTTCCCAAGATAGCTTACTATCAATAGTGAGACCTGGGTATTTTACCGGCCCATTATTGTTGATGGAGACAGAAGAATTTAAATTGAAAATGAGTCTTTCCCTCATTTAACTTTAATTTGATATTATTGAAATAAACCTTAACTTGAGAGTGCATTTCTTCTGATTTTTGTTTGAGATGTTTTAAATCTTTTCCCACAGTGATTAGGGTGGTGTCATCAGTATAGTCGATATGTTTATTAGTCAGGTGTAATGATATATCGTTTAAATAAATTATGAATAAGACTGGCTCCAAGATGAATCCCTGGGGAACTCCATGTTTGAGAGGCTTTAGAGACGAAGAAAAGTAGTGCCGTCACTTACACACTGATACCTATTTGTGATGTAACTTTGAATAAAAGATTAAGCAGGTCCTCTAATACCATAGTTTTTTAATTATATTAATAGTATATCAGTAGAAACACAATCAAAAGCCTTAGATAAGTCTAAATAGGATGCCATGGTGATATTTTCATTTTCAAACTGGTTAGTAATAAACGTGATAATGTCTATTAATGATTTAGTAGTAGATTTTCCTTCTGTGTATCCATAGAGTAATCATATAAAATATTTCTCTGTAACATTAATGTTCACAGATCGCTATTATAAGAAATGGAATTTTTCTAGAGTACCATACTCACTATCAGGATTAAAATATTATTACCATTGATAGCAACAAAATGAGGGAAATTTTTATGATTTTTCGTCCATATCTTGAAAACCAAGAGAAATAAGGCAAAACACTATACGTACCTTTATAGTAGAACATAAAATTCTTCAAAAGAATGGTTACAACAAAGGAAATGGCTCAATTAAATATTTTACGGTACTAATAGCAACATCTAGTTATATAGAAAAAGGTAACGAAGGTATATAAGAGAGTTTTATTATGTACTTATAGTCACCAAGGTTCATTACGGTTTTATAAAATTACTGTAAGATGAAGGTATACAATGAACTGATAAATATTTCCATCATCGTTTTATAAAACCTACGGTAATCGTCACTACAATACATACATAAACAATTTAGTATAAAGCTTTCCATTACCTCATAAAACTAATATTTCCTAGGTTATATAGCAGTATTGTTGATTACCTTTATAAAATCTAGGTGTATACAGACAACGGCAGACAAGTACCTACATCGCGTCGAGTTTGCATGCGAAATAAATGGGCAACCGACCCGTAGGTCGAGCCCCCACCATTTAAATTCTTTTGTATCGTTACGCATTCCATCTGAATCGCACCTGTGGATATGAAATATCTACATTCATACGTGTACGTACGTGGCTGCTGTTATCTGTATATTATAAAACTTTTGGTGGTCAATTTAGTAACGAAAATTCTTTGTATAACCTTCAATTACATTTAGTGACGCATTTTACCCTTATAAACCTTAAAAATGCATCATGACCTCTTGTGTCTTGATTACAGAGTTTCTTGAATATTTATAACTAACTTTCACTATTAGGCCAGTCAACGAATGAGTTGTAGAGGACATGGAGGGGGCCAGAATTCTCCTCTTCAGGAATGTGTTGGAGGTAACTAGGAAGTAAACGTACTAAAAGTCCCCATCCCTAGCCCTGCCGCTTCAGGGGGAGGGGGTGGAAATGTCCTTTTTTTCGATTCTTCGCTTCGAAGTGTTTAGGCGCATCAAACCTGAAGAGTCGACATTTGTCGACAAGTTTATGGGGGCAATAAATTGTTGAAGTATGGCCATGATATCCCTTTGTAAACCTTCAAGTAAATTATTTTTTAACCATTATAAAAATATTCAAATGAATTTGATTTGGATTGTACCAGAAATAATCAATAACGTAGTGTTCGTAAAGTATATATAATTTCTTAAGTTAACCTTCAAATAATCTTTATAATTATTAAAAACACTCAGGTTAATTTAATATAAATTGAACCCGTAATAATCAAATGCATTACTCTTAAAGTATGGTCATAATATTTTCTTACGTAAATTATCAAGTGAGGGTTTTCAGGTCGAAATTATGCTCGTTTGCTAACTCTGAGTACAAAGAAATGTAAAAAGGGTGACAAAAACCGTTGCTAAGTGAAAAATTTTACAGAGTGGTACATATTAGCAAAACCCACGTAATAATCAAATGCATTACTCTTAATGTATGGTCATTATATTTTCTTAGGTAAATTATCAAGTGAAGCTTTTCAGGTCAAAATTGCGCTCGTTGTTAAGTGAAAAATTCTACATTATATTTTACACTAAAAATGGGGAGACCAGATTACACGTGGAAAACAACAACCAAGAGAGCATCATGAACAAACTGGGAAAGGACCAAACCAAGGAAAAGCGAGGAGGAAAAACGAACTCCAAAAAGAAGTCGCAGCGATATACTCTACCAGGACCAGAAGCCAAGGAATCAGAAAACCCAGAAGGAGAAGAAGAAAATCTGTAGAAGCAGAAACAAAAAAGAGGAGCATAAACATTAAATAACGAACACAAAGCGGCAACGCATTGGACTTATCATCTTGCTGTTGAGGCGAGCAGACGTACCTTATAATGCTCTGTTACCATAAAAGTTTCTAAAAGTTAAATAGTGACAACGTGTAGAAGATATATTTAAAGTATAAATGGATGTGTTTGTAAAATAATCTCGAAAAATTTTCAGTAACTGATACGAAATATTAGTTAGTGTTTAATTAGGTATACAAACCAAAACCTTACACAGTGCTTCCCGTGCCAGGCGACAAAGAGGAGAAAGAAATCAGTAATAACCGAAGAGGGGACACTCTATATGGAGCACTAAACCATCAGTTAAAGGAGAAAACATAACAACCCCGGCACACACCAACGCTATGAAAAATCAAGAAAAGTGTCCATTAAACTATTAGAAGACTTCAATGCACATATAGGAAAAGACGATCAGACGGAGGAGGACAAAAGAATCATGGGAAAAACTTACTAGACACATGTCCTAACGAAAATAGAAATGCGCTGAAAAACCTAGCACGCATGTTTGACTTAACAGTAAGAACATGGAGCAAAAGTCAAACCTGCATTGACACCTGGAGTAATGGAAGCTCAATCATACAAATAGATCATATCCTGGTAATCAGAGAGATAAGGGAAAGGATCAAGAAGGTTAAAGCGAAAAGGACAGCAGAAACCCTTCTGAAGAAAGCGCTAACACTGAACAGCAGTAAACTAAAAATAGGGAGACCAAGTTACACGTGAAAAAAACATTCGAGAGGATCATAAACAAACTGGGAAAGAGAAGCGAGAGGAAAAATGAATAAAAGAAAACATGCGTCACGTGGCTCTGGCTGCTGACAACAAGCATAACCCAAATCCAACCCAGCATCGGATACCCAGGAATCAGAAGACTCAGAAAAAGAAGATTCGAAGAAGCAGTAACACAAAAAGAGGAGCATAAACACTCCATATCAAGACACAAGGCAGATGCCCAGAACCAAAAACACAAAAAAGGGAGCTTAAACGCTCCCTCACGACACAATGCGGTAACGCATCTCACAAATACCTACACCTCCCATCCCATATTCCTTTACCATGCGCCATGTGGCTCTCGCTGCTGGCAACAAGCATGACCTTAGTCCAACCAATTTATCATTAGCATTCGCAGTGCAGATAAGGACTAGCATTGAAAAGAAGCAATATTAACCAATTTACTTTAGCTCTATTGAAAAACAATACATTCTATTTTCTTAGAAATGAAGTAAAACAACTGGAATAAAATGAATAAACATTTTATTTTAATTCAACCAGATTTAAGTTAGGAGACCTTGGAGGCCAGATCACCGGCCTTCCTCGCCCAATCCACTTGCCTGGAAACCGTACGGATGACATGTCTGGTCATGTAATTTAAAATTTCATAAAAAGAAAATATGATGTTTTATATAGTACATTTAGGGAATTCTCAAACTTCAATTAAGATCAATTCGAGCAAGGCCTCAGCCCTATTAAATCTGATGTATAATTCAGAAAGTATACATGAAGTTGTTCAGTTCTCCATGGCTCACTGAAAATTTGAAAATCATGATAAAACTGAGTTATAAGATGTATTCTAAGCATAAAAAACTGAGGCTGCATAGAAATTTAGTTAATATGGCTGTGAAATTCAAGAAAAAGGCCTACTTACAGTATAAGTTTAAGGAAGACCCCAAAACATTTCGGCTTAGATTAAAGTCTCTGGTCTCTACATATTAATTTTAAGGTTAAAGATCCTGTTGTCACTATAGCTACTTGGTCCAAATGATTTTAATAATTCTTTATTAATAGTGTTCCTCAAGTTTCTATTGATAATAATTTTATTGCCGATAAATATCAAAAATCACATCACAAGCACTGAAAATGTTAGGTTGCATCAATAGGGTCTCTACCTTTTTTCTATTAAAATATTGCTCTACTCTGCTCTGGTAAGAAGTCTACTAGAATATGGCAATGTGATATGGAATCCAGCATATAACGTCGATAAAGAATCAATTGAGAATGTCCAATCAAAATTCCTTAGACAATGTGCACTCATGATGGGTCATCTGATAGGCGAATATTCCTACATTGATATCTTATGCGAACTCAACCTTCTATCACTTGAGCGGAGAAAAGTGCAACTCGATTTATGCCTTATGCATAAATTAATTAATTGTAATATGAACTGTGCAGAGATACTTCAGTTGATTAGCTTTAATTTAAACGATCGTAGAATAAGAAATTCAGAACTCTTTAAAATACCTTTTCATCCAACAAATTATGGTCAAAACGAGCCCATAAGCAGATTACTCTGAACAGCAAACTCATTCCATAAAGATATAGAACTCTTTGGTTCGTGACTATATTAATTTAAAAACCAAGTTAAATCTTGTATAAGTAATTTAAATTAGGTCTAAAACATGGTGTAGCTTAATTTTATTGTATTTGCAAAAAATTTTTATTTCACTTGTTTTATTTATTGTTCCAAAACTATTTTTATGTAATTATACTCTCATTACTGAATTGTAAAATGTAAAATGGCTCAGCCGTATAATTAATAAATAAATAAATAAACGATTTTCAGATATAACTGAAGAATTTGATTTTCCAGAAGTTTCTGTTGATGAGTTTGAAAATATTTTTACCACCATTAAATCTAACGCTAATTTATTACTCCTGGCATAGTAATATTAACAAGTACAGTTTTTAACTAATAATGCAATTACTAGTTTCTATATATTGTTACAAAATTTTAAAGAACGGAATATAATATATATTAAAGTCAAGAAAAGTATATAGTATCAATAATGATACCAATATATATGCCCACACCTTTTATGTTGAATACTTTGCATATGTTGTGAACATAATCACGAACTCTGAAGATTACATAGATGCAAAACTGCAGCAATGAAATTCTTTGTTATTCATGGCGTAGTCTTTCCCCTAAAACACTTAAAATTCACCAGACTTTTACCCCAAACGACCGAACCACTTTCGTCAACGTTCAATTGGGAATACTCTGCATTTTTTATGGTGTTATTGGTAATAGCCATTACTTTTTCTACTACCCTTTAGACTAGGGGTTGATTGATTGAAATTCAGTTACGACAGCCCAGTTGTCTGACATGTTAGCTAGTTAAATATTTATCTAGCTAAACACGCGGATATTAACTTGATTAAAGTATTACTTATTCACAGCACTAGACATGGAAGAAGGTTTAAGTTGTTGTTGATGTTTCTCCTGGATTTTGTATTAGATACGTATTAATAATAATCATAGAAATTTGCTAATTCCTTTAAGGGGTGTTTTACAAAGTTTAACAAAAAACTTTCAAATTACATTTCAAAACCAACGACGTCTGCATTAAATATAAACATTATATATAAACTCCCCTTTTTTAATCCAACAGATGATCTGGAAATTAAAAATGTTATATACGAATAAAAGCCGAATAAAGCCCCAGGATTAGACGGTATTAGATATAAAATTTTGAAAATATTATCAAGCCATGTAAAATATCCCATAACATACATAATCAATTTTTTTTTAAAACGGCGACTTTCCAGCTTGCTTAAGAAAAGGACTGATAAAACCATTATTAGAAAAGGTAATCCAGTGCAAATATAAAATTATAGGCCAATTACTCTAAGGTTTAAAAGATTATAGAAAAAAATCATAAAAAAGAGGATTGTTGCTTCTTTAAATAACAATTTGATATCTTTGGGTTGAAACAAGAAGTATGTGCCGAAAATGCTGTTGCATTTCTAACAAATACCATTTATAAAAAGTGGACCAACGTGTTATTCAATAGCCAAAGATTTCTACAGGATCGATCACAACATACTGATTGATCGGCTCGAGGAAATTGGCTTTAGAGGATTGGCCCTTAATTTAGTAAAGTCTTACCTCAGCGATAGAATACAGCATATACTGATAGAAAAAACTTTAATTGAAGAAAGTCAGATTGAATTTGGGATTCCACAGGGGATAGCATTAGGACCAGTCCCATTTTCTATATATATTATTATGAACGGGCTACTTAATTTAAAAAGCAAAGGAAATGTGTTCTCGTTTGAAAACGACAGAGTCATACAGTACGAGGCTGAGTCCTAGAAAGAAGTCAAGGACATACTATAATTTAAAAAATATTTAAATATGATTTGATCAAGTGTCACTAACAATTAACTTCTTAAAAACTAAATACATTACTTTCAGTTGCATCAAAATCAAAATATCGCAATACAAAATTCTTTTAATAAAATTGAATAATGATCAAAAAAAAAATTAATGAATGCCTTACAGATTCAAACAACTTAGGGAAAATTTTAAATAATTCGCAACTAAAAACAATTCAATATTCAATATGGTATTGCACTGAGGAGGGACATAAAATCATTTAAAGCAATTGGAAATTCAACAAGAATTATTTATAAAAATTATGATTAAAAAAATTAATACTTACTCTAATGATCTTCTGTGCAAAGAAAGTAAACTCTTAGACATATATCAAATCTATTTATACAAAATCTTGATGTTCTACGACATAAAACGATAAACGAATTAGTAGTACAGTCACTGAAGCTTTTCACCTCCGATTTCGTTGAACCTCCATCGATTTTCATGAAAATTTGTGAGTAGTTAGAGGATACCTCAAGAAACAAAACTGACATAGTGCCAACTTGCGCTTTTACCCTGGGGGTGGATGCCACCCCTTCTCGGGGGTGGAAATTATTTTATAAAAAATAACCCCAGGAATCGATAGAGGGACCAATTCTAAGCAAAATTTGTTATATAAAGTTATTAAAATAAATCAATACTTTTTGAGTTATTAAAGATCAAAGATTTTGATTTTTCGTGAAAAAAAATGCATGTTTTAAAGCGGTTTTTCATAAATAACTCAAAAACTATAAGTTTTTACAAAAAAGTTGTCATTACCAAAATTGAAGCTAATAAAAAAACGAATAAATTCCTTCCTTAAAAAACCTTTTAATATTAATTCAAAGTGAGCTATATGTAATTGAATGTATATTTTTTTTCGGCGAGTACTCAAATCTAAGTATTCAAGCTTAAATAACGGGAAAACGATGCATTTTATAAAATATACTTACTGAACACTTTTCCAAGTACTCAGAAATACCTATCAAATGAGCTGTAGAAGAAGTTGATAGCATCAAAATTAAGCAAGTTATGATGAAAATAAGAGGACCCTTTCGAATTTTTTAGGAAAAAGTGAAAAATAAAACCTACGCCATTTCCACAAAAATTAAAATTTATAGTAATCCCTATAAGACTTTCTTTATTTTAGCATAATTAATGACTTTAAACATTTTGACCGGTTTAGAATGCATATTTTTGAAAAAAAATATGATTTAAAAAAATCAGAATTTGTCAAATTTTCGCTAATTTCATTTTCTTTTGATAATAACTCCAAAAATACTCGATATATGTAAAAAATAATAGAGAACGAAATGAGTTTTTTTTTAACAAAGATTTTAGTTTTTTTTTATTTTTGTAGGATAAAAAATAACCGAGATAGAAACGTTTAAAGCCTAAATTTTACTGCGAGAACCATGTAACCGGGGCCCTTTAACCTTTTTATCTTTTAAAAATAAGGGTTTTAAAAGATTAAATTTAATACGATCTTATAGCCCTTGAAATTACCTTTCAAGTGGTTTTTAGATGAACCTGATATCATAAAAATTAACGGAGTTATTGTAAAGAAACCAATAACATTTTTTTGGAAAAATTTTGGAAACAAAGACATTCGTCCAGTTGACTGGGGATGGTGCAAAATTGGAGAGTCTTTGTTTCCAATTAAAAATCCCAATCCACCTGCTCCAGAAGAACTGTTAAAAATGATTTTTTGCAACTGCAAAAAAGGGTGCGGCGCTTCTTGCGGGTGTAGAAGAGTAGGGTTATTTTGCAATGCAACCTGCGGATCATGCAGTGGGGACAATTGCCAAAATAGCCCTCCAATTAATGAAGAAGGAGAAGTTGGTGAAGAGAGCTCTGATGAAGAGTGAAAAATTAAATTTAATGTACTATTAATATTTGATTAATTTATGAAACATTATTTAAATAAAAAATGAATAAACTTTTCATATATTTTAATATTTATTTTAATACATTTTCCTCTTAATTAATAAATTTTTATAAGTCACATAAGCACTGAAAAAATTGTTTCCAACGTTAAATTATGCTTTTTCATCAATTTGTGCACGAAGGGTAGTTTGGGGAATGTGGAAAGAATAATATTAATAAAGTTTGAAATATATTAATAAAGTTTATCATAAGTAATAAAAAAGATTCTAAATAATTAAAGCTATTAAAGCTGATAAAAAAAAATTCCATTATTTTTATGACAAGTGGTAGTTTTTAAGGGTGGAAAATTTCGCAATAAATAAATAATTACTTTAATACTCAGTAAATGAGATTTCAATTCAGTAATGTATTATTCAAATGATTAAAGTTTCTTGAAACCAATTTTTTCAATGATTCTGCATTAAGGGGGTGGTTTTTAAGGGTTGAAATTTCACAGTCAACCAAAAATTATATCATAAACATTAAACAAACCGTTTGTGTAATGTTAATATACGATTTCATATTTCAGAAATACAAAAAATGATTTTTTCATGATTTTCGATTTGAGGAGTGGTTGCTAAAAGGGTTGAAAAATTAATTAAAACCATAAATCATGCATATAAGTGTTGAAAAATATTTATTTTATCTAATTAAACGAGATTACTTACGCCAGAATGCTTAAATCTGCATTTTTTCCCATTTTTAACAAAAGGGGTGGATTTCACCCCTAAAATGCAAAAAGCGCAAGTCGAGCATATGTCACTTTTGAAGCTGAGGGTAAAATATACTCAATCCCAAATTTTCATGCAAATCGATGGAGGTTCACCGAAATCGGAGGTAATAGTTGATTTTTACCTTCATTCACTGTACTGTAGTAGCGATCCAACATAAACATAATACGAGTCATAAAAAGAATACACAAACTAAAACTGTAAAAGTCATCCAAACTCTAGGGCGAAGATCGTTTCTTCTTACACCACATGTGTATCATCAGATACTTGAAAAAATAAAAAAAATTAAACATTGAAAAATAATTTAAAAAAGAACTGAAACATTGGTTTAACTGCACTCGGCGTATGTTATTTCATAATTTCATTGCATTTAATTGAATAAAAAACAAATAAGAAAAATACTTACTAAACCAGAAAAAACAAAATAGACATTATTTGTTAGTCTTCAGTTATATATTAAGAAATAAAAATAATAAAATAAAAAAAATAAAAATACAGTACATATGTGCAGTGTGTCACTTCGTATTAAGCCACCTCTAACTTGGCTCATTTGTAATTGAATTTTTTTACAGCATGTACTACCCATAAGTGACAACCTTTGGAAGGTAAAACTGTTATTCAATCTTTAAATCAGGGCCAACTATGATTTTTTTAAAATTTAATATTTTTTTATTTTTTTTTTAAATAATGCCATCAGAAAAAATAGATTGTTTGTGAGCTTACGGCATCCAGATTGCAATGAATGTCAATCATCATACCTACATCAATGGGAAACACTATACTTATCAACTTTTACGTCTAAATGCCTTTGAAATTAACAATTCCAAAAAAAAAAATTAATATTTCAACAAAATTAAGATCATTATCAAAGACCTTGACTATATCCTTTTTAAGTAAAACAAAACTTATTTTAGTCATTGGCATGCATTTTTATTAAGAAAAAAGGAGTGGATTTTTCGAGATGTCATATTTAGGAATTTTTTTTATTGGAAAACTAAGGCAATATTATTGATCAGCATGCTTTAGAATTCCTATATCCAAAATTTAACGATATTTTAATTTGTGGTTTTCGAATTACGGTCCCCTAAAATTACATTTTTCAAATATTAAATAATTAAAAACTTGGAAACGAATTGTTCCATAAAAAAAGTTATTCTTAATTTTCTACTTAAATTCTACCACCCAGTATCATCGATGCTTTCAAATTTCATAGACCAAGAATTTTCACTGAAAAATTACCAGAAATTTTGAACCAGGCGCAGTCCTGTAAATTATTCGTGTATTAAGAATTGCCGAATTTGAAAGTATCACTTGAGGTGGGTCACACTGTAGATTTAATTTAGGTTTTAGTACAATACTATAAACACAAATATAAAATTTTATTTTCTCTTTTTGTATCTGTAATTTAATTATATTATATTCATATTATTTCTATATTTATAATTTAAGATGCATTCTTGAAATTTGCTGCCTAGAAATAGTGGGTTCTTCTATTTATTTCCAAAAATTGATGTTCAATATAATTACTAAATTATCTTGTAAATTTCATATTACTTTTTGGAAATAAAGAATTATTATTATTATTATTATTATTATTATATATTATCCTGTTGCATATCTTAAATAAACAAAAGTATTTCTGGTCTTGATAAATATGTCGTATATTAAGTTATCCGAAAATTTTGGTACAATAAATTGAACTAGAGTAAGTCATTGCAATTTTTTTTAGTAACTCTTAGTACTAGTACTACTTACCCAAGACACTTACTCTTGTATGTAGGCATTACATTAAAAGTGTTTAGAAATTCCGCGGGTAGTTGTAAAATATTGTTGTCACTATCTGAAATAGTTATTAACGCAGTAACGCTCAAAAATTTTGTTGACCTTCTACAATAATTACTTTTGCATAATGCTTTTATTTAATTAGGCAATTTAGCTTTGGGTAATTTTTTGTCGTTATCACAACAAAGATTATATGCCCCTGAAGTATTGCTCTATACTTCGGGGACACTCTGTATAAAAACTGTTAGTACATTAATGTCGAATCTATATTACAGAGTTCTTCATGTAAATGAGATGAAATGTTTGTATAATATTACAGAACATCAGCGGTAGGATTTCGAGTAAGCTTTTATCTTATCGGGAAATAATGGCTTTTCTGATTATTATTTGCAGATCCATTTCAACGGTGTAATCTGGGATTTAGGGGTGGATTTATGTGACTGGGAACTATTACAACCACATTATATAGAGGGGATCAGATTGATATGTCGGTAACAAAAATTTTATAGAAGAAGAAGGGGGTAATAATAAATTTCATAGAGTTACAAAGACTAAAAGTAATGTTAATGTTAATAATTGTTATTATCAGAATGCATGTAAAGTCATATTAGCGACAATAACAACTAATTGTAACATATTTTACATTTCGTAAAATTTATTTGCAAATAAATAATTAATAAATGTTACAAACGCCTCCTTTACTTAGGCAAACCTCGATCTTCTAGACTTCAGAGAGCCATTGAGATTGAAATTTGTACATTAAGTTAGTGTTACTCAGAGGAAGAACCACATCCACTTAGTGGAGTGGAATTTCATAGTATCATGGAGTAGAAGTAAAGTAAAAGTAGTGTAGAAGAAAAATTTAATTTTGTTTTGTTCAAATAAGCTCAGAATATCATGAAAGGTCTAGATTTTAAGTTTGAGCTAAAACAGATGTCTGACTATAGGTCTGTCTGTCGGTATTTTTGAATTTTTTTTGTGTGTACGATTATTATGGAACGGTTTATGATATTGTCTTGAAAGAGTGACCACAAAAAGACGTCAAAAATAGCCTGCTTCATGGCCCTTGACTTAATTTTAGTCCTAAATGATATTTTATTATACGACATTGATCCCTTTTAAGTTTCAAGTTGAGCCTACTTTTAGTTACTGAGTTATGAGATCTTAAAGTTGCTGTTAAAGAAGGCTGATGCTTCTGGGTTGGTGCCAGAAATAACACAAGCCCACAAAAAAATTAGTCTGCGTGAAAGAGCTGACTAGGCTAATCTTATGTTTTTGGGGTCGCTTAGATTTAGATCCATCTTTCTTACGCTGTATCTCTTTAAACATTAAACTTATAATAAAAAATGTATATACCAAACAAGTAGGAACTGATTAGAGAATATTATTTAGGTATTAAGTAAATCACAACTTACACACTTTATTTATTATGAAAATACCTACTTTCTGTACATTGTTGCCCTAATCTGGTCACGCAAATATACTAGTTAGGTAAATGCTTTACAACACTCATTATTGGAAAACCCAATCAAAACAACTACTCTTCTAGCTAATACCGACGAAGTATTGAATTACATGATAGGATTCTTAGCATTTTAAAGCAAAAAAATATATTGAAATTACTTAAATCATTTATTTAAATTCACACTTTTTTATTTAATACGAAATTATCTATTTTCTCTATATTGGTACCTTAATCTAGTCACGCTAATATACTACTTATGGAAATACTTTAAAGCACTCATTATTGGAGAACCAATCAAAACAACAACTCTTCTAGCTAATACTGACGAAGTATTGAATTACATGGTTCTCCATATACTCTGTACCAATATACAGAAAGTAGATAATTTCATGTTAAATAAAAAAAGTGTGAATGACTGAATTTAAATAAATGATTTAAGTATTTTCAATATATTTTTTTGCTTTAAAATGCTAAGAATCCCATCATGTAATTCAATACTTCGTCAGTATTAGCTAGAAGAGTAGTTGTTTTCATTGGATTCTTCAATAATGAGTGTTTTAAAGTATTTGCTTAACTAGTATATTAGCGTGTCCAGATTAGGGCAACAATATGCAGAAAGTAGGTATTTTCATAATAAATAAAAAAGTGTGTAAGTTGTGATTTGCTTAATACCTAAATAATATTCTCTAATCATGATAAAAGCAAATAAATAAAAAATAATTAATGTAGGAAATTTTGCCCTCTTGAACTTCTTCGAGCGTTGCCGTATTATTTTGAAAAAAAAAACAATTTCTTGCACCTTTAATTCAAGATGGCGGCCACTCCCTCCGCCCACCAAGGTCGAAAATTTGTATTTTTCATCAGGGTCTCGACTTAAACAACATATATCAAACAAGGGCGGATCCAGAAAGGGTACTGGGGGGGCACTAACATCTACAAAAAATTTTAGAAATCAGAAAAAAAAAATTTTTCGCCTCGGAATCTAAAAAAATTTTATCGCCTCATGGGGGGGGGGCAATTTCCCCTACTGCCACCCCCTGGATCCGCCCTTGATATCAAAACCATTAGTACTCCACCTTTTGCAAAGCAAAATTCCCCACTGATTGAACTAAATATCAAGACTTTTACAACTATAACTCATTATTGTTAAACATAGTCTTCTACCTAATACCAATTCTGTTTTAATTCTCTGGAAAACATTATCTGTATAGTCATTCACTATTAGAGGTGAATTTATTATAAAATCTTCCGCCAGGCCTTCCTCTTGATTCGATTCTGGAATACTATGTTCAATACATATAGATTATGTAACACTACATTCATTAATAATTTTATTAGCTTTTTCTGGAGCATCATTGTAACGTTCATGTGTTCTTCTGATGATTTTATATTTTTTGTCTTAAGTATTCTGTAGTGCTTTCCACTGTTCATATTTCTACTTAAAATTATTTTACGTCAAAATTTGTGAAACGAATAATACAAAGCGCTTGTTGTAAACGTTCGTTCAAAGTGTATACGTTGTATTGTCCAAGAATACCAAAACGTACGAAACTGTTAATATGCATATACGCTTGCAAAGCTCACTTGCCGAGAATGGTCCCCCCTTAAATTACATTTCACTCGCTTACACTAGTAATCTATCATCAATAATAAAGAATTTTCGTGATCTCTGATGAAAATATTTTTTTGTACTAGATATTTTATTTTTGGTACATTTTTATGTACTGCAATCGATTTATTATGTTTCAGAATATATGTATCCAAGTTTTCAGGTCGACTCAATGGTTAGAAACACAGTTGTTATAGTATGGGAAATGTAAAATATTATATTTCCGTTTCATAGAAATGTGGAAAAAAATATGACTTCAATTTTTGTATTATTTTGTAATAGTAATTTTGATTCGATAAAGTTATGTTCCACCCTGACGATTTCAGATGTGAAAGAAAAACCTTGCGAAACTCTTCAGTTTTCAGTTCAAGTATCCTATTATGACTACTTTCTTAAAAGAAAAATGGAAGAAATTTGTAATTGTACTTTCAAGGAAAATTCATGGCAGCAATCAACATTACCTGTAGCTTTAGGTGGTCTAGGAATCCAAGACGTAACTACATTATGTTACTCCGCTTTTTTGGGATCCATAAATGGAGTTTTACAATTACTACTTTCGATTTTTCCTTGCACATCTCTCAGTGTTCTAACAAAGCCTTTGATGAAGCTCTAGTTAATTGGTCTACTCTAAGTTGCATGGATCCAATTACCAGCATTTATCAGAGAGATGAGCAACGCTCAGCAACATACTGACTTAAAATCAAGACCTCAAAGGAAAAGCACGTTTGCTCGCAGTTCAACAAAAAGAATCTGGTGCCTGGCTGAATAATTTACCATCGCCTTCATTAGGAACTTTCTTAGACGACTCATCTTTTCGTAGTGTCGTTGCCTCAACTATACTTGTGGTAGATATTTTTGGTCATCATTGCCTATCATGTCGCAAAATTACAAGGAGGTGATCTCGTCATGGAATTATCAACGATATCATCAAGAGAGCTCTGGTTTCGGCAGAAATTCTTTCAATACTGGAACCAGTAGGGTATTGCAGAAGCGACGGAAAAGAGGCGGGTGGAATGTCCCTTGTACCATGGGATGGGGGAAAGGCCCTTCTGTGGGACCCTACGTGTCATGATACACTGGCATTGTCCTATATTAATAAATATCCCAAAAACCTGGAGAAGCTGCCCGCATCGGAGAAGATACTAAGAAAAATAAATATTAAGAAATGGAATCCCGTTTCTCTTTTTTGCCGTTCTCTGTTGAAACGGTCCTTGGGGCGATGAGGTTAAAAAGTTTATTAATTACATAGGTAAGAAAATTCGTAGAGTTTCAAATGAAAAGAAAAGTACATGCTTCCTAATGCAGATAATCAGTTTGGCAATTCAGAGAAGGAATGTCGCGTCAATCCTGGGCACCATAATATCGCCTTCTGCCAACTTCGGAATTTTTTTTTATATTTTTAATTTTTCTATAGTTAAGTTGTCTTTTATTATATAATATTATTTTCAGTGCTACTTAAATAATAATATTTTCATTGCCAGTATCCTCTAAGTACGGTTAGAGATACTTGATAAGATGCAGGGCTGGAGAATCCAATGGGCAAACTAAGCTATTAGACCGTGGGATAGTAACAGATTTTTTTAAACGTTTGGTTCCTATCTGGCCTTTTGGGGAGGCTTTTGTGCCTGATTTGTACTAACTATTTTCGTGTTTATCAAACGGTTATCCAGGGCCCCTCAGAGGAAAACAGAAAAGAAAATTTCATGAAAATGAGCAATTTCAAACGTTTTGTTCCTATCTGGCGTCAAGTTAGACTTATGTTTTAAAGAAAAACATCCGACGGAAGCTTATCGCCAGACAAATTCCGTGGGCCCTAAAGCCCGAAATTTCAATCCGAAGTTGTAAGAAAAATGGTCCAGAATCAAACGATTTGGTTCTTATCTGGGAATTGTATATATAGGTAAATAGATTATAATTATCGCGATATAACAAACGCCAGACAAATTCCGAGAGCCCAACAGTGAAAAAAATATTGTTCAAGTTGTCAACTATTCCGCGAAAATCAAACGATTTACGTTCGTCTGGCATTTGTTTTTTTGTTAATATTAGGCAATAAGTAGTTTCAATTTAAGAGTCCCAGACGAATTGGCTGGTTCACCTGGATAGCCAGACAAAGCGCGAAAAAATGCCATTTTTCAAACGATTTAGCCTGGGCCCAGACATACATATGTTGAGCGAAAGTATTGAAAAATAAAAAAACAGTCGTGTAAAAATCGATGCATTTTCAGACGATTTACACACATCTGGGATTTGTTTTTTTTTAAAAGATATGTTAATAAATAAACCATATTTCAAGTCCCAGACAATAATCTAGGGCGCAGCTGTAGATATCTTGACCGAAACTATTGACAAATCGAAAAACAGTCGCGCAAAAATCGATGCATTTCCAAACGATTCGCACTCGTATGGCATTTGGTTTGTTGAAAATGTATGTTTATAAAAGGCAAATTATAAGCAACATTTTTACATATACAGTGCGTCCCAAAAGTTTTAGGAAAATCCGAAACTGCCAATTCTTGCAAAAATCACTCGGACAGGTCAATTTTGTTTCTTTGGGGCATGAACTTTGGTAAAGTTCGGTTCTCAAAAATGTTATGCCATGAGCTTATATGCTTTTTTCGAGTAAAATTTATGAGGACGAAAACATTTTTTTTTTAATTTTACCTCCCCCTAATCAATTTGGAGATGAGGACGAAAGAAATTTTTCTGAGTTGACCAGAAAAAGGGGCACCTTTTAAAATTTCGCATGAGGAACTAAGGTCGGCCCTGCCTGTATAGTAGTATGTATTGAGGTAATAAAATATAAAGGCATCAGTTTAAGATATTAGCTACCAAATCTGCCCTTAAAATTTCTTTTAAGTTTCTGAAAAGTTTAAAATCCATTCATAATTTTGTTGAATGCCTGGTGAAAACGCCGACTTAACGTGTAATGTTTTGTACATTCTTCCCGAATTAAATTACACAAAGATACTTATTTACTTAACAATATTAATAGCAAAATACAATAAAATGAAACAAATACGAGCATATGCACTATTAAGTTACTTATTTAAAATAAAGGCATTAGTCTAGTAGATGGCACGTGCTGGTTCTGTACCCACAGCACGTGTCTTCGTTAGCTTAATGAGACAGCCTTGTTGGCCACGTGCGCGTCTCCCCCAAATTATGCCAGGAATTAGAGACTATACTAGCAGGAAAAGACCCCGACGAACAAAACTGCTACTTATAACCCCAGCCATCTGCTTGGTCACCTGAATAATCACTCCTTCCAATCATTCCTTACTTACATTACTATTTCTTTTGTATTAATGAAATTCTAATGATAGATTGCTTAAGAATCTTATTAGAACGAATTTATTGAAATGGAACTTGAATTAATCCTAATTTTAGAGATTTTTCAACCTATTTGTGTCTAAAAGACAGTCACTACTCTTGAATTACAAGCCTAACCATTGAATATTAAAAACGCTTAAAAGTAATAATATTTTATTTCTGCTTACACATTTATTGAAAAATATTATTTTCGGTATTCAGCGGTTAACTTTCAAAGAAGCTATCCGTTGTTGCCATATACTATTGATCCAAATCGAATCACGCCAGTATATCAACAAGAAATCTCCCCTGCTAACTTTTTATATACAGTTAATACGTAACATTCAATATGAAAAAAACAAGAAAACAAACATCTTTCTATATACTGATGATCTTGTAAGTCTGATCATGCTAGTATACAGGGCGGAATTAAAAATTGGCGCTCCGCTAGGTTAATGAGATATTTGCTCCCTCTTATTCACAGGCAGGATTAAGGGGTTTAAAACGCCGCAGGCGAAAATGTTCATATTTTCAAGGTCAAACATCCTGAAATTAAACGTAGAAATTTTATTTAAAATTATATAGTATGTTTTGTGGGCGCAAGACATAAAAATATAAAATACCAATAAAAAAATGTTTTATAATAAAAAAATTTCAATATATTTTCCACTGAACTAAACATAAACAAATAATAAAATAATAATAGATTGAAAATCAAAAATTGTATCCTTTTTCGTGACTTATTGCTTATAAACTCTGCTATAATATAAAATTAGTTAGCTGAAGCGACTCTTCGTGCATTGACACCCCTAAGCTATAGACCGTGGTATAGTACAGATTTTTGAAACGTTTGGTTCCTATCTGGCCTTTTGGGAGGCTTTTGTGCCTGATTTGTACCAACAATTTTCACTTATAATATCACAAGAGCTTAAATTATTTCCGAAAATTTTCTTGAGGGCACGATAATTTTCTTAAAATATTCGTGCCCGAAAGAAAATTTCTCGGAATAATTTAAGCTTGCGTGGTATTCGGTAAGAAAATTTCACACCACTTAACACCATAATTTGGAAAAAAATTATTAATCCAACCTGACATTTTAAATTAATTTCACTGCTTGTCAAGTTGGCCAGGGTATTGTTGTTTTTGACATATTATGTTGATTTGTCATTTTTGTTTAACCGGTTCTGTCACAAAGCTTAATAATTACTAGTTTAAAAGGTCTGTCGTTGAGTTTAATAAGTGTATAGCGAAATGTCGCGATTTGGTAAAGAAAATCAACAAGTAATTAGACAAGAAATTCAAAATACAACACCAGATAACACCCGAAAATCAAAATCGAGTGTATGGAAACGGTTTGTTGAATTTTGTGACGAAAAGTTGTATAATATTCATGAGTATATGAGTGTAGTACAGGTGGCTACTATACTGGAGGACTACGCATTTAATATGAAAAAGAAAAATTTCGAAGATTATAAGGAAAGTGTGGTCAAAGTGATGTGGAACTGTACTGCTAAGCAGTTACAAGAAATTTATTACGAAAAATATAAAATAAAATTTAATCCGTTTTCTGATGTGGAATTTGCGACCGCCAGAGCTGCACGCGGTGCTAAGCGCAAAAAATTACAGAGAGACCCATTAAAAAGAAAAGTGAGTGCTTCAGCCTTAACCAGCGACGAATATAAAAAAAATATTGAAATGTGGTATGAAAATACTCCAGATGGATTGCAGCGTAAATTTTTTCACATAGTTTCACATGAGCTGGCATGGAGAGGAGGGGAAGGATATTCTGCGTGTATCCAATACTTCAAAGAAGAAACTGATAATTTCGGAAACCCAAAAGGTCGGATAGAATATAATCCAATATTCTCCAAAACCACACAAGGTGGTTCTAAAAAACTGTCTGATAGTAAATGGTTGATTACAAATTTCGATAATCCACAAATATGCCCGGTTCGTTTGTTTAAGAAGTTGATGGAAAAAAGGGGAAATCTTATTCAGACCGACAGATTATTCTTAACACCAAACCCATACTGGAGTCAACCCAATTCGAAAGGATGGTACAAGAATAGCCCAGTTGGTAAGAACATTGTATCTTCATGGTTTAAATCAGCAGCCTCTGATATAGGAATTGACACTAAAAAAGTAAAAATAACTAATCATTCTGCAAGAGCAACAGCTGTTTCGAAATTGGCCAAGGAAGGAGTTGGTGAACAACAGCTCATTAAAATTACTGGACACAGTAATAGTCAGTCAATCAAACCTTACTAACAATTGGACGTTGAACATCATCATCAGATGATTGAATCCATGAGGAGAATTTCATCAAGTACTAGCAAGTTTAATCATGATCAGAGCACAATGCAAAATAAAACAGAAAGTACCCAGATTCAACCCACCAATTCAAGCCAGCCCACAAACATTTATAATAATTGTGTTTTTAATATTAATAAAACCTATAATAATTAAATTTATTTCGTTATTATTTTGCTTATTAGTCGATATCATTAGAGATTTGCCAATGAAGATATTAGTTCAACATGAAATAAATTCTAAAAAAATCATATAGGTATATCCACCATATTTCGTTAAATAAAAAAAAATTACCAACTTTAGTTACACCTAATGCTAAAACTCAAATGGGTATTAGTTCAGTCTATCGCCCTTTCGTAATTTTAGGTTACTAAAGGTGGTAGAAATGTATTTTTTGTTAAAGTAATCCATAACACTTCTAATTTATAAAATATAATATTAACATGGTTTGTTGCAGTAGGTGGCCGTGATATAGGCGGCCATGCTTTTGACAGATGGTAAATTACATTAAGTTACTGTATAGTAAACCAGCAAACAAAGATATTTTTATGTAAAACATTTCTTGTAAGCATTTGCGTTAAACAATTTGAGAAAAATGGAATGCTTTGAAAAGTACAATTTATGTAAATACTGCAAAGAGTTGAGTCAAGCGCAAATATGTCGTCCAAGATTAATATATTTAACGAATTTAATGGAAGATTGCGATCAGGAAGCGTTAGAGTCGAATGGTTTGTTTACGAAAATCCAAGAAAGTCTGCTGCAGATGTCAAGTAAATATGGCCTTTTGCGTAAAAGAGATTTGAACAAAATTGTTTCAAAATATTACATATATGTCTTAAAACACAAACATCTAATTAATTCGTCACCTTCCTATTCACCATTAAGAAGAGAGGATGGGTTAGAATTCAAGCAACATTTAAATCTTACTATATTTGTACATCCTACGTTTTTTGAATTATAAATTGTTAATGCATAATAATTTAACAAATTTGTGTTTTCTGTTTAATGAAACTTTATAGCGAATAATAAATAATAATGTTAATTCAGAAATTTTGCATTATTCACAGGTATATCTACATTATTTAATGGTTGTAGATCATATGTTTACCTTTTCAACTGTCAAAAAATTTTCACTTAAATATCGTGGCGCCTCGAAAAAATTTTCGGAAATTTTTTTAATTGCCATGGTAACTAGTCAAAATTAAGGTATCTTATTGGTTAAAAAGTAGAGGTATGAAATTTTCGTGTTTATCAAACGGTTATCCAGGGCCCTTCAACGGAAAACAGAAAAGAAAATTTCATGAAAATGAGCAATTTCAAACGTTTTGTTCCTATCTGGCGTCAAGTTAGACTTACATTTTAAAGAAGAATTGTATATATAGGTAAATAGATTATAATTATCGCGATATAACAAACGCCAGACAAATTTCGAGGACCCAACAGTGAAAAAATCTCTCATATCATATCTCCAAAACAGTTAGGCGTACGAAAAAAATGTATAGCACCTTTAAGGTAGAAAATTTACAGATGTACAACTTTTATAATTAGTGTTGTTCCCGTTTGAGCCATAAAAACTGAGTTAATCGCGAATCCGCGGTTTCCGCGACCTTCCGACGCGATTTTCTAGAAATCCTCCAGGTGTATCATGGCGTAACTACCAAGTGTTATTCAAGACGTCCAAATAAACACAATAAAAAAAATCGTATGGTCGTAGGTCAATTTGGAACTAAAACGCCTGGATTGAAACATTTTTTTTTCATTTGAATAAAAATTATTCGAGTGATATGAAAACATTGACCGAACACGAGCACTCAGCAGACTCGATTTACATGAAAATGGGAGGAGGGGAAGGTGTTCTGTGAGGACGTTTCTGAAGAAGAGGAAGATGAGGATTGAAATGAAAATAAATGTAGAATTTCATTTATGAGTCACTTCTTTTAACCCATATCCGCCAATTTTATTTTTATGATAATAAATATTTTTTATTTAAAATAAACTTTCAAAATTAATAAATCTATATATTACAATATTTCGACTTTATTAATTGAATATTTATAATTAATTATCAAACATAATTTTTCTCTTAATTTATCGAATATTACATGATTTTGGTCTTAAGTTCAGCCATTTTGAATCCACCAACTTGCGTTTTTATTATTTCCACATCCAGTGGAAGTATAGTAATGTTAAGAATGTTCAGCTCCGTTTTATTAAGTACTTAACTTTACTGAAGATGGTATCTATCCGATAACTAGGTATTCGAAAAATGTTATGTGGAAAAGATTTTACATGTCAAATCTGCAAAATAGAAGTATTAGTTTTGGTAATATTAACAAACATAAACACACCACATATAGTAGGACAACCCCCCAAATCCAAAGCCAAGGCTGTGCGGAAGGGAAAAACGCAGACATACATCCATACCCACCGGTGTTGTCATTAGCGGGGCTGGGGCTCGAACCCAGAGCGCGATAGACAGTCGGTCACCATATTCGCCACTCAATACGCCTTAACTGACTGAGCTACCGTGCCGAACAGCGTCATGTATTTTTATTACCTTGCGACTTGTAACTGCATTAGGAGGACTTTGCCATTTAAAAGAAATTAATACTGCCTAAGTTTCATTGAATTATTTTAGCAATACTTCAAAAAGCGAAATACTTTCTTTTAGTGCCCTGTATCTCAATAGGGGGCATCCGCGAATCCGTATTATGAACTTTTCTTGTTATTTCGATGAAAAATTGGTCCTAAACGTGATGACTAAGAATTAGCAAACATACTGTATAGTATGTACTAACTTATGTGTGCAAAATTGAAAATACTGGCAACAAAGAGACCCACCTAGATAAGAAGAGAGAAAGATACTTTATTGTCCAAAGAAATAAATCTCTTTGACAAAGTTTAAATATAACACGGAACAATATTTGTTTAGATATACAAAAAATCACAAACTTACGTTGTATATATTTTAGAAACTATATGATAATAACACAGGCACACAAAATGAAAAAAGTGGTCTTTTTCTGGTACTCCATTGGGTAACCCATATGTATTTCGACGTGCTGAACACGAATCAGATGTTCGTTTAGCCCCATTGGAAACCATTTTTGTGTAAATCGCGAAAATAATCTTACAAAAAAATTTAGGTTGTTTTTGCGAATTACTAAAAATTGGTGGGTAATGGAGCTAAATGGATATCTGATTCATATTCAGCATGTCAAAATACACAAGGGTTACCCAGAAATAGATCACTTTTCACTTTTTTTTGTGTGTTTGTGTAAAATATTTGCATCTGCGATTTTCTAGAAAATGGCGGAGAATCTGGTGATATTCATATATTATACAGACCACGCACACAAAAAAAGGTCTGTTTCTGGGACTCCATTGGGCAACCCCTATATACACTACAGACACACGCACACAAAAAAAGGTCTGTTTCTGGGACTCCATTAGGCAACCCCTATATATTTTGATATGCTGAGTACGAATCAGGTATCCGTTTAGCTCCAATTTTTAATAAATCGCGATAATAACCTAAATTATGAGTTTTTTTTAGGTTATTTTCGCGATTTACAAAAAAATGGTGGCCAATGGAGCTAAGCGGACAGTTGACTCGTGTTCAGCACGTCGAAATACATATGAGTCACCCAATGGAGTACCAGAAAAAGACCACCTTTTTATTTTGTGGTTCTGTGTAATCTAAACATATTAAAACGTATCCATCAATTATAGTACTCCTGTAGATAAGAGGGTTTATCAATTAAGAATTTTTTTACTGCCTGCCTAAATTGTTTATCGGATATATTTTTAAATGGTACTGGGATATGGTTGTAAATTTTTTACTGTTATTTATTAGACGGTAAATTAATGTTATTTGCTTGGTGAGTAATGCGGTGACTTTCTGCATATATTTTGTTTATGAAATAGGCACACCGTTTCATGGTAAAAATGGGGATACTATTGTTAATATCTAGTGAATAACAAAGAGAAGTTTGCAAGAGTCTCTTAAACGTGCTTTACATATATATCTTATTGCTCGCTTTTGCAAAATAGGTGCACTATTCAATAACTTGAGCCTAATTAATTATTTGGATTACTGATATATGTTCTTGAATTTGTTGACAGTATACAAGCCAATAAACTTTGTATGAGCTTTATTTTCCTGAACGTGACTTCCAAGGAAAAGTTCTTCTAAGTCATAATCGAACTCTATTACGTTTGTTTTACCAATATTAAATGTGAGAAGATTTGAATCGTACCTATCCCTTAATACAGATGTGTCGGAACATATTTCCTCATGTAATATTCCCAAATTTTTATTATTGCACAAAATGGTGGTGTCATCGGCAAATACTGTAAAACTTCACGGTATATCGATAGTTGCCAAGTAATTTATATATATAGCAAAAAGGGAACTGGGCCAAGAACAGACCCTTATGGAACTTCGTTTTTTATCTTGACTTTATGAGTAGTAGTAGTAGTAGTAGTAGTAGTATTTTCCTGAAGATTTTATCATTCGAGTGCGGTTCTTAAGGTAGGATTGAATCTAAGCAAAGATACCTCTGAATCCATAACACTGAAGTTTCTGCAGCAATATTTCATGATATACGCAATCAAATGCTTTCGACAAATCACAAAATACAGCAGCAGCGGCCTCAGCTTCATTTCTTCTATGATAATCCTCTTCTGAAAAAGAAAAAATAGCTTTACTTGTACTTTTATTGGCTTGAAATCCAAACTGGTTACTGTTAAATATTTCATGTAAAGTTAAGATGGGCCGAGGGAAGTTTCCACATTTGATAAAAGTCTGTAAAAGTCATGTAAATAATATAATTGTATGCACTTTTTTTTTATCGCCTTATTTATTTTATTGTTCTGGCGGAGTTTAGCCGATGGCTATTCTACCACTCAACCAGGTCGGACACACACATAGACAACATCACAACACCCATTCCCTGCGACATTGCCATCTGTCGCAGCTGAGACTCGAACTCAGGAGCGGAGAGCGACTAGACCGTATTGTCTCTCACACAAGCGCAGTCTAGCCCACTACAACCCTCTCGGCAACACGTGAAAAACGCCACTACACATCCAGCCTAGCCAGGATTCGAACCCGGGACCCCGTGGTCGCAGGCCTAACACCTTAAGCACTGCACCACTGAACCACTGTATCACAATGAAGCTTGCATCATCACGAATCAGATTTCACCATAAAATAGCCTATCAATATACCCCATGGAAAGTTAGAAGGAAAACTTCCTGAAAACTTTCCGTTTTGAAAACTCCGAAAGTTTCCAGGAAGTTTTCCTTCCAACTTTCCATTGGGTATATTACTAGTCAACTATCCTAAATTGGCAAGTAGCCGCGCAAAGAAAGAAGAAATATCTTCACTGTTGGACAGACACAAACAAGCTTTTTAAGCTTGTTTGTCTCTGGCTTGCTGTTTTTATTTTCTTTTTCTTTAGAGGAATAGCAATGCTGAAGGCTCCAATTCTATTTGTATGAAAAAAAAATGGATCTGAGGACTTTTGCAAGTTAGTCCTGTCCCCAAGGCATAACCCCGTAAAAAAAATGTTGTCCAGAGAAACGGATTTCAAATTTCTATTTAAGATTCATTATAGAACTAATTTTGCTTGGGTAGACATCGCGAATTTGGCGCCACTGTTTTTTGTGCGCCATTTTTAAAAATGGAGGATGATTTCAATATTATATTGTATTTAAAGAACTATAAAGCCTACAGACTTCAGTCTGGTGTCAAAATCTATTTATAAGGGGTCAAAAAATATAACAGTGGTAAGTAAAATTGAACCCTTCAGATTATCAGATTAACCCTTACACCATTTTCAAAGTAGACAAGTAATAATATATATCAATATGTACAAGTATTAACACATTTTATTTACTTTTTTATATACTTGGCCTGGCAACCCATTTGCAATATAAAAATGCAATATGTAAACATTAATGCTGAAATGAAAGACAATGTAATATCAACACAAATACTATATGTATTACTAAAAGCTGATTAAAATCACATTAAGTATAAACTAATATCAAGATCACCTTATGTTCAAATTAATATTTGTTTATTAATTTGTTTTTACAATCTTGAACAGTACATTTACAGTAGGTGGAACATATAAGTAGAGCATTTCAACAAGGGCATCTTTTTGTTGCACAGGTTTTGCAAGAACATACACGTTTAACTTCGGTGGGCAAACGATTTAAAAAGTTTACAGGTTTCAGAACTCCATTAACTTCTTCCCATCCAAAGCTACATGGATCTTTCTCTACGTAGGCAGGATTTAAAACATTTAAACAATTCCTGATTACATAAAACGCCCTTTTAATGTGACCTTGAATGGAATAAGATGTCGGCGGAAGGTCAGTACGAGGGACCAATCTCTTGAATTCACTGTACCGCAGATCGTCAAATGTTTCACAGTGGGAACTCCTTTTCCAGACACACACAAGATATTTTTCAACTTTTTCGAAATCGTTTTCTTCTTCTTCAGTTTCAGCAAATTCTTTCAGGAATTTTACTGGATCAGCAGTGAGGGCTCCAAGTTTTGTTCCAATTTTGCTTACGGTGTCATCACCAGTAAGAATGTGAGCCTTGATCAAAACATTGGGCAATCCTGGAGGCAGTTTTCTATAAAGAACATGAAGTGGGATAAAGCGTCTTCTCTCTCCAGTTCCATAACGTACCCATAGCTCCGATAATCCCTGATTTAAAAACAATTCAACAAATCTAAGTAGCAACACAACAACATCTGTGTCATTTGACAGAACCAGGACTCGACGTGAACCATTTCGAATTGCCCAGTCAACGTGTGGCACAATACGAAGGTCAGCTTCCTCCAATGCGCTATTTAATTCTTCAACGATACTGCCATTGCCTTTTGAATATTTTTCTGCTGGAACTACTTGCTCATTCGCCGTAATTGCACCAACAATTATTGGAAATTCAGTGTTCATCGAAAATTCGGCAATATTTTGTCGAGTTAAAATTTCTAACTTCGTCTTATTTGTCAAAGACCAGAATTTGTCCAATTGAACAGGTACGGGAGTAGAATTGGTTATGCATGCGAGGTCAATTGTTCCACATGTAGACATTCGTCTGGTTCTCTCAGATTCCTTTATATAGATAATTCGCGATAACTATCAAAAACGATATGTAGCTCCTGCAATGAACAAACTGCTTGCGATGTTTGCAGTACTGTACGGATCGCTGCTCCAAAGTTTGGCATTGAAGAAATTTTAACCATTCGCAATTGCGACATATAATCCACAACAACAGCAGTTTGAAGGGAAGACATTTGGTCAAATCTTAAATCTTCAGGTGAGAGGTTTTTTCAATCTCTTGCACTAGCCTGTGCTTGACTGGCTTTGCTGGGAAATCTCCATCAAATAAAGCATTGGTTGGAAGAAGATCATGCGACAGAATATCTTGGATTCGTTCACCCCTTTCTTTCGCTACATCCAAATCCCTATGTGCCTGAGAAAGGAATTTTTTTTTGTTCCCCTTTGTGTAATGGCTGGTTCACTGTGGGACTTACTATGACTATCAAAGCGGGGATATTTACATTTGGAGATTGTGTCAAAGAGGCTTTTTGTTTTAGACACAAATCTCTCCTGCTTTAACTTTCTATATAGTTCAAAGGTTTTTTTCAGTGTACCTATATGATTTGTAGCACTTGTTGTTACAATGATAAACTACTCTATCATCTTCAGTCATTAGTTTCAATCGTTTTTGAACATCATGTTTCCGTATTTCAGCGGCATCTCGGATTCTCTTCTGTCCATTTTCACTTGATGTTACTGTTTCATTTGTGTTAATTTGACATATTACGCATTTTGCTTTATCGAAGGACTCTTCATATTTGGTTTTTAGTAACACAGAAGTTAGAGACGCTTTACTGCTGCCTGTATCACCCATATTCAAGTAATGACATCAAGGGGAAACCTGGAACAAACACAAAATCTATAAATGTTGTAGAGGGTTACATAAAAATTGAAACGCCATCTTGTAAAATGGTGGAAGGGTGAATCTGAAGGGTTCAATTCTGCCACTATTGTATTCTTTGACCCCTAATACCTAGATTTTGCCACCAGACTGAAGTCTGTAGGCTTTATAGTTCCTGAAATACAAAATAATACTGAAATCATCCGCCATTTTTTTTAAATGCGCTCAAAAAACAGTCGCGCCAAATTCGTGATGTCTACCCAAGTTAAATCACTTCTCTAGTGAACCTAAAATACAAATTTAAAATTCGTTTCTCTGGACAACATTTTTTTCACGGGATTATCCTGTGGGGCCGGGATTAAGTGCTTGCAGTTTATCTTTTGACATTATTGATAAATAAAACTTATTATTACAACTGACCTTGTAAAATGTCTTCGTACTGCCTTAACAACTAAAAAATATCTCCATCACACGTCCAATTGAAAACGTCACGTTTATTTTAGACTTTTGTTGATTCTGGTTCTGATTGTACTCTATCAAATTAATAAATCCATTTTTCTTTAGAAAGAATACGTACAAACGCAGACAGTTCCAGTGCAGCTGCATAAACTTTGACTGGGGCATAAATTGCATTATATGTTATCAAATGTCTTTCGCTCAATTGAAGAGAAAGTGAGTCAGCTCGGCTAAGCGTAGCGTGCGAATAATCTCCGCGGGGTTGTGAGATATGACTTATAGTTCCGGTATTGCACGCGGCTTGAGATGTTCCGGTCACGTGGCCGGATTTGCTTTTACTTCAGCTGATTGCACGAGTGTATCCACCGAAGGGTGCATGCACAAAGGCATTAAGTACGTCTTGAATTAAAGCAGAATGTCATTTGTTACATGAACTTTCATGGCGATAGTAATGGAATCACTAAAACCATAGTGAGTTAAGAAATAATAATAAATTCGTAGACAATATACAGTTTTCAAAATATCTGATAAAATTCTGCCTAAAAACAATAATTTTCAACCGAAAAATTGTACTTTTCAGATTTTTTGAAATTCCGTTGTCCCTGAAGATCATACGTAAAGGACCAAGAAAGTTCTATTAAAGTAAACTCAATTTGCTCTGAATTAAAAAAGATAACAACCCTCTAACTCCATTAATGCGCGGACCACGATCTCTCAAAATTGTTCAAATATAACTCTTTGTAAGTATATCTAATGGTCCGGGAGATAGCGTCAAATTTAATCACATCATTTCAACAAAGCTCAGGTTGTTTTTCATTGCTTATCGAAGAATCGGGTGTCAGCTACTTCAATCGCGGAATTAAGGGCGTGGGAGGCTGCGCATCTGGTAAAATAATTTCGTGTTTCGCGTCAATCCAACAAGGCTACTAAACTATTATTTATGTAATATAAATGAAAAAAAATGTGTCAGTTGCATAGGGTAAGGAGCGAAGGTTGTCAGCTGTCCTATATATGTATGAAAAACACGTGAAAATTCGTTATTTGAACAAAGCTGAAACTCATTTATATGATAGTTTACGATATAAAAAAACAATTAAAAGTGTCAGCTGACAATGCCATGGGACAAAACCTGTCAGCTAGGCCTTTTAAGTGTACCGCAGCTTCCAGGCGCTCACCGCGCGCGGTATCTTTAATGCCCCAGCTATTTCATTTCATTTCATTTTCAACATTTCACTATTTCATTTTTTTTTAACCCCCTGATGATCAATTTCAAGTTTATCTCAACACAAACTAATGAAATACCCCATTTCACGCCTACTGATATCGTTTTTCTCATATGAAACTTGAAAGAAAATCATATTTGTATGAAATATTAGATAATCATGTTATGCACAAATAGTAACAAAGTATTTTATAAGTAATATATTTATCGATGCTCAAATGTCGATATTCTGTATTTGAAACAATAGGAGGTATATTTTTAATACATAACATTTCTCAACACGCACCTGAAAACTTGGAAGAGAATTTTACTATTCTGAAGGAATTTTGTCATTTTTGTCATATGTACGGTTCTAAAAGAATCAAGAATATTAATCTCCTATGCGGAGCTATTTTCATGAAGGCGTATAATGTCAATCTGAATGAAGATGTCTTGAAGATTGACAAGAATTTCGAATGATCTATGTTACCTACATGTAAGACATAATTGAAACAGCATTTTTTGCGAATTTCTTACATTGATCAATTGTGGAGTCATGCACATCTTCATACGCCAAGTTTGTCTTTGCCACCTGATTATGGATGGGAAGAACACGATGAGAAGTATATTTTCAAGTGGTTTGAAGGCGATCAATTACCGAAAATTGAAAATATCATAAATGGTATTCTATGCATATAATCTTTTACTTCTGCATGAATTCTCTTTTATTCACTTCAATGATTTTCAGTATTTTTCGGCAAATATTTGTGAAGTCGAAAATGAGCACGATGATGCTCGAGAATCTGAGGAAAATCTAGATTTGGAAGATCATACAGATAACACTTCCTAAGAGGAAGATAATTTAGAATACAGCAGTGAGAGTGATTCAGATAAGAATTGAACTGTTTTATTCATATTGAATGTGCCAAAATAATAGAAATATTAAGATTATACCTTGTATAATTAATTTATTAAAAATGATTATAAATCTAAAATTGTTGATTAAAAAAAAATTGCATATGACAGTTCCATAAACAAGTCTGACAACAAGATACGTGATAGTTGGAAATTAATAAATTTCGAGATCAATAAATCCAGCTCGTGCTCTCTTGAATACGATCTCTCCAGACTCACAGTTGGTGAACAATTGATTAACTTGTTGCCATGAGTGGACGTTTCTACCACAGACCATTTAAAAAATGTACCTAATGTTAATTCCTCCTTTTTACTTGATTCATAACCTCTATTGAGATTAGGGAAGCAGTTAATAGCTTAAACAATTCTAGTTGCACTGATGTATATGGTATAGAATAGAGTAGAAGAGAATAGAATATATTTATTTCAAGAACATGTTTACATGTGTGGAAATGTGTGGGATGTGTGATACAGTGCTATATACAATAAATGATTTGATTATTGAGTGAACACACATTTTACAAATACTATAGTATAGTGATATAACTATCACTATACTATAAAACTAACTATAAAATTCTAGATTGATTTAGTGAAATGTATATATTTCCTTACTTATTCAAGAATTCATACGATTCCACTATATGTACTTTGATAGTTTCATATATTATCCTGCATAAAATTATCTACCGAATAGTAGGCTTTTTTCAACAGCATGTTTTTATTTGCTTTTCAAAGTTTTTTACTGACAACATTGTAGTTTCTCGTGGTAGTTTATTGTACAGGACGGCTCCTTTGTAATAACAATGTTTTTCATATAGAGAAGTTCTGTGACGTGGTAATATTATTAAGTGACTATTTTGACGTGTATCTGAGTTGCTGAAGGTGTATGCTGATTTACTTTTGTGTACAAATAATAGTGTTTTTAATATATACAAGGAAGGTGTTGTTAATACGTTCAGGCTGGTAAATTGTGGCTTACACGATTCATGGCTACTTTTTAATCCCAAAATAATTCTGATTTTGAATGGTAAAAGTTGTTGTCTATACCATATGAAATAAGAGCACTAAAGTCTGCGTGATAAAGTATTTTCAAAATATTTTTATTCAATCCCTTGTTTGCCATAGCTCTCAAACAAAAACATACGCTATTTAATTTCTTATTTAATGCTGCAATATGTTTCCTCCAATTCATCTGTCTGTCTACAGTGAAACCAAGCGAATTTATTTCATCAGTAAATTTGACATTAAAGTTTGCATTTGTGAAATTCGCTCGTTGTGTTTGGTTAAAGTTTATACAATATGTTTTGTCGAAATTAATTTTAATTTTATTGGCGTCACACCAATTACGTATATCTTTTAAACATTCATTTACATAAGGTAAAATATTTGCAGAAGTGTCGCTTTTTACCAGAAAAAGTGAATCGTCTGCGAACAGCGTTGCCGATGAATTTAATACACAAGATGGCAGATCGTTTATGTAGAGTAGAAACAGAAGTGGACCCAGGACTGATCCCTGAGGTACCCCACTTCTTATTCTACCCCATTATGAATACGAATACTCTGTTTGCTCAGCTGATTTTCTTAAAATTATTCGCTGCTGCCTCTCCACTAAATAGCTTTGGAACCAATAAATAGCTTAATCTTTAAAGAATCCACTGACATAATTATTCAGCCACTTACTCTTCTTATTAATGCCTGTATTCGCGAGGGGCACTTCTCTGATGTATTAAAAGTTACCAAAATTTGACCTCTTTTTAAGAAAAGTAACATTAATGTCATCAACAACTACCGTCCTATCTCCATCATCCCCATATTTGGAAAAATCATTGAAATTATTCTCAAAAAAAAAGACACAAATTTCTTAGACCGTAATAATGTTTTAAATTGTCGTCAGTTTGGTTATATAAATAAAATGTTCCACCGCTATGGCAGTATTTAAATGAGTGTGCGACATACTTGAGGGCCTTGAAGGCAGCAAACATGTAGCTATTAGCTTGTGCGACCTCTCCAAGGCCTTTGACTGTGTCTCACATGAAATACTTCTGGAAAAGATGAATGTTGTTTGCCATCGAATTTTTTCTATTTCTATCTTAACAACAGTCTTCAATGTGTCTCTGTAGATAATTTAAACTCAGAACTTCTTCCGGTTAAACATGATATTTCCCAAGGCTCTGTTTTGGGGCCCCTACTCTTTATATTGTACGTCAATGATTTTTTTCACTTTATGTCATCAAAAAATGCATCGCTTATACTCACTATACATAAATTATTGATATTAGTTTGAATATTCTTGACCTAAGTGAAAATAACTTTAGTTTCATCAAACAAGCTGGTGTTTGGTTCTCTTCGAATAATCTTAAATTAAACGAAGAAAAACCTAATAAATCGTTTTCTCAACAAGTAATTCACTAATCAAAGGTAACAATGTTAAAATTCTTGGAGTTGATACACTCTTAACTGGTTCAATCATGTGGAGTAACTGTCACACAAATTATCGAGTTCGACGTTCATGCTACGTCTAAAGGTTAAAAATCAACTCTATTCTTAAACCTTAAGAACATGCTATTTTTCATTATTTCATGCTCATTAATTATGCTATCTTCCTAAGGGGTGCATCATCTCGGGCAGCTGTAATCTTCCATTTGCAGAAGAAACCAGTCAGGTTAATTGTTAATGCAGGTTGGAGGGATGACTTTTTTTTATCAATATTTAAGAGTCTTGGTATAATGCCGGTTCCTTCTCTTCACATTTATGTTACTTTACTTGAAATGCACAAGAACGTAAATTATTTTTGTTCTAACTCAGATTTCCATTCGTATGGCACTAGGTCTGCCAATCAACTTAGACAGCCTCGTCATAGATTAACAAAATCACAGAAAACTTTCGAAACCTTCAATTATACAATAACATTCCTAATGATGTAAAATCTCTTAATTTTAGTAGTTTCAATATCTTAATAAAAAAACACATTTTAAAATATTGTTTCTATTGATAAATTTGTAAACACACAAATTTGTTGATATCTTTTAGTTTAACCTCTGCATGTTTGGTATGCTTTGGCCATTTCGTTGGAGCTTGCCTCTTCTTTCTTTTTTTGTATTTTTTATATTATGTGAAGTACTTTTATATGTAGTGATGTGCATACATTTTTCATATTTTTATGTTTTTGTATTTTCTATTTTTGACTTGGCAAAAACGTGTTTTGTAACTTGGACAAAAAAATGTCTATCTGTCTAAAAATGTGTTAAACTATAATACTTCCTAAGATGCTTTGAGAAAGTATAACATTAACAGAGTCATTTTAAATAAGTTGATTAAATATAACTAGTACAAATAGGTGAAGTAGAAAGGATCAATTATTTATTTGCCATGAAAAATTTGATTAACATTCGAAAAACAATTCGGGCATACTAATCCGGGAGGCAGCGACCTTTAGGAGCTAGTCATTTCAGTTATATAATAGTTTATTACAACACATACACGAAACGGCGCACAGTGGGGCAAATAGCTCATTATTTGGACAAACGATAATTCCCAAGCCTGGAATGAATGAAACTTAATTTTTTTTTAAAACTATTCGTTATAAAATTGCCTTTAATTCTATCGAGCCCGAATTTTGAAATTTCAAAATTAAAGATGGCTAGTCCAATACCACATAAATTTTGAAAACAAATTAAAATTTTATCAAAAGATTGTTTAACATTATGAAAAATTGTTACTTGGGTTTTATTTTTGGTTTCTAATCTCATTTCTGAGTCCCGCGATTCAAAAAACCAAGATAGCGGATCCAATATGGCGGCCATAATATTTTTTTAAATGAAATGTACATGCACAAACTGTTAAAAATTGTTACTTGGGACTTTTAAGGGTTTCTGATTAGATCGAGAATCTGAAATCTAAATTACGTAATATCGTAATCCAAAATGGCGAATCCAATATGGCGGCTATAATATTTTTTAATTGACATGTAAATGCGCAAGTTGTTAAAAATTGTTACTTAGGGGTTTTAGAGATTGCTGATCATGAATCTGAAGTCCAAATTACGTAATATCGAAATCCAAGATGGCGGATCCAATATGGTGTCCGTAAGATAAAAAAGAATGACAAATTAAGAAGGAAACTGTTTAAATTTGTTTTTCGGGGGTTTCGCAGTTTGCTAATCTCGTTTCGGATATTAAAATTTCGATATTTTGCAAACCAGAAAATTATATTCAATATGGCTGCCATACATTTTTTAAAAATTATGATGTACATGCGAAAATAGTTGTGGGTTTTTGCGATTGCTGACTACGCATTCGTAATTTCGAATTCTAAGATGGCAGATTCGAATATGCCATCTTATAAAAAAATGAGATAACCAATCAAAAATGTTGACATCTTTAAACCTAATTTTTAATAATTTGCGTATGTACATTTCATTTAAAAAAATATTATGGCCGCCATATAGGATCCACTATATTCAATCCGCCATCTTGGATTACGATATTACATAATTTAGACTTCATATTCATGGTCATAGATTAAATTAAAAGCCCTAAGTAACAATGTTTATCAATTTGCGCATGTACATCTCATGTAAAAAAATATTATGGCCGCCATATTGGATCCGACATCTTGGATTTCGATACTACGTAATTTGGACTGCAGATTCATGATCTGCAATCTCTAAAACCTCTAAGTAACAATTTTTAACAATTTGCACATTTACATGTCAATTAAAAAAATATAGCCGCCATATCGGATTCGCCATTTTGAATTACGATATTACGTAATTTAGATTTCAGATTCTCGATCAGAAACCCTTAAAAGTCCTAAGTAACAATTTTTAACAGTTTGTGCATGTTCATTTCGTTTAAAAATATATTATGGCCGCCATATTGGATCCGCTATCTTGGTTTTTGAATCGTAAAATTCGGGCATCAGAAATGAGATTAGAAACTAAAAAAAACCCCCAAGTAACATATTTTTATAATTCTAAACAATCTTTTGATAAAAGTTTAATTTACTTTCAAAATTTATGTCCGCGATATTGGGATAGTCGGCTGTGCCTTCGAAGCGAACGGTTGGGTGCCTGAAACACTCCCACTATAAAAGCAAAATTGCCGTGAAAAACTCCGTCAAATTTGATAAAAATTACGTAAATTATAGCCCAAGAATTTACGCGCAAATTGATACCTCATATCAAAAGAACAAAGTTGAAATAGAATTAATATTTGAAAACAACTAATACAGTTTTGTGACCAGTGCTGTGTATTAAAAACGAAAAGAACGTAATTAAACAAACAACCCAAGACAGGCAAAAGCAAGATAAGTACCTCCTTTTTCATTTTTAAGTACCTTCCCAGACAAGTATATTTATATACAATTGAAGGGTTTAGGCCCATCACCTTTGAAGAGTCGACATTGTCGACAAGTTTATGGCAATAAATTAAAGCATGGCATGATATCCCTCTGTAAACCTGTAAATTATTTTTTTAATCATTATAAAAATATTCAAATGATCTGTCTGTAAAGTATGGTCATATAAATTTCTTTTGTTAACCTTCAGGTAATCTTTTTTCGTAATTATTAAAAATACTCAGGCGAATTTAATATAAACTGAACCCGTAATAATCAAACGTATATGGTCATAATATTCTCTTAGGTAAAATATCAAGTGAGGGTTTTCAGGTCGAAATTACGCTCATTGTCAAGTGTAATAACTTAAAAATAAGTCAATAAATAATCCTTTCTAGCAAATTTACATATGAGTCTGGCCAGGGGCGTGCCCCATCGGGGTGACAGTGCACCGTGTGGAATTGAAGCAATTTAAGAATATAATGGGAATTTGGATGGAATTGGAGGCCATTGGCTTGGTTTCGGTGCCATTGGAATTTGGAAAGCCTTATCCATGCTATGAAAACATACAAATTGTTTATGCTTCTGGTGCGGCTAGGGTGGGACAGAGAAAGTTTATTAAAAAGTTTAAAAAGGTTAGGACCGTAATAGTGACAAGCAGGGGGTAAACGGGAGGTAGTAGCTCTTCGGAAAGCACAAGAATGATGTATCTACTGCGAGCGCGGGAGCGAGGACACATTGGCTACTGGTGCGAGGGATCGACGGCGAAGGGAATTGTCTGTGTGGAGCGATGTGCCATCGTTGGAAGGAGAAAACATAGAAAACACATTCCTTTTTGTGTGCCATCACTTGGTCTGGATACAGAGTGCGAAGGATACAGTTTTGAGTTAGGTGAGGGATGAGTGTTTGAGGGGTGATGCATACCTCGGGACGTGCGATTGACGATTTTGTGAGTGGTGATTGGTTTTGTATATGATCCAGAGCTAGGTGCAATGTTTTTGGTGTGGTGCGATAGAGCGGATCAAAAGGAGAGGGGAATGGAGGGGAGGAGAGGTATCACAGAGAAGTGTTGTTGATCCTGACTTTTTGTTGGTGTCTAGTTTAATAAGAGTGTGTTTTGTGGTATTGCATATTTCTTGACGTTGTGGGTGTTACAATATAGTGTTGTGAATCTGATTACATATTTTTCTTAAGTAAATTATCAAATGAGGTTTTCAGGTCAAAATTACGCTCGTTGATAAGTGAAAAGTTCTACATTAAATTCTACACTAAAAGCAGGGAGACCAGGTTACACGGGGGAATCACAAAAAGGATAGAAATGTACGCAATGAAGTACTGAGAACACGTCCAAAGAAGGGAACCAACACACCTACTGAAGAAAGCACTAACACTGAACAGCAGCAAATTTAAAATGGGGAGACCATGTTACACGTGGAAAACAACAATCGAGAGGATCATGAACAAACTGGGAAAGGACCAAACATACTGGGAAAGAAAAGCGAGGAAAGAATGAATTTCACAAAGCAATCGGAGCGATATATACTCTACCAGAATCAGAAACGGAGGAATCAAAAGCCTCAGAAGAAGAAGAAGACTTGTAGAAACAGAAGTACAAAAATAGGAGCACAGATAGCAGCGACGCAATGCGGCAACATATCTCACAAGAAGACCCAGAATAAGCAGAAGCCCAGAACCAAAAATCCAAAAAAGGGGGCTTAAACGCTCCCTCACGACATAATGCGGTAACGCATCTCACAAGTACCTACACCTCCCATCCCACATTCCTTTACCATGCGCCATGTGCCTCTCGCTGCTGGCAACAAGCATGACCTTAGTCCAACCCAGCGTGGACGTAGCAGGCCCAGCTGTATAACTTGGGAGTGGCAGTAATGCCTACCGCACGCTGGTAAATCAATCAATTAATCAAAAAATGTATGTCCGCGATATTGGATTAGCCATCTTTAATTTTGAAATTTCAAAATTCGGGCTCGATAGAATTAAAGGCAATTTTATAACGAATAGTTTAAAAAAAAAAATAAGTTTCATTAATTCCAGGCTTGGGAATTATCGTTTGTCCAAAAAATGAGCTATTTGCCCCACTGTGCGCAGGTGCGCCAACTGACCACCGTTTCTTGAATATACATGCAATAAACTACATAAGTGAAAATCAGCCTAAATGGTATGACTGCCAAAAATGTGTCGCTGCCTCCCTGACTATACTTTTAATGATTTAATACATTTTCATTAAATCTTCTAGCCATAAAAAGCAAATATAAATAAACGTGCCTAAACAATTTTTAGTCCTCAAATACCTACCCTGTTAAAAAAATATTTCGTGTATCCGCTTTTAAAGCGTGAACCTCACCTGACAAAAACGCATTCCTCAACAAAATTCCAAAATGAACGATCATAAACAATTCCGAAAATCCAACAATTGAAAAATAGTGCCTAATTGACTATTCATCTGTTGCAATAATATTACGGAAGGCAGACTCTTGTAAGGTAAAGTACTAATGGCTCAGACACCTGTACGGCCATTTAGGTATTTAAACGACGTGAAGTCGGCGCCACCCCCCTAGAAGATCCACAAAGATTTACCACAGAGCCAGACAGGGCCCTTTCAAATCGGTCTCATACCTTTAGCACCCAAACACACCGTTGCAGGTGTATATTATAACCATTGAACATCACTTTATGGGCAAACCCTCTTTCATCTGCTCACGTGTATTGGTAACTGTGTTTTGTAAACGAAAGCAGGATACTGTATTGTTCGCTAAGACCCCGAGGATCCCTTTTAAATGGATATTCGGGCGGTAAACTATTATTGTAAATTGACGATTTGCACGAAAGAAAGTTTGGTAAAAAGTGTCTAGATTGGTATCACTGTAATTCACTGCACATGTTGACCAACCCGTCTAATTTCCAAACTTTGCAACAATTAAATACCTATAATATAATAATCATAACATTGTTTTCATTATCTTAAAGTTAAACCTACTTCCATTGAATATAAATCATTTTTATTAGGTTGTTACGTAGTTTACAATATTTTAAAAATGTCGAATTATGCAATTTGTCAATCACTGCTGCCAACTCTTCTAAACTGAGAGTTGGACACAGTGTTTACATTTTTAAAATATTGTAGACTACGAAACAACCTAATATGATTTATATTCAATGAAAGTAGGTTTAACATTAAAGATAATGAAAACAATGTTATGATTATTATATTATAGGTATTTAATTGTTGCAAAGTTTGGAAATTAGACGAGTTGGTCAACATGTGCAGTGAATTACAGTGATAACAATCTAGACACTTTTTACCAAACTTTCTTTCGTGCAAATCGTCAATTATCTACTTAAAATTACAGAGATTTTATGTCTTATTTTTGATGTACATAAATAAATAAAAATCGTAATATACTTTATTTCAACTGTAAAGTGGACATTTAATAGTTATTTAGGTACCAAAGGTCGTAAGGTGCACTTTTTTGGTCGAGAATACAGTTTGCAATCCGAGGCCCGTAGGGCTGAGGTTTGCAAGTATTCGAGACCAATAAATCGCACTGTACGACCCGCGGTGCATATTATATTTTTCGTCATACCTATGACTCATTAAACTGGAAAAAAACTTGAGAAAAACTAGTGGAGAACTATAGTTATTTGAGTAAGATTTCATATTTATATTAGTAAAGGTAGCGATGTTTGGAATATCTATGGCTACCATCAATCAAATAAATTTAGCACGCGGCTTCTATTCAAATGACAACTACTGTCAATATAAGCCGTATTATTATAATAGCAATACAATAATATTATAATGTCGAATATAGAAGAACTAGCAAATAAGGCTTGTATGGATTTACTTCCAAGAAAGTCTTAAAAGCGATACGAAGACACATATAAAGTATTTAAAAGTTGGTGTCGCGAGAAGGGTGTAAATACCATAACAGAAAATGCGTTGCTGGCTTATTTTGTGAACAGATCTGAAAAGTTAAAGTCTCCAGGTAGTCTTTGATCTGAGTATTCGATGCTAAAAAGCACTGTATTTATTAATGACAACGAGAACATATCACAGTATCCCAAGTTGAGGGCATTCTTGAAGCGAAAAAATGATGGTTTTAAACCTAAAAAATCTTGTATATTTACAAGAGAAGATAAGAACAAATTTTTACTCGAAGCACCAGATGATAATACACATTTGTTGATGAAGGTAAGCTATTATGATTAATTAGGTCGTTGCTCACTTATACTAAATTAAACTTTTTCAGGTTGTTATGATTATGGGAATAGCTGGCGCTTGTAGGAAGGACGAGTTGTGTAAAATGGTAATTGAAGATGTTGAAGACAAAAATTCTGTAATAATAATAACAATACCGGATTAAAAAAATGGAATGCAGCGTTCTTTTACGATTATTAACAAAGATGAACAACGCATCAATTTTGTTGAAATTGAAAATATATTAACGCTAGGCAAAATAAAGAAATTCGTAGATTTTTTTATAAAATACCACGCAGGTAAATGTATGAAACAACCAGTAGGCAAAAATACTTTTGCAAAAATCCCTGCTAAGATCGCAGAATATTTGGGATTGGAAAATCCCAGTACTTATACAGGCCATTCTTTTCTAAGGACATCTGCCACTTTTCTGGCTGATACAGGAATCGAAGTTCTTGGTTTGAAAAGACATGGTGGATGGAAATCCTCTACAGTTGCGGAAAGCTATGTGTATGCTAATTTTATATAATAAAAACACGTCAGGAGAGTTGGCTTCTGATTCATCTTCAACGATACAACCTATCGACAATCCTACTACTGGTGAACAACAAGAATTTTTCGGAATAACCAATATAGAAAGAAATGAGAATATAAGCCTAGACACAATAAAGAAAAAACATAACTCGATTGTTCAAGTATCTAATTGTTCTAACTGTTCTTTCGTATTTAATAGAAATAAATAAAACATATTTTATAAATAATATAAATATAATATAAATAAATATAGTTCAAGTTTTTCATTGTTTCAATAAAATTGTTCTTTGGTATTTAATAGAAATAAATAGGATGATTTTGAATAATAAAAATATCGTTTTGTATAGCACTGTTCTTTTTAAATTAGCTTACTAGCATTACTATTATTTATATTCAACACAAAACATTTAATTCAGTACGTATTATAGTAATATGAAAGAGAAAATTATCCCAAATTTACTTTTTTCCCTAGAGACGTTATGAAAAATAACGACCCGTTGCCAATTACAACAAGTATTTGGTACACAAAGCGTCACTTACGATCGACAAAACAATGGAATTTGAGTATACTTTCGAGGGAGGTATGACGAAAACATAATTTACATCATACTGATGATATATTTCGTATTAATATTTATTATATTCACTTAAAAAAAAAATCAAAAAATAGAAAAGTGGCATTGTTCTTTCATCTGAAGCTCTTAAAAGAAAAATTTTCTGGGAAAATGTCAAGAATAATAAAACGTTCAAAATCAATTTTCTCAACTTTTCTATCTCTTGATATATTTTCGAACAATGCTTCATTTATGAGTTATATTGCAAATAAAGCGAAAAATGGCAAAAAATTGACAATTTTTGAATTTTAAAGTGTGTTGCCCCACCCGTCACGCGTGCGAATAGTTGGCATATGTTTGTGGACATCCAAAACTATACTTAAAAAAAAAAATTGCAGGTAAACGAGATTTCGCACAAAAAAACTATTCCAACTGGTCTATAAAACCACATATTTTAGTAAGAAATGTTATTTTATCGCCCCACCAGTGGCGTCCCTGCAAACATGCCCTCTGATATTTTTTAACAAAAAATGGTACGGCACCAGCGTTACCACATTTGGTAGATTTTTATTTCTTTTTAGTAGAATTTTAAGGATTTTTTTAAAGTTTGGTAGGTAAAATTTGCTGGTAGATTTCTGATAATAATTATCAGAAATCTGCCAGCAAATTTTACCTACCAAACTTTACAAAAATCCTTAAAATTCTACTAAAAAGAAATAAAAATCTACCAAATGTGGTAACGCTGTACGGCACTGACATTTTTCTATGTGGATTTTTTTCCCGATTAGACTGGTGAATTTGACATGAAAACGGTCTCTTGCGCTTTTCTCGTCAGACGCAAAGTTCTTGAGTAAAACAATTAAATCAAATTGAAAGTAATTGTTACTAATTAGAGAATATTAGTTAGGTATTATGCAAATCACAACTTACACACTTTTTTATTTATTATGAAAATACCTATTGTTGCCCTAATCTGGGCACGCTAATATACTAGTTAAGTAAATACTTTAAAACACTCATTATCGGAGAACCAATCAAAACAACTACTCTTCTAGCTAATACTGACGAAGTATTGAATTACATGATAGAATTCTTAGCATTTTAAAGAAAGAAATTTATTGAAAATACTTAAATCATTTATTTACATTTTGTCATTCACACTTTTTTATTTAATATGAAATTATCTACTTTCTTATATTGGTACCTTAATCGGGTCACGGTAATATACTACTTAGGAAAAAAAATACTTAGATTATTTATTGAAATTCAGTCATTCACAACAATGATTAAACCTTACATTCTATTTTATATAGTGCTGGATGGTGTTCTAAAGAAATTTAGTCAACAAGCGAGGGGTATACGATGGACATTACAAACTTCACTGACAGACCTTGAATACGCAGATGATCTTTGTCTTCTAGCACATACATATCAGGATATGGAACAACAACTTGAGCTACTAATTAACGAAGCAGAAAAAGTAGGACTGTGCATTAATGTTAAGAAGACAAAATCAATGAGAATTACGACACCCAACATCAGAACGTTCAGCATCCACAACATCCCTATCGAGGATGTCCAACAATTTAATTATTTGGGCAGCATTATAACATCAGGAGAAACGAATATGGATATTGAAAATCGTATTAAACAGGCCAAAAAGACCTTTGGTATGCTGCACCCAGTTTGGAGATCCAGGGAATACTCAACTAGAACAAAAATGCGCTTCTTTAACTCGCTAGTAAAATCAGTACTGCTTTATGGTTGCCAGACTTGGATGATAAATCAACAAATAACCCATCGTCTACAAAGATTCATTAATAAATGCCTTAGAATAATATTACGCATCTTTTGGCCAGACACAATACCAAACCATGACCTCTGGAGCTTGGCTAACCAACGACCAATACTACATTGAACTGAAGTCGAGGAAATGGAAATGGATAGGACATATCTTGCGACGAAACCACGAAAATACCGCAAGACAGGCTTTTTCTAAAAACTTTTTTAGTCTATTGACTTCATTTTCTTCATAGCATGTTACACAAAATTTTCAAAAACAAAAAGTTCCTCGCTTAGTGAAAATTTGATGGCATATTCTGTAAACTTTCAGGGTCATCTACGTTTTTGGCATGTTCACGTTTTTTTAAATTAGCAATCCTATGTATAGTAAGAAGCGCTTAAGTGTGTGTTTTATAACAAAAAAAGTTCACATCGATAGCTCAATTCATTTTTGAGATATGGCAATAGATGTACAAAAAAACATGATTTAAAAAAAAAATAAATTTTACACTTTTTTTTAAATAATAATATCCGTGACCACTAAAAAAATGTCGTATTTCGTGTTTTTATGTGTAAAATGATGTTGTTGGTACAACACACTGTGTCTGATCTTGTTCTAAGCTCATAAAAAAACGACACAATTTTACCTCTTCTTCGCTGCTCTAATGGCCCAGTACCTACTCATTTTGCTGGTCTATTGAGGGAAAGTCAAACAAAGCATGTGTTAACTAATATCGCGTAGTCGACAGAAATAGTAGTTACAGCACTTCCTTATTTAGATATAAGAAAGAGGTGCCAATTTTCCAATTACATCAAAGTGTAGGTTCTTCAATCTCTGATGTTAGTCGAATGTGAATATTTGAATATTAAAATCAAACGTTTTTTAAGCACTGCCAATACTGTCGCATAGGTTCAGTCCATCGAGCGAGCAGCAAGTCCAGTCCGTACTAGCAGCAAAGCAAGAGTCTGCGGTCCAAGAGATGTGGGTGAGGTGGTGCCCGAGGCCAGTGGTTCACACGGTGGCCGGAGTGCAGGTGTGCGCCAGACTCGGCGGCGCCACGGCTCCAATCTCACCGCTCGGCAATGCCGCATTCCTATTCATACGCAGCCTACCTACCTGCCCTTGTCTGCCTCGTCCATGGCTTACGTGGATATAGCGGCAAGGGAGGTCGTAAATTCCGCCTGCTTCCTGTGTTCATTGCGTTTGTATTAGACGGGATTTAACTGCCAGAGCAATTTTACTTTTATGTTGGCACTCAACTAGAATTATTGTACTAATTCAGCTGAATTGTATAATTATAAAAGCATGGACGAGGGAAACCCTTCATTATGTATATTCCTAGATCTTGCTAAGGCCTTTGACACTGTTAGTCACAAACAGCTGTTGGAGGTCTTGCAAGATATGGGGATGAGGGGGAATGCCCACAAATTAATCACAAGCTATTTAACTGAAAGAAAACAATATGTAAAAATACGTACAAAAATAAGTTCAGAAAAAAATGGTAGAATACGGCGTACCTCAAGGGACAGTGCTGGGACCTCTGCTATTCTCAATATATTTAAACAATTTACTTACCATAAGAACATCCGGGATGATCATAAGTTTTGCGGATGACACTGCAATATACTATAAGGAACAAACTTGGGTTGAACTAAAAAATAAAGTTTAAAACGACATGAAAATAATAATTGATTGGTTTAATCATAACATTTTAACAATAAATTTCGAGAAGACAAAATTCATACCATTTACCTGTAACAAAAATAGCTTACCTGAATTTCAGTCATTAAAAATAAAAATAAATGAAATAACTAACTCCATAGAGATAAAGTCAGCAGAACATATAAGATATTTAGGTGTTACGATTGATAAACATCTAAGGTGGAATATACATGTTGGTAATGTTTCCAGAACGTTAAGAAGTATCTTATACAACTTTAAGTATTTTAATAAAATAAATAATATCTGTCATGTCGATTTTTTCCTAATTAAACAATAATTTGGTATAAACAATTATTTTTGTTAAAAATTTTTTTACGAATTTATTAAAAAAAAAATCATCTCGGCTTCTAGTAAGGCTACAGTCATTTTTTTTTGAAAATGTTTGAAAAAAACCCGCAACAAAGATATCAGAACGATATTGCAAAATCTTTATTTGTTTATATTAAAAGTTATTAGCAAAAAACAACCTCAAAATGCGACACTTTTTCAAACGCCATTTTGAAGTTGCAAATAATGCAAATTTGATTTACCATTAATGAAAACATAAAGTTTAAGTTTCAACAAAAAAAATGATGTCCGGGTCAACCCTCTACGACAACGGGAACTGGGTGAATTTGCATTTTACATTATTTATGTTTTTAATAAACAAATTGAATATCTCTTAAACTAATTAAAATTTTTTGATGAAATTTTAGGGGTAACTTTGGGGTAATAAAGGACATATTTTGTCAAAGTTTCAAGCACTAAAGTGCTTTTTTTAAAGAATGAAAAATATTTGCAAATTGCGAAAATTTTCGCGGTTTTCTGCAATTATTTAAACAAATTTTCACGCGTTTTAAACGAAACACCTCTCAAATTAACCATTTTTCAAAGTTCTAACAGTATCTACAAATTGAAAAACCTATCGTCAAAGGTCTTTGAGTTATCTTTAAAAAAGTCGATTTTTTGTAATTTTTCAACAATAAATCGTTAAATAAACAATGTTCTGGCGGTCAAAAAGTGGACCAAATTCAGGGTCATGTTCGTAATCAATAAAACTATCGTTTAGTCCACGTGGCATCCTGAAACGAATGACAATATGCATATTTGCTAATTCCACTGGCCTATAATGTAAATACCTTTTTCGTTTTTTACTAAAATTTCTGGTCATGAGAAAAAGTTCAATTTACAAATGGCTATTGTAAAAAAATGTTCCACAACGATTTGAACATAATGTTATAAACTACCTTGGTTTATGCTAATTACATGAAAAAAAAATTCAAATTGATATAGCCATTGGAACATTTTTAAAACAGATGAAAATTCCGAAAATAATAAAAAAATTAAATTAAACAAAACTGTGCAAATACATTAATTATTTTGAACAGCTTTGGTTAATTTAATTTTTTTAGTATGTTCGGACTTTTTATGAATGATGACTATTTTGAAAATGTTCTAATGGCTATATGAATTTGAATTTTTTTTCATGTAATTAGCATAAACCAAGGTCGTCTTTTACATTATGTTCATATCGTCGTCGAACAGTTTTCTTTTTTCACAATACCCGTTTGTAAATTGAACTTTCTTCTCTTTAATAAGAAATTTAGCGGGAAAACAAGAAAAAAGGTACTTATTTTCATTAATCATAAATATAAATTTAATGCTTAGTTTAATTACTACATTATGTCTGTGCCGAATTTCAAGCCAATTCACTGAATAGTTTTGTGGTGATTTTTATAAGGAATATAGAAAATTCCTCAAAAATCACAAAAATTCGAATAACTTTTAAACCGTTGACTTAAACCGGATAAAAACCCTCTGTCGTGTTCAGGAGGTTGGTTTTAAGGTGTCGATTTGACCACTGTCTCTGGGACACCCTTTTTTAATTTTTTTTAGTTAAATTTATGTCCGGGATATGCGATGATGAGAAAATGCCAAAATCGGCTTTTTTAAGTTTTCGCGGAATCCATACAGGTTTAACGAGACGTTAGGGCAATTGACTGGTTCCCACGCCATTTACCACCACCAGAGAGTGACCAAGCTCTTACTTACCTTGCTTACTGGGCAACTATTGTCAAGACGTGATTGTTGGATGGTTATCAAAGATAACACTGCCATGAATTTGAACACCTGAGCCTGTTGATTTTAGAATGGACTTTCAAAGGTTTTGTAAGAGTTCGTGAACGTGAGTTTCGAGGATTCTTTCGTAGATTATCTAAATAACACTAATTTTTTGCCCCCATTTGTCGATTTGAAAGTTAAATATTGTAAAATCTTTGAGAGTGGATTAGCCTGCCGTAAAAGTTACTTACACCTGCAAGTTTTGCAGATGGTAGGATATGCCCGCAAAAATTGTTTTACTTTTACTTTAATCCGGGATTAAGGACCTTTTCTATTGTTATCTTCACGAAATTAGTTAATTTGTTGTTTAAAGAACAATAACGATTTTTTTCGAATCTGATGTAGCTGAAGCAATTTTCTCACAGCCATTTTCAGTCGAAATAGCACCGAAATTTCTCAAAATATTCTCAATAAACCGAAAACAGTTTCTAGGTATGTGCCACATTCACCAAAATAACTACATTGTTGTCATTGTTAATAATTTTAGACATTCAATTTGTAATTTGGAATTTGTTCAATATATCTTTTTGGTTTGCTGTCATTTTAGGGATTAACTAGATCACTTATTTAAAATACTTACCTAATAAGTATAAATCGATTTTTTCTTCGTATATAAAACACTTAAAACAATTAAAATTTGTTTAGTGGTTTTGATTGCAATTAATCTAACTATCAGTTAGTTTCGCAATAAAATATTTTGAAAAATTTTGAAAGAATTTTTTTCAAATAGCCTAACAATTTTGTCTGTTATTATGTCCGTAACTTTTCCTTGTGCGTACGATTACTCTGACTCTGTTATTTATGACTTGAAAGGTACACCTATGTATTACTTGATAGATCTCAATAAGTTTTCTACAATAATTGCTGTAGTAGCAAACTAATGACTAACAGGGATGTTCCCAGGGATTCAGTCTCGGGCCACTCTTGTTCGTTATTTATGTAAATGATTTGCCTGCTTATATGGATTTACACACAATAAATTTTGTTATAACAACTGATACTGCTCAAATAGCGACCGAAATATCAGAAAATGCTCAGCTATGCTTTATAAAAAACAAATTATTGTTGTTAAACGAAAATAAAACAATTATTACAAATTTTGAAACAGAACAAAATGCTCGAAATGAAAATATTAAATTGTAATTTTCAAGAAAGGATTTTACCCCCTTAAGGAGTGTGATTTGAAAGGGTAAATAAAAAAATTGTCTTCCATAAATATATATCAATTGATTGATTGATTGATTTACCTGCGTGGGGTAGGCATTTCTGCCACTCCCAAGGGTTATACAGCTGGGCCTGCTACGTCCACGCTGGGCTGGACTAGGATCATGCTTGTTGCCAGCAGCGAGTGCCACATGGCGAATGGTAAAGGAATGTGGGATGGGAAATGTAGGTATTTGTGAGATGCGTTACCGCATTGTGTCGTGGAGGAGCGTTTAAACTTCCTTTTTTTTTGTATTTTTGATTCTGGACTTCTGCCTCTTCTGTGTTTTCTTGTAATATATGTTGCCGCGTTGTGTCGCTGCTGCCTGTGCTCCTATTTTTGTTTTTTCTGCTTCTATAAATCTTCTTCTTCTTCTGAGCCTTCTGATTCCTCCGTTTCTGATTCTGGTAGAGTATATATCGCTCCGATTTCTTTGTGGAATTCGTTTTCCCCTCGCTTTTCTTTCCCAGTATGTTTGGTCCTTTCCCAGTTTGTTCATGATCCTCTCGATTTTCCACGTGTAATATGGTCTCCCTATTTTTAGTTTGCTGCTGTTCAGTGTCAGTGCTTTCTTCAGTAAATGTGTTGGTTTTCTCCTTTGGACGTATTCCCCGCACTTCATTGCATATATTTCTATCCTTTTTGTGATTGTCTTCCCTTCTAATAGTGTTGATGTTTTATGTCGCTGTTCTTGTCCTGTTGTTTTTCTGAGTAGTTGGATGATGTCTCTTTCAGCTCTTATCAAACTTCTTCTGTTGGCTTTTGTTGTTGCCGCGTTTTTAACTCCATATATTATCGTTGGAAGTATGATGACTATGTATAGTCGTTTGGTCAGGCCCCATTATAGTTTGTTTTCCTCGATGAACGGTATAATTGCCATTGTGACTCTGTATGCTGTTTTTATTCTCTCCTTTACTGTTTCTCTCCTTTTCAGTGGTTCGTCAGATATGTTCCTAGGTATTTCAGTTTGTTCGTTGTTCTTAGGGAGTAGTCACCTATTTTGTGTTCTTCTCCGCTGATCCGACTCTCTCTTGTTGATGGGTCTCGCTCCATTATTAGACTTTCCTTGAAGTTTATTTTCAGTCCAGATGTGTCCAGATGCGGTTTCATGTTTTCTAGGAAGTTAAGAATTTGTTGCTCTTCTTCTGCGGCAATTAATATATCAAATTACCCCTTAAGGGGGCAAAATCTTTTCTTGAAAAATTACGAAGTCCCAATGCTTGAAATGCAACAATTTTCATTTAGTTTTGTTAAAAAAAAATGCTTTCCATTAATATATATTGTTATTATGGAACCCATAAATAGACTGGAAGACAAATATTATGGATTTAAGCCTATTTTTGGGAATTTTGAAATTCAATATTCAAAATTGGAAATGTTCATACGAATAACATTAAAATGGCAGCATAGAATTGTCTGCCATGTTGTTCTTCAGAAAAAGGACATCCAAATGAACAATTTCCGCCAAGTTTGGTCAATGAGCTTGCTAATTCTCTTTGGCTCTTTTTTGAAATTCGCGCGCGAGCGCCACGGGTCTACTGTGCCTTCCATTTATTTTTTCGCTATATCAAATATGTATAGTAAGTGCTACCAAGTATTTTGATCAAGAGCAAAAAATATTGTAAAAACACGTTTGAAATAGTATTTTAAACAACAAGTTTCGAAAACGAATCTTTTCACACGAGTGAGACAGTTTGAATGAGTGTAAAAAGATGTTTTCAAACGTGTTGTTTACAATATTTTTTCTACGACTGCAAGGAAAACAAACAATTTCATAAGTAAACAGATCAACCATTTTTAGTAAACTTCTTTAAGAGTGATGTGATTTCAAGACTTCAAAACTCATCTTTAGTTGTTAAATAAGTCGGTTTCTATGAACGTGAATAGACTCCCCTACTTAAAAAATACAAATAAAAGTTGTCAGTTCTGTTTTCGACAGGATTGTGTAAAAACATGACAGTACTGTGTTTTTTTTTATTTTTGCACACATCGTGTAAAAAAAGACAGTTTCGAATCATGGTTACTGTGCGTTATTTGTCGTTTTCGAAGACAGTCTTGTTGTTTAAAATATTATTTTAGCGAGCACGAATTCATTGTAAAAAAAAATGGTAAAAAAGATGCGTTCTGAATAACCCTATGTGATATCCTGGTTAAAATCTGCATTAATTGGACAACTTTTTCTGATAACTGGTCAACATTCTGTAGTACATTTTCTTTTGCTATTATGTAAAAACCGCTGCCCAAGGAATCACTACTTCCACATCCAGATTTTCTATCCAAGTCTCTCACAGCGAAAAAAATTTGTATGTGAAAATAATTGTTTATGGAAATTTAATAATATAATATTTGAAGTCATCTACCCCAAAAACGATATAACGATATACCACATCGGTAATCGGGGTGGAGGTGGTGGAAGGGGGGTGGTAGTGGGGGTAGATAAAGTAAAAAAAATGTTGAGGCCTTTGATTCTTGTACACACACTAAATGAAAATTTTATTTTTTTACCCCCTTTAATAGGGGTGGGGGTGGCTAATGCCAAAAAATGTTTTGATACCTTAGCTTCTCTTATATATACTAAATACCAATTTTATGGACTCTTACTTGCTTGATTTACTACCTATTTACCTCCATTTACTCCCCAACCCTTTAACGGAATAAGATCAAAATATAATCTAGTTCCAGATCTCGTTAAAATACATACGTGTATCAAATTTCAAGACAATATCTTAAAAAGTTCCAGAGTAATCGTGCGCATAAAAAAAAGTTACAGGCAGACAGATCGACAGACCGACGCGTGACGGACAGAAATTTTTTTTGTTCAAATTTAAAATCTCGACGTTTTATGACATTCTAAGCCTATTTGAACAATAAAAACCTTTAAATTTTTTTGTCGATACTATACATCCACTGAATGTGGAAGTAAAATTCACTAAAATTTATTTTGTGAACAAAATGTGTTCACAAAACCACCTTTTTTTGTTGGACAGAAGATAACAGAGTTCATGAAATTGGAAAGGTACACCCACTTCAAACTCACTGAAAACAAAAAAGCAACCAAACAACTCACATATTTTTTTATTAATTTTTTAGAGGACGCACCACAGTTATCAAATTCGTCATGATTCTGATTTGCAACACGAAATACACAGACTGGAATTATACAAATCTAATTATATGGGCCCTGTGCTCTATAATAAATCCAGTCCAAATTTAATAAATGTTGCTAGCATAAAAACATTTATTTACACTACACACTTGGCAAAAAAAATTAAGAAACCATCTAGAATTTTTGAGAGTCAGATTCAGAAAAATACCTTCCTCTTAGAACCAGTTTCAGATAGAGAAATTCGAAACTATATATTAAATTTAAAAAATAAGAAATCTCCCGGTTATGACAACATAAAAACGGAAACCCTCAAAGATTGTTGACATAATAACTCCATTAATTACTCATCTAATTAATAATATTTTTGATACAGGTACATGTCCTTCACATTTCAAAACCGCGATTATAAAACCAGTTTATAAAAGTGGGGATAAACTAGAGGCGATAAATTATAGACTGATTTCTTTTACAATGCATATTTCAAAAATCTTCGAAAAAGCGATCAAAACTAGAATGGAATCATTTATATACAAATTTAAATTGTTATCAAGTAAACAATTTGGTTTTCGTGAGGGAACTTCAACCCAGGACGCCATTTCAAAATTAATTGGAAAAATATATAACGCCGTTGATCAAACCCTCCCTTCCATTTGTGTTTTTATAGTCCTTGCGAAGGCGTTTGATACGATAAGTCACAAGAAAATATTAGAGAGACTTTGGAACATGGGCTTTAGGGGTAAAATACACGTACTATTGACCTGTTATTTAGAAAATCGTTCCCAAATAGCGAAAGTAGGTGATACATTAAGTGATCCCAGAATCGTTCTTTGCGGTTTGCCACAGGGCACAGTCCTAGAACCAATTTTGTTTAGTGTATACTTAAACGACCTGCTTAACCTACTACCATTAGATGGCTTAATCATATCGTTAACAGATGTCACAGTAATATTTTTCACTGCACGATCTTGGGAGATACTAGTGCAATTTGTAAGTGAAAATCTGAAAACCATAAAAGACTGGTTTGATAATCACCTCTTTACGATTAATATAGAAAAGACAAAATATCTACAATTCTGTTCTTATAAAAGCATCTTCCACAAACGTCACCATCGAAGGAACCGATCTGAAAATTCAAAGTGCAGAATCTATAAAATATCTTGGAGTTATTCTTGACAGGCACCTAAAATGAAACTTACATATAGAAAACGTATGCAAGAAACTAATATACATTCAAAGAACTAAAAAATATATTAACAGAAAAACAATTAAAAACTTTATTATGGATTTATACAGTCGCAATTACGCTACGGTATCCTAGCTTGGGGTGGCATAAACAAAACCAATTTAGACCCACTAAAGAAATTGCAGAAGATTTTTTAAAATCATTTTTAAAAAAGATTACTTTTACCCGACAGATTTATTATATAATCGATCAGAATTATGAACTATTCGAAAATTATATTGCAAAGCTTTAATACTAAATCAATATAATTACCCAAAAAAATAAAAACAGACAGAGTACCTTATCTCTCCCTTTTGATTATCACACTAGAAGAAAAATAAATGTAATAACAGTACCTCGGGCCTAAAAACGATAAGACAAAAAAGCTTTATCTATTTAGCTCCTAGAATATACAGGGTGAGTCATGAGGAACTGTACATACTTCTACCGTAAGTAGAGGCACCTAAGACGAATACCAAGTGACCATTAAAAAGTGTTTGTTCCCTTTCTTTACTATCATACAGAGCGATTTATAAATTGTTTTGTCATAACATTTTAACGGTTAATCCGATTTGCCCCATTTTTTACAACAATGTGCACTGTTGCCTAACAACCATCATACATATCCAAAATTAAAAAAATCCAGGGACGGTTTCAACAAAATTTGTTGGATTGCTTCGTATACGATAGTTCACCCTGTATATGATTTATCTAAAACTTGATATGAAATTTGTATAGGACACAAATAGGTAGTAAAACCTGAGTATTTGAAATTTTTGTCACACTCTCAACAATTTTTTTATTAACGATCAATTTTCAAGTCAAATGAAAAGTGTGGCAAAATGGGATATTTTAATGTATACTAATATTTATTAATACAAAAATTTAGCTAAAAAAAAAAAAAAATAATATCTACATAACTCGTGCCTAGGTTTAATAAGTACCATCATTTTATTAAATTTCCAGGTCAGGTCTTAAAAATGTGGCTGATGTGGTTCATCTAAAAAGTTGCCTCTGTATGTGATTTCTCCAATTGTCAAATTGCTTCCAAAAAGGACAGAAATAAGTAGTCTAATTTGTGTTATCTAACTTTCCCCCCATTTAAAGTGTCCAACCTAAATATTCAGTTTAAGATCAATTTTAACGATAACTGTAAATTTTTCGTAATATTTTTAAAAGCCATCATATTCAAATGCAAGCATTGAATTTAAACAATACGGATCAACATACAACATACAACATACGGATCTACGTCCTTTAGTGCTTGTTATTACGTAGATACTTCCATTTTATTTAATTTTCAAGCAATGAAAATATCAAATTGTCACAGACGTCTATGATCTCCATAAATTCAGCAAAAATGGATGCCTAATGTCTGAAAATCAAATAAAATGGAAGTACCTACATAATAACAAGCACTAAAGGACGTAGATCCGTATGTTGTATTTATTTTAAATTCAATGCTTGCATTGGTTTTTAAAAATATTTCGAAAAATTTACAATTTTCGTTAAAATTGATCTTAAACTGAACATTTAGGTTGGACACTTTAAATGGGGGAAAGTTAGGTAACACAAATTTGGCTACTTATTTCTGTCCTTTTTGGAAGCAATTTGACTAATTGGAGAAATTACATACAAAGATCTGGCCTGGAAATTGATTAAAATGATGGTACTTATTAAACCTAGGCACGAGTTATGTAGATATATATTTTTTTTAGCTAAATTTTTGTATTAATAAATATTAGTATACATTAAAATATTCCATTTTGCCAAACTTTTCATTTGACTTGAAAATTGATCGTTAATAAAAAAAATTGTTGAGAGTGTGACAAAAATTTCAAATACTCAGTTTTACCACCTATTTGTGTCCTATACAAATTTCATATCAAGTTTTAGATAAATCATATATAGGGTGAACTATCGTATACGAAGCAATCCAACAAATTTTTTTGAAACCGTCCCTGGATTTTTTAAATTTTGGATATGTATGATGGTTGTTAGGCAACAGTGTACATTGTTGTAAAAAATGAGGCAAATCGGATTAACCGTTAAAATGTTATGACCAAAACAATTTTTGGACAAAATTCATAAATCACTCTGTATGATAGTAAAGAAAGGGAACAAACACTTTTTAATGGTCACTTGGTATTCGTCTTAGGTGCTTCTACTTATGGTAGAAGTATGTACAGTTCCTCATGACTCACCCTGTATAATAATATATCACCAGCAATTAAAAACTGTAACTTAAACAAATTTAAATACGAAATAAATAAATGGCCTCTAACTTATCCATTCCAAATACTACACAGTTTTATTGACCCTGGTGTCTTTTTGGTCAATTGAAAATTATATTGTCTACTTCTAAATATTAAGAAGAATTGTAAATTATAGCCTTATATCTTAATATACTTATCCAATAATCTGAATATAACTAATTATAATATAGCTCTTATTCGTACTTGTTACTGAATATGAATAGAATTAATTTATTATTTAAGTTATTTTGGTCAATTGAAAATTGTATTATCTACTTCTAAATATTAAGAAAAATTGTAAATTATAGCACTAGTTATACTTAATATACTTCCAATTATCAGAATATACCTAGTTATAATAAAACTTTTATTCGTACTGTTGAATTTGAATAGAATTAACTTATTATTTAAGTCATTTTTATTATAAATAGTATTTCTTCCACATCCAGTGGAAGTATAGTAACGACAAAAAAATTTTTAAAAATTTTGATTGTTCAAATAGGCTTAGAATGTCACGAAACATCGAGATTTTAAGTAAGAGCGAAAAAAATTTTTCTGTCTGTCAGTCTGTCGGTCTGTCTGTCTGTCGGTCTGTCTGTCTGTCGGTCGGTCTGTCTGTCTGTAACTTTTTTGTGCGCACGATTACTCTGGAACCGTTTGAGATATTGAGATATTGACTTGAATTTGGTACACATATGTACTTTAACGAGATCTAGAACTAGATTATATTTTCATCTTGTTCCGTCGAAGGGTTGGGGGTAAATTGGGGTAAATTTGGGGAAAATAGGTAAATCAAGCAGGTAAGAGTCCATAAAATTGGTATTTAGTATATACAAGAGAAGCTGAGGTCTCAAAAAAAATGTTGGCATTAGCCACCCCCATTACCACCCCCACCCCATTATTAAAGGGGATGAAAAAAAATTGCGATTTAGGGTGTGTACAAGAACCTCGAAATGTTTTTTACTTCATCCACCCCACTACCACCCCCTATCACCACCCCCACCCCGTTATCGATGTGGGGTATCATTTTATGGATTTTTGGGGTAGAGGATTTCAAATATTATATTATTAATGTTCCATAAACAATTATTTCCACATACAAAATTTTTTCGTTGTGAGTGACTTAGATAAAAAATCTGGATGTGGAAGTAGTGATTCCTTGGGCAGCGGTTTTTTTATAGTATCGCTATAGCATTCACGGCCAGTTTTCATAACTATGTGAGGTTTACCTAAAGGTTTATTTTCCTTGTACCATTGTTCAATAATTAAGTAATTCAATCTTGTAACACTTGGTTCAATAAACTTTATAAACTTTAAACTTAAACATATTTTTATTTTGAAATACTGTTTTACTGTTATATAGTTTATATTTTTTTTCTTATATTTCATATCTGTAATGCGTTTGATTTGCCCTATATCATGTAGATATTGGATTAATAAATTTATTCTATTCTATATGGTTATTTTAACCCTTAAATGAAACAACTTCTATCGTTTGGTTTGTATTTCCATGTTATGTATATGTGCTAAAACCGTTTACAGTCATTAATGAATCAATTAACTGTATTCCACTTAGCTCGTTATGGTATTTATTAATTATTTAAATATTTACAAATAATATACTTTCATATCATTTGCGTAAAACACACAGATTATAAAAATCTAAATAACGAATGTTACATGGTTTCCATATATTATAAACAGCAGGATATATTCCTCAACACCATTCACTGTTGTTTATTAACACCTTCACATTTAATGAAATGTTAAAAAGAAAATGTACTCGGTGCAATTCCTGACCTACTATCTATATCACAACTTGTGCGCTTACTGTACAGAATTTTAAACTGGCCATTTTAAATTTATAAAAATTGCATGGTTTGTCTTACTCTTGAAAGTCGTCTGCAGGACCGGTTTTCTGACTAGGCCTCATAGGCCCGGGCCTAGGGGAGCCACTGCCTTTCATCTTGGTGGTTAGTGCAAACAACCTGATAGCAAGCTAGATATTATAATACCGTTGGCTGATGCTAAAAATAATTTTTTCGCCGATTGACAGCAAAATACTAAGTTTGCTGACTAATGCCAATCAGCAAAGTGTCCTTTTTCCTGCCTAGCCAGCGAACTACTCACTTTGCAGCATCGGCAGCAAAATAATTGGTCGTCATAGCAACTAAATTTTTGACACTTTTGGCAAGTAACATTTATTAAGAAACTTAATTATGGAAAATTTCCAACAAAAATTAACAACGCCTACATTAACAGTAAAATTGGTACAATTTTGAATAAGCATTTTTTCGAACGACCTATGTAACGGATTTCTTTTACGTTTCTTACTCTATATCACAAGTTTCTTCTTCAGCATCCAACAAAAATCTGCCATCATATGCTCATACCACCTTCTTCGGTACCGTAAGATAAAATAATTGCAAAAGCAAGAGATCAAATGAAGTCACCTAATCAGAAATCACCTGAAGTGTCCAAAGTTACATTCTTACTGAATCCTCAGTTAAGATTTTCTAATTTGCTTTTATTGAATACTTAGGGCCGTTACTTTCGGTCCCGATTAAACCCGATTAAACGTTAACGGTGGGTCAAACCAATTCAGTTACCATGGAAACAATTGTACTTTCAATGATTTAGCCGACGGTTAAAGTTTAACCACGTTTAACGTTGACAGAAAGTAACGGCCCTTAGAATACGGGGTTATAGGGCTAAAAGTATTGCTGTTCAAGAGCTAAGGGATTACGGGCTACTCGATTTCAAGATTCCGAGAACACAATCTCATGAATTCCCGTGCTCGGATTCTTCACATTTTTCTATTATATTCCCAGAGATATGCATTTATGGGTTTACGGGGTTACTGAGTTATGTAGTAGAAGGGTTTGCTGCTGGAGCGCTATAGGCTTATTTGGTAACAAGGTAGCAAGGTTCCGAGGGCACAATCTAATTGATTCTCCAATCGAGAGCCTCCTATTTTTTTCATTAAATCCTCGGAGTTATAGGGTTATGAAGATAGAGGGATTGCCGTTGAAAAGCTATGACACTATAGGATGTTTGATTCCAAGATTGTAATGCCACAATGACACAAATTCCCTACTTAGAATCTCCATTTATTCCGTTGGATTTTCAGAGTTAAGAGGTTACGAGGTTATGGAATGCTGAGGCTATGGGATCATGAGGTTGTGGATGTACGACACTCAAGCACAAGGATCCGAGGTTACAATCTCAATAACTCCCCAATGAAGGTTCCCCACTATTTTCATCGGATTCCCAGGCTTATGGGGTTGAGGAGTTATGGGGTCAAGGAGTTATGGGTTTTTACGGTTTATTTGAGTTATGAGGTCAATATTGAAGCACCAAAATGTTATTAGGGTGAAGTTTTAAAGCTGAATCACTTTTGGATTTAAATGAGCTGGGTGAGCAATATTACAATCCACTTTTTTGGTGTTAAAAAAAACCTGACGTGCTGGGGAAAAACTAAGGTCAGGTTCGTGTTTAGCGGCTCAAAATATAAGGGATAGGTATGGCCAGTACCCCAGATCAGACTACTTTTTTTGTGGGCCTGCGTTATTAAACAATTTTGTTAGCCCAGACGATAGAGATCATTCTATAGTGAAACCCACAAAAAGTTGCAAACTGAATAATTTTTTTTTAATGAGTTCGTGAAAGTATATAGAATAATATCCTGAAAAGTTTACATTCCGCTCGGATGCAAAACGCAAAAAAAAAGTGAAAAAACATTTTTTTTATCAGTTTTTTCAAAATTTTTAAATTAAGTCAGGCTAGAAAAAAAAACAAAAATTATAAACCACGTGTTTCTGAACAAAAAATGTTCTAATAAAATTTATCGCTAAAGCCACGGTTTTCCCGGAAAAAAATAGTGAATAACTTTATCACTCTGCTCGGCCAAGCGCACGGTTAAATGCATACTACAGAACCTCTAAAAATTCTTAGCAGTTCTAACTAGTAGAATAAAGCTTGTTTCTGTTACTGATTACCTATTTTTAACACTTCTCTTAGTGACTAAGAGGATAAATAGTGAGTCTGGAGGGAAAATATATAATTATGAACGCATACACAGACACCACACATAGCCGCTGAATCGCTCGCATGAATTTTTACGTGCCTTTACTGTATTGTATTTATTACATTATATCCACATTTCAGCTATATCCATTGAATTCCTTATACATTTGTTAATGTATTGGAAAAGTTCCAGAATTTATATTCAAAACAAAGATATTTTCATAGTTATAAGGATAAGATCGTGACAATCGCAATTTCTTATCATGATATGATTAATCATATTTTCGAAAAAATGCATAAAAGTAAACGAATTTGTGTTTGAACATTCGAAAAGTATACATTTTTTCCGAAATAGTGATATTTTATTTTTTCCAATGGGTCAATTTCTCGGCAAATTCCATCCTCCAATATATATATTTATCAAGAAAATCATCAAGTATTTAAATTAAAATGATTTGAGATGCACTTTTTTTTAATCCACGTTACTACAACTTAATAAACCATAATAATCATGAAGTGTACATACTTCCCTAATAGCACATGAATATCCTATGGATGTCCAGTGGACGTGCCCTCGGGACATTCGGGACGTCCTATGGGCATCTATTTTTGTACAGTTGGACGTCCCAGGGACGCCCAAATGTCACAACTTTGGATAATTTATGTAAGTCCAATGTTGGACCTTAAATGGTGGTCCATGAACAAATAATTTATTTTCATGTAATGTTCAATTGTTTACTTACTGAAATATCCTAATGAAGTTTATCTTTACAAATACAACTCATACAATGTCTGCCAAAAAATCTGTAAAAATCTGTTATCTGCTTTCTGAAGATTTTTATTTTTAATAAAAGTTAGTTAGTATTTCCTCAAGTGAAAAAGTGACTGCAAAAATTTGTGTTAGTCCTGGTGCCTAAGTTGAAAAATTAAATTTTTTGAAATTGGCTCAAGAGTACACCACCCTTATTTTTAAAGATATTGAGAAATTTTATTTTAAGGAGTTATTTATAATGTACATTGGTTTTTTCTAGTTTAAAAATAAAAATTGTTCACTCCTTTATGATTAATTCCTGAAAAAATTAAAATTGGAAAAGAGAGAACAACTCCGCAAAACACAGTGTTTTTTTTTAAATATCTATTTGGTAAAAAAGTACTCTTAAAATTTCTTTAAAGATGATTTTAGTCCATTACTTAATCTGAAACTATTAAAGAGATAGAATTATTGATAACAAAAAAATATCAAAATAGTTCTGAAATTATGCGTAAAGTAGAAAATTTCTATTTTTAAAACAGAACAGCCAAATTTGATATTTAGCTATAACTTCATATTGTAAGCAACTTCTTGAAATAACATTTTTCGATATCTTCAAAAATAAAGGTAGTTTACTCTTGGGCCAATTTCCAAAAAATTAATTTTCCAACATAAGCGCCGGGACTAACACAAATTTTTGCATCCACTTTTTCGTTTGAGAATATTCACTAACTTTTATCAAAAGTGAAATTTTTCAGAAAGTCAACAACAGAGTTTCTCATATGGTGCAGACTTGATGCACTGTGTAAACCGAGGTATAAACTTTTCCTCGTAAATTCTCTATCAGTTTACTATAAGATGATCTTTGAAAAAAATACGCGAAACGATTTTCACTAGTGCCATCACTGTTTCACCATATGTACAGATCGAAACAGTTATATTATTATGTATGTCACTTTATAATGAGATAGAAAAAAAGGGCAGCGGATAGAATAAAGTCTTTACTGTCTCCGACGTGTTTAACATGAAAGAACTTAGGACATTAATAGTTCAGACTTACCGTTTTGTTCACTTTCTCATTTTTCATATTTAAAAATCCGTCACAAAGACATTCATGCAAATAAAGACATACGTGGATAATTTGGCGGTAGCTATGTAGATATTTTACACTTCACTTCGCACTTTTTCCTTCAACTCTAAAAATTATTAAATATCTCCTTCTTTACTATGCCACTATGCCATGAAAGAAAGTCGAAAGAAAAGCGCGTGCGCACAACATGGTTTAAGTTAAAATAGGGCTTTGGATTTTGCAGAGTCAAATTTGCCAGCATCTTCCAAATGAAAAAAATATGAAGTCTATAATAGATATTACACCTACGGTCCACGTCCACGTAGGAACAAATAAAACATACACAGATGATATCGTTTTACGTACATAAAATGGACGATTAGGCGACATCCATTTATCTTCAGTGCATATTTGTACAATAAATGGACTTTAACGGGACATATTCACTGGTTGTTCAAATAGGAACATAAAATATGCTTTCTTTTATGTACAATATAAATAGACGTCCATAGAAGATGTCCTTTTTGTACATAAAAGGGACAACTATGAGACGTTAATTTATTCTCCATGAACGTTTGTACAATAAATGGGCTTTAGCGGGACATTCATTAGTTGTCCAAACGGGAACATAAAGTATTTGTACATTCATGTGCAGTAAATGGACGTCCCTAAGATATCCATTCAATACCCCATAGAGGACGTCCTTGTACGTACATAAAATGAGCATCCATAGGATGTCCATCCAATGTCCATGGACAATTGTACAGTAATTGGATCTTAATCGGACATCCATTGGATGTCCTGTGCTATTAGGGTTTTTAACAGTTCTCAATGAAGAAAGAATTTTCTTGAAGGGATTTCATTTTATTTCTATATTTTTTATTGCGACGATTGAGTTCGGGCCTGATTATATATATATATATATATATATATATATATATATATATATATATATATATATATATATATATATATATATATATATATATATATATATATATATATATATATATATATATATATAAGTATATTTTTCCCATCCATCATTTGCTTGTTTTGTTTAAAACAAAATAGCATCAGAAAGCTACAAGTTTCATCTTGTTAAATGAACCAGCACTCATATAGATTGAACAAATTCTGATTTAGTGACATGTAATTCAATGCGTCGGTGTCACAGTCATGCGTATTCAAGCGCGCGCACGCATATATCTCGCTTCGAGTTATAACGTTACACTTGACTATTTTTTTCCGGGAAAACCGTGGCTTTAGCGATAAATTTTGTTAGCACATTTTTTGTTCATAAATACGTGATCTATCTATCTGTATTTTTTGTTTTTTCCTAGCTTGACTTAATTTCAAAATTTTGAGAAAATGGATGAAAAAAAATTTTTTTCACTTTTTTTTATGTTCTGCATCCGAACGAAATGTAAACTTTCAGGATATTATTCTACACACTTTCACGAACTCATTAAAAAAAGTTTACACAGTTTGCAGCTTTTTGTGGGTAAATATCTTCATCGACTGGGCTATGTCCTGATTTTATTTGATTTAATTAAATAGATATGACAAGATGTCAGAGGGTTTAGATAAAAAAGTTTTTGAATATCTAGGATACGCTTTCCCTCAAGAATCACTCAACTGTCTATTAATTATAATCATTATAATATTTTCATTTTCTCAAAGGGGTGTCGCTATGGAGGGATGGGTCGTGGTCGAGTTGGAAAATTCAAGCTTCAGTTGAGAGAATTTGGGAAAAATTTCACCCCCTCATCAATTTTCATTTTGGAGAAATTTTTTTGAGGAGTTGGGAAAATTCCTGTAATGAGACTTGGGAATTATTAACTTCACCCCACCCCCCTCCCCAAGAAAAACCCTAGCGACACCCCCGATTATAGTTACCTATTTATTAAGCTTTGACGAAAGATAAATATTAATTTTTCTATATTATAATCACTTACTTATTTATAAACACCCGCCATGAGAATACCTAATTTGGAAGAAACAATAATTGAGGCATTACTTATAAGAGACTGGCTGAATGTGATTTCTTCTGGTTTAGGTGGATTTAATTACACATATATTTGATATCATGCTGTCTATATAATGTTTCCATTGATTGTAATAAAGCAGCAATGGAATCGTATCTACGCTCTCTCTAAACTCCAGCGGGTGGTTAAAGTTGCTGCTCATTTATATTGTCAATTATATTAATGTAAATGGCATTATTAATAATCGTACTAAAAAGGTTTAATATAATACGCCTCCTGAGTATCTTAATAAGATGTCATGTTTTAATCTTTATCATGAATTAAGAGGAGCTTAAACTTGATATTCATGGAAACAAAAGCTTTTATTTTATACCATACCATTAAAATAATTTAAAGTAAAAATATTTAAGATTAAACCACGTATGAGTATTTTTTTGAGATTTTTTACGAAAAAAAAAAAAAAGAAACAATAATGTCAACGAATCTACAAAATAAGACAATTATATTTCACAATTTCCTCCTCAAGATTACATGACACCTGTAGTTTCACCTGTATAAGTAAAAGTATTAATTGTAAAAATAATGCGTTTTACTTAATTTTCGACCACCTCATCTGCTTCCTCTCACGAAGCTTTTATATGCTGTGTATATTAAATACACAGCTTTATGAATATGTTTATGTCACATTTAATATTCACAGATAATTACTACCTACACAGAATTGTTTATATAGTGATAGTTTTATTTTGGAAAATATTAAATATGTTACGTTCTTTTAATACTGGTAGTCAGGTTATACAAACATGTACAGAACAAGTCGATACGTATTTATCCTCATTGAAAAATATTACTGGTGAATCTTTAATTTTTCTTCGTCTTTTGTTAAAACTTTTGACAAGTCCCAGTTCCCAATCCCAGTAGGAGTAGTTTCTTAGTGGTTGCAAGAGGCAACATGGTATCATGGAGTCTTTCACGTCTTTTGCAATTTTTTGTATTTATATTTTCATTTTCTCAAATAACGCAATTCTGGTTCACGCAGTATAATATTAAGATCTGATTGTTTCTCGTTTCAACTACCCAATTATACCTGTAGCTGCGTGCATACCTAACCAGCAAATTACTTTTATAATTTAAATATTCCATTGATTATATTAAAGGGGCAGAAAACAATATTTTGTTGTCTGCAACTAAACTGTTATACAAATTCGTCATTAAAATGTTTCTACAGCAAAATCATAAGATATATTACAAAGCAGTTAAGAAATTGTTTTAGAAAGATTTCCTTAATTGCGTTATAAAACATTTCAGCTTATAAAACTAAATTGCTTTATAACACTTTTTTAGTAACGTTCAGCAGCATTTTTAGCACCATTATAAATACATATCAAAATTGTTTTATAGTTGTTTCCTACCATCATATAAAACAGTAATATTAAAGGTCTATTTGGGAAATTTTGCTTTTGATTTTAATTTTAATCATACAATAGAACATACCAATTTGAAACAATTTATTTCCTGCGTTAGCTGTGTTTATATTATATCATACCTAAAATTTGTTTTGTAAATTTTCAGTTTTTAAGACAGTCGTCTGAAATATTGTCTTTAAAGAGAACGAACATGAATTTAAACTCATCATTTACACAGAACTGTACGAAGGCGTAGAAAGGCCATGCAGTTAATATATTTTTTTAAACTCGGAATTCACAACTACTGTAAGTCAGAATTCACAATTGCATCTCAGAATTCACAATTGTATCTCGGAATTCACAATTGTATCTCGGAATTCACAATTGTTCAGTCGGAATTACTAAAGAACTAATAATATAGAGGAATGGTAGATAAAATATGCAATTTTGCTGTATTTGGTTTCTTAATTCTATGATCAGGATGTACGTTCTGGATGATATTACCATCATTACTAGAAACGCAGTGTGCTTGCAACAATTGCTGGTAAAGGGAACTCTGTTTAAATTAAAGGAGTCCTGCCGCTTCGGCAGGTGTTCAGAGTATTTGCGTCGCTTCCGAGCTTTTGGCTCTCGGCAACGCAAAACAGACTCGGACGATGCGGGTTCCTTTTGTTCTTAATAAAATCGAACCATACAAAGTCAGTACAAATAATGTGAGTGGATCTCTTCAACGGAATTAGTTCTACAAATGTTCGAATGCTATACTCGATGCGCGTCTCGTCAACCATATTGGCATCATCTGCAGATGATTGAAACTAATGGAAATTAAACTGTATTTGTATTAAATTGACATCATGGTTTAAGGCAACCTACGAACCAGTACAAGATCTACTAACCAATAAAGCGGGCTATTTGGGATAAGGTCTTTATCACTATTTATACTGTTTTTACATTTTGCAGTTTTCAAGTTTTCAGATGTGTCTAGTTGCCTATTATTTATTCTCTTCCAAATTAACCTTAAGTGTTTGAGCTCTATTGATGGGCAACATTAAATTATTCAGTGTTTCCATGTTTAAGATGGGTCATAATATACTCCTTGAATCTAGTATACTAGGACTTTCCGCTAGTCCAACATTTTTCAAATTATAACCCTTAGAGCTGATTTCCATAAATCCCGGACTTTTCGTTTGATTATTCAATTTCCCTATATGATAAATAACCGGAGGTTAATTAGAAATGTAATAAATTAAAGACATCAAAATGCATTAGAAATCATAGAAATTGCAAAAAGAGTATGAACAATGACAAAGGCTTTATTCCAAATATTCCGTTTTATTAGTTAGTTGGTGGTGGTTTGCAAAGTCGAGTCGAGACAGAGTGTAAATACAGTTGATTGATTGGTTGAATTCGTTGGCATTAGTTTGGTATAAGTAAAATGAATTCTTAAATTTACTTCAGTTTTAATCACGTCCAGATGGTGCCAACATGGTTGACGAAACGTGCATCGAGTATGGTATCCGAGTATTTGTAGAACTATTTCATTTCCATGAATTCCGACTTATCAATTGTGAATTCCGACTTAATAATTGTGAATTCCGAGATACAATTGTGAATTCTGACTTACAATTGTGAATTCCTACTTACAATTGTGAATTCCGACTTACAATTGTGAATTCCTACTTACAATTGTGAATTCTGACTTATAATTGTGAATTTCGAGATACAGTTGTGAATTTCGAGTTAGAAAAAAATATATAAATAGCATGGCCTTTCTACGCTTTCGTAGAACTGGAACTACATGGCAGATTGCGCCTTTGGCATGCTCGATTTTGGCGCCTCCTCCACCGAACGCCAATCTATAAGATTTAAGAATGAAAGGAGTTCAGGGAATCAAATTTTGTGCCCCCGCCAATCCTTAGCAGAATTTTAGTAAAATATAAAAAAGCGCTTGAAAAATAAATGAAATACAGAGCAGATACAGGTGTTAAAATGAAAAAAATAACAATTTATCGGTAATAATTACAAATTACAGTTTTTAATTTATTTGCGATTCTAACTAAGCCGGCAGTGAAATGGAAAATTTAAGTAAACAATTTTCATTATTTCCCATTTCCTATTATACTCAAATTCCTAAAATCGATTTTAATATTTTCAAATTTATTAGAAACCATCAATAAACACCGAGTATGGTTAATATTTATTAAAAACATGGTATAATTTGCAGTAAAAGTTCCTTCGCAATCAAAATTGCAGTCTCTGTGAGTCATGACATGTCTGTAAAATATTTATTGAAAGTAGGTTATCACCTAATCACTGCAAGCCCTATTAATCCAAGCGACGAATGCTCAAAAAAGGGAGTAAAGGGAAATATTAGGGACAGAAAATTTGACTTCGGAACTTTGTTTGGACTAGTCTGGAGATGAACATATCAATAGTCCCCACTCCTAGGTGGTGAGCGGGGGGCACTTTAAAGGTCCCATTTTTTGGTTTTTCGCTTATATCTCGGAAACTATGTGACTAGTGATTCTTGTAGCAAATTTTGTCATCTTCAATTTTATATATATAATGGTCAAGCCGCTACGACGCATAGTTTCCGAGATATAAGCAAAAAACCAAAAAATGGGACCTTTAAAGTGCCCCCCTCCCTCCCGCTCGCTACCTAGGAGTGGGTACTTTTGATATGTTCATCTCCAGACTAGTCCAAACAAAGTTCCGAAGTCAAATTTTCTGTCCCTAAAAGGACCCCGCAATAATCTTATGGAAATTGGTTTCGGTTAAATCGTCTGAATTTTGGATATGTTTTAGGTTTCGTCATCCCAAGCAAAAGTCTCAATGGGCACAAAGCTCGAAAATCAGTATTTTGGCTGCTACGGAGCTTGAAAGCTCCAAAGCTCCACCACAGATTTATTTATTCGTGCAGTCTTTATGGATTTTTAAATAACTTATTTTTTCGATTTTAATGTCTACGTTTATGTTTTTGAGGTTGCTGAATTCAAATCCGATGTCAAATTGTCCAAATTGACACTTGACAGCTGTCAATTAGCTGTCAAAGTGCCTTAACAAAGTGCAAATCTTATTTTTATGTTATGAGTTTATGCTGTTTAGGTAACTCAGTTCATGTATGATGTGAATACAATAATTCGACAATTGGCAGCTGTCAACAGGCTGTCAGCTAGCTGTCAAAGTGCAATAACAAAGTGCAAATCTTATTTTTTTGTTATGACTTTACCCTTTTTAGGTAACTCAGTTCATACATAATGTTAATACAATAATTCGACAATTGGCAGCTGTCAACAGGCTGTCAGCTAGCTGTCAAAGTACAATAACAAAGTGCAAATCTTATTTTTTTGTTATGACTTTATGCTTTTTAGGTAACGTAAAGTCATAACAAAAAAATAAGATTTGTACTTTGTTATTGCACTTTGACAGCTAGCTGACAGACTGTTGACAGTTGCCAATTGTCGAATTATTGTATTCACATCATACATAAACTGAGTTACCTAAACAGCATAAACTCATAACATAAAAATAAGATTTGCACTTTGTTAAGGCACTTTGACAGCTAATTGACAGCTGTCAAGTGTCAATTTGGACAATTTGACATCTGATTTGAATTCAGCAACCTCAAAACATAAACCTAGACATTAAAATCGAAAAAATAAGTTATTTAAAAATCTATAAAGACTGCACGAATAAATAAATCTGTGGTGAAGCTCCGTAGCAGCCAAAGTATTGATTTTCGTGTTTTGTGCCCATTGAGACTATTGCTTGGGATGACGAAACCTAAAACATATCCAAAATTCAGACGATTTGACCGAAACCCAATTTCCATAAAATTATTGCGGGGTCCTTTCTCTCTATAATCATTCGTTGCCTGGCCTATATACGGTTATCGACATATATCTTTCCCTACCGTACAACTTTTAAGATCAAAAATATTTCTTGTGACTTTTAGGATACATTTAAGAAATCGGTTTATTTTATTGGTGTTATTAAATGAGTTTTAACAAAACTATTTTGTAGTGGCGGCGCGGATTTTCTTAAGGCTTGCGGAAATATTTATATAATTTTTTGTAAATGTTCCAGTTGGTTCCATAAAATGTTACCAGCGACTGGGGTATTTTATAAGATAGAGCCAATTTTACATTTTTAGCTGCTGTAAAAATGTTTTGAAAGTATTTCTGAGAGTAATGTTGTTTTATAAAATTTCTGCAGCTTTTATAAAATACCAAATTTCCAGTTGGGTGGTTTGCGTACCCAATTCCTACCAATGATAATATTTTTTAAGAATACTCATTGCGTACAATGGTATAACGAAGCAATGAAGGTAAGACTTTTTATAAACAAATGAAATATTATGATGAACCTAAAGTGAAAAAGCATGTATTATTGATAAAGATATAAAAGCGTTGATATGTGTTTTCCTGCTGAAGCAAAGCGTCTATGTATATAAATAACAATAAATAGAGAATATCAACAAACTGGCGAGCGTATGAGAATTTTACCTTGCCATTCTCTCCTATCAACAGCATGTCGCGATGCTGGCAACAAATTGTCATGAACGTCGTATAATGGGGGCCACGAAACAAATGGCAATGAATGATCGTTCTGCGAATATTCTAAATACTTGGTTACGCAGTCTATCTCGCGATTATTTGAGCACAAAGCTTCAGACAGTCGCTTATGTGATCCAGCGGAGTTCAGCACAGTACTAGCTATACCGAAAAAACAAATATCGGTCAATAAGAGAAGGGAAAATTGACAATAATCACCCTAGTCGTTTTGTTACATTCAAAACGCGTACATCGTCCAATAAAACTAGAAATCTCTGGCTATCTCTTCTTGGGTCGCAAATGGTCCTCCAAAGCTTTCCACCCACCACGGCTGGACATTCACATAGTATTTGGTGAGGAGTTTCTTCATCCTTACCACACATCCTACACCCTGGATTGTCCCTTACCTCTATATTGGTGTTAGTTTTGGATAATCCACCAGTGATGAATATCCCGTAGGTTTTGTCGGATCCCATCAAGGCTGTTTTTGCGCCCTTTCTGGCCAGCTTATCTGCTTTTTCATTACCTTCAATGCCTTGGTCCACTCCAGTTGTGGTCTGTTGTGTTCTGCCAGTTTCGCCATTAAATCAGGGCAGTTTTTTTACCGTTTTGAAACGTATCTATACTGCATCCAGAGTTTTGAAAGCTGCTTGGCTGCCATTGATGATACGGATTCTTTGTCAGCGTATATTTTCCGTATCATTCTTCTATAGCTATAGCTGCTTGGAATACTGTTGCGCTACTACCCAAGTTCAAGGTAACGTCTGTGCTTGTTTAATCCCCGTAACTTCTGCTCCAGTACTTCCTGACGTTTTTGATTAATCAGTAAACAGTATGGTATCACATTAAAGTCTTCTCAGTTGCCCTATGTAGCAGCTCATTGACCTATAAAAATCGGATGGCTTGAGGTCCCCCATTTGTGAGCCAGAAAGTAAATCGTCGTGGCGCTTCTCCTCACTGCTAGTCGTGAGATTAATACACTTTTCAAATTAAAATACAAATCATTCTCAGGCGGATTAGCAATTACATAATATACATTATTTATTATTTCTAACGGTAAGCAAGCAATAAACTGGTCATATTTTCTCCTGTCATTGACAATCCTTGCGACAGCAAATTGAGATTCAATTTGTGCAAACCAAATTCCTGGCTCTGAAATCCAAAATAGAAGTAATTTATTTGGTGCGATATTTCTCATCCAAAACTACGACCTTATTATTTATTTATTTATTACTGCAACATTTTTTTTACAAGTTTTACATTTTTGTGATATAATGCATGTGTTTATTAATATTAGAATTACATGTGTTATGACACCTGAGAAGACCTCGTGTTGTGTCTAGCAGTATTTAACATTTTTGTTCACACTTAACTTATTTATCTTTGTCTATTTTGTTGCATTTTCTTAGAAAATATATATATTAAAATTCTATTTCATATTTCATATATTTTTCATATATATTTCATATATTCCATGATCTATCTCATCCTAGAATTAAAGTTACTAGGAGTTTAGTCACTAATAATTACTTCTGGCCTAGAATGACTATTGACTGCAATTTATGGGCCAAGTCGTGCGTTATACTAAAAGCCCACTAGATAATTTTGAAATACCTAAAGACAGGTTCGATCACATTCATATTGATTTAGTAGGACCGTTACCCCCATCCAAGGGTTGCTATTACATTCTAACAGTGATCGAATGATTTACCAGATGGCCAGAAGAATATCCTCTGCCAGATATTACTGCAAAAACTGTGGCACGTACATTATTTCAAAACTTTGTTTGTCGTTTCGGCGTGCCTTTGTCTGTCACAGCTGACCAAGGTGTTCAATTTGAATCGAAATTATTTAACTAATTTGCAAAATGTTTGGGTTTTCATAAAATTCGTACAACCTCTTACCACCCTCAAAGCAATGGTATGATTGAACGTTTTCACAGAACTCTTAAAACTGCTTTAACTGTGATTCAATTTGTGCAATCGTCACATTGGGTAGATGAACTCCTTAATATGTTATTAGCTTTTAGAACGATTCCCAAAGAAGATTTACAATGTTCTTCCGCTGAACTAATTTTTGGTCAAACTCTACGATTACCTGGCGAATTTTTCATAAACTCATGTAATACTCCTGACATTCCTTACTTTTTTGACAAATTACGAACTTGTTTTAATAATTTGACTTTTATTTCTCCTTTTACTCATGTTCATCACAAATCGTTTGTCAGCCCTGACATTTCTACTTGTGATTTCATATTTGTTCGCAAAGAACGTTTTAAACCTAGGTAAACATATAAAAGAGCTGGGACTGAGACGTGTTATTAAATCATGGAAAAAAGGACTGATGAAGTGAGACAGTTTATAATTCCAAAGCTTAACTTTGATACAACGGATTATATACCGAAATGATTCAATGGAATGAATGCAAAGTAACTGAGTCGCCCATCCTACGTAGTATTTCAGAAAAAGTTCTATAATTGTGTATTTTAGGAAATGCAGAAATTGATATACCGGAATTTGCTTGCCACACACGGGGTGTGGAAAGATGTGTTAAGATTGTTACGGATGCTGCTGCCTCAGTTTTTGGAACCGAAAATCGAGATAATTTCATTAGAAGCAAATTGCATTCTAGAGCAATAATGCCCAAGTTTGAGCACAAAGAAAAATATAAAGTATCCAATATTCTCTAAAGTTACCCCAAAGGTAAGAGGGTTGGGATGGCATGGACGGGGCTCGAAGCGCAGCCACCTCCTTGTGGTGGGCCCTAGATTGCTTTGAAAAACTTCAACGTAAACTATGAGCTGCGCAGTTACTTATTCAATAGTTAAACATGTTTAGACAACTTTTTAAAATTTCAGCAGCCAATCTCTTAAAATGATTTGATTTTTTCGAAACTTAAGTAATTTTTGTAACTTGTAAACATCATTTAAATTTAGCGAATATTTGGAAACATTGTTAAGGACCCAAAATAACTTTTGAATCCTATTAAATATCAATTTTGAAAAAAAAGTTTAAGGATATTGTGTTGACTAGGTTACGTAAAAAATATATTTTTCGATAGTTTTGTTGACAATTTTAAAGTATCTTGCTTCTAAGATAAAACTGAATCAAGGTATACATCTAAAAATTTTATCAAATTATCATTTTGATCATTACGATCTGTTGGGTCAATGTTCCGAATGGTGAAAGTTAACGATTGTGTTTCTTCTTCATTTAGTTTTAAATTGTTAGTTATAAACCATTCGTTAATCTTTTATCAGTTATCGTGACGCTCTGATGTAGTTCCCCAAGTGTTATGTTAGTGTTAAGTGCTGTTGTGTCATCAGCAAACAATATGAAGTTTGTAACATCGTTACAGTTAGCTAGGTCATTGATATAGATGGTAAAAAGTGTAGGGCCTAATACCGATCCCTGTGGAACACAAAGAGTTATCCTTTTTGTTTGAGAAGTGCACAGGTTGTAGTTTACGTATTGCTGCATGTTGTTCAAATAGGATTTTATAAGTGTTACAAATGTCAGTATCGAAGTTATAACTTATAAGCTTGTCTAGGAGAATTTCATGCGATACGCAATCGAAAGCCTTTGTTAGGTCATAGAAGCTAGCAGTTGTGTATTTCTTGTTTTCGAAAGTATCTAGAATGATTTGTACAACATTGTTAATTGCCAGTGTTGTGGATCGTCACAGTTAGCTAGGTCATTAATATAGATGGTAAAAAGTATAGGGCCTAATACCGATCTCTGTGGAACACCAGGAGTTACTCTTTTCGTTTGAGAAGTGTACAGGTTGTAGTTTACGTATTGCTGCATGTTGTTCAAATAGGATTTCATAAGTGTTACACTGTCAATATTGAAGTTATAACTTATAAGCTTGTCTAGGAGAATTTCATGCGATACACAATCGAAAGCCTTTGTTAGGTCATAGAAGCTAGCAGTTGTGTATTTCTTGTTTTCGAAAGTATCTAGAATGATTTGTATAACATTGTTAATTGCCAGTGTTGTGGGTCGTCACAGTTAGCTAGGTCATTGATATAGATGGTAAAAAGTATAGGGCCTAATACCAATCCCTGTGGAACACCAGGAGTTACTCTTTTCGTTTGAGAAGTGCACAGGTTGTAGTTTACGTATTGCTACATGTTGTTCAAATAGGATTTTATAAGTGTTGCACTGTCAATATCGAAGTTATAACTTATAAGCTTGTCTAGGAGAATTTCATGCGATACACATAGAAGCTAGCAGTATGTATTTCTTGTTTTCGAAAGTATCTAGAATGATTTGTACAACATTGTTAATTGCCAGTGTTGTGGATCGTTTATTCCTAAATCCGTATTGACAGGAGTGATATAAGTTGTTGAGTTCAAAGTATTCGTTTATTTGGTTTTTTAAGGCAGCTTCAAAAATTTTTGCCAATATAGATACAGGTGAGATGGGTCGATAATTATTCAGTTCTTCGTCAGAGCCGTTCTTATGAATGTGAATTACTTTGGACAATTTTAGTACGTCAGGAAAGATATTGTTTTTAATACATTACATTAATACAAGTTAATTAGGTTTGTCAAATAATTAAGTATTTGATGCTTTTAATGAGTTTTACGTTGATGCCATAAGTATCTTTACTTTTATTGTTCTTGAGATTGGATATTATAGTACGTACTTCATTGTAGGTTATCTCCTTGAATTTAAAATGTATTGCAATATCAGTCATTTACTATAGTTATTGTGGTGGAGATTGTTTTTGGGTAGTTTGTTAATAATATTGAGAGAAATGTCAGTAAAATATGTATTAAAATCGTTTGCAGTTGAGATTTGCTATTTTGATTATATAGGTTAGGGTTGTTTCTTTTAACAATTTCCCAGAATGCAGCTTGAGTTTTGGAGGAATTTTTAATATAATCATCATGAGCTTTTTTTTTTTTGGCTTCCGCAATCTCCTAGCTGTACAGTGCTTTGAATGATTTTATTAACTCATTTATTATTAGATTACAATCGGTTTTATGCATCATATATCAAGAACTTCAGTTTTATAACAAGAAAGCTAAATCGCATACAATAGTGGTAATTTTGGAATTATTAATGGTGACGTTTATAATTCCACGTGTATGCATTTATCACGTTTGAAAAGGAAGTCCTTCGTTATTCGTAATGAAGTAAACAAGAATAAATTACAAAGAACACGTTAAAATCATATTTTCATACTAATAAAAAATATTAAACAGGTTGGCAGTATCTCGGCATGAGCCATCATCATAGAATTATATTTTACTTTGGACATCTTATTAATTTACATAATTGGAATGCCAGTTCAACATATTATATATAATATTAATAACTAACTTTCTAAAGTTTATTTTTTATGTATTAAGACCAAATCTAAAAACGAAGACGGTGTAATATAAATCATTCAAATTAATAATAAATTATGGCGATGTTGATGTTAAAAAGATAGTGTTAATGTGAGATGACGGGAAGATTACTCAGTTTATTAAGTATATTATTTTATAACGAGTGCGCACTTAAACTATCTTATCAAAAATAAATAATATAAGTATATGGTATGTACCTGTAGAGTACATCTTTCAACACATCTATTTTATTATAAAAATCGTGACGATGAGCATGTATTTCATTCTCTCCCATTCTGTTTGTAACTAACTCCACTACGTGGATGTGGAAGTAATGACAGAAAAAAATGATTTTTTTTTGCTTAAATAAGCTTAGAATGTCATGAAACGTCGAGATCTCAAGATTGAGCAAAAGAAAGAACAATGTTAAAAATGTTTACCACTCTGGTAAAAGTAAATCGATAGTGTAAACTAACACACGGGCTACGTTCTCAAAGCCATTTCCTTTTTGAAAAAAATAAAAATAATAATAATAATAAATAAAATAAAATAAAATTTACGCGTTTTATTTTGTTTTATTTATTTCTAAGATAGAGTATTCTTGTTTATCCTTTGTATATATGGATGCAAGTCAGATGATATAGATATCGAGAGATTTTTCCTATTTAAAAAAATAATAAGTAGACAAAATAAATAAAAATTTTGATTGAGCAGTTTTACCACCTACTTCCAAAGCTATGGAACGGCATGTTTATAGGGTATATTTTCAGGTGCAAACATGGCTTAATAAGGAAATTAATTCATCTGAGAGGGACTTGAAAAACGACATAACCAAACCCGTACCAACATCTTTGTCAATTGTACCCGACAATATATTAAAACTTCTATATTGCAACTGTAAAAATGACTGCAATAAACATTATCCTTGCAATTACACAAAGAGTTCTGATATCTGCAGTAATTGCCGTGGCATAAGTTGTGTCAATTCAAACACTAATTATAACCGATAGCGATATTGAAGATGAAAATTAATTATTATTTTTTCCTTTTACCTCCTTATTATTATTATTTATTATCATTATTATTATTATAAACCATTTAATTCTGAAAACTGATCTTGGTAATCATTTTTGTTCGGGGTTAATTGTGCCGTGACTAAAATTGCACATTTTAACTTTTCAATTTTGATTTTAATGCTACTAACATATACGGTTTTATAACAATTAAAATGTTCTATCTCCGTTATTTTTAGAGCTATAAAAGATAAAAAATGTTTTGTTTGTTTATTGATGGCCTACAACTTTTACTTAAAACATATTTTCATAAACCCTACAATTTTCTTTTTAATCCCATAAATAGAATTTTCCAAAATTTTAATTTTCAGTTTAAGTCAGTTTTTTAGCACACAGACAAAGTTTAGTAAAATGTGTAAAATATATGTTAAAGACACATGCTTTGGCTATAATTATCTGTTTAGAATATTAAAATCGGCTAATAAATAAGGCAAGGAAAAAATGTTTTCTCTGTCTACGCGCGCGTGCCATTTTTTCAATATGGCGGCTGACGCTCGATTCAGATATTTCGGGACTTTCAGTATGTTATTGTACGTATCATAGGCTACATATTCTGAAAAAGGTCTAGGTCCAAACAGATTGTGGCGCGACTAATTACTGAACCTTACTATGAAAATAAATACAGTGACAAAAAAAATAATTATTTAAGAAGAATTATATAAATTCAGCATGCAAATTATGAACGTTTCGTATTTTTAACTCAATGGAATTTCCAATATTTTTTAATCATCATTTATACTGTGTATCACGAGAAATTTTCCAAATCCTACTAAATTGTCGACGGACGCTCATGGATCTGTGCAAGGAAGCAGCAGAACCAGTCGTGACGGACAAACAAAACATTATTTAAAAAAGTTCACGAGAGACAGAATCAAAGCGATGGTGGGCTGTGAACACCTGCAAACTGAACATCTAAAGAGAGGCATTTCGTTATTTCCACGGTGAACTGTGAGTCAGGCCGTAATACAAAACACTTTATTTGATAGGAAAAATTGAACTACCGAATTCTAGGTCTACTAGATCATCATAACATCATCAGCATACTGGAAATAAATAATATAAGTAAATAATGTTGGATTTTAATATAAATTTTTGCGTAAATTTTCAATGTTTATGTAATCCAGCCTGGTACTGAGACAGTATTTGCTAATTAGAGAACCCAAATATTTGTGTTTTTGCCAGACTTATCTATTTTTTTGGTGCATATTTTGGGTCATTATGTATAACAGAATTTAGACTATCTTGTCCTGCAAAACACGAACTGGATACCGTTTCAAATACTTTGATGTTTGGGAACTATTCACGTACTGAAAAAGTAGGTATTTTGATACAGATCGAATATAGCATTCATTTAGTATTTAATAATATCAATTAAGACAAAATAACATAATTGACATAGCAATACCAAACCCGCATCGACTACAACAAACGTATGATGAAAAACTTAACAACTACAGTGAGCTTGCAGAAGAGCAGAAGAGGTAAAAAAATGTGGCAACAACATAAGGTGTTATTGCTCCCATCGTTCTGTCATCAACTGGTGTTATTCCGACAACACTGAAGAAGAGCCTGGACACAATCGGCATTAGCCAATACATTATTCATCTGATCCAGAAAGCTACAATACTCAACACCGGTAATAGAGTCCAAGTCTTAAATCTACTAGCTACATAAATATATAATACAATAGAAGCTTATTATGTTGCCCGAAGCGTTGATTATAAGCTAATTCCACCCTAAGCGCGAGAAAACTTAAAATAAAGTAATAATAATAATAATAATATATACGATATACCAGTACTGCACCCGCCACGGATCTTGGCGAGCGGCAGGAACTGTAGGGGAACGTAGCGGTCTATCGGAGAACTGTTTTGCGTTCACTTCCTATAATAATTTATCAGTGTGTAACACCAATCATGGTAGCGGTGCGTGCGCTGGACCTATACCACTCTCTACACAGAGATTTCTCTTTGCTCAACAACACTCGTGGCAGGTACAGTACCTTCAAAATATTATGAATATACCCCCGAAAGGGTTACCAATACCAACGACACTACAATTATGTGGGACTTTGGAAATTGACCAGATAGCGTCGGACATAATAAAAAAGAGAAATCCCGTTTTCTGATCGGTGCATCCATCCCAAATGACATCAACGTCATGACCAAGGAAACAGAGAAGTTGAACAAATACAAGGACCTCCAAATAGAAGTTAGCAGAATGTGGAATGCAAAGACCACAGTCGTGCTAGTGATTTTAGGAGCTCTCGAAACTGTTCAGAATGGCCATGACTGGAGTCTGCAACATCTGCCAGGTTAACCGAACGCGCAAGTACAGAAACTCGCACTATTGAGAACCGCGCATTTTAGGAAAAGTCTTGGACTAGGAGTTTCTGTGATCTTTTGTTGATGTCTGGACTCTGAGCTGTTGGAGCAGACGTCATTAACTTCACCTAAAGGGCCTAAGAACATGAAATGGGCTCCAACTTTAGCGCACTTTCGAAAAAGTATAATATATTTTTTTCCTTGATCAAAAATATACTTTTATTTTCAGTACACTTCAATGACCATAATATACTTTTACTCTTATGGCCTGGACACAAACATATTTTCCTAAATGAAAATTCGGTGCTTCTTCGAATTTTCACCTGGTTGTACCTTACGTCTCTAGGAACGTGTATGAATCCTTTTATGCCACGCTGATGCCTTAAATATGGTCTGTTGTGATCTAAATTGTCTTTTAATAAATTTTTCCTGAGTCGAAATTTCCAGGAGCTTTCTATAACAATAATAAGGTTAATGTTTGGTGTGGAATTGTGTATAATACAATAGTTGGTGTTTATTTTATAAATAAGTTTAAATATTATATGATATTTGAAGTATTTACTAAAAACAGAACGTATTATAATGAGTGAATTGTTTGGTAACCAGAAAAAAAAATTGTCTCTAGTGGACAACTGGTATACAAAGTAAAATTTGAATCAGTATTTAAGAGTTTGAAGATAAGCAGAATTTATTATGAAGATAGACTTCTTTGGAGTCCGTGTATCGATATTCTTCCAAACTAAGGTATTTTGAGTTGTGTTTATATAACAAAATCATATTGTTTTAACTGCTTCCATCTCTGCGTTTTGTTTGTCATTCCAGAGACACATGATTTCATGCCTGAATGATATAATTGTATTTCGTAGTTTCTATAAAATAGTTTATGGCTTCAATTTGACAAATCAACAAACATCACAACATATTGTTTACTTTAATTGATGAATCAATGTATTATTTTGTTCTTAATATTTTATTCTAGATCATGGTGGTTTCTTTTAGTATTTTTTTCATAGAATACTTCGCTTTGTCGAAAAATTTCGGAAAAATGCGGAAAAGTTAAGAAAATGCTTAAAAATTAACAAATTCGAACCTGTGATATTCAAAATTTAAACTTTTTAAGATTCAGAGCCTACTACGCGAAATTCAGGTGGTTTATTGTAGTATTTTTAACGTGAGTGTACTCTCTTTTGCAGGAAAAAGTTAGGAAAATGCGAAAAATTTAAGAAAATGTTTGAAAACACAAAATCTAGTCTACGGAATTCCCAAATGAAACATATTAAGAACCAACATTATTAACTTGAGATTATAGTGGTTTTGTCTCGTAGTAATTATCCAATAAAATGAGGAGGTTCACTCAGCTTTACGGAAAAATCCTTGGAAAATCGGGTTAAATCAAGAAAATGAATAAAAGGTCAAAATATCTAGCTTGCAATATACATAAATAAACCCTATTAAGATCTAAAGTATTAAACTTGAGTTCAAGGTGATTTCTTGTAGTATTTTTCCTGTGATACACGATGGTGTATTTTGTTTGCGGAAAAATGTGAAAAAAATCAAGAAAGTGTCTAATAATTTGGATTTTTTTTTTACGCAATATTCACAAGTAAAATCTATTAAGATCAAGCGTATCTGACTTGAAATCACGGTGTTTTCTGGTAGTATTTTTTACATAAAGTATGACCAAAATCAAATCTAATGTTGTTTTAGGGAAAAACTGTAAAACAACAAAAACCATTATATCAAGTGCATATGTTACTTATTACTAACTCAAATTAGAAGAATTTTTAGTAACTAACTTTTCAAATACTACATGGTTGATTGATTGATTGATTTACCAGCGTGCGGTAGGCATTGCTACCACTCCCAAGTTATACATCTGGGCCTGCTACGTCCACGCTGGGTTGGACTAAGGTCATGCTTGTTGCCAGCAGCGAGAGCCACATGGCGCATGATAAAGGAATGTGGGATGGGAGGTGTAGGTATTTGTGAGATGCGTTACCGCATTGTGTCGTGAGGGAGCATGTAAGCTCCCTTTTTTTGTATTTTAGGTTCTGGACTTCTGCTATTCTGGGTCTTCTTGTGAGATATGTTGCCGCGTTGTGTCGCTGCTGTTTGTGCTCCTATTTTTGTACTTCTGTTTTTACAAGTCTTCTTCTTCTGAGGCTTCTGATTCCTCTGTTTCTGATTCTGGTAGAGCATATATCGCTCCGATTTCTTTGTGGAATTCATTTTTCCCCTCGTTTTTCTTTCCCAGTATGTTTGGTCCTTTCCCAGTTTGTTCATGATCCTCTCGATTGTTGTTTCCACGTGTAACATGGTCTCCCAATTTTTAGTTTGCTGCTGTTCAGTGTTAGTGCTTTCTTCAGTAGGATTTCTTCAGTAGGTGTGATGGTGCCCTTCTTTGGATGTGTCCGCAGTACTTCATTGCGTACTTTTTCTCCTTTTTGTGATTGTCTTCCCTTCTAGTAGTATTGATGTTTTATGTCGCTGTTTTGTCCTGTTGTTTTTCTGAGTAATTGGATGATGTCTCTTTCAGCTCTTCTCAAACTTCTTCTGTTTGCTTTTGTTGTTGCCGAGTTTTTAACTCCATATGCCATTGTTGGCAATATGATGGCTATGTCAGGCCCCATGTTTTTCTCAATGAACGGTATAATTGCTCTTGTGGCTCTGAAGGCTGTTTTTATTCTCTCCTTTTCAGTTGGCTCGTCAGATATGTTCTTAGGTATTTCAGTTTGTTCATTGTTCTTAGGGAGTAGTCGTCTATTTTGTATTCTTCTCCACTAATCCGACTCTCTTTTGTGTATGGGTCTCGCTCCATTATTAGATTTTTCTTGAAATTTATTTTCAGCCCAGGTGTGTCCAGATGCGGTTTCATGTTTTCTAGGAAGTTGAGAATTTGTTGCTCTTCTTCTGTGACGATTAGGAGGTCATCGGCGTAAGCTAATACGATTGGGGTTCTCAGTGTTTCCGTGTCTTCGTTAAAATTTGGCGTTTCCCTTATTGTGTTTTGTATCGCTTGGTCTAGGACCGAGGTGAATAGTGGGGGATAGGGGCATCCTTATTTGACTCCGCTGTTCTTTTGTCTGTTTCCGTCATTTGTCCGAACCATTGTATGGCATTGTTTCATGAAGGCAGGCCTTTGTTATTTTGTTTATTAGATAGTGCGGCACTCCTTTGTTATACAACAAGTCCTCGCATGCGTTACAACGAAAAATGAGAGAGAGGGGTGGTTTCTTGCATTTAGAGTTCGAGGGAGTAGGGGCCCCGACTATCTCCATTGTGTTGGCCGCCCTTGAAAACGGGAGTAGCTATCCCAGGCAACACGGTCACGTCATTTTGACGTCATTTTTTGGTAACTATTCGTCGGCGACGTCAAGTTACCAAAAAATGACGTATTAAAGACGTCTGCATTTCTACGTCATAATGCCGTACGTTAAATTCGTCATTATTACGTTTTTATTTAGTGATTTTTAAACACCAGTGACGTCTTAAAGACGTCTGCATTTGTACGGCATTATGACGAAGATTAAATTCGTCATTATTACGTTTTTATTTAATGATAACAGTAGACAAAAAAACATTAGTTTTACAAAATTGACACCCCAATAATTATTTACAGAATCTTTAAAAATACAATAATAATAAGTGGATTTTTAGCATTAATTACATGGTAATAATAAACGTCTTATTAAGTCGGAATAATTACAATTATATTTTTTTGGCTGTATATTAATATCATCAACAGTATAGGATTTTTTCGATATCGGGTTCATTGGCCAATAGCCATTAGCCAGTGTCATATATTGGTTTTGTCAAAAAGTGATCTAAATTTATCCCAGGCAGCAGACTGACATCATTTCGACGTCATTTTGGTCGACGACGTCACGTGACGAAAAATGACGTCTCAATAACGTCATATTGTAACTAAATTATGACGTCATGTTGAGACGTCGATGCGACGTTTGGTGACGTAATTTTTTTATTGCAGAAATTATTTCTAGTTGGCGCCACATACAAACTATGCATTACCACGTTGTTTGATGCATAAATTATTTCTAGATGGCGCCACATACAAACCACTGAAAATAATCATTTAAGGGACGTCTGTTGGCGTCACTTAAGTGACGTCAACAGACGCCACTTAAACGACGTCAATGGGCTGTGACATTTTGCAGTCATATTTCACGTTATTTTCTCGTCATATTTAACGTCGCATTGGTGATAAAGGTGCCGAAAAAATAACGTCAAAATGACGTGACCATGTTGCCTGGAATGCTTGGTCACTACCCTTGCACTTTTGTGATTAAATCTTTTTTTTGCAACTTTGGTATGAACTATTAATCTTTAATCTGTTTACACCTGAAACCAACATCACGACATGTGGTTTATTAAATATTCTGCTGAACATAACTGATACAAAAATTTCCCATGCCGCACTCTGTTAATCTGGTAATCGCAGGAAACAATATTATTTAAAGTGCACACCTGAACGGATAGACCATTTAGTGAGAGAAACACCGTGGTATAATCAGATGATGCAAGTAAATTCAATCAGCAATTATCAGCTATTAGAGTGTAATAAGGGAAAACACCTGTGCTAGTCCAGAGTCGACATGGTAAATACCTCAAGCTAAACAGCGTTTCCGGTAAATTATTATCACATCCCTTCATGGTGTATGGCCACAGGGCTATATACTTTGTTATTAGAAATCTATACACATTAATGAGTAACCTAGAATAATTAATATTTTACGTTACAAGGAAATCATTAATGATAATTCCACATAGTTGAGGTAATGAAGGTTTTCACTTCTTAATTCTCAGCAACAGCTCCGATTTTGATCATTTTTTTTTAAATGTGTGTTTTTAATATTATTCAAAACATCCCAAGTGGCGCAAATAATTATTTATATTGTTTAAACAATAATAATAATGTTTGCAGGAAAAAATATTTTTAAAATGTGTTTTCGCGATATTGATAAAACACTGAGTTGTCTTTATTGAAAATTTAAGTTCAAAAATGTTTTTCACAGTCGGGGTTGATAATTATTTATATTGTTTAAACAACTTTTACACGAAAAATCTATTTTTTTGTGTTTTTTTCGAGATATTCACGAAAAAGTGGATTTAGTCCAGTGTTTGACGGTTTTTTGCTCAGAATTTTTTCGGATAAAACCAATTGACGTGAAATTTGGACAGCAATTAGGGAATGGTTCAAGGAACAAAAGTTATATAGTGACGATGTGCGGTTTTACCTTGGAGGTGGCAACCACCCCTTTTCGGGGGTGGAAATTATTACATTCAAAATAACCGCAAACGTCGATAGAGGAATAAGTTCTAAGCAAACAATCTTCTATGAAGTTTTTCAATAAGTCAATACTTTTTGAGCTATTCGTGATTGGAGATGTTGATTTTTCAATTAAAAAATTCATGTTTTCGAACGATTTTTCACTAATAACTCGAAAATCTTACGTTTTATCAAAAAAAATATATATATTATAAGCAAAAATGAAGCTTATAAAATAACAAATCGATTAGTTTTTTGTTTTTTCTGTAGATGCAGTATGGACCGAGTTATGGCTCGTTAAAGGTGAAAACTGAATTCAAACCATTCAACGTTAAATAATGGAAAAACGTAAAATTTTTGGAGGAAAACATATAAGACATTTTTAAAAGTACTTGAAAAGACCTTTAAAATGAGCTAGTAAATGTCGTTAGCATAAAAACTAAGTTATGATAAAAATAAAATGGTTGCCTCGTTTTTTTGGAGAAAAAATCAGAATGAATTTGCCATTGGGGCTTCACCACAAGAATTGAAATTGAACGTAATCCATTTACAATTTACTTTATATAAGTACTGGCAATATGTTCTAGAAGTTTGACCGGTTTGGAATGCTTAGATATGAAAAAAGTTTGATTTAAATTTGAAATGATTTTTGAAATTTTTTAAAAAATTTTAGTTTTTTCACAATATTTCAAAAACCAAAGAAAATACGTAAAAAATGCTAGAGTACAAAATTTTAGAGTTTTTTTTCTTGAAAGTTTTGATTTTTTTTATTTCTCCAGGATAAAAATTAACTTAGATATCACCGTTAAAAGTTTGCATTAGAATGCGAGGACCACCTTCCCCGAGCTATTTAAACTCAAGAATCTCAAAAACGAAAGGTTCAGAGAAGTTCAACTTTGTAGCCCTAAAAATTATCTGCAATGATTTTTGGAGCGAATGAATAGCTTATAAATTAAGGAAGTTATCGTTGAAAAACCAGTCGCATTTTTTTCCTGTATATGTCATTATTATCGTTTAAACAATATAAACAATTATTGGCTTCGAAATATTTCAAAATATTTATTACACTAAATTTTCAATAAAAACAATTCACTTTTTAATGAATATCGCAAAAAAACATACAAAAATTAATTTTTCCTGTAAAAGTTGTTATTATTGTTTAAACAATATAAACAATTATCAACCCTGACTGTTAGCGCAGGAATTTTAGTCAATATATCGCTTCTACCCGAAATTAATTATTGTAAAGCTGAAAATTTCCAGGATTGTAGTTATGGTCCAGGACAACACGTACCAAAAAGTCCCCTACTCTCCCCCGTCGGCTTCCCTGTTTTTTCAGAGCAACAAGGGCCTAAATCGCAAAAATTGCAGAGTTGACTATAAGGTGCACCAGAAAGGTCGTTACTGGTCCGATTTGGGTCGAAATGATCATAAAGGATTAGGAGAAGCATATCCGTTCGTATTTCAGATCTTGCATGCATATTTTTGTTCATAATTTTCCGTTCTAGCTCTGTCAACATTTCAAAAATTTAAAATTTTTTTAAAAAGTTAAAAAAGAAGCGAAATGGCACCATTGCGGATAAATGAAGACTCTGAGGGGAAAACGTACCCCAATAAATATTTCTCTTCATACTTTGGGCTTTCCATTGGTATGTATACCTTCTCTGTAGCGTCACCCGTTACGGAGTTACGCCATTCTGAGTGTCGCAGCGGCAACACTCGGACATTTAAGTGCGTTCATTGTTGCGTCTATCACGTCTAGTCTAAACAATCAAGAAGGCGCAAGACGAGCTATACCCTTAGTTGATTAACTTTGATAGTTCTCTAAGTGTATGCATTGGTTCATTGGTGCGGCAAAATTGAGTGAACTTAGTTAAGCCATGTAGCACAGGAATTTTAGTTTTTGACTTTGAATTAATTATTGTAAAGCTGAAAATTTGCAGAATTGTAGTTTTGGTCCAGGACAACACGTACCAAAAAGTCCCCTACTCTCCCCCGTCGGCTTCCCTGTTTTTTCGGAGCAACAACGGCCTAAGTCGAAAAAATTGTAGAGCTGGCTATAAAGTGCAACTGAAAGGTTGTTACTGATCCGATTTGGATCGAAATGATCATAAAAGATTAGGAGAAGCATATCCGTTCGTATTTCACATGTTCCATGCATATTTCGTTCATAATTTTCCGTTCCCACAGTATGAAGAGAAATGTTTATTGGGGTACGTTTTCCCCTCCGAGTCTTCATTTATCCGCAATGGCGCCATTTCGGAATTTTCTTAAAATTTTCAAAATTCCTTTAAATTTTTGAAATGTTGACAGAATTAGAACGGAAAATTATGAACAAACATGTGCATGGAACATCTGAAATATGAACGGATATGCTTCTCCTAATCTTTTATGATCACTTCGACCTAAATCGGACCAGTAATGACCATTATGCTGTACTTTATAGCCAGCTCTACAATTTTTGCGACTTAGGCCCTTGTTGCTCCGAAAAAACAGGGAAGCCGACGGGGGAGAGTAGGGAACTTTTTGGTACGTGTTGTCCTGGACCAAAACTACAATCCTGCAAATTTTCAGCTTTACAATAATTAATTCCGGGTCAAAAACTAAAATTCCTGGGCTATGTGAGAAACATTTTTGAACTTAAATTTTCAATAAAAACAACTCAATGTTTTATAAATATCGAGAAAAAAATTTAAAAATATTTTTTCCTGTAAATATTGTTATTATTGTTTAAAAAATATAAATAATTATTTGTAACTTTCTTATTTGAATTTTTTTTTAAATTATCAATTTGTGGAGAAAAACTCGGTTGAAGATACGGAAGGCCCTCGCGTTGTAAAGTTACACTCTCTTTCTATTATCAGAGTCCTATTGAAATTCATTATGATTAGCCTGCCGTAAGCAATTATTTAACAAAACTCACAATAATTGAACTACCGCCTATTTAAGCCAATCTGTAATAGTTATTTATGTACTAAGAGTCGTAAGTGCCCTTTTTTTGGTCGAGAATACAGTTTTCAATCCGAGGCCCTTAGGGTCGAGGTTTACAGTATTCGAGATCAAAAAATTGCATTGGGCGATCAACGGTGCATATTATATTTTTGAATGAATCATTAAACTAGAAAAAAACTAGTGGAAAACTATAATGATTTGAGTAAGATTTCATATTTGCTATAGTAAAGGTAGCGATGCTCAGTGGGGTGCATCGATTTTCTCTTTTTTTACCTAATCCAAAATGGCGGGCGCCCAAAAGTTGTGTGATAAGGTTGTAAGTAATACGTTAAAATTTCAAATTAAAATATTAACCCTTGGGGGTAGCGGGTTGGGGTCAAAGGTAAAAATTTTTGATATTCTATATATTCAAAATGGCGGGTGCGCAAAAGTTGTGTTATAGGGTTATAAGCAACAGGTAGAAATTTTAGTGAAAAATATTTAGGTTTAGGGGTAGCGGGTGAGGGTTAAAAGTCCAATTTTTTTATTTTGTGCATATCAAAAATGGCGGGTGCGGAAAAGTTTGGTCTTGTGGTTGAAATTGGCTGGTAAAAATTTTAAACCAAAATATTAAGACTCAAGGGTAGCGGGTTAGCATCAAAGACCAAAAAGATAGTACGTACCCTTACAAATATTATCGATACTTATCAATTAGTAATATTTTTAAACTATGTTTAATTACGATGTTAAATTTAAATTACTTATTACTACCTACGTATTTGTTATCTAATGTACGCATGCCCATAATACAACATGCGCTGTGTTCTGCATACATGAAAGCTCGGTGAACAGTGAACACTGTCAGTTTTAGCCGAAACTTTAGATAGATGCGGTATGTCTGATAGAGCTGGAGCACTGATTGCTCCAAGATTTTGGTTTGATTAATGAATCTAACACAACGCATGTAATTGATAAAAACAAAATTAGAAGAGCTATAAGCAAGAAGAGAGGTGAATTATCATCATGTGGTACGCCAATATCATTACGTGGACTTTATTTCGATGGGCGTAAAGACAAGGCCATGAAATTAATAGATAACCGTCGAAAGATAACAACCGAAGAACATATAGTTTTAATTGGAGAGCCCGGATCATCATATTTGGGACATGTCACACCTTCTACAGGTTCAGCTGTAAACATCATTAACGCCATTATCAGTTATTTTGAAAACTCTCGAATCCCAACTAACACCTTAAAAGTCGTCGGATGTGATGGAACGGCTACAAATACTGGTCCTAAAGGTGGTGTTATAGCTCTACTTGAAAAACATTTTAAGAGACCACTTCAGTGGTTCATTTGCCAACTGCATGCAAATGAACTTTCACTAAAAGATACTTGATCGAACATATTGACGGAACCTTTCAGGATTTTCAGGTATAATAGGAAAGTCGTTAGTCAAATGCGAGCAGATGCCAGTAGCTGCATTTAAGATTATTAAATCCGAAATTCCTATAGTTAAGGTGAAAGATCTTAACTTTATTTTTACTTTATCAGTTATATTTTTATGAAATATGCCAAGCAGTAATAACGGGATATGTTTCTATTAATCTTTCAAAACGAGAACCTGGCAAAATAATCCACTCGCGATGGCTGACGACAGCAAATAGAATACTTCGCTTATATGTTGCTCTGCAGATTTGGTTATATCAGCAACGTATGTTGTGTGTATGCGCCAATGTGGTTCAAAATAGAAGCACATCCGTCATGTCTGCAAGGCGCTTCACATTTGAAGCGCCTTATAATCCAGATATTTATCAGAAGGGTTGAAAGGAGTAGGTAGTTGATCCCGTCGTAATACGAAATGGACATTTTGCACACCCTGAGAACATACTACTGGGAATGCTGGGCGATGAAAACCGATGTATTAGGGAGTTAGCCGTTCGCAGAATATTAAAAGCTAGAAAAGGCAACAATACCGACTTAAGAAAGTTTACACTTGCTCCGTTGAAACTAAATGCTACAAATTAGTATGAGATGATTGATTTTGCAAGAATGTGAATATAATGAGCCACCATTAACAGTTGATTTATCCGAAGACTTAATCAAATTATAAATAATCCTGAATTGTCTGATAATTGAAATAAAGAAATTTCCTAATCACACACAAGCTGTGAAAAGGGTAGTAAAGCTTGTAACTGAAGCTTCAGCGCTGGATGGATTATTTAGAACAACGATTAGATCCTGTGACAAAATTCCCAAATTCAACACAAAGAAAGATTACTACAAGCAAGTTTTACCATAATCTTTCTAGTATTTTTATTTTTACTTTTTATTTTTTAATAAAATAAAGTTTATTTTCACATAAGTACCTTTGTTATTAAACTTCCAATAAAGAAATTAAAGTAAAAATAAAGTTTATTGTTTCACACTATGATGATAAAACAAATAATTTCCCTTAAAAAAAATGGGACCTTTGAGCTTGTAGGGAATAGAAATGGATCCGATGCAGAACAAAGAAAATATCAAGTTGACTTTTAACCCTAACCCGCTACCCTTAAATCTTAATATTTTTGTCTTAAGTTTTTACCTCTTACATATAACTGTAAAGCACAACTTTTTCACACCCACCATTTTGAATATATAGAATATCAAAAAATGTTCCTTTGTATCTTTGACCCCAACCCGCTACCTCTAAGGGTTAATATTTTAATTTGAAATTTTAACGTATTATTTACAACCCTATCCCACAACTTTTGGGCGCCCGCCATTTTGGATTAGATAGAAAAAAAGAAAATCGATGCACCCTAATGCTCAGCCCCCCCCGCATCAAATCATGGGCCCCAGTACCAAATTCACTGGCGCCCCCCCGCTCCTAATAAATTGATGATCGGGAAAATTTTTTTGTCAAAATCTCTGGCGGGCCCCAGGGGCGGCTCAAGATAAATTTTCCTCCCGGGCGGGAGCACTTTCTGGCGCCCTTTCCTGAGGTAATCACGGAAATTTCACGGACGTACTTCATACTAAAGTACAAGAATATCCCTTCGGACTGGACTCCGCGATCACTACTTTTTATCGCCTCATGGGGGAGGGTGCAAATAGAAATCCGAAAATAATTTTTTTATCGCCTCATGGGGAGGAATACTATTAAAAATTAGAAAAAAAATTTTTATCGCCCGATTCGGGGGGAGGGGGGAATTGCTAGTGGAAATCCGTAAAAAAAAATTATCGCCTTGAAAAAGTAACGAATACTTTTTTGCCCTTTGGCGCCCCTCTTTTAGCTTCAATTTGGCGGCCCCTCCTCGGTACGGGCCCCTCAGAAGCCAACGGGCCCCCTAATAATTGATGAGCGGAAGGAAGAAATTAAAAAAAAATTGCCAAAATCTTTGGCGGGCCCCTGCTACGAGCCCCTCGAAACCCCGGGCCCCTAAACTCAGTACCCAATAGACCCCCCATATGGGGGACCTGGCAACCGTCAATAAAATAAATTTAGAACTCGGCTTCTATTCAAATGACAATTACTGTCAAGATAAATCATATTATTATAATAGCTCTGAACAATTTTTGAAAATAGTGTCGGATATAGAAGATATAGCAAGTAAGGCTTGTCTGGATTTACTTCCAAATGTTGGTATATGTTTTTCCAGTAATGAGCATTGACGAAAATTTTCCGCCTGGTCAAAAAGTGTTATATTAAGTTCCAATTTTGGCCATAATTGCTGTTGCCAGTGCTGCCAATTGCACGGAGAAAAAATGTTGGCATATATCGAATGTTCATCGCCAAGATACCCTCTTCAACTAACACCGAGCTCCAAAGTGTTATACTCTGTTCCACAGTCGAATATTTTCTGGAGCGGCTAGCGCCAAAATAGTCAGGGGGGCAGGTCTGACTCATAAGATCAGAAAAATATTTGCTAAAACATAACAGCAATGCCAACATGTTATATCCCAGGCCCCATATGGGTAGACTAGACTCCTAGACTATAATAGTATACGAGCATTTTTCCATTTTTTTAAATTCAGCTTTGGTGATATATATCAGGTAATGTTGTTATTTTAACAATTCCTGTTTTCTTCAATTATCTTTGCTAGAACTACAGAAAAAATTTCAATTTGGCAACACCACACTGTTTTGTATAAAACCATTCTGTCAATAAATCCATACAGTCTACCTACGTCATCGGTCAAACTACCTACGACACCAATTTAAAACACTTGTTGCTCCACTTATTGTAACTTCTGTTTTCTCAAAAAATTGATAATTGTTTTCGCAGCAATCTGTATTGGAAGGCTTGTTTGTACATATTCTATGATATTATTCAATTAAAAAGAAAATAGGAAAATACCCCATACCTCAATACTATTTTAATATAAAGAATATTTTGTATAGTGGACAGTCTGACGACATGCTTGTGAAACATCAGAGCAGCTAGTGTGCTCAAAATGGAGACGACATATTGATCAAGGTGATATTGTCCTCAGTGTCTTTATGGATCGACAGTGAGCATTTGAAACGATCAATAGGCGGGATTTAATAGAAAAATGTAAAAGGTATGGGGTAAAAATGATGTTTTGTCATGGATTAAAAACTATTTAGACGAAAGGTATTATAGAACTAAGTTCAATGTGGTTTTATTGGATAAAATCAGAAGTGAATATGGTGTCCCTCAAGGGAGTATGCTGGGTCCTTTATTATTTATTGTTTATATGAACGATATATGTAATGTATTAAATACATCATTTGTAAATCTTTTTGCTGACTATTATACCTTATATCAGTATCTGGTAAAAATTATAAGGAAGTAGTTGAGACGATGAACCAAGAAATGGAACACCTGTACTTATATGGTTATGCAACAACAAATTAAAGTTAAATTCATCCAAAACCAAATGTATGGTTTTGGGCACTAAAAACAGATACGAAGCATTCTTGAGTCAAAATTTCTGTATAAAAATAAATAATATAAAAACTGACTTTGTGGATGTAATAAAATAATTAGGTATTGTTTTGGATCCATATTTAAATTTCACCAAACACGTAGATTTTTTAGTTAAGAAAATAGGCAAAAAATTTGGAATTTTTTTAGAATTTCAAACAATCTCTCTAAATGGAACAAATTGTTAGTGTATAATACTATTATTTATCGTTATTTTAACTATTGTATGTCATTATTAATTTCCTGTAGTAAGTGCGAGCTTCACAAATTGCAGATATTGCAAAATGAAATAATGAAAGTAATTCTGAAATGTGATATATATGAACCACTAAAAGTAATGGTATCTAATTTAAGATGGTTAAATATCGAACAATCTGCTTTAGTATTAATATATAAAACAGCATATAACTTAGCCCCACAGTACTTATAGATATTTTTAATTAAATGATCGAACATACATACACATCAGACAAGAAATCGGGAAAATTTTCATATTGAAAAATGCAATTCAAATGTTCTAAAAAAATCTCTATTTTGTGAAGGTCTTAAACTTTTTAATTAATTGCCCACAAATTAAAATGTCAAAAAACGTTCAAAATTTCAAACAAATGACAAAGATGTTATTAATATTTAAGTGTATACGTACATAGTTTCTATTTTATGCTTGAAGTTATATTTAAAATTAAACAATGTTTTAACTTTGTATGTATTGTTTTTCCTTATGTTTGTAACAAATGTTAATTCTAGTAACTAGTAAACCGCTAAATAAACTGTTTATTTATTTATTTATTTGTTTATTTATTTATAACTAACGGGGTGTGCACTTTCGGTTTTACCAAAGATTTTCACTTTATTACACTATTTATTACTTAATATTAGTATAAATCTCTTGTTAATCAGTACTTCTATTATAAATAAATTATTCTGTTACCCCTTGTAAAATTAGCATATCGTTTCTATATAATAGTAAAGTCGGAAACCCGATAAATGGAAAATAGGGGCTAGCACAGTAATGTAACGGTACGTGAGTAAATTTCTACCGTACAGGTAGCAGGTCTTCATTCACAAAACAGGTAGTGAATGAAATAATGAGATTTGTCATAAAATACATAACTGAATTTGTAGAGTGCTTTGCTTTCTGGCGGATATAACAACTGAAGGTATCCGGTATGACGACACGCATCAGAAAAGGCGCTCCTCCGTACTCAATTTAATGCCAATGTAAATTAACGGATTGGGTTGAGGGTATAATTGCAGCTATTATGAAAAGTCATCCTATAATTAAAGCACTATAATCATATGTAAAATGAACACGAAATCTTTCAAGGAAGTCACAACGGGAAACCGGTATACGTAACGTGGTCAATCAGGTATTGATAAATTTAAATTGTAGTCATTATACCCATTTGCTTTATAGTATAGTATCTAGAGGTAAAAAATATATCAAATTTCGGAATAATCTCATATGTAATGATAATTTTTCTTTATTATTGTAGTAAAAGTTATCGTCTTCAGTTTCTATGTGGTTCGGATACTTGCACTTACTATCAGTTTTGAAAACCACTCCTAAATTAGAATATAGTTATGTTTTTGGAATCGCTGATTACGAATCTGAAGTCAAAGTTAAAAAATTCAAGATGGCGGCTGTAATATGGTGGATGGATTTTTTTTTCCAAAACAAGTATTTAAACGGACGAAATAAATTGAGCATTTAGATAATACTCTATGTAAACGAAAAACAGCATTTTGAAAAGAAAATATAATTACTGAGCAATTACAATAACAAAATGGCGACATTTTGTTAAAAAAAAAATGTGAAAACGCACATTGAATCGGCCATAACTTCTTTATTTTTTGTGATGTAGAAACAAACAAAAAGTCATTTTAAAGAATGATTAATTATCTTTAATTTTGTTCCTTAGAACTTTTGATGGAAGCGTCACAGTTACTAAGATATTCAACATTTTAAACTAAATACTTCATCCTAAAAACGACCGGATGCCATCTATAAAATTAAATATCTCCGAAACTATCAACCCTACACAAATATACATATAAAAAACAAATTCATTCTCAGTTAAAAAACTTCATTTTTGATGTCCTCTATATTTCCTCTAAACCTAATATTTATTGAGATATTTGCAGAGAAACAAAACATTACGTTATTTCTAAAATTCCTTTACAGTTTAAAATTCAATTTTTTTGTAAAGCAAGCGCTGTAAGCGGACGAAAAAATTTGAGCGTGTAGGTCGTATTTACGAAAAACAGTCTATGGAAATATATTTTTTTAATTACTGACTACTTAATTAACAAAGTACATTGTTTCTGTCATAACTTCTTTGATTTCTAAGTTATAGAAATAGGAAAAAAAAGCATTTAAAAGCCTTTTTAATACCTTTTATTTTGATTGTTAGCGGATTTGACGTAAGTGCCATAGTTTCTCAGACACTTAACATTTAAACTAAATACTTCATCTTATAGACGTTCCTTTAACCTTTATACTTCCAGATCTCCGTTACCATTAACTCTACAGAAATTAGAAAAAAACGAAATTCACCCTCATTTTAGTAGCTTTCTTATTTGTCTGTAAGCATGTGTTCCCTCAATTTAATACTTTTTGAATTATTTGACGAATATTGTTTTCAAATACCTTTTTTAAAGCTAAAAATCACAGTTTTCAATCGTTATAACTTAAAGACTCTCATTTTATATGAAAAGAGCCTTTTCTCCTTAATTTTTTTTCTTTCATCTCCAATGTTTCTATTTTCTTTCTTAGCTGCCATCCCCTATAAATTACATCGCATAATATAGAAACTTTTCTTTGATGCATTTACTATGAAGTTGTCAAAAATGGCCGAAATGCGTTTCATATGACATTATTCCTAAGTTGAAACCTCTAGTTAGTGTACTATTATACCCCAGTCAAATCTCGACGTTTGACGGAAGAAACTGATACAGTTTTGAAACTTGGCACGAATGTTTATTAAAGCCTACTACTGAACATACTAAAAGTCCCCAATTCTATCTCTTACCTTCGAGCCGCCATTTTGAAAAATGGTGCTCCGGTTCAATTTTTTTTGCTTAAATCTCGCTAACCATTAGTGGTATCGAAATTATGTTTCATATGAAAAAATAGAGCTTATTAAATTGAATTAAATAGCAATTTACCTCTTCTAAGTGCAATGGTTAGTTTAGAAATTCAGAAAAAAATGATATGATATGTATTTATGGTAAAAGTGGAAGAAATTCACGACAATGTCAAGCGTTATACTTCCAGGCAGACGTAAATCTTCATTTAAAACCTTTTTGGATTTACGCGACAATTTAATTATATTTGGTTGCTTTGTAAAATTCAAGAGAAATCGTACAAAACCAATGCGCTATGATCAAGGTACTGCAGAAGCTTTGCAAAGAGTTAATTATAATCCTCAGATATCTTTGCGGGGAATTCAAAGGGCAGTTGAAAGAATGCGTATCCACAACATAAGAAAAATTCCCCTGAACATGCTAACACTTTGTTAGTGATAGATTTTATGTATTATTAAGAGATTAATAAAATATGTAAATATAAAAGGGAATCGTTGCGCTCATAGTTAAAACAGGACGATAATAAAGAAAAATAACGAGAAATCGTCGATTTCTCGTTATTCCCGTAATAATTTAACTACGAGCGCAACGTTGATACATTTTTATATTTACATGTTTTATTAATCTCTTAATAACACATAACATATATCAGTGACAAAGTGTTGGCACGATTGATTGATTTTCAGGGGAATTTTTCTTATGTTGTGGACACTCATTCTTTGACTTAAAAAGGTTACTGATGTATGTTATGTGTTATTAAGAGATTTAAAAAATATGTAAATATGTTCTGCAACTGCAATGGTACCACTGCAACCAGTTTTACAATTATAGTGTATAATTTTCAGTACAGTGTCTGGTGCAGCATTCATATCACACATTACTGCTACAAGTTCATCACCATCGAGTTTCCAACCCCAGCTCACAGGATTCTCTTCACTAGCCATACTCATTCATATTATGGTCTGATAGTACACTCTAAGACAATGGAATTTGGTTGAAGACTTAGTTGGAGGAAAATGCTGTGGATGAATGAATGATTTGGTTGAGACTACTTTCTTCATAAGTGTCTGGTAACGCAAGGCTGTCAAACGACTTGTACTGTTGCCACCAAAAATAACAGCCTTTGCTTGACTGTCAAGACTCAGCGAGGTTCTTGCCTGATAAAGTGAATGTAGTTGCACAGGAATGAAGGACACGATCGCCTTTTAAAAGTTTTTGGAATACTGATTTTATACCAACATCATAAATACGCGAGGTGGAATCATATCCATCAAATATTTGGTTGTAAACAACCAATTGCAAAAAACGTCATCATACAAAAAAGGTTCATCGGATCGAAAATGGAACATTTTTTATTCCATGGACCAAATTTATTGCTTGAAATAAATTCCCTGACCATAAAAACCAAAAGCTTGATAGAAAAATTAATGTTCTACGCTTAAAAATAACAAAGTTCAGGAGTTTTGTCGACTTCCATGTTAGCGGCAGCCATATTGAAAATAATCCACTTCCGGTGGATTTGGAAGATATCAGTGTGTATAGTCTTAGTGAAGCACCTTGTATACGAAAACATCCTATTTTTGAGAGGAAAGATATGTCGTTTTTTGTCCAACTTTAAATAGCTGAAATTTTGTCTAGGAATATCCGATCCATACGAACCAAGAAGTAAATTCAAGCTAATTTTATCAGCTTCAATTAAGGTTAAAGAACCTATATTCCTAAAATATGTATTTTTAAAGATATATGCAAAAAATTTAGAATTATTGCAAAATCACCTAAATTTTTCCAAAAAAAAAAAACGATCCTCAAACATGTGTAGCAAAAAAACTAAACGGTAAAAAAGGATATTAATCCGTGATCCATTAGCTGTAGCAGCATAGTTCAGTAACCTACTTTATTGAACTTTTTTGTTGTATGCCTTAAAGTATTTTTTTTTTCGATGATAATTATTATAATATTTTTTTTTTCCTTTATAATTTTGTACTATGACTGTGACTGTCAAAAATGTATCTACTATACACAATAAGTATAAAATATTTTTTTTCCACTTGGAACCATTTGCAATTTTCACACTATTTCATGGATTTTACCTAACTTGATGTCGAATTGAGTTGGAGTCTGGTTCTAATTAATTAAAAGTAGTTTTTGTTTAATGGAATTAAGGAATATAATAACATACCTAAAAATGTCAGACTTACCTAGTTTAGAGGTGTTTAAAACTGCAATAAAAAATAAAAGTATTAACAATAATTAATTGTATAACATTTTGTATTTCACTTCCTTTCTTCGTAAATATTTATATTATTTTTTGCAAAAATTTATCAGTGTAGTTTGTGTAGAATATTTATACTATTAATAAAGTAGTTATTATTATTATCATTATTATTATTAATTACAGGAATTCCCTTTTAAGACTGTATCATTTTTAATTGCAACCAGCAGTACAAATTAAACTTATTTATAATTATTATATTATATTATATCTAATAATTGATTTCCTTGTTCCTTCGTTTATAAATTGCATTTTTCTTATTTTCTTTCTGAAAGTGACGACAATTTGATACTTGATTTTGTTTATATCCAGGGGACATTTTTACACAATTCATTTTTTATACCCCTATAAAAATGTCTAAATCATTTAGAAAGGTCCTTTTCTTCCTAAATCTGTTTATCCAGGTCAATTTTTATTGTTCAGATACTCTTTCATGATGTAATGTGTCCGAAGGCACCATCTTGATGCCAAATGATCTTGTCATAAACTTGCACAGGAAGTTTAAAAAAATACTTTTGATAATTCTAAATAACAACTTCCTGTGAGACTATAGTTCATAAATATAGGTTCAATTAATTTCTGATTGAGGTTACCACAGCAAACTCAACACATTGAAGCTACTGAAATGTATGGATCTTGCTGCACTATACGTAGGAATATTTTATTCACAATGTCTGATATTAAAAAACAGTTTTAGATTTATAATTGTTGGTGATTTTTATATTGTGTGATTTCTTATAGGTTATAAGTTATATTTAATACCATCATGAACATAAAGTTGTGTTTTGTAGTAAGTACTCTTTGGTTTATTATTCACAAGGTATTTTGCATTGTTACAACTTTTCCAAAGAACTACCCAACATACACTCTGCTAAAATACCTAATTGATTTCTTCACAAGGTTATTGAAAAATAATGAATCAATATAAAATACGCGTAAACATTAATTACTCGTATAATGCAGCTGTGAGTGTAATAGCTACTACACGAGAGTGAAATACTATCTATATTTTTTCAGTTTTTCTATGACTACTCATTGCTTGAAATCATTTTTTTACAACAAACTTATACATTGTGCAAAGTAGTAAAAAAACCTGAGAGTCATTTTAAAATTTATATTTATAAGGATATCATATATTTGTGAACTTTCTCCAACACATTTATACTATTATTTTTTAAAATTTTTGCAAAAAAACTCTGAACTGTCTTGGCGAATGGGAGAAATTTCATTTTCGGGCGCTGAACACGATGCCGTAGTCAAAATATATGACTTAAGGGCAAATTTCTGAGATAATCGCAATTACTTCTACATCCAGTGGAAGTAGGTATAGTAACGACAAATTTTTTTAAAAAAATTTGTATTGTTCAAATAGGCTTAAAATGTCAAGAAACGTCGAGATTTTAAGTTTGAGCGAAAAAAAAAATTCTGTCTAACTTTTTTGTGCGCACGTTTACTCTGGAACCGTTTAAGATATTGACTTGAAATTTGGTAAACATATGTACTTTAACGAGTTCTGGAACTAGATTATATTTTCATCTTGTTCCGTCCAAGGGAGGGGGGGTAAATTGGGGTAAATTTGGGGTAAAGGGGTAAATCAAGCTGGTAAGAGTTCATAAAATTGGTATTTAGTATATATAAGAGAAGCTAAGGTCTCAAAAAAATTTTTGGCATTAGCCACCCCAATTACCACCCCCACCCCATTATTAAAGGGGATGAAAAAAAATGTGATTTAGTGTATGTACAGGAACCAGAAACCTCAAAATATTTTTTTACTTCATCCACCCCCACTACCACCCCCTATTGTGGGGTATCGTTTTATGGGTTTTAGGAGGATTTCAAATATTATATTATTAAAGTTTATGGAACTTATTTCCAAATACAAAGTTTTTTCGTTGTGAGTGAGTCGATAGAGAATCTGGATGTGGAAGTAGTGATTCCTTGGGCAGCAGTTTTTTAAAACTGGCCAAACATTAAACTTAAAGTGATTTTAACATACATGCCGACCAAGTATATCATTTCCGTTGTATTTTCACGCGTTGAACACGACAAAAATTGTGAAATTTATTTTTGACATTCAGATTTCAATAAAAATCCATTTTTTTGTAGAAAACTGGCCAAGAAATAGGTTTAAAGTGATTTTTCTTATATATTGACCAGATATATCGTATTGGTAGTATTTTCATCGGTTGAACATGATGAAATTAGTAAAATTTACCCGTGACCTTTAGATTTCTATGAAAATACAATCATTTGTAGAAAAATGGCCCGAAAATGGGTCATAAACAGATTTTTTTCCGAAATTTTTACCAGATATGTCATTTCTATAGTATTTTGAAACACTGAAATAATAGAGGTCCCAAAATTTATCCCTGACCTTCAGGTATCGGAGGAAATTAAAACTTTTGGTAATAAATATCCCAAAAATTGACGAAACCTGATTCTTTCTTTAATTTTGTTTCGGAAAAAAATCAGTTTACAAATAGATTGTATTTTCATAGAAATCTAAAGGTCATGGGAAAATTTTACTAATTTCATCATGTTCAACGTATGAAAATACTACCAATATGATATATCTGGTCAATATATAAGAAAAATCACTTTAAACCTATTTTTTGGCCAGTTTTCTACAAAAAAATGGATTTTTATTGAAATCTGATTGTCAAAAATAAATTTCACTATTTTTATCGTGTTCAGCGCGTGAAAATACTACGGATATGATATATTTGGTCGGCATGTAAGTTAAAATCACTTTAAGTTTAATGTTTGGCCAGTTTTAACCTTAAAAAACCGCTGCCCAAGGAATCACTACTTCCACATCCAGATTCTCTATCGAAGTCACTCACAACGAAAAAACTTTGTATTTGGAAATAAGTTCCATAAACTTTAATAATATAATATTTGAAATCCTCTACCCCAAAAACCCATAAAACGATACCCCACATGGGTAGTGGGGTGGGGGGTGGTAGTGGGGGTGGATGAAGTAAAAAAATATTCTGAGGTTTCTGGTGCTTGTACATACACTAAATCACATTTTTTTTTCATCCCCTTTAATAATGGGGTGGGGTGGTAATGGGGATGGCTAATGCCAAAAATTTTTTTGAGACCTTAGCTTCTCTTATATATACTATATACCAATTTTATGAACTCTTACCTGTTTGATTTACCCATTTACCCCAAATTTACCCCAATTTACCCCCCCCAACCCTTGGACGAAACAAGATGAAAATATAATCTAGTTCCAGAACTCGTTAAAGTACATATGTGTACCAAATTTCAAGTCAATATCTTAAACGGTTCCAGAGTAAACGTGCGCACAAAAAAGTTACAGACGGACCGACAGATAGAAAATGTTTTTTTTCGCTCAAACTCAAAATCTCGACGTTTCATGACATTTTAAGCCTATTTGAACAATAAAAATTTTTTTAAATTTTTGTCGTTACTATACTTCCACTGGATGTGGAAGTAATTGCGATTATCTCCGAAATTTGCCCTTAAGTCATATATTTTGACTACGGCATAGTGTTCAGCGCCCGAAAATCCTTCGGAAATTATATGTCGGTCTCCTGGGTTTGAACTTTTTTTTTTTTGTGTGCCTGTGTAATTTTTAGTTATCTACCTTACGTATTGTAATCATTAAAAAGTCACTCTCTGATATTATCTCGAATTGACGATTTGCACGAAAGAAAGTTTGGTAAAAAGTGTCATGGCGCACAGTATAAACATGTTGACCAACTCGTCTAATTTCCAAACTTTGCAACAATTAAATACCTATAATATAATAATCATAACATTGTTTTCATTATCTTTAATGTTAAACCTACTTCCACTGAATATAAATCATCTTTATTAGGTTGTTTCGTAGTCTACAATATTTAAAAAATGTCAAATTATGCAATTTGTCAATCACTGCTGCCAACTCTTCTAGTAAACTGAGAGTTGGAAACAGTGTTTGACAAATTGCATAATTCGACATTTTTTAAATATTGTAGACTACGAAACAACCTAATAAGGACTATTTATATTCAATGGAAGCAGGTTTAACATTAAAGATAATGAAAACGATGTTATGATTATTATATTATAGGTATTTAATTGTTGCAAAGTTTGGAAATTAGACGAGTTGGTCAACATGTGCAGTGAATTACAGTGATACCATTATACTGTGCGCCATGACACTTTTTACTGAACTTTCTTTCGTGCAAATCGTCAATTGTCACATTAACTGCAACGGTTACGTGCGGATTTTCATGAGCTCAATGGTGGTTATTATGCCGATTAAAAATTCCAACACTGCTTATATGGGCCTCGGCTGTCCATATTACTGTTCCTCCAAATCCTGGCATGTCATTGCACTGACGCAAAACCACTGGCAAAAATCGAGACGCCTTTGAAAGTTGTTTGGGTATAGATGGTGACTAATCCTAATTTTGTAGGGTTTGAATTTTTTTTCCAAGCAACGCAACACAGTTGATTTTGGGATTCCTAAATTTTCCTGTATTTCGCGAAACGATATATTAGGATTTTCTCTTACAATTTCTAAAACAATATTTTCTACAGCTTCTCTACCTGCTTTATTATATAATTTTGCTCGAAGTTCTACAAATGATCCAAACTCCTTTAAATTATGTTGTAGCCTTTTGAATATTTTTATGTTTGGCTGTCTCTTTTCTGGATATCTAAGAATATTGTTTAGGCGGCACTCTTGGCGCAAAGTTTTGCTGTCTATGACTTACCTATTAAAATAAAGCTCGGAAGCTAAATTTGAATCTTCCCCGCATTCTATAAAACACTTAATCATATCATATTTTTCACAATTACTAAATTGAACCATTTTTAACAATGCTCACTCACAATTAACTCACAAATTAGTTTTTGACATTTTCAATTATATTAGAAATGCGATAAATAAGCGTAGATGACAATTGACGACAATTCGAATTATTGTAGTTTAGTTTTTCCTATTTTTGGCAAAATTACTTTATATTATTAGAAATGTTGTTGTTAATAGTTTTCCATGGCCTCACAAATTATTAAATTTTTCGAAAATTAACTACTTTCTCTGGAGATAAATATGACATATGATAATATCGTTAGATCAAATAATTAAATAATTTACAGGGTGTTCCATTTAAAAAAACATAATTTATGTCTATATCTCGAAAAATGAGGCAACGGATTCTACTCAAAAAAGTGCCTTAAGAATGTGTTACTCGATTTTCGATTCGACACTTGGTAATTGAGATGTAGAGGTCATCCAAAAATGCCGATTTTCCAAAAACGCTCTGTAGCTCGGTAGTCGAAAAAGATAAGACCATCGCGGTTTCCGCCATTCTTTGTTTCTCGAAAATCGAGCTCAGAACACCTATATTGCTTTTTGTCTATCTGCCATAATTTTAGAAGAAACCTAAAATCCCATCTAATTTGGTCCGTACTATAGGTATATGTCAAGATGTAGACAGTTTTTTAGATTTTACAAAAATGCATGAAATGTAACTTTAAAATAATATAAAAAAATGGTTTTTATCATAATTTATTTATTTATTTATTTATTAAAGTACATTCAAAAAGCTACAACTTAAGAAAAATAGTTTTAGTGTGACCAAATGGCAGTTTTTAATGAGGCTCCCACCACGTTACATTGAAAAACATGCATTATTTTTTTAGTAATTTTAGTTTATGTAATATTAGAAAGTTTAGTTGTTTTTATTTCTTTGCAAAAACCAAATAGCAGATATTAAAAACAACCAAAACAACACGTGACAAAAACACATTCTTCAAAATTAAAACTTAATTTCAAAAAAACGCTCAACTCCCAGATTGGACAAACCTTTACTGTAACTACTTGATAACACACAGCTTGCATTTTCACAAGCTCCTCCTCCCCTTTGAAATAATCGTTTAAATCGTATTTTTTATATTTAGTTTTACTCGACTAATAAAGAGATTTTGCAAGCATGACTTAAACCTCTAAATTGCCATTTTCCATTACTTTGTATATTTTTTTACCTTCTAATTATGTATGCCTGTTATTGTCAGTTTAGGTTGATATATTAAAATATTATCGTATAATTTGTTATCTCTCACTAACTATTCATTAATATTGTACATACTAATCTGGATTTTTGACCTGTAATGTACTTGAATAACATATATATAAATAAATAATTATAGAACATTTCAAAAATTCGTTTGTTTCATCGGTTTGTTAACATAATAAAAAATTCAAGATCAATAATGAAGTTTTAATAACTGTAAAAACAAAATAAAATAAATATGATTAATAATAGTTTCTCCTTGAACCTTCTTAGGTCGAGAATTTATTGAAGCCTCGTCTTGTAGTTGTTATTCTAAGTAAAAATTAAATATATCGAAACATATGGTTCGGTTCGGATTTTCCTTATTTGCTCTACCCATACCCCACAGCAGAAGTTCAACGGCATCGACAACTTATAGAAACAGAAATATATTTAATAAACCTCATCTGTGCCCACATTTGGTCATTATAATTTTTAAAAGTGTAATTCCAGCATCTGTCGTTCGGTGTGCAGCACTCCGATACCGAAGTTTATTGCTTCAGCTAGGAATAAATTGAAAATAGTCATTGTAAACATTGACCATGTGCTTGCAATGACTCACGGTATATTTGACTAAAGCAGCAGATCATCGTTTATGGATAGCGAGAAGGCGGCTTAAACAAACCCGCAGTGTCGACGGACACCCTGTTTGTTGGAGTGTTATTATTGTCTGCTGGCTGCGTGCTGCGTGTCCGTATCTGCACTACATCTGGCGTTTTACCTACCGGGGAAACGCGAAAAATGTGATTTTCTCTTTGAACATTTTCACAAAGCGAATAAGTGAATAGAAACACATTTTTTGACAAACTTATAACTTGATTTCTTTACACTTATTTTTCAGAATATCAGCCCCTGGCCATGAACAAAATATACAATTATATTAAATTAAATAATGATTATCAATTTACACTCCAAGAAGTAGGCGGAAGTTACATATTTAATATATTTATAATGCAAGTCTATTCTTGATAGGTATATTCTGATTTATTTTACATTAGCCCAGAAGACAAAGAACATTTTATAGCAAAACCTACAAAAACTGGCAAAATGAATTTTTTTTTTCTAATGAGTTCGTGAAAGTGAAAGAACAATATCCTGAAATGTTTACATTCCGCTCGGATGCAGAATATAAAAAAAGTGGAGAAAAATTTTTCTTTCATCAATTTTTTCAAAATTTTGAAATTAAGTCAGAGTAGGAAAAGATTTGTTGGCCTTAGAAACAAGGTCTATTAGCCAGACTTCGTTTCTGATTACACATTTTTAACATTTTTCTTAGTGAATAGGAGGATAAATGGTGAGTGTGGAGTGAAAGTATATAATTATGAACGCATCACAGACGCCACAGATAGTCGCTGAATCACTCGCATGAATTTTTCTGTATTGTATTTATTACAGGCACACCTATCCACATATCCAATGGATTCCTTATACATTTGTTAATGTATTGGAAAAGTTCCAGAATTTATATTCAAAACAATCAAAGATATTTTCATAGTTAAAAGGATAAGATCGTGAAAATTGCAATTTCTTATCATGATCTGATTGATATTTTAGAAAAAATGCATACAAGTAAACGAATTTGTGTTTGAACATTCGAAAAGTATATATTTTTTCCGAAATAGTGATATTTTATTTTTTCCAATGGGTCAATTTCTCGGCAAGTTACAGCCTCCAATATACAGGGTGAGCCACGGTGGGTGGAGTATTAAAAGTATATGGGGAACGGATCAACCGATTGCTTTGAAATTTTGGTTACCAAGATAATCGAGTATGATCTCTCCATCTAAAATATTTTCGAAAGCGCGGTGTTGCCACTTATACGTAAAACTGGCAACATCTTCGTTATTTTAAATGGAATACTCTGTATATTTTTGCATTTTTTGAATCTTCGTCTATTTCTGAGTAACTTTTGTTAATATTTTCCTATACCTATCTCAAGCCGTTTTTAAGATAATAATTCTTTTCTGAATTTATTGCCAAAAATTTGACTTTCAGTAAATTGTGTTATCTCCTACCTACGCAGCAATTAAAAGACATTTTTTAGTTGCAGTTAGGCAATGCTTGGGGGCATATCTACCATTAATCAAATGTTTAGAATAGCATACAGGGTGAGTTAGAGAACGCTTTCTATAAGTGACTTAGAAAAATGCACGAAAGTCAATTTTTTTAAATGGAATGCCCTTGTATATTATTACTGATTCGGAAAGGTGATGCATTCACCTATTTAAAAAGATATATACCCTATACCTAATGCGCACCGTTTTCGATTTATGAGCACTTTTCTGTAACCTTACCAAGAATATTAGTCTTTTGGTAATCATAACGGGTGGGCCATGAAATTTTTAGTTTGTCATTTTATAATGACAACAGATATGCTATGTTTCTAAATAAATTTGACATTGGTGATATTTGCTCTTAATTTGCATAACTGTAGCATAAATATGGCAGAAAATAATTATACAAACAGTTTTAATGAATTTGATTATTATCCATGGAAAGTGCAATAAGATTATCAGCAGAACTTGTACAAGGATTTAATGAGAAATATCCGAATTTGCCGCAGATGAACAACAGAAGGTTTCTACGAATTCAGAGAAATTTTATAAATTTTGGTTCGTCATTAACAGAACAATAACAGTGTCAGTATTAGGAAAAAATAATACCTAAGGAGCAATAACAGTAACAGAGTCTAAGTAGCAATAACAAATAATACCAATAACAGTTATAAAAAATCTTAAAACTATTGTAATAATTGTTCGAAATGTAGACTGTTGACTTCCAGACACTTTTGTATACGACGATCGACGTCGTTTGTTGTACCAGCTCTTATGTCACCAATGTGGACCCTGTACACAAATATAAAAAAATACAATTTGTTATGTTTAAAATTCGATCCAAAATACATTATTTTTAGTCCGAAAATCCATGGACAAATTTACCCATCATCGCGACATGGCTGATAGCTCTGGAAACAAGTAGTTTAAGCAAAAATAAGATGCTCAAGTTATATGAAGTAAAATTCTACCGCGTTGCTAAAGGGATGGAAAAATCATATTCCCTCCGCCGAAATTTCGAGGGGAATTTAGTGACATCCCGTCAATTATTGATGGAATTCTGTTAAAAATAATGAAATCAGAGGGAATTCACCGGTAACTGACATTTATCTTGTTGCAAAAAGCTGATAACAATGTTATCAGTTGTAAAAAATGACCCAATGCGATCATAACGGCATGGCTTCAACTTTGATTGGATGGTGCATCATATGGTTTAAAAACACCGTCCAAAACGAAAATTGACATTTACCGTGTTGCATGGCTTCGGGAAATAAAATATAGAGCAGTGGCGTAGCCAGGGGACCCCCCCCCCCCGAATTTGTCAGCATAGGTACTACTTCTAAGTAAAACATTGATTGTGATGTCATTCTCAACATGTTATAGCTATAAAAACTAAGAGGCGACTGAAATTTACAGAGTAGGATGTAGGTACCTCTCATATAGTTCGATTATTTTTTATTAAGTATTAAAAATTTTTGTTTGTCCTCTCCTCCTCCCAAACCAAAATTCTGGCTACGCCACTAATATAGGGTGTAGCATATGCACACTCACTGCTCGAGCCTCTACATTCACTTCTACATTTTCTTTATCAATATATCTAGCCAAGCGCTCATCAGATTTAACAAAACGGATCCATATGGAATCAAAAATTATGACGCATGCCGTTTACATCCTTGCAAGTCAGAGCTTGTATAGCATTTATTGCGTACAAATTATATCGCGAAGATATGGTGGGGAGCTCATTTTCACAACCCCACTGATCTAATGCCAACTGATTTTGGCTTGACTGAAGAAGATGGTCGATTCACTTTCAAATGGTTCGAGGAACTTCCCTCCATGCACGGATGTGGTAATATGATCAAGAATCTTAATTTTCATCAGGCAAAAATTTATTAGAATAGAATAGAATAGAATAGAATAGAATAGAATAGAATAGAATAGAATAGAATAGAATAGAATAGAATAGAATAGAATAGAATAGAATAGAATAGAATAGAATAGAATAGAATAGAATAGAATAGAATAGAATAGAATAGAATAGAATAGAATAGAATAGAATAGAATAGAATAGAATAGAATAGAATAGAATAGAATAGAATAGAATAGAATAGAATAGAATAGAAACCTGAAAAAGGTTTGTTCCTGACTCCTGTAATATTTACAATTTGTTAATAGGGCAGTAAAAAAATTACATGTAAAAAAGTGTTTAAAAAACAATAAAATAGTACTTACTACTAAAGCAAAACTAAATACAATAATACAAAATACAATCTTTGAATAACATAATATAAAGTGGGCATTTGAAGGTCAAATTCAGAAGGGACAGTCAAAAATCTGAAAAAATTCATATACATGTTTTTGGGATATCTGAATCCGAATCTGATATTTTCACTCCACAAGTGTACAACCTCACACCGCAGACAGGTAGCCGACACCACAACCACATAAACTAACACAGAAAACCGGAGAGCCAATAATCACTAGACCCGGGGACACAAAATAGCAGACAGTTGGGGTTTAACGGACCCCGGGTTTGGATTCAGCGACCCCAAAAATATGTATATGAATTTTTTCAGATTTTTTTACGGTATTTTCTCAATTTGACCTTCAAATGTCCTTGATCCTGATGTGTTGGGGCTTAACGGACCCCGGATTTGGATTCAACGACCCTAAAAACATAAAGAGAACATGGTCTGACCTCCAGGTCAGAGCACTTTTTTCCATCTTGAGGTTCATGGAAATATCCCATTTTTTGAGACCTTGCCTTGATATCTCGAAAACTGTTCATTTCCGGACCTTGAGTCTATGAACACTATTGATTAGGAGGGTGTCAAGTACAACATATCAAAAAGTCAGACGAATCGACCGGGAACTCAATACTATAAGGTTTGTGCTGGGTCCTTTTACGCATTTCTTAATACAATTAAATGGTACTTATTACTAAAGTAAAACTGAAATAAAATGATACAAAGACGCTAAAATAATATAAAGTTTTAAGTAATTTACTAATTATACGAGTTAGAGTATTCTATCATGACAAAAATATGGGATGCTAGATAAATATGTAATCAATATTTAAATTTGAATTTTTAATCCACATTTCAATTTTTTTACCGTATAAAATAATGCTGCCATTAAATAGTCTAAATTCACTCGGTAGTATATTGTAAATTTTAAATAGGTAATACATGAAATATTTTTGAGATGTCGTTTTATGTGAGATAGGAAGTATACATTTATGATTTTTTATGTGGTGTTATATACATGTTCAATAAAACTTAAGAATTTTTATACTTGTAATAATTGATGTTATCAAATAATCGATTTATCATTTTATTAATTCGGATTATGGTATTTCTTTCTCAAGAAAATATGGAGGAAGTGAACATAGAGCTGGAGGGTGAAGAAGAGAGCCAACATGAGTTTGACGAAGATGGCGATGACAATGACTTGGAAAATTGCTTATTCATGTCCACTATTATTTATTTTCACCTCTTAAGGTCTGAAGAATGTATATAAATTTACAAAACTCATAATTGAAGAAAGATTACAATGTTTATAAACTTTTATTTTTATATATCATTTTTTATAATTATTTTGTATAGATATATTTTTTAAAAATGTGTTAATCTATTTATTTATTCTCCCTCAAAAATCCAGCAAATTATTTCCATTAATCAAAGCAAATACCCAACTCAAAAATTATTTTTTGACGGCACGATAGCGCTAGCACAAACAATTTTTCTCGAAACCGCAACTATGAATCTGTTAGTTCCTATTTTTCCTACAGTCTTCTAATCACTCACGAAGAGCTCAAAAAAATACATCATGTAGATTAAATAACTTGGTAGCGCAATGCTTAAATCGTCAGTTCATATTTTTACATGTCTAAACCCACCAAAAACATCCAGTGAAATATAAAACTGACATGACGTGATTACAATTAATTTCAGTCACCAAAAGTTCCCATTTTTCCTCCACCAGCAGTAAGCGCAAGGCGAAAAATGTCAATTTCCATTTGTTTCATGAATAGTCCATTAGTATCTAATAGAAAAACAAAAAAAACTGACTAAACTAAACTCTGTTTTCTTCAATACATCTTCTACATCTTCAATAACTGATTTAAACCCTTTAGCAACGATAAAAATGTCAGTCATATTAGACTTTTTTCTGATATTAACTGTTGAAAAAAGATTGAATTTTATATGCCGCTATGAAGCTGGAAAAAACGGCACGGGCTCTCGGACTATTTACAAGTTTTACGAAAAATGCCGTTTGATCTATGTCGCCTCGTTATTATGACGATTTTCAGTCGGAGCCGGTTACTGACAAACTGTTTTTTATTTAATTACATGGCCTAAATACTAATTAAACATTAAAAAATTATTTACTTCCCTAATTAATTCAGATTTTGACAAATTTTATTCTTTCGAAGATATGCTACAAGTCGTGCTATAAACCATTTCCTCGGCTATTTGCCAAATTCCATAGAAAACGTTTTCTACCTTAAAAATTAATAATTTCGAACAATAGCGTAGAATAAATAGAAATATTAGTGGGGAGCATGCGGTAAATATTTCAGTAAATCCTTGTGCATTATTTTCACACCACAACTGGCATTGTATCTATAACAGTATGCAACCCCGCCTTGGTGAGTATTTCAGGAGTTGCCGGTGATATGTAGCGGCGTCAAGACGCTCCACGTGCGTCGCCATGTGCTGGTTGACAGACGATCGCATGTGCCTCGCTGTTTGTCAATGCAACCCCGAAATAACCACACGCAGCTGTCACACCTGGCCGGACATTTTTTGCAGCCAGCAGCCGCTAACTCTTTCCTGATTAACTGAAAACTTAATTAAAGCAGGGACAATGGCGGACCTGGACGGAACTTCCAGGGGACGGGAACAGTAAGTCAATAAGTTCCCAAATTACAACGATGATTTAAGTGACAAAGATTTCTTTAAACATAGTATAATCCGCGTTCTACTTATTAATTAAATAACGTAGTTAACAACTCGTATAGAGTGGGCCAATAATAATAAGAATAATAATAATAACATAATAGAAGGGAAGAGGTAGCGCCACATACCTAGAGAAATATACTGCGCAAGAGAGACGACCGATACTTGCAACATAGGAGGCCGCCATATTGATGCTTCCGGTCGCAGATTTGGTATTACGGGCCGAATTTAAATTGTTAGGAAATCCCTCCACACAACGTACAGCAACCTTGTTATGGAGATTACCCACCTTTAACATACAATATATTTCAAAGGACAGAAAACGGGAATAAAAATATCTTTAAGCGTGCGGGAATAAAGATTTTTAGATAAGAATAGACCAAAAGGAAATTCTCTTTGTAGTACAATAAAATTCATATGTAATAACTGAATTATTACATTTTAATAACTGAATTATTACATTTTAGTTATACACTAGTGGCACCTAGAAATCTTGGCTCGATTCCTATAATAAAATAGAGTGAAATATAAATAGCAAAATAATGTACGTGAAAGAAAGCGATATATTAACATTGACGCCGGGCACTTCAGCATGCAAGCTAAAGAGAAGAGTGGCAACAGCGTAGGTTAAATCTGTTTGTTTTCAGCATATTATTTGTCCATTTCTCTTCTCTTCTACCTTACATCGGCATCGACTCAATATTTTAACATGCCACTACTGTATATACTTTTCTCACCTCCGTTTTCGAGGATGCTGAACACCGTGGTGGTGGTAGAATTTCTCGTTGGGGTGATCTACCCCCGCAAACGGCCAAGAACCACTTCTAAACGGTGTCAAACGCCTATTATAATTGTTTGAGGGACTCTTACTTGGTGATCCAACATTCTCGAGAATACTAAACACCGTGGTGGTGGTAGAATTTCTCGCTGAGGTGATCCACTCCCAGAAACGGCCAAAAACCATCCACAAACGGGGTCAAACGCCTATTGTAATTGTTTGAGGGACTCTTACTTGGTGATCCCCCATTCTCGAAGATGCTGAACACCGTGGTGATGGTGGAATTGTTCCCCGGGGTGACCCACCCCCGTAGATCTCCATAACAATCATCCAAAGGAGAGTGCATTCTCCGCACCCCATTTTGGCTACACAGGAAAAAAACATTCAGATGTAACCTCAATCTCGTCAACAAAATAGTCATCTTCGTTTACTATGGAGCTGAAAAAAGATTAATGTATATTTTTTGTACAAATTTTTTGGGAAAAATTGGGTTTATATAATAATTGAAACATCTGATTTATTTAATTATAATATATTATATAAGATATTTTTTATTGATGCAAACAATTACTGCATACATTGTTGCGCTGGCTTTTTTTACATTATAAAATACTATGAAATAAAACAATAAATTTATTTATTTATTTTTTTATTTCAAATTTATTTGTTACTTTCTTTGAACCCGTGCAGTTACACTAATTTTGAAAATGCGAAGGGGTATTTTTTACCATGAAGGATGAGGGGGTGTCAAGCATTTGATTCGTGGTCCTCTCTGTGCTCGAAAATTGGAGGGAAAGCTTTTTGTCCACTAGTATGATGAGAGCGCTCTCTCACCTCTTTGGAGGGTGGTTATTGACCGTTGAGAAGGTGTCACGTATGCGTCCCAGAGTCTTCCCCATAATTGGCATGCTCGAAAACGGGGGGCTAATAAGTTAGATTCCGTGAAACATGATCAAGACGCGTTTGAGGTTGGTTTTTGGCCGTTTGCGGGGGTGAGTCACCCGAGAAATTCTGCCACCACCACGGCGTTCAGCATCATCGAAAGCGGGGATCACCAAGTAGGAGTCCCTAAACCATTGTAATACGCGTTTGACCCCGTTTGGTGGTGGTCGGGTTTTTCGTGTTATTTTCTGACTCACAGAATCCACTAATATGCGGAGGAAGAGACACATGCTTAAAATAGGTGCGCAGATGGCCTGCGCTAATATGCGCAAGTCTCCCGATCTAGCACCGGGAGACATATGCGGCTGTCTGCCTCTATTCCAATTTAGAATCAATGCACGTTGGTCAGTCCATATTTTCTTTTAGTTTTGTCTGACTTTTTTGTTTATTTATACATCTATGCAATGGTCAAATGACAAGTTAATTGAATTTGTACAAGAGTACAGAAGCTTTCTATCATATTCAAAGTTCCTGTTCTTTTTTGAAGGTAACCTAACACGACAGTTTTTTTTCGAATATTTTTGGCTCGTTGGTGATCTTCAGCAATACTTACAATGGCTGCCTCACACTACATTCCATGATTGAATCGCAACAAGAAGTACGCAGAAATGGAAACAAGGTACACGCAAGACGCAAATTGCATGCACACAAGCATACAACTTATGCGTGCGTATTCTTACCTCGCTGCATGCACAGAGCCATGCGTAGAGGTACAAATGGAAACGCCTCTTAGGAACAAGAAAAAAGACATATATATGTTTAAATTAAAATAATGCATATAACGAAGCACTAAAGCGCTAAAATCTAAAGTATGCAAAGTTTAATTATACAAATATCCTCATTCTTGAAAATGGGGATGCTTTAAATCACCTTTTAAAATCAAAAACGCTTTTTCACCTCTATAACTTAACATCTGGGCTGCAAGATTAACCAGAAACAATTCTGTGATAAGATTTATGTAAAAATTAAAATAATTACTAGTACTTTCTGGTAACTTATTTAATTATTCTATTTCAATAATTTTTATTTAGAAATGGCAATATAATAACAAAAATAAGTTGCTCAATTTTTTTGCCTTTTTCCTCCACACCTTATATTTTGCCCAAGCTTGCTGGTCATCGACAAAGTCATTTTTTCCTGAACTTCGTGTAGTTTGCTGAAAAATATTTATATGATAAACTACGACATATTTTAAAGGTTAAAATTTAAATATACTTTTTATACACATCATATCAGTTTTTATTATAAAAAAATTCCTGTGTCTGTCTAAATATAAAGAAATTAATGCTTACGAATGACAATAACGCTCTAACTAGACTCGCTTTCTGTTTCTACTCGCACTGAAATCATCATCTAATGGTTACATCATTACTGCACTATGAATTGTTGGGGACAGCAGAGGTGAAGATTCTGACACCGATTCATCTAACAATACTACTAGTTTCCGTTTTCTTCTGGGTGAAGTAGTTAGAGAACGTGTAGTAGATATATCGGTTGATGTATCAACCAACATATTATGTTGTTCTCATGATCTTTGTGATTCCGATGAAGAGGCTTATTGTTGTAGACCGGGGGTTTTGTATTGGCTTGTACGGATGGAGTAATGGAGTGTTATATTAAAGGAAAAATGTCCAAACTACATGCAGGGCCTGTAAGTCACATCCTGAGGGTCTAACACACATACTCTCATGCAGCATCATCCTTTATCACCAAGCACAAGGCAGCTCTTAGGCACGCTTATGGTATCGACCAAAATCCCATTGCGCAGTACGTGTCTCAGGAAATCGAGACAGACGTAGAGAATAGCAAGTGCAGGATATATTGAATTACTCAAGACAGACATAGTGCTTCTCGATTTAACTGAAAACAGCATATGTTATCGAATTCTCTTGTCCAGCAGAAATTAATGTTACAACGAAATAAATTCGGAAGTATGAAAAGTTGCTGTTCAAATTTAGTAAGATGTATCCAGATTTTGTAATTAAATTGGTGATCTTGATAATTGGCAGGCTTGGAGGTGTCAGATTCTTAAGGAACTGAACACCCATTCCCGTCTGTACATCAGTCTCCACGGCGGTCAAATTGCAATGGGCAGCTCTGCTAGGTTCATTCTGTGTTGTGAGGTCGCACAAGGTTGCGTTTTAGGAAGTGCCAACATAACACCGCGCTGTGTCATTATTAAGACTTGTCCAGGTTCCGCGCGGCAGTCCAAAGCCGAGAGGTTTCTCCGTAGTGCATGGCATAGCGTGACACTATGCTGGTGATTCTTCAATTCACTTTGCCGACCACTCATTGTTCAGGCTAAAATTATTTTCCAGGAGCATCTTAGTGGTTCGAGGTGGAGGTTTTCTGGAGCGGAGCATGTTGATTTTAAGAATATCTTCAAGATCAGGGTGGATCGGGAGTTGTCGATTGGACATTATTTTTTTTATATTCACGAAGAAGCACATTTGATCTTCGTAGGTTTGGAGGTGCTATATGGCTCAAGGTTGGGAGCCAATAAGTGGGGGTTGATTTGATTGTGCCTGATATAAGATGCATGGTGTTATACAGTTGCACGTCAATCAGTTTCAATAAGTTTCACATGGGCACTATTCATCCATACCGGAAGCAATATTTTGCTGCAAAGTAGACGAGATCAAGAGCTGAGCACCTCAATGTGCTAGCCGCAGCTCCCCAAGAAGTACCGCCGAGTTTTTGTAAGATGTTGTTCCTCATTTTAAATTTTGCAGCCATTTTGAACACGTGGTTTTTGAAAGAGAGAGTCTGTCAAGGGTTACTCCGAGGTATTTTGGGTGCTGGTTGTATGGGAGAAGGCTGCCCTCAAAGTCCTCTAGTGGCCTATTCGCCTGTTTGCTATTGAGATGGAAGCAGGGGGTCTCTGTCCCCGAGGGTATTGACATCGGCGATTAGCATTTCTTCTGTGACTACAGCATATTTGTGTCCAGCTGCTATTGCCCAGTCATCAGCATAACCGAACTTTCTGGAGCGTGTGTCGGGCATGTTACCTATATAGATGGAGCTAATACAGAGCCCTGCGGTAAGCCATTGTTCAACTTGCTTGCTGTTGGAGGTTCTCATAATGACTTGAAATGTTCTGTTAGTGAGCATATTACACAGCCCCACAAAAAAAAAATAAAGTTCAGACCAGCGAACCGGACCCATGTATCCCTATGTATTTTCGGTCGCTGAATCCGAATCCGAGGTTAAAAAAATTGATACAGTTTCTTATCACTTTAACAAAACTTAGACATTTCGAGCTTTTTCAGCAGTCATTACTGTTTTGGATCGATTTTTTTATAAATGGGGACTAGTTTTCGCCCCTTACTGGGGGTGTGTTTCATATTTATTATATGTACGCTGCTGTTTAACCTTTATTTGTATGATTCGATGGATTAGGATGTAACAACTATTCTAGTAGCTTAATATTCTTTTTACCCCAGTCCAGGGATGTTTTTTGGCTCTAGCTAAAGATTTTGGGGGTGTACGAATTTTTCTGACCTCGGATTCGGATTCAGCGATCGAAAATACATAGGGATACATGGGTCTGGTTTGCTGGTCTGAACTTTATTTTTTTTTTGTGGGGCTGTGTTATCTATGAGTCGAACAGTGATCTTACAGGGAATTTCGCGAAGAAATTTGCAGATTAACCCTTGCCTCCAAACAGTATCGTACGCTGCGGTAGGTAAATAAACATTACTGATGTTTTTTCTGTCATTGGAAGTCTGCCTCTAGGTGTATGGTAAGTGAAAGAACTTGGTCTGAACAGATTCGTTGGGTCGGAATCCCGCTTGTTTGTGAGGAAGCCTTTCAAGCAATATTGGGCTTATCCTATTGTACAAGAAACGCTCTAGAAGTTTATAGCTTGAGCTCATCAGGGCAATGAGTCGGTAATTTTACGGAAGATCATTAGTTTTTACTTTGATTCGTTTGAACTGGTGAGGGATGTTTCCTGTCTGGAGGATTTCGGTGAAAAATCGTGCTAGCCATAGCTTAGCATGATAATAATACGCTTTATTCAATAATGATAAAAATCATACAGAAAAGGTTGTTTAGCTTAGCACAGTATAACACACAAAAGTTGTTCTTCCACTCAACCCAGAAAAGAATGCTAGAAATTTTAAATATACATATCCATAAAGTAGTTTTATCCATTTTAATAGTATTTAATAGTCTTAGTTATACAATGTTTAAATATTGCTTGTAGCTTTGTGATAAGAAAATTAGCTTTAAATGTTTTGACAAAGAAGGAAGATACTGAGAGACCTAACGTAGTATAATATAAGTAAGAAATATTTTTAGAAAACAATACTTCGAATATGGCAGCTTTATGAACCGAAGATGTTAGAAGACCCGTGTCTTCACACGGGTCTTCCATGTTTATAATGCGCACATCAGTTCGAAATACAATTTTTTGGAATAAGTAGTTAGAACAACTAAACAATATTATTTTGTGGTAATGTAGCAGAATATAACTTACGTTTATTTAAAAGGGTTAAGGTTTCGGTTCTAGGCGGTCTCGATTCCAAACCCTGGTGGTAAGTTCGAAAATATGCCTGCAAGTTGAAAGGAAATTGAAAATTGCACTATTTATAAACTTTGATAGCAATCTAAATTCAAATGAGAAAAAATATAACTATTGACACATTAAATTTAATCACACATAAACATTTTCGACAACCCCCGTACTCAACATTTTTTCAGCACTGACCAAAAGAATGTGCGTATTTCTAACGAATAGATAAAATAATAAACATTTTAAATCCGCTCAAAATAAATCCATGTCAGTTCCTGCGACGAGTTTTTAAAATTTCTCTGGTGATTCTACAATAATGGATCTTAATTGAACAGAGAATAGAAATCCTTTTGAGAAAAAAATAGCAATTTGCAGTTATTGTTCCTTGTGAACATGATAGCAAATCTACTCAGCTGGAACAGTTTACAATCTTTCTCAGGTGTTAATCTAGGAGAACTCACCACTGCTCGTCTGAAATACGTGATAATGTTTATTTTATTAAGGATGCCTGTCTAAACTTCTTCAACATAGCATGGCTAATTTCTACTCTCAGTGGGGTTCGATTAACTCTAAGAGATGACCTAGAACCGAAGTCCTATAATAGTCGAGAAAGGTTTATAAGTTCGTACCTACCTTTCTTACGAGGCACTTGTCTCATATCTAATCACCCCTTAGGGATCTAATCATTTCTTAATTTCCTAATCACTTTTATAGAATTCCTACCATTAGATTCTGGAACCTGATCGACGTCCCGAACAGAATTGGGTACCTTATGAAGGTTCTATACATTCGGTTGCAGACCTAATAAATAAAAACGGCAGAGCGATTAAATTTAGAGTTCATTTTTTAATCAAGAAAATGCAAAAGTTCAAACAATATAGTTTATTGTTGTTGTGTAAAGTTATAAAATGTACAGATGAATGTTGGTAAAGAGTATGTCCACTTAGAATCTGCCTACCAAACATGGCAATGGCGGGCGCCTTCCTCAGAGATGTTTATCATAACCATAAGCGTTTATCATAACTTTATGCAATAGATAGTAATAGTATCAATAAGATTTCCCATTTTTTAGAAGTTTATGTTCTGCTATTTGACTTGGGAATTACGGTGGAAATATTAACGTAAGTCTTGGTTCACCTGTGGCTAGCTTAATAGATCAGTGATTTTATCATTTACTGGAACTTGTCATTTCAAGGGTTTTTTGAACAATATATGAGTTATGGGATTCTTTCCAGTTTTTGGAAAAACATACTGGCGACAAATAACCTATGCAGATATCCTATAAGGATTTTTGTGGGTATTTTCTCAGATAAGGGCTAGACACCATCGAAAGGTACGGCTGCAGGTTGAATGTAAGCATGCAAATCGACTGGGCTAGTTATCTGAGAAATTCGGATTCTGCTCAAATATGAGCTATAGATGAGATATGGTGTACCTAATCAGATGAGGAAGATATACGCAATGTACCATATTGAGAACTATTAGATGCGGAGGAGGTACCTTTACGGTGTGAGGAGGAATGTCTTTGAATGTACATATGGACTTACTTATGACAAACTCAATATAATTGACAGCTCACATGCATCTCACCAGCAGCTTAGACCCCAAGTAATGCCATTTACCTCTTTGTGGAAGATCTTTGGAAAAATTACAGAAATTGCTTCCAAAAAAGTCTACCTACACTAAAATAAAATATTAAATTGTCATCAATTTGGTTTCAGAAGTGAATGTTTCACCACTATGGGCACTATGGTAGTTTTTAAATTAGTGAGACATAGTTGGGGCCTTAAGGAGAGGGATCATATAGGTATTACCTTGTGCGATATCTTCAAAGCACTTGACTATGCCTCACAAGAGATTCTTGCAGAGAAAATGAGTGTTTATGGTATTCGAGGTGTTCTATTTTAACAATAGACATCAGTGCGTCTCTCTAGATAATATAAACTCAAAATTTCTTCCAATTAAACATGGGGTGCCTCCAGGTTATGTTTTGGGGACCCTACACTTCATATCATATATCAATTATTTTCTTCACTTTGTTACAAAAAAAAATACATCGCTCATGAGGATAATACGTCCGTTATTGATTTTAATTTGAACATTCATAATCTAAATGGGGATAGCTTTAGTTTTATCAACCAAGTTGGTGCTTGGTTCTCTTCAAATAATCTTAAATTAAATGAAGAAAAAACTCAAAAAAATGTTTTTTCAACAAATAATTTTTAACGTTGTTTTAGACGACACTTTTAGCTGATTCAATCATGTGAAGCAACTATCAAGTTCTCTACTTACGTTACGTAGACTACAAGATCAACTCTGTCCTAAAGAACATGCTGTTTTTCATTATTTCATGATCACATTAATTATGCAATATTCAGTTGTTTTCTCTCATCTGCAGATGAAGACAGTCAGGTTAATTGTTAATGCTAGCCAGAGAGATCACTGTTTACCTAATTAAGATTCTTGTATAATACCGGTTCCTTCTCTTCATGTTTATTTGCTCGTTTGGTACGCTCTTGGTTATTTTTTTTCGACTTAGATGAAATTTGGAAAAAATATGGTCCTTATGGATGTTAACAATCACAACAAGTTTCAATTCAAAATGTCTACTTAAACGATCAAAAAAACATAAAATATTCAAATCTTTACGGCCTCATAAGCGACGAAGAGAATCTCCACCAGAACTTTGGGCTGATGTCACCTAGAAGCTGATGGGAAAGATTTTGGTGAGGTCGTGCACCTAGCAGACAACCACGACATATGGTGTAACGCGAAACGTGCCATACAATGAGGGGAAACCAATCAGAGTAATGCGTTGGCCAGAAAACGCATGAAAAGACGTTGCGAATACAAAGAAAAAATATGGGATATTTTCAATAACCGATTTGATTTGATTTCGATTAATAAACCCTTTCAGTCCCCCAGTCAACGCGCCCTTGCACCTGGCCGGACATTTCTCGAGAAAACCCAAAACTAATTTAATTACTGCCTCAGCTGAAAAAACTATCCACCTACTACTCAGACTTTTATTTGCTTTCTTATGTATAGGTGGTATTTAAATTTAGAGGTTTTGTGATTAGAAACACATGTGGTGGTAAGCGTATTATGTTTTTCTTTGTCAAATAAAATAGTCCAAATAGTTTTTATTTATGTTGAACATGTTGCTAATAAATTGTGTTTACTCTTCGCAGTCGAAAATCTGTGTATATGAATTTATTTTAACACAGGTGAACCAATTTTTAACGAGGCTATTATTAAAACAAAGTTTTTAGCATTCGCTTTGCTTTATCTCACGCTTGTTTAACTTTTAATTGAACTTTTCCATTTGTTTCCACATTTTCTCGAAACCAATACCACGCATTAACTTTAATAACAACCATAAATTAAAAATTTTATGATATAGAACTGTTGTACATGTTTCATATAAATGGGTTATAAAATTTTATTGTGCTGGATTATTTTCTGAATACATTTTTAATTCGAAATTAGACATAAACTGTTAAAAAGGACGACAACAAAATCTGTTAGGATAACAAAGAGCGCATGCTATGTGCTTCTTGTTTAGTAAAATATTTAGATAGAATATTAATACATATGATTCCCATTATCAAATTTGGATAAATATAATTAATTTCTTTTAACGATGATAAAATCTAAGGTTGAGTGTACCGTCCCTTTGATTAAGGTAATTTTTTAATCAAGGCTTAGACAAAGGCAAGTTTTGTCTTGAAACTTCAGGACAGCAGTATAAGAGTACAACACTACCTAATAAAGAGGATAACAGAAGCCTTCAAGAAAGCACTGCAATTCAATAGTTCGGTCAGACAAGGGAAACCAAACAGTAGAATATAGGAGTCGAGCGAGGAGACCCCCCAATTCCCCCGACTCTTCACCACGGTCATAGATCAAGTGATATAAAGCACAAAATTTTAATGGAGACACAGAAACACTGAGAACCTCGATCATACTAGCACACCGATGATCTCCTAATCTTCACGGAAAAAGAACAGGATATTCTTAACTTTCTAGAAAATATGAAGCTTCGTCTGGATTGGAAATAAACTTCAAGAAGAGCCTACCAAAGCCTCAAGATCCATCAACAATAGAGCGCTGGAGGGAATTAAAACGGCATACAAAATTACAAGGACAACTCTACCTTTCATTGAGAAAAATAAATAACCATAATGCCTGATCATACTCTGCCAAGGGTGACATGCAGTTAAAAAAAATAGGCAATCACAAAGCCAACAAAAGAAGTCTGAGTAGAGCTGAAAAGACTCATTGAAGTACTTGGAGGGAGTCACGCTAGTGTGGGACATGCCAACGACCTGGCGATTGTGGTACGGGCAAGACTTGAGGCAGAACTGGTAGAAGAACCGAACCACATAATACGTAAAGTGGGTAAGTGGATTGAAAAGAAAGACTCGAAGCTGGCCCTGCATAAGATGGATGTTGTGATCCTGGAGGGACGGAGAACCATGAAGAACACAATACTCCAAATGCAAGAAGTAGAGGTGGTTTTCAAAGAAAGCATAAACTACTTTGGAATCATTTTCGACAGGAACATGACAATGAAAGAACAGGTTGGAAGTTTCGCTAAGAAGACAGCAATGTCGACGATGGCGCTAGAGAGGGTAATGCCGAATACTGGTGAGCCTTACTAACACGAGGAGGATACTGGCCTTAGTGCTACACTGAATCATTTTGCATGGAACACCGACTTGGGGAAAGCCCTTGAAACTAAGAAATATAGAGAGGTAGTCTACAGAGAAAAACTCTAATACGAATCTGTAGGGCTTATCGTACTGCGGCTACTAGGACATTGCAAATTATAGCGGATGCCCCACGAAATAGTCTGTTGGTAAAAGGGGGAATAGCAGTATACTCCAGAAGCAGATAGGGGAAACGACAAGCGAGAGAGGAGCTCCAAGTCGAGTGACAGAGAAAATGATGCAAATAGGGATAGTGGTCAGTGGGCTAAATGGTTAATACCAAACATTGACACGTGGACAAACAGAAAGCATGGAGAATTAGATTTCCACACGACACAGGTACTTATTGGGTAAGGATGCTTTCAAAAATACCTAAATAGAATTAATAAGACCAAATCTGATGTATGTATGTACTGCCACGAATTATACACAGCAGAACATACAATTTTTCAACACACGAGACTGAGTCAGCAGAGAGAGATCATGAACGTGATATTGGGATAGGAGGTTACTGCGAATAACATGCAAGAGAACATAAAACTGAGAGAACATCACAAAGGCCCTGCAGTACATAATGAAATAGACTGGCGGTACATGACCAGTCAGGTGCAACGTTTTTAAAGTGCATGCCAATCATATAGGTATATGAATGAAATTACCATGAATATGCCAGAAACGCAAGTTTTCGGCAGTCGTCGCGTGCAGAAGGGTGTGCAATTGATTTTAAAATGGATGCCAATAGTGGAAAACGAAAAGCCGTGAAAAAAAATCCAAAATCAAAATCATCCAAAATTTGTTTTGCGCGCGAAAACTGCATGCCAATGAATTTCCGCTGGATTCTTTTTCACGGCTTTTCGTTTGGCATTATTGGCATCCATTTTAAAATAAAAAAAACAAAAAAAATCGATTTGCACACCCTTCTGCACGCGCCTAAAATTTGCGTTTCTGGCATATTCATGGTAATTTCATTCATATATATGATTGGCAGGCATTTTAAAAACGTTGCACCTGACTGGTCATGTAACGCCAGTCTAAAAGGCGAGGAGGTAGAAGAGAGTAGGGCGACAGCAAGCAACAAGGGATGATGAATGAACTAAAGGAAATCAAACGCGCTGAAGTAATACTCATGGCTATTCTGGCGCATTCCAGCTTAGACAATCCAACACTACCTCGATGCCACACAACAATGGAGGTGTCTTTTTGAAGAATTCCCGTACAAAAAAATCAAAATCAACATTAGTAAGTGGTAAAACAATGGTAAATATGGTACGCAACTACTAACGACAAAAACAATACAACACATCTATTAAAGAAAGCGCTGATATTGAACAGCAACAAATTAAAAAAATCGAGACCATGTTACACGATAAGAACAATTGAGAGCATCATGAACAAACTAGGAAAAAGGACCAAGCACACGCGAAGGTAACGGCAAGGAAAAAATTTAATACCATAAAGTAATTGCAATGATATATGCTCTGCCGGAATCAGAAACGGATGAAATAGAAGGCTCAGAAGAAGCAGAATTCTAGAAGCAAGAACACAAAGAGAGGTGCATAAATACTCCATATTATTATGCAATACGCAATGCATCTCACAAACACCTACACTTAACATCTTACACTCCTGTGTCACGCATCATGTGGCTCTCACTGCTGATAATGTTGTAGAACTCTTCAAAATCGTCCTAAGTTGAAGACAGAATCAAAATTCGACTTAGGCAAAAATTTCATTTAAAGACATTTTTAAGAGTCTGCAGAGGCACAGATCAGTCCATAAGGACCGTTTTGGGTTCTATAAGGCGTTGGAAATGACCAGGTGAAAATTCGAAGAAACACCGAATTTTCACTTAGGAAAAATATTTTTAGTTCAGGATATGAGAGCAAAAGTATATAATGGCAAAGATTTATGAATAATATACTTTTTCAAAGGTACCACAAATTGGACTTTGAAAAATAATATTTTTGAAAGGGTGTCGAAATTTGGCTCAAGAATCGATTTATCGAAAGTACGCCAAAATTTCACTTGCAGACTAATTTTTCAAAACTGCGTTGAAATTTGGCTTGAAAATTGATTTTTCAAAAGTATGCCAAAATTGGTCTTAAAAATAGATTTTTCAAAAGTACCACAGTCAGTTTAAAAAGTACCACGAAAATATACTTTGAAATATTTTTTATTTTTTATTCCTCCACCAAAGACATTGACCTTTGATGTACGGTCATTGAAAGCCCAATTCTAAAGTATGAGCATAAAATTTTAGCGATGCACTGCATCCAAAAGGCAAAATAGAAGGTTTTGACAAAGCCGACGTAGTGCTGATAAGCAAAAATTGATAAAAATCAATGCACATGTACAAGGCCGGTTTCTCGCATAGAAAGAGTTTGGATTGACTCAGCGGCTCGCAATTTGGTCGAGCGCATTGAGTGGTCCAGACAAAGCAATGGTAGGAAAGCCAATAGCAGGGCTTTCCAAATGACAAAGTTACAGAGGAAAACGCCTTGTGCATAAAAAACCAAAAATTCAATTTTGCCTAAAAGTCGCTCGAAGGTGGGTTGCTGCCATATCGATAATATTGAACAACTGCATAGGAGCAAGTAAAACGTGGACTGATCGAACGCTGTTAAACTTATGCAGTTATAAGTCCTCACGAATGTGTTTGAGTACGTGAACCGCCACGATACAAGAACTTTAAAGCTAAGTAGTCTCTAGCGAAACTAAATTCATTTAGTAAAACTTTTTTAAGTTAAAATCAGTCAGCCGTAATTATGAATTACAAATAGTCTCAGACTTCTCTAAAAAGCTCGCATTTTCTACCTAATCGATCGTTAGCGTAAGCGCTCTCGCTTGTATGGTCTGAAAGCCATTACCTTGATTGGGGAAGACACGATTCTTATCTTGAGAATTTTGTATAACCATTTCTGTTAAATAAACGGATTCTTTGAACTACTGTTTCTTAATTGATCTTGAGGCCTGTTGACGGTCTATAATCCCTGGAACATTCGTATCGAAAACCGGATGTGTCGAGTTAATTCACATTAACACTCGACCTTCTGGTTGCTTTACGGAGGTTCGATAGGGATTTTTTTATGCGTTTTTTGAGAAATCCCTAAGGGGTAGAATCCGTTATTAGCAGATCAAAACGTGGATACCGCGTATAAAAATTAGAGAGAAATTCTTCGGTTGGGATTTTTGTATGCAAAAATCCAGAAAATTAAGACAACTAAACAACTAAAACAACTAAACCCTAACGAGGGAATTCATGTCCAGAGAGAGCGTCATTACCGATCTGTGGTAGTGCAGCCTTGGTCCATTATCCGGCTATCGATGTGCATCTTATCTCGAACCCGTCTGGGAGGTAGAAGAACGGGGTAATACGCGACTGGCGCCCCCTGAGAAATAAATTGGTATCCCGGCCGAGATCATTTTGACGCCCGGTAGTGCGTTCTTCTACAATAACAAGCATGATACAAATACAACTCAGCGTATATAGTCCATGCCAAAGTTGCAAAAACCCCAAAAGTGCAAGGATAGCGACCAAACACGGTTGCCTCCCCCTCCCTATTTTCGAAGGCGGCCAACACGATGGTAATAGTCGCGCGGTCCCTACCACTCTCTAACTACCCCTAAATGCAAGAAACTACCTCATTTTCCCATTTTTCGTTCTAAAGGCATGGGAGGACTTGTTGGATCGGGTTTCTTTTGGAGGAAACTCAATATGTCCTGTAACATTTCTCAACCAAACATCCTAGTGACCCACGGGGGGTTTGAAATACCCACTCCATCAATACCGAAACATTTAGAAAACATCCAAACATGCTCCCAGGGGTGGGAGGCTAAATAAAATCAGCATCGTGTTCCCCATCCTTGAAGACGGGTAGAAAACAATTTTCAGCACACTTGAATGTTTTTTGCATGTTTTAGTACCGGTGAAGGGGATGGTTCCAACCCCCGGGGGTCATTAGGATGTCTGGTTGCAAAATTTTACAGGACATATTGAGTTTCTTCAAAAAGAAAACCTATCCAACAAGCTCTCGCATGTCTGACAACGAAAAATAGGAAAAAAGTTTTTTTGCGTTTAGAGGTAGTTCGAGGGGGTAGGGACCACGCGACTATCGCCACGTTTGGTCTCTACCCTTGCACTTTTGGGTTTAACCCCTTTTTTGCAACTTTGGTATGGACTAAAACGTATCCGACTCGGCAGTATGTTTCTTGGGAGTGGCAGCAATGTTTACCGTACGCTGGTAATCGAATAAAAAAATTTGAAAAAAATTTGAAAGTATAACACTGCATCAAAATACTAATTATTCTCTAAATGTTTATTATTCGGCATGGACTCAAAGTAAACTTATTACACTTTATTGAACAGAAGATAAGACTTTATGTGTACCAACATCGAGCTCATCAAGAGAAATTGTTCTTCATAAATAATAACATAAATGCATAAATGCATTGTTTATACTTTCTAATGAAGTTCAAAAGTTCAAAGTTTATTGGTTAATAGACATAATAAAGGCTATTGTTTTATTGTAATACTCGTTGAATACTAAATTTAAGCCAACTCTACACCTGCGAATATAATTCTATTAGCATGCATGCCTCTCATTGTTTTTAACTGTCGAAATGATATATTTTTTCAACTGCTGCATCTGCTGGCAGTGATACATTTCAACAAGCTCCAGTTGTTCAAGTTGCACACATCAGGTACCATTTGTTTTCCTTCTAATTAATTTGAAGAGTAATTCTGAGATTTCTATAAATACTTTGATAATTGTGAAATCCATGGTTTGCAAATTTTGATCACATAGTACTGTACGCTAATTCTGGAATATTTTTTATTTACAAATTTCAACATCCGGAGTCTCGAGAATTGGCTGCTAACGTTTCATCTAGATCACGCTCTCAGTGTTAAACTGTTTGGCAGTTGATACTTATTTTACTACTTATTAATATTGACTTACATATGTTCAATTACAATACTCAACAGGACTTACCATAATTACAGAATAAGATTACGCGCATACATAAAGTGAAAAAGTACAATACAATTTGGTTTCTTACAGATATTATACATAGATATAAATGTACAACTAAACCTACATGCTGTTATTAATTTTAAAAAATCAGCAGTTACGGAAAGCGGCTGAAACCGCCACACCCGGTGGATCTTTGAAACCGAAAACAGCACTAAAAAATATGAACGATCTCATTTAATTATATTTTTGTATTTATTTCTAAAAACAATATAATTCTGTGTGGACAGCTTCTCTGCCAGCCAGCTGTGGCCGGTGAAGTGCTCACAGGACCGTTTCAATTTGAGTTGATAAATATTATTTTTATCTTCTGGCCTCGACCGATTTCTCACATTGCTACCGAAAATAAAGACATTATTATTATTATTATCGGTCGAAGAAGGTTGTTGTTTGGTTGCTTATCACTAATGTCAGATGTCAAACTAACAGATGCCAAAAGGTTTCAGGAGAAGAAGGTTTTTGACAACTGTCACATTTTTTGTCGCTAAACTTTGTTAGTTCTAAATATGTCAAACTGACAGCTGTTAAAAATTCTGGTCCTAGACTTTGCTGGGGGATTTTATTTTTTTGACAGCAGTCGAAGATTTTTAGGTTGGTATTACACTTGGTTTGGTTTTTAGGTTATGTTTATGTTTATTAGGTTGTGACTGGAAATTTTTCCGGCGCTGTGCCGGAAATGAATTCAAGTTTCTCAGGCTTTTACTGTCACTGTAACTTTTAATAGTTTTGAGCAAAAAACTTATTTTGAGCCCAGTTAAAGACCGTCCGTAACCACACGGACCCCTTATAGATTCTGTAGACCTCACACAGCTTTAACTGCATATTTTTCGCGAAATATCACAACTAGTATGACGTCTTCAGACAAAACACGTGTATAGTCTGCATGCGTTAACACACTAGTCTACAAAACGTTAGGTTAGACTATAAAATATATCTTACACAAGAAGCGTGACTCTATAGATTGTTATTTTGTTTTTTAATTTTTTTCACGGAAACCAAATCGGAAGGGTGCAAGTGTGATATATTGTTGAAATCGGAATTTTTACTGCTTTTCAACGGTTCGATTACAAATTGTAAGTAATCATATAATAAACAACTTGTTGTGCCAAAACGGCACTAAACGTAATCCGATCTCAACTAAAACCTTTTCAGATCTTCTGGAGCACTAAAGGAATCCTGGTGCAAAGTTTCATCCAAATTCGTTTAGTAGTTTCGCCGCTATCGTGCTAACATACATTCACACATACACACACACACAGGCATTTTTCAAAAACCACTTTTTCGGGTTCCTGGAATCTCAAAACATAAATATTTAATGTTATCTCAATTTTCGATTTTGTATCAATTTTAGTAACCACCCACAATTTTATTGTGGGGAAGTTAAACAACGTAAAATTCGACAGCAATCCTTGAAGTAGTCTCTAATTTAAATATATCACTATAGTCTTGGAGCCCTGTACGTGCACCCCCCGCCTGATCCTTGGGGACAATGTTTTTCATAAAGATTAGAGCCTAAGGAACAATTTAAGACATGGCTATACTTTCAAAATGGCGGCCATATGTTAAAAAAAACTGTCGTCAATGTTGTTTTTGTCATTTAACACAAAAACTAAAAAAGATGGACAAAAACTTTTTTCACAAAAAATAACGTGCATAAAATTTTCTACAATTTTGTTCCTATACAATATTTTGACAGGAGTTACCATTTTCCAGATAAATGAGTCCAAAATTAAGAAAACATGGAAATTCATATATATCGGTAAATCATTTAGAGGAAATAACTGTGACAATTATTGTAAGGCGTATAATATAACTGTATATTATTAACGTAACAAAAAAATAAAATAAACTGAAAAAAATTAATACCTAATAATAATAATATTGTAATTTCAGACATTTATCTCCAAAACGGTAACAATGATATCTGGAAAACGGTAACTCCTATCCAAATATTGTATAGGAACAAAACTGTACATTTTATGCACTTTGTTTTTTGTACAGAAAGTTTTTCTCCATCTTTTTTAGTTTTTGTGTTAAATGAAAAAAACAATATTTGCATTTTTTTTTAAACGGACGCCATTTTGAAAGTACAGCCAGTTTTTTTTTTAGGACATGTCTTAAATTGTTCCTTAGGCTTTAATCTTTATGAAAAATATTGTCTCCAAGGATTGGGGAGGGGGGGGGGGGGTGCACGGGCACTTAGGGCGGGCTCCCGTAGTACTACATAATTTAAGTAAACACATACAGGCACAATACTAAAGAATATACTTTAATAGGGTAACACTTAAAAGTACTTTTTGATTTCACTGCATGACAGTAGTACATTAGGTAAGAGTCAATGTTGTTGACAAAATGAATGTTTTGAATCTAGTTTTATTCAATTTCTGGCATACCTACTTGATAAGCATATTTTCCCGATATTTTAATTATTACCCACAAAAGAACTTGTGTATTTGGATTTTCTATTTGAAGGTACCAATGAATTTATCGTGAAAATTAGTATTTAACTACTGGGTGTCTAAAAGATGTTGCCATTTGAAAAAGTTGACATAATTACAAATTAGTGATTTCGGAAAAATTGATTTCTTGTAGCTACTAAACCAATTCGAAAAATCTCACGTTTACATTTGTCTCTTATTGTTTTGGTCCATTTGATTGATTTGAGTGCATTCACTGTACTCTAGATGCAAAAATAAAAATATCCCTAAAAAATCAAGTAGTCTCAAAAAAATTTTAAAACTACGCAGTCGAACTTAAAATCGTCTCCGGAATTCAAATTGTAAAAATATACGGTGGTGTTCCATTTAATATTTCAAAGATGAGGTCATTTCCGGGGAAGCCGGAAGTGATGGAAAAGTACCAAATTATGAAAAATTTGCCGTTTTTGATATATTTTACCCCTTCCAAATTTAAGACTTATATCTTGAAAACTCTGTAAACTATGGCTTGTCTAATGACTCCATTGACACTCGGTATATTATCACGAGATCTGGAACTAGATTATATTTTGATTTTATTCCGTTGGAGGGTTGAGGAGAAATGGGGGTAAATAAGTAAAAAAAGTAAGTAGGAAATCATAAAACCGGGATTTAGTGCATGTACGAGAAGCCAAGGTCTTAATATATTTTTTTAGCTATGCAAATTTACAGATCAGTTTTTGTGTTTTTGTGTGATGACTGTACTTGTTGTTGCCATATCAAGCGATGATGAGTGCAAATCGAAATTTTTAAGTGTTTAAATTTTTCTACTGCTCTAGTTTCAATATTTTCTCGATGATCTTTCGGTTATTCCCCTAAAGGTAAGTAGAAAATGTTTCTTTCAATTTACCTTTAAATTTTTGATATCTCCACGTTGTATTAATTTTAGGTTATCGAGTTCCACTTTGGTTTTGAGATATTGCCAAATATCGCCGACGTAGAAAATTCCTCTGATACTTTGAGTAAGTGCAACGTTTAGTTATAAAATAAATAAGATCGGTCCTCGAACAGTTTCTTGCGGAACATACAAGGATACTATCTGAATATCACTTAGGTCTACAATTTACAATTCTCTATAAAATTCTATTTTTCGCCGATTGACATCAAAATACTAATTTTGCTGACTAATGTCAGTCAACAAAGTGTCATTTTTCCTGCCTAGGCAGCAAAGTACTCACTTTTCTGATTAGGTAGCAAAATGATTGATCTTCATGGCAACTAAATATTTGACACTTTTTGGCAAGTAACATTTATTAATAATTTACAGAAAATTTCCAATAAAAATTAACAAGATATTTTTAGTTATTTTTAACATTCACAGTAAAATTGGTGCAATTTTGAATAAGTATTATGGGAATTGCAATAATTTAAATAATTTAAAATATATTTAAACAATCGGCGAAAAAATTATATGTTCAACTCAGCAGCAAAATAGCCTTAACTGTATTATCGGTCGCGGCAGTCAATATACTATTTTGCTGCTTAGTTAAACAAATAACTATTCTCTGCATTTTGAAATTGCATGCATGATTTCGGGACATGTATATTATAACTGTTTGCTCCTAAAAAGATGTGTATATTTCCAAAGTACATTTTCCTTAAAATTGATGGTTTCAAGTAAAAAAGACCGCTGCCTAAGAGATCACTGCTTTCACATCCAGATTTCCCATCCAAAATTTTTATTTACTATATTTGTACTCCACTGTGTGAAAATAATTGTTCATAGACCTTTAATAATATAATATTTGAAATCGTCTACTCATAAAACGATATGCCACATCGGTAGTATGGTTGGAAGTGGTAGAGGAGGTGGCTGATGCAAAAAAAAAATGAGATCTTTGGTTCTTGGGTACTCATTAAATCACAATCTTACTTTTTTACCCCTTTATAATAGAAAGGAAATGGTAATGGGATATTAGTGAGGGTGACTGATGTACAAACATTTTTAAGACCTTGGCTTTCTGGTCATATGCCAAATCCCAATTTTATGGACACTTTCTTGCTTGCTTTACTCACTTTCCTCATTTACCCCTCAACCCTTCAACGGAATAAGATCAAAACATAATCTAATTCTAGATTTCGTTATAGGTGTACCAAATCAAGTCAATATCATAAACCGTTCCAAAGTAATCGAGCGCACAGAAAAGTTATAGATGGAGAGCCAGGCAGCCAGATACACAATTTTTTTTCTCAAACTTGAAATCTTGACATTTCATGACATTCTAAGACTATTTGAACAAAAAAAGATTTCAATTTTTTTCTTACTTATTGTCGATTGTGGAAGTAATTCTTAAGTGCCCAAAAAATCTCCAGTTATTTATGTAAATTTCTTGCAAAGTTGAAGTCGGACAAAAAACTGCTGCTTTTAAGGAATCACTGAATATACATTCAAATTTCTTCTCGTAAGTCTATTCAACGAAAAATTTGTTGATACTATATTTGCACTCCACTATGTGGAATTTTTTTTTATAGAAGTACTAATAAAATATATGAAATTTTCTACCCCAAAAATCCATGAAACGATATGCCACACAATAGTAGGGTGGTAGAGGGGGAGGCTGATGCTAAAAAAGGTTGAGGCCTTTGGTTCTTGTATACACGCTAAATCACAATTTTATTTTTTTTTAACCTCTTTAATAGTGGGGCGGGGATAGTAATAAGGAGGGGGTGACTGATGTCAAAAAATATTGAGGCTTTTGGTTCTTGTACACACACTAAAGCACAATTTTATTTTTTTACCCCCTTTACTTAAAGTTGGGGGCGGTGTGGTGGTAAATGGTGATAGTGCGGTGGCTGATACAAAAAAAAAATTGACTTTGCCTTTCCGAACATACACTTTATGGACCCTTACTTGCGCATAATTTACTTATTTACCTCAATTTACCCCCAACCCCTTCAACAGAATAAAATCAAAACATAATCTCAGCAACCCCCAAAAAACTTAAAGTTATATAATGATGTTAAGTTTGTTAATTCTTTATGGCTATTTGACAGCTGTCAACTGTCAATATCGGCAATTTGATATCAGATATTAATTCTAGACCTCAAAAACAAAAAGTTAGACATTTAAATTATCAAAATACTCGATAAAATCGTGATAAAATACGATAAGAAAAATAGACTTCCGTCCAGTGGCAGATTAGGGGGGGGGGCTATGGGGCTATAGCCCAGGGTGGCAAAATCCAGGGGCGGCAATTTTTTTGAAAAATACCATATAAGTAAATACAAAACACATAAATACAAAAAATTATTATTATTATTAGTATGTACTATCAGAACATTTTAAATTTATTTGAGAACGTGTTTTTTATTTTAACTAGTCTAGAGTTCCTTATTATAGCCAAATGTAACGTAGACACCGGTCACAATTAATTTTTTTATATAAAATTTTACATGGTAAAATCGACTGTGGAAAAATTTTAAGTATGCTTAATTTCCAAATTCCTAGGGCGGCCTCTAAGCACAACAATTTATTTTTTTTTCAAGCGTATTAAAATGTTTAAATTATGTCACCAAAAACAGAAGTAGAAGTAGGACATTGTTTCACTAGTAACAAAATGTTAGTACCGAACGCCACCGTAGTGGATATTGTTTTACTAGTAACATAATGTTAGTTCCGAAAGCGCCACCGCAGTGGGTATTGTTTTACTAGTAACATAATGTTAATACCAAAAGCCACCGGTGGCGCGCTATCCACTAGCCACTTGTCATATTGTGTCAACATGTAAGACTGTAGTTTGAATATTTGTACATTTATGATAAATAAATGAATTTTTGCATTTTAATACGCTTGAAGAAAAAATAGTATATATTACACGGAGTAGAACGCCTTTTTTTGTGTTTCGCCCAGTTTGCGGCTTCGGCTTCGCCTCAGCCGCAAATCCTGGGCTCAACACAAAAAAAAGAGTGCGTTCTACTCCTAGTAATATAATATACTATTACTTGCCATTTTCAAGAACAAATGTAAAAAAATTCTCTTGTATTCAGCAAATGTGTAATATATATATAATAATTTGGATACTTGATATTTTCACCTGCAGTGCTGTAAACATAAAAAAATTGTCTCTAGCTTAAATTTATTTTTGTTCTTTCTTGTTGACTTGCGGACTATTAGACTCAATTTAGAGTGTACATCTTACATTCACTTTGATATGCATAGATGTCAATGAAAGATAATTCGAACATTTATTGTAATTTAGTTTTTCCTATTTTTGGCAAAATTATTTTATATTATAAGAAGTGTTGTTGTTGTTAATAGTTTTCCATCGCCTCCTCACAGATATATTAAATATTACAGGGTGTTCCATTAAAAAAAAAACACAAGTAATGTCTATATTAGGAGTAACGTACATAATCTACTAAAACAATACCTGTCAACTAGACCTCAGCAAGTGAAAATAAACAATGTTCTTAGTGCAAAAAAAAAATAATCAAAACCGGTATTCCGCAAGGCACCTTCCTGGGACCCACCTTATTTCTATTATTCATAAATGATTTACTGGATAAAAAATTTGAATGCAAAATCATATCGTATGCAGACGACACCGTATTAATATGTTCGGGAGAGACATGGGGTTTAGCTAGACAAAAGGCGGCTGCGACAATAAATAAGGTTAAAACCTGGCTAGATATAAATTCTTTAAAACTAAATATAGGAAAAACTAACTTTATGACTTTTTCTCCAACGAAAGCAGAAATGCCACAAACAATGGAACCTATTCCTATTGCCGGAGAAACAAATAGTTATATTCAAAACACCAATACTGTTAAATATCTAGGCGTCATCTTTGACAATCATTTAGAATGGGAAAACCACATTAATTACTTAAATGGGAAATTAAGGAAATTAATATATAAATTTTATAATCTGAGAAGTATCCTAAATAGAAAAACTCTCTTAGAAACATATAATAGCCTTGTAGAATCCATAATTAGGTATGGCATTAGTGTTTGGGGCTCTGCATATAACACAATTCTCCAGACACTTCAAATAACACAAAATTATATATTAAGGACAATCTTTAGTAAAAAAAGCAGAGATAGCTGTAGAAATATATTTTTAGAAAATGAAATACTGAATGTGAGAGGTCTGTACATGCACGGTGCTGTAGTCTACAGTTCATCTCAAACTTATAGCAACATGAGGCCGAGTGATTTAATGCAAAGTTAAGCACTTTATCCTACAAATAAATTAGCTAAAAGTTTAGAATATGCTTTTATTAAACATTTTAATATTGCAACTTCATATTCTAAACTTCTAGCTAATTTATTTGCAGGATAAAGTGCTTAACTTTGCATTGAAACACTGGGCCGCATGTTGCTATAAGTTTGAGATGAACTGTATACCCATAATAACAAACACATGTTTAGCACAAACGTAAATCACCAATATAAAACAAGAAATAGAACGAAAAACGCATTTCAAACTCCAAAATATAGCAAAGCAGTATGCCAGAAACAAATCAAATACAATGGTATTAACCAGCTACCTGATCATATAAAAGCTAAGAATAAAAATAAATTCAAACGATAATGCAAAAAATATGTAATTAACAATTATATCACATTTCTTCAACTCTTGGCCTAGTAATACAAGTTGTTCCCTCTAAAACTAAATTTCTCTAGATTAAGCAAATTATGCTCACACATTTATCTCAAATAATACAAAATCTCAAGTGTTTAGAATACTTCAAGTAATAGTCTGATTCTTTCTAATATTTGTTTCCTACTTTTCCATTCATTTTTATTATTTTTTTTTCAGTTTCCTTTTTCATCTTTCATTTTCTCATTGTTAGTTAAGTAGTAGTTAGTAAGTCAGTTAAGTCTGAACAAAATGTTAATACTGCTAGACACAACACGAGGTCTCCTCAGGTGTCATAACTCATAAAATTAGTATATAAAATTGTAATGTAGTAATAAATATATCAGTTATAATTTAATAATGGCAAAATGTAAAATTGTAATAAATAAAAAAAAAATATCTCGAAAACTGAGGCATGCATAATTTTCTCAATATCAGCAACGCATTCTACTCAAAAAAGTGTCTTGAGAATGTATTACTCGATTTTCGATTCGACACTTGGTAATTGAGATATAGGAAGTCATCCAAAAATGCCAATTTTCCAAAAACACTGTAGTTCGGTAGTCGAAAAAGATAGACGATCGCGGTTTGTGCCATTGCTTGTTTCTCGAAAATCGAACTCAGGACACCTATATTGGTTTTTGTCTATCTGCCATAGTTTTAGAAAAAAAACCCAAATCCCATCTAATTTGGTCCACCCTGTACCATGCGCCATGTGGCAGCAATTCCTACCGTACTCTGGTAAATCAAATCAAATCAAGATCAAGATTCAACTCGCGACTTCAAATTTCTATACTAATAGTTACTAATAGTTTAGATAAATATTATGTTACTTATAATCAGAGCTGTTGAAAGTACCCAATGAAAGTACTTGAAGTACCAAATACCAAGTACCCGACGAAGTACTTGCTGCTCCAATTCCCAAGTACTATGACCTGAAGCAAAGTAATTCAAATACCAAATACTTGTCGAAAGTACTTCAAGTAAATCCCAAGTACCGTATTTCAAATATTTCAGATTATTTGAAGTACTTCACTAGGTACTTCAAATCTCAAAGTAGTTCAATTACTCTAAAGTATTTCAAATACTCAAGTATTTCAAGTACTTTAACATATTTCAAATGCTCCACAGTTCTTCCAATACCCATAAAAAAATTTATTTATTAAGTTTTTCTTTTAATAATTTGTTATTATTACTATTTATTAACAGCTTTCTTTAACTCAGTATCATTCAAAAACAATAGAAAAAATAGTTTATTATTATATAAATATAAAAACCAACAAAAATAAATATTGCTGCGGTCGATTTCCCTTCAAATGTCAGGAAAGTAATAAAGAAAATCAACTTATACACTATCGGAAAATGTTCGCTTGGGTATGGGCAATAAGAGCAAGCGAGAGTAAAACAACTATTCTATTCTTTTTTATCATATAACACATCCTACAATCGTGCCACCTGCTTTCCCCACCACATGTGCGTGGGCAGCCTGTCTGTGGAATTTCAATTTGTTTCCGCCTTGATGCTTGATGATTTGCCCCTATGGTAGAGCTCGGTAGACCCCTTTATTGTGGGCGGTCGGTTAAGTCGTTGAAACTATGAAACTATGCAACACTTAAGCCGGGATTTTCCGATACTGTATATAAAACATAGTAATAATTTTAGGTAAGTACAAGTACAAATAATAAAATTGAGATCTATCTATTTCCATTAGCTTTCAATAGCACCAAATTTTCGAAATTTCCTTAATGCATTTCTTCTAGGAGCATTTATAATTTCAGTAAATGAAAAGAGTCTACAGCTGAGGATGCAAGGCATGTATTAAACCGATAAAAAACTGTTTTTACTGAGAAGCAAGTTGGGTGTCAGAGTCATTTAAGTATTGAAAAATTTTTAATTGAATTCTTTTTTTATCACTGGCTTTTATACAGTGTGTTTCACTTGAAATGGTAACAGCCCAATAACTTTTTATTTTTTTCCGATTTGAATCAAATTTTACTTAAGTATGGAACCAATTAGGATCTACTTATGACCAGAAAAGCATTCGCCTCCTACAAATGCAAAGCCACCTGCAGTACCAATATATGCGGGGAAAATAAAAAAATCATATTAGGCATATTTTTATCGGAAAATTTTGTTAATGAAACTTGTTCAGAATTGTCCAAAAACCGTAAGTCCAAAATATAATCAAAATAAAAAAATGTATACATTTTGATTAAAATAATGTCCAATATATATTTACACCATTTGAAAAGCCATAAAAAAAGCTTTTTAATTATATACATGGTATTTATCTTAAAAAAAATTTGTCTAATTTACTATAAATTTACAATTTATCAAATTATCCATGGAAAACAAAAGTATGTAAATTAAAATAAACAATATGTTAGTTCTGTCAAGATACATGTTAGTATCTAATTTCACTTTATTTTAAATAAAATGGAGAATTTCAATAATTGATATATATTTTTTCTACTCCCTTATGTAAATTTACTGTTTTCTGTACAGTCTGTAGAATGGATAAGTAGGCAATTCCAGGTAACCGAACGGATCTATTTCATATCAGTTCTAGGATGGATATGAAATGAAACGGACCAATCACAGTTCGTGTATTAAGTACATATGCAACTATTCATTTTAAAATCAAATTAGTGCGTAAGCTGTCAAAGTAACTGTCAGTGTGTATTTGTGTAATATATTAATGTTTAATAAATATTGTAGTTTTTTAAGCTGGTTGTAGAAAAAGTATGCTGTACATACAACTCGAGTGGATTATCCATATCGCACTCAAAAGATTTGAGCACTCCGCCTACGGCGTCGTGCTCAAACTTCTTTATCGCGCGATATGGATATCAAATCCACTCTTGTTTCACAAACTACTATTTCGGACTACCATGACTTATTGTAAGAAAATATAAAACTTATAATATCTACTATAGTTTTTAAGAAACATTCCATACGTCATACATCATTGAAAAAGGTTTTTCTATGGCCTTTCTAATGGTGTAAAAATATATGGGGTATTCCATTTAAAAAAAACCAAAGTAAAGCTCGTATCTCAGAAATTTGACTTTTAATTGTTTTTCTGAAATGATTTTTGGAAAATAAACGTGATTTCTCATAACTTTTATTTTTAAACGTTTTTACGTAACTACAAAAATAACGAAGTTAAATGAGGTTCTAACGTTCGCGTGACCATCCTGTACAGTTGACTATAATAAGGAACTTTAGTCTAGTTAAAATAAAAAAAACACATTCTTAAATAAATTAATGTTCTGATACTTAGTACATACTAATAATAATATTTTTTTGTTTTTATGTGCCTTTGCTATTTTTCAAAAAGTTTGCCGTCCCTGGATTTTGCCGCCCTGGGCTATAGCTTCTATAGCCAACCTCCTAAATCCCCCACTGCCCACATAATGTTAACACTGATTACTGAATAAAAACAGCTATGCAGTAACAATTTTTTAGTGAAATTTGTTTTTTAAAATATCTAAAACATGGAACTACAAGGACTTCAAATACTTTTAACTAATTGAAATATCAAAAAACATATTTCAAATACTATAAATTGTTAAGTCTAGTACTTCAAATACCGGGACAGTACTTGAAATACCGGAGAGTATTTGAAATACCAAGCAAAGTAATTCAAATACCAGTATTTCTGAAAACCAAATACCAAATCCAAATACTCGAAGCAAAGTATTTCAAATACCAAGTACCAAATACTAAGAATCGAAAGGATTTGAAGCAAAATACTTCAAATACTGAAAGTATTTGAAATACTTTTTTCAATTACTTTTATTTGAAGTACTCCAGCTCTGCTTATAATAATAAATCAATGTTTGTAAGGTTTAAGGATAGGATTTTGCAGAGTAAGAGGGAAATATGTATTTATTTTCGGTTTATTATGAATAATTAAAAAACCAAACATAGTATAATCTTTAAAACTGTTTTAAATAATTGCTATTATTCTAACGAATACAACTATATATATTTTTTATTGTAAATTTCTGTTGTACTTGAATATCGTAGTTTTTCAATGAAAATAGTTCCTAAAGTATGGCATTTAACTATATGCAAAATTTATGATAAAAACTGTATATGGTTGTATTCCTTAGAGCAATGGGAAGTATCTGAAACTATTTTGAAGATTATGCCATTCATGATTTTTTAAATATCTATAATAAACCGAAAATAAACGCATATTTTCCTCTCACTCTGCAAAATCCTGCCCTTAAACGGATCTACATTTGTCACAAATCCCAATGGAGCGCAGCATTAACCAATAAACTGCGGAACCGGTAAAATACAAAAATAAAATTATTTTATGACAAATCTTAGTGACATTTATTACTCTCTTGTCTGATAGAAAAATTAAAACACATGCTAAACATAAAATTCACTTTATTCCCAAGTAGGTATTTACAGCAGTTTCCTCCAAGTTAGCAATATAATTTGTTTACAATTATCGAAAAGTATTTATTATAATGCCTTTCTGTTGAACACATGTATGCTTAATGTTTTTAAATAAATAATTCAACTAATTCATTTGAGTCATGTCTGTAGCGTCATAAAATATGCAGCACGTCAATTCTGTAATAGTATTATGAATAATGAAACAAGTTCATCCTGGACGGGTCGGGCGTTCCGTATTAACCTTGTTATTCATCAGCGATGTCCTTTGAGAAATCAAGAAGGATTACTAGTCTCTACAGCATGGCGTTACGTACAATGCTGTCGTTTGAAATTTAGGGAGTGGTTAATGTGACGTATTTAATAAAACTCATATAATATTTTTAAAGTTTATTCGATAGATCGTTAGTTTTTTATTTTATGTTATTTACTTGTTTTATAAACCTTGGAAAACATCTAGAAATAGCCACAAGCTCGTATAGATAATAATACCTCAATTTTCAAAAAGTATATAAAAAATGTTAGCAGAAATCAATAAGAAGAAAAAATGACAGGGAAAAAAAAATTCTACTTATTATGATTTGGAAATCTTTTTTTTTAAGAATGCGTATACGTATTATTTGCTAATAGGCATTTATTTTCAAAGCAATAATAAAAAACCGCTGTCCAAGGAATCACTACTTCCACATCCAAATTTTCCATCTAAGTCTCTCACAACGAAAAAATTTTGTATGTGGAAATAATCGTTTATGGAAGTTTAATAATAATATTTAAAATCCTCTACCCCATAAAATGATATTCTGCATCGGTAGTGGGGTGGGGGTGGTGATAGGAGGGTGATAGTGCGGATGGATGAAGTAAAAAAATATTTTGAAATTTTTGATTATAGTACTCACACTAAATCACAATTTTTTTCGCCCCCTTTAATAATGGGGGTGGTAATGGGGGTGGCTAATGCCAAAAAAATTTTGAGACCTAATAGCATCTCTGGTGTATACTAAATACCAATTTTATGAACTCGTACCTGCTTGATTTATCTATTTACCTCCATTTACCTTAATTTACCCTCAACCCTTCAACGGAATAAGATGAAAATTTAATCTTGTTCCATATCATGTTAGAATGCATACGTGTATCAGATTTCAAGGGTTTCAGAGTAATCGCGAGCACAGATGAAGTAACAGACAGACAGCCAGACCGACAGCCAGACAGAATTTTTTTTCGCTCAAACTTAAAACCTCAGCGTTTCATGATATTCTAAGCCTATTTAAAAAATAAAAATTTTCAAAATGTTTTCTGTCGTTACTATACTTCCACTGGATGTGGAAATAATATTTCTCGTTAGAGATAAAACGGCCGATAACCCTCTCTCGTATTATTTGAGTCTCTCTCTCTCTCGCTCTCTCTTTTGATTGCGTCGGAAAAAATTACAAACTTGGCAGCTTACGTGATCGCCTAAATTTTTACCAGTGGAACTCAAATTTGTGTTGTAGTAGTAATTTTATTAAAAAAGTTCTTTTATAAAGGTTTATAATACTTGTTTCTGTTTACTGACATTTATTTGCCTTGAGTAATAATTACAAAGGTCTACAAAAAAAAAGGTCTTGTCCTAAGGTTCTAACTTTTTTTAAGTATTTTGACGCGCTGTAGCCAAAATTGGAGAAAAAAAATTCATGTCAGTTTACATCCACGGCCCCCTAAAAGGGGGGCCTGAAGTATTTTGATGTGCTAAAGCTAATTTTGGACAAACAAAATTTATATCGTGTCAGTTTCCCTCTGCTACCCCCAAGAAGAACACTTTAACGCAGATTCCTACAAAAAGGTAAAGAAATGCCAAATCTGAAGTCAACCAGAAATATCGTTTGAAAACTAAGCTAACTAACTCAGATTATAACAAATCATTGTTATAACATTTTAAAACTCACAGAAAACTTCCCAATAATTAATAAAATAAAATAGTTGACAAAAATAGTGAGTTAACTTTGTATGAGATTAACTGGAATATTAAAATTAAGCAATAGAAGATAATTTCAAATTAATTAATTAATCAATACGGTACCAACATATTCGTCGCAATCACGTTTTAAACCGAAAATATAAAGTCGTTTGTTTTTGATAATTTAATTATAGTTTGCTAGAATGTCCAAAATTAACATTATTTACAAGAAAACTGCGAAGAGTATTCTATAGAATGTGCAACAAGTTCAAAAAACTGCGAAGAGTATAATTTTTACTCTAGTTATTATACTAATATCATTTTTAAACCACTGGAAATATATTTCACACATATTACACGTTCTGATATTTATTGGATCATTTTACTCAATGAACCAATAAATAATTTTATACCAAAAGATTGAAATTTCTAGTAAAATTTAGGTTAATAATATTACTAAAATAAAAGTAAAACAAATACGTTTTTTAGTGGTTTATGATTAATATATTTTATACAAATAATTTAATACATACCACAAATATGAAGTCTTTGTTAACTGTTGATTTAACGTATATGACGTACCTTTATTGACAGTTTATTTAAAACGTCTTTTTAATCAAGATTTTCTACCTTTAGTGGAAATTTAGTAGTAGCATATTAAGTATCAAGAATAGTAAGGGACGTTTATCGGTAGACGGCAATGTTTGGAGGCTAAACAAAGCCTCCAATGGTGTTGGAGACTATAGCATAATCTAATGCTATTAAATAAATGATAAATTAGATTTCAAAAAATTTTAATTTTGATTTCAAAAATAATTATTTATAATTATAATTGTTTGTTATTTTATAGCCATAGTTATATATAATATTCACATATATGTAAGTGAGCACACTACATATACTTCCCCCTTGCAAAAGAGAGATCAACTTACCAAAGTATCAATATCAAAGATGACATTTAAAAAACCGCTGCCCAAGGAATCACTACTTCCACATTCCAATTTTCTATCCAAGTCTCTCACAACGAAAGACAGACAGACAGACAGACAGACAGACAGACAGACAAATTTTTTTTGCTCAAACTTAAAATCTCCACGTTTCATAACACTCTAAGCCTGTTTGAACAATAAAAATTTTCAAAAGTTTTTTTTGTCGATACTATACTTCCAATGGATGTGGAAGTAAAAAAAGTCAGATTTGATTGACTGACCAATTATAGTTATTCTATGTATAAAACCGCTGCCCAAGGAATCATTACTTCCACATCCGGATTTTCTATCCAAGTCATACAACGAAAAAATTTTGTATCTGGAAATAATTGTTTATGGAACTTTAATAATATAATATTTAAAATCCTCTACCCCAAAAACCCATAAAACGATACCCCACATCGGTAGTGGGGTGGAGGTGGTGACACGGGGTGGATAAAGTAAAAAAGTATTTTGAGAATTCTGGTTCTTGTACACACACTAAATCACATTTTTTTTTCATCCCCTTTAATAATGGGGTGGGGGTGGTAATGGGGGTGGCTAATGCCAACATTTTTTTTGAGACCTTAGCTTCTCTTGTCTATACTAAATATCAATTTTATGAACTTTTACCTACTTGATTTACCTATTTACTCCAAATTTACCCCAATTTACCCCCCAACCCTTCGACGGAACAAGATGAATATATAATCTAGTTCTAGATCTCGTTAAAGTACATATGTGTACCAAATTTCAAGTCAATATCTCAAACGGTTCCAGAGTAAACGTGCGCACAAAAAAAGTTACAGACCGACAGACAGACCGACAGACCGACAGACCGACAGACAGAAATTTTTTTTTCGCTCAAACTTGAAATCTCGACGTTTCATGACATTCTAAGCCTATTTGAACAATAAAAATTTTTAAAAATTTTTTTGTCGTTACTATACTTCCACTGGATGTGGAAGTAAAAATGAAGCAATACATCTTCAATAATTCAAGGAATTTATTTTTAATATACTAAAATTATACTACATTTCAAGGTAACATTTGCATACATCAAAAAGATTAAAATCATTATTATTTTGTTTTTTTTGTGGTAAATCCAAATAATTAATCCATAACAATAATTATTTTTATTCAATTATAGATAATAATTAATCCATAATAACAAGTCATAATAATAATTATATTCATACAATACTTCAAAACAATGGAAATCATCAATTTGATAAATGAATATTTTTCATATTGCCTCTTTCGCTAATCGAAAATTAATTGTCAAAATAGCAAATAATTGATACACTGATACGTTGATAAGATGATCTAATAATGCAGGGAGTAATATAAATAGGGCACTCACCAACACATTTACATAATGGGATATGTAATTAAAAATATTCTGGAAAGAAATAAACTTGGGATTGTCTTAGAAAATAATTCGGAACTTTTAAGTGATTTCATGCCGTATCAGCTGCCCTTATACCAGTAATTCCTTATACCATTAAATATAAATCCCCATTGCAACACTATCAAGTTGCATATCTTCAAATCAATGACCATCAGAAGATGATGTCCAAATATTAAGAATATGTTCCGTTAATCGACTTGGTTTTCTTGGTTGGGCTTTGACTCTCCCGTAAATGTCATATCCCTGAAAATAAGTTAAATTATGGAACGCGGTTCCTGAAAAATTGGTATTTCAACTTGGACCAAAACGACCGACGTTTTAGATCTATAACAGCGGCTCAATTTAGGAGGGGGTACGTCAAACTATCAATGTAATTTTGTATTCTTGGTCGAAGAACCATATGGCCTCGCATTGGAAATTCATCTTCACGACTTGAACTACTGCTACTATCCAGAATTTCTTCTTGGAAAAAAAAACGCTACTGCAGCATCCTTTTGTCAGGAAATTTATTAGAAATCTTGTTATGTTGACAAAAAAATAATTCCAGTTCAAGTGTCCCGTTAATATCAATGTAACCGATTAACCAATATGCAACCGCTGTCAAAAACTTCTGGTTTGTGCTGATTCCATTTGTGTATTAACGGAACATATTCTTAGTTAGCGGACTTCTGTCAAACGCTTTTCAAAAACATAATTTGCAGTTTTAAAGGTTTAATTTTCACCCATAATACGCCTTATAGCTTTTCTGGTCCAATAATATAACATGTGCTTCAATCGCGTTTTTCTTCCTTGAATTTCCGGCTTTAAATTTTCCTTCTGCCTCTAATTCTTGTATATAATCAGGAGGCATGTAACGCGTATAAAATCGGGGTCACCAATTATAGGTACAACCCTTAACGTTCGCGATGCTTATACTGTTTTTAGCACTAAATAAACGCAAAGTCAAATGTTCGCGGCAATCAAATTATTCTAGGAAATAGCGTGCAATTTCGACGATGAAAAGTTGGTAAATAAATAGGATTTTCCTTATTTTTTGTCCTTATTTTTGTGAAATAACATGGGTGTAGATATATTATATTAATTTTACTTACCGTTTAGACGTCGCGCGTCGGTAAGTAAGTTAGACCTAGCGATCAGTAAACATCTTCGCAACAGATGTTGTAAATAAACAAAGTTCGATAGGGCAAAAATATAATAAAAACGCAGAAACGTGATGTGGGATATCATAAACGTATGATTATTATACCAAAACCATTTTTAAAAAATTGGAACGTATATTTTACGCCTTTTATATGTACTAGTACTATTGGGTAATAGTGAATAATACAGTTTAGACGTTTTAGGATGGCGGACTAGGCAACAGAATATCAATGTCAGGAAATATATGCTTATTCACTTTAACTCATAAGCAGGTCTCGGGAATTTTATCTCGGTGCCAGAGACGGCTCTCATATAGACATAATATTATATTGCAAACACCTACTAAAACATTAACAAAAGCAACGAAATGGTACAATATTCATCACTGCCAGCTACAATGTAATTTTGGTGATAAATTTTATCCTATAAACGGTAATAGTTCTTATAAAAACATGTAATACATATCTAGTCATATTTTTAAAATCGGAAAAGAAAGAGTAATTTAAAAATTCAACAATACACGGGGCGTTCCATTAAACAAAAATATTATTGCTTCTTCTCTCAATTTCTGCACGCCACTGTGCTTCGATTAATTAGTTATTGTCCTACAACTTTCGTTCGAAACTTTTTATTCTATCTCCAATAATAACGATAATAGGCCTAAATATAATGAATAACCGTGTACACAACGTGAATTTTATTTCATTTTGAAATGTGTCACTATGGTTTTTATTTGGGGGGGGGGGTTAGATATATAATTCCCAACTCATTACAGGAATTTTCCCAACTACTCAAAAAAAAAAGACTCCAAAATGAAAATTGGTGAGCGGGAAATGGGGGTGAAATTTTTTTCGAATTCTCCCAACTTGAAGCTTTAATTTCCCAACTTGATCACAATATTGGGGGGGGGGGGGTGGCAATTCTGGGCATTTACGTTAACATTTAATACAGGGAAAGAGTAGATCATTCGAGATCGCAGTTTCGCAGTCCGTAGCACAAATCTAGCCATATGTATGTATGTATCTACAAACTGGTGTGAAATTCTAAAGAATCAACAGTACACTAAAATGTTTCGCGCTTTTTAGGCTGCAGTATACTAGTGGATTCGCGATTTTCCAGAACTGCAATTTGATGGAATAGATCTTTATTGTAGTAGTTGCAACAAAACAAATTCTTGGACATCTGAAACAAATTTTAATAGACATATTTCCTCATAAAAGCATACGAGTGCTACTGATACTTGGACTACTGATAGTGATGGTGAGTGTTTATAATAAACTGATCATATTAACTTTGAATATTACGGAATTCATTAAAAAAGTACAAGGTAAAGTATACTGTGTCATACTTGCATAAAAATCTTTCCGCACTGACATAGAGCCAACCCTGATTTTGACGTCACGGAGATAAAATTCCCGAGCTCTGCTCATAAGTATCAGTTAATCGTTGATAATTTAAGGGCGTATTACAAGCGGATTAACGTTATCTGTTGTAAGTGGAAGCAGGTAAAAACATGTATTGTGTTCTACTGTTTCATCTCTCAGTTTGCTATCTAAAAATTACTGGACTTTATTTGATTAATCCCAAAGGATAATAGAATAGAACAGAAATGCAGCAAAAATAAAATTGGAATTCTGGGAGTTTGATAGCTTTTGGTGCTATACACCTAGGTAGGAAAAATGCTACAAGATATACTTGTATATATCTGGTATACTTTTACTGTGTATATATGTCCGTAAGCTATCTCTTTCTTTTAGAAAAATTTCTGTATTTTATTACAGCTTACCTAATTTAGTATATTTCTATTAATATTTTTGTGTAACAGTGGGGGTTTATCTAATATAAATATGTAAGCGGTAATATGCATGGGTGAGTAATCAAAACACGTTTTATAGTTTTCAAATTACTTTATTGTCAGTGGTCATTTGTTGGCCGCTTTTATAACCAGATATTAACTATTTTAAGTGGTGCAAAATAAAAAACACATAAATAAGCATTTTTATTTCTACAGTTTATCCTGCAAAATAATAAAAATATATAATATTAATTTTACGCTTTAAAATTGAAATTTTGGCGTTTATGTTTTTAAAATTACGCAATAACATTTTGCACAAAAGTATAATCACGTATTGCCAATGAAATATTTATATTTTTCTACTAAGTTTGAAAAATTATTACGAAGTATGTAAAAAGCGAGCAAATGAAAACCATTAAAATATATTAACACTTACCGCTGATTCTGAAAACAAATACACCCTCCCATGCTCAAATAGTTCTTTATTTTGTAATTTTCAATTATAATAAAAAAGAAATAAGGAGTCAATAAATTCCTAGCTAAGTGCAGACGGCGTTAAGAGATAACATCTTTTGACCCCGCGTCGTGTGAACTTAGCTAAGAAATTACTCATTAATAACATTTTACATTATTACGAATTAAAAAATAAAATAGGAATAATTAAAAAGACGTCGATTGACGCCATGAGCAAAGATCAAAAGGACATCAAATGACGCCCTGAGCAGTCAACGTGTTAAGGATAGGCCAGTGTGAGATGGTAAATAAGATGGTATACGTACTTGTTGACAATAGTGTCAATTGCGATATCAAATTCAGACATATTTTGCAAAATAAATTATCATGAGGGTGAAGTACTCTAAACAAAAGTTAAATATCAGTAATTTCTTCCAATATTAGTATTTGGTAGAAGTGAGCGTAAACTCAAGTTTATCAAATAGATAGATAATAGATAATATTATTTTTTACGTATTTAATGAGATTAACTTGACAAAAACCGGTACTTAAGTAGCAAAATTAACAATTCAATACAATACAAAAATACCTATAGACAATCATTTATCACTTCAGAGCCATATTGACAGTAGTATCTAGTGCACATGTACTCCCTTGAATTTGATCAACACCTTGATATGTCCACATATAGATTATTGTTGCAATATATATTTATATTACTTAGCACAATATAATACACTCAACTGGTGCTGAAACCGAATCTCAAACTTATTTGGCCCCATCACGTCAGGATTCTTTTTAAATTAAGTGGAACCTTAAATCTGTAGATGAAAACCACTGCACTTTTGAAATTAGATATTTTTTCACCGATTTCAAATTGATATTAGGTAATAAGGTAGGTACAGTTCCTTGCTACCTTTACACTAATAGGTAGACAGATATTAATAAAGCTGAGTGAAATTTTATTTATTACTTTTTAGAAATAATTTTTTGAAGGCGGTTCGATTTAAAAATATAATTTTTTTTTCAACCTTTTTTAGTAGCTTCTTTTATTTATTTAATTTCTACGTAGTGAAGGTAAATTCTCTTTATGTTGGGCTCCATGTGAATGTTACCACACGAATTGTGGTAATTAACATAATTTTTCCGATGAGCCAATCGTTTATACTTGTCAGACGGTATGCAAAATCCAAGATATTGGAGCAGCCATAATCCAAATTTTCATATACAGTGTGGGAGGCAATATTCGAAAAAAGTCAACGTTTTGTGTGCACTCACATAATCTGGATTCATTCAACCAAATTTTTTTGAGTAAAGTTTAAATCAACATTCAACATCAACATCTACACATATTCAATACACATGGTATACCTAATATAATTCCAAAACGTTATTCTAAAATGATTTCGAAAAGATTTTCAAAATATTTGAAAATTTTCCATAATAAAATCAAGATTTTTGGCTAACCCTGTAGAGCTGGCGGACTTTTTCATCAAGAATTATTTTTTTTCGTAAAATCAAGAATTAAAAACTTTTTCCTCTTCTGGACTCCATCCGTGGACGTACATGAATGTTTTTGACTAATCCGAATAAACATATTAAGTAAATAAAATATCTGTATACTAATTTGTTGGTGGCTTGTTTGTAATATAAACACATCTTAAACAAGTAAAAATGGTTTATTGAAAAAGTATCTAAAAGTCCCTTTGGTTTCATAATAATGCCGAAAAGGTCTTTGGTCAAAAAATACATCAGAGCCATTAGATCAAATAAAACAGCATAGGCCAAATAATACATTTAATAATTTACCCATTTTCAAAATTTTTGCAATATAAAACAAAAAACGTATAGGCGCCATATCTAATATCAGTGACACCCGGTAAAAGTGTTTTATCCTCGTAAAAGATCAAATAGATAGTTAAGGTCGTCTACAGTTTTTATCATTCGTGTGTATTACACCATATCTAAAAATAAAAACAATAAGGAAACTGTAAAAATATGACAGAATTAAAAGTGGAAATTCAAATTTTAAAGTTTTCTTCAGAACACCGTAGGTATTAGAAACGCTATTGCAACCTAGATTTTTCAGTTCCGTGGTATTAATATCACCAGATGTATTTACTATTACGACAGTAATAATAAAGAAATAAAATAATTATTAAAAAAACGTTTTTATTAAAGTTACACTAAATGTCTTTGTCTACCATTATAAATTTTTGGTCTTACTGTATTCGAAACAAAACTTTTCTTGAAATCACTTCTTTATTTAGGGTTGCAGCAGCAACCACAATTTTTCACTTTAATAAATCTACGGTGTCTTCGAAATCGTTTGTGTTTGCTTTTTGTTTTAAATACTCCCATAAGAGTAATCCAACGAGGTTAGATCTGGCGAACGGGCTGGCCATGCTGTTGGTCCATAGCGGCCAATCCACCTGTCGTGGAAGTGATTGTCTAACTAGAATTGTAGGATGTGCTGGGCATCCATCTTGCAGAAAAATTATTTTTGTTCTAAATTCTATTTTCATCGTCAGTTCGCCCAAAACAAAATTATTCAAAATTTCTAAATAAGTATTTTGATTCAAATTTCCATCCATAAAATAAGGACCGATTATTTTGTGATGCACTGTGCTGCACCAAACATTTACCTTCTTAAATTTTTGACTATTAGTGGTAATGAGCCCAGTACCTGCAAGTAGATCCGTCCGTGAATAGAATGTTTCGATGAAATGATCTATCTGCTAAAATTTTCTCACCCATAGTTAAACAAAAGTCCAAACGGCGAACATCATTTCCATCTTTTTCTTAGGTGTTCTTGGGTGTTCTTGTACAGAGTCTAAAACTACAAGGGTAGCAGCGTCATCTTCATTTAATTGTTCTTTGTTTTTCTTTTTTATATTTTTTACATACCCAGTGGAAACAAATTTATAAATTAATTTACGTACTGCTTTACGAGTCATTTTAATACTTCCCATTAAAAATTTCTATTGCGTATTTATAAGAAATATTTCCGATTCCATAACATTTGACCAAGGAAATTCGTTATTCCAGGGTTAGCATAATTCAATAATCAGTAACTAATATTTTTATAGAAAATACAAAATACGAATAAATATCTATTACAATGACATTGACATTGATCCATGGCATTACTTGATGTAATCTCATTTGTCAATGAAGAATTTATTTTGCTCTCCTTAAATACTGCGTATTTAAGGGGGCGCTGCCATCCTTAAGAAAATGATTTCTTATTCGACAATTTCTCCTACATCCCTGAACCGATTGGAAAAATTCTTTGATAAGCTCTTACAGAATACTTGATAGAATGATACCAGACTATTGAAATAAACAATTTTTTTTGCATTTTCGCATGAAAAAAAAATTTTCCTTGTTGAGTTTTTAATAGCCTAGTACCATTCTATCAAGTTGTCTCTAAAAGCCCATCAAAAAATGTTTTGAATCGTTTCAGGGATGTAGAAGAAATTGTCGAATTACGTTCACCGAACCCGCTCACCTTAAGCTTTTCTTCATAATTGAAAAACCTTGTTAAATAAAATTTTCAATAAAAATGTATAAAAAGGTAGTCCGCTTTTTAGAATACCCTGTATAATTTATCTTAGGTCTGACAACTATAACTTTCTAAGACAAGCAAAACTTTTTATAAAGAATGACTTTTTGACACATGACACTGTATCTAGTTAAGGTAGTACTTTCTGTAATTTTGTTTTATTTTCGATATCTTTGTTTAAAGATGCTGAAATTAGAAAAGATAATTTCACAACCTTTATTTGTCTGCCTGTCTGAATGTTTGACCTACTCTACCATAACTCGAGGACGGCTCAACATATTTTGATAAAATTTTGTACACATGTAAACATGTTTCCATCTTAACGATTAGGTACCTTTATATCGGAGGTAGGGCAAACAACATAGTGGGAACGTGGAAGAACTGTGGAAGAAATGGAAAAAAGTGACGGAAAGGTGGGGAAAAGTGAGTATGGAGGGAAGGGGAGGGAAGTTGGTGGAAAGATATCAAAAGATAATGGGAATGCGAGTAGGCGGCAAGAAAGTGGTAAAACGTGTTGACAATCTGGGGAAAAGGGAAACAAAATGGTGGGAAGGTGTCAGATTGTAGTGGGAAACTCACAGAAGGTGATAGAAAAATAGAAAAATGTGGTTGGAAGGTTAAAGAGGGTGAGGGAAGATAGTGATAATGCGAAAAAAATGTGGTGGGACCCTGAGAAAGGTGCGGGAAAGTGGGGAAACGTGAAGAAAAATGATGGTAAAATCGTAGAATATGGTAGGAAAGTGGCAGAAGAAGAAGATGGGGAAAATGCGATGGAAAGTCAGTGGGTGTTTTCTTGTGTAAATTTGATTAGGGAATCATATTCCGGCACCGGAATTTTAAAAAAGAAATAAAAAAATTGGGTTATAAAGGAGAGTGCGCCCCACTCCCCCACGCCACTGGTTGAATTTCATTTTAGTTAATGCGATAAAATAATAATTCTTATTAGTACTAAATAACTTACCGATAACATCACTGTAGCGCAAAAGATTCCTGAAATATTACATAAAAACCGCTGCCCAAGGAGTCACTACTTCCACATCCGGATTTTCCATAGTTAAACGCCTCACAACGAAAAACATTTGTTTTGTATGTGAATATAATTGTTTATGGAACTTTATTAATATAATATTTGAAATCATCTACCCCAAAAACCCATAAAACGATATCCCACATCGGTAGTGGGGTGGGGGTGGGGATAGAGGGGTGGTAGTGAGGGAGGATGAAATAAAAAAATATTTTGAGGTTTTTGGTTCTTGTACACACACTAAATCACATTTTTTTTTCATTTCCTTTAATTAGAGGGTGGGGGCAGTAGTGGGGGTGGCTAATGTCAAAAAAATTTTTGAGCTTCTCTTGTATATATTAAATACCAATTTTATGGGCTCTTAACTGCTTGATTTACCTATTTATCCCCCATTTACCCCAATTTACTCCCCAACCCTTCGACGGAATAGAATGAAAATAGAACCTAGTTCCAGTTCTCGTTAAAATACATACGTGTACCAAAGGGCATAGCAGGACAAGCATGTAAAATCTGCCCCAAACAAAATTTTGTTTGTTATCAACTATTTGAAGGTGCTTACCCTAAATATGATTTTCCCAAGATTTCAAGCCTGCAGCCGCCACATTGAAGGAGCGGTGGGGAATTTTTTGATTTTCGTTTTTTAAAATCTTCTCGGATACCGTTGTACGAAAAAATCCGAAAAAATTCACAGTTGTTACTTACATGTTGGACTATTCACCCAATTTTTTTCATAATTTTTAAATGCAAATTTCGTAGGCAAAAAAAATTGAAAATTTTTGTATATAATTTTTTGGCACTTTAAGAAGGAAGGCCACTCTGAATTTTTCATCGTAAATTACTCATTTATTAAGGCCTATTCTCAAATTATTTTTATATTTTTAAAAAATGTGGAAGATAGTTAAAAAAAAACGAAAAACTGCATTACCGACCATTCTCTTATATGCGCCTCACCGACAGACAGACAGAAATTTTTTTTTGCTCAAACTTAAAATCTCGACGTTTCATGACATTTTAAGCCTATTTGAACAATAAAAATTTTCAAAATTTTTGTTGTCATTACTACACTTCCACTGGATGTGGAAGTAAAACCTGCTCTTGTGCCACCACCTCTGAAGGGCCCTACCTACCTTAGGAAGCATTTCCTAGACACATGTCTATAAACACTTTTTTCATATTTTTGTATAAACTCTCATCACCTAAAGTTAACGATAGGAATCTGCGAACACTCTGTGTAAATCATTAATTATTTCAGTAAATTTTCATTCTACGAATTATTAATAAAAGCTAGTTTGATTTGCTGAATACTCGATTGAAAAATATTTAAATGCGTAAACTTAATGATTAATGAGACACCTCGTATAAATTACATAATCAGACACATCTACTGCATTGAAAATGTCTATATCGAATCACTACAACTCTCGTCTAGTCTGGCATTCGACATTTCCAAATAGTTGCTATTTTAACTTTCAAAGAAACATACCGGTGTCTGTAAAACATTTGGCTGTTGAATTATTGGCATTTGTTTCTTTGAATCTGTTCTCACATGCGAAAGAATAAGAGCAAACGCAGCGAACAGACACAAGTCGTCCCCGTATAGCCAAAAATCTGTACGCAGTATGTTCCCAATCGTACTTTTAGCTTATTTTAGCTTGAGTTATTTTCAATTCCCACAATCTGCTTACCATATTTCCCAGTTGCGTGTACAGACTTGCCAATGATAGCACATGGTTCAATCAGTTTTGAAGAGTACAGAAGCCAGATTCGTGTGTAAACGAAGTAGGTATCAGTGAATATTGTAACCTTAGACACAGAGCTCGGGTACTTGGAAGGATTAAGAAGAATCGGCTTTATAACCATTGAGCCGATTGGGGATAATAAATTTGTAATGCACTAGTAATAATATACATTTTCGATTATGTTTACCACGTGGCATGTATCAAATATAATAGATTTTTTTAAATTTTGTTTCTACTAAAAAGGGATACAGAAGAACCGTTTAATTAAATATCTGTCAAACTGTCTCACAAATATAGTCCTGGGATGTCTTAAAATAAATATAAAATGCTGCTCTTAGATGATAAAAGCTTGCGAAACTGATAAAGTTCAGTAAAAGGAAGTAAAAAGTTTTTTTTTTTTTTTGATTACTATATTTTCATTTGATGTCTAATACGTTGTATTTTTTTTAAAGGGATGTCACTTTACTATGCATAAATTTTAAGGTTTTAAAGCGTGAGAAGATTTTCTCATGAAATTGCTATAAAAAGAAATAAAAAAATAGTTAAACATCACACTGAGACTAAAAATACACCAAATAATAGATTGGATAATACTTACTAAATATGAAATATGAGAAAAAATACTATATTTTCAACTCTTCATTGTTGCTATGTACAAAATTGCAATGTAGATTACATCTACAAGATTAGATTAATTCCATTAACAATAATAATTGCCTTATTTACCCCCAAAATTCTTATTTTGAAAATGTATATTATTTTTGTTTAGGTACACTTATCATTTGTACCAATCTTATTATATTCCGATTATTATATAAAAATGTATATATTGATAAGTATCTACTTATTATTACTATTATATTATTATAAATTACAGAAAATTATTATATAAATTATTCATAACTACAATAATAGATAAAAAAAAGTGTACAAGTTTTGATTTGCTTAATACCTAAATAATATTCTCTAATCACGATAAAAGCAAATAAATAAAAAATAGTTAATTGTAAAAATAAATCAAGAATAGGCTTGTAAATAAAGAATAAATGTTTCTATACTCTACTGATGAGAACTAACGAGTTTGAAAAAACTTGAACAACTTTTCTAGAGTTGAAATAGAATGTAAGGCTCAATAATTGCTGTGAACGTCTGAATTTCAATAAATGATTAAGTATTTTCAATATATTTTTTTGCCTTAAAATGCTAGGCTATCATGTATTTCAATATCTCGTTAGTATTAGCTAGATGAGTAGTTGTTTTGATTGGTTCGCCAATGATGAGTGTTTTAAAATGTTTTCCTATATAGTGGATTAACTAACGTCAACAGATTAGGGTACCAATATACAGAAAGTAGATAGTTTCATATTAATAAAAAAGTGTGAATCACTGAATTAAATAAATGATTTAAGTATTTTCAATATATTTTTTGCATTAAAAGTCTAGGAATCTTATCATGTAATTCAATACTCCGTCACTATTAGCTAGAAGAATAGTTGTTTTGATTGGTTCTCCAATGATAAGTATTTTAAAGTATTTGCCTAACTAGTGTATTAGCGTGCCCAGATTAGGGCAACAATATACAGAAAGTAGGCAATTTCATAATAGATAAACAAGTGTGAATGTTGTGTTTTGCTTAATACCTAAATAATATTTATCTAATTACCATGTACCACACACTCTACTGAAGATAGTAGGCCTAACCTTCTTAAGTCGAGACATATAATCCCAAAATACTTGTTTGTATTTATTGTGGAGGGTTTACAGTTTACCGCCTTCTTCATTTGTCTCTCAATGTAGATATTATCTTCAGAATATTTATAAGTACGAGATGAACTGTTGTTATGTTATGTCCTACATAAATAACTGGTAATTTTTTATTTTCATATTAAATATTAGATATTAGTTTGTATGAATGTTTTCTTCGATATAAATACTCAAAGTAATATTTTTTATTAATGACATTTAAAGAAACTCAAAATTTAATTTTATTCAAAGAATTTGCAAAAAATAGTTAGAATTCGAATTAGAATTAACTAAACTTTAGCATTTTCGTTACCAAAATAAAAAAGCTAAAAACGTACTCTTCGCCAATTTACTGAGCTTTTTATATAATTGTTACACATTCTATAGGATAATCTTCGCAGTTTTCTTGTAAATAATGTTAGTTTTTGGACATCCTAAATTTTGTGATACCAAATTTGTTGTGAAAAAAAGTGTATGAAAAAAATTGAAAAAAACATTCAACCAGTCTAGAATTCGAACATGCGATCTTTGGATTGCAAGGCAAAACGTTAGCCAGTGGACCATCACACATTACTGAATGTCTGTAATATATATCTTTCGAGAATCATATTTCAACGAATTGGATATATAATTATAAAATATATATTAGTAAAATGTATAAACAGAAAAATATTATAGAGATAACATTTCGCAAGATTTCTATTTAAGTACAAGGCACAAAAATTAAAAATATATATATTTTTAAATTAAATGGTTAATACCTTTTCATTTACTGATTGATTTTTTTTTAAAAACAATAGGGTTCTTCCTCTAGCTAACACTAACTTAATTTCCAAATTTCAATACAATCGGACTTTTCTCTCTTAAGTTATCGTGCTTACAAGAAACGCGACGGACGGATAGACGGACATTTTGAAAGTTCTTCAGAATTCGTTCACTAACAAATGATGTGAAATTTTTTTCTCTACGAGCGATATTTCAGGTTTTAGAAATGTGCCAATGAAATGCAATATACTCTCCGTTTTTGCGAAGAGTATAATAAACAAGTCACACATTTATACCGATAATATCTACAGGAAAGTACAAGGTTACTCAATAGTTTGTTTAGCTTTAAAATGTTTTGAAAACAGTTGGTTATTGATTTTCAGGTTACCTCAGTAGCCCCCGAAAATCTGGGAGATCTGGAGAATGTAATTCAATACATCTTGGTAAGAGCTAGAAGAGAAGTTATCTTGATTGATTCTCAAATAATGCATGTTTTACAATTTATTCTAAATTGTCTTTACTTAGCTTTTCTGTTCACATGCCTAGACTCGAGCAACAGTGTAATGAAAATTTTAAAAAAATTTTTCTTTCCAAGTCACTCACAACGAAAAAAAATTGTATATGGAACTTTAATAATGTAATATTTGAAATCCTCTACCCCAAAAACCCATAAAAAGATACCCCACATCGATAGTGGGGGGGGGGGTGATAGGGGGGGTGGTAGTGGGGGTGGATGAAGTGAAAAAAAAAATGAGGTTTCTGATTCTTTTACACACACTAAATCACAATTTTTTTTTTACCCCTTTAATAATGATGGTAATGGGGGTGGCTAACGCCAAAAATTTCTTTGAGACCTTAGCTTCTCTTGCATATACTAAATACCAATTTTATGAACTCTTACCTGCTTGATTTACCTATTTACGTCAAATTTACCCCCCAACCCTTCGACGGAACAAGATGAAAATATAATCTAGTTCTAGATCTCGTTAAACTACATATGTGTACCAAATTTCAAGTCAATATCTTAAAAGGTTCCAGAGTAAACGTGCGCAATAAAAAGTTACAGACAAGCCGACAGACAGACTCGCGGAAGCACATAATCTGATTAAAATTTTTTCAAATCGGACGATAACTTTTTGTGAAAATTTTTTTTGAAAATACCCGGTTTTTTTGCCATAACACTAATACACAAAAAAGTAATTTCTTATTTTTGTACACGAAAAAAAGGAGTTAGGGGGATGAGATTTTTTTGAGGTAGATGAAATAGATAAGAACTGATGGAGCTGAGGATGGGGGTGGCCAATTAGGGGAGTGAAGGGAGGTAAGGAAAGGAAAATCATTCAACCCCTTATAAATTTTTTTATCCAATATACAAACTTGTGGGAGGGCAAAAACCTTTTGCATTTTTTTTCAAATGCGTTTTTGAGTACGAAGAAAAGAGTTCAGAGGAGAAATTTTTTTACAGGTAAATGAGGATTTTTAATTTAATTAAATTATCGCAATCCAAGCAATAGGAAACGGGATAGGGACTTCGGACCTTGATGTTCGGCAATATAAATCTTTTTCCATCTTAATATTTTATCAGTCTACCCTTTATCAAATATTAAACTTATTATGAATAATTATTTAACACCATCACGAGTTTTCGCGACCCATTTCTCTAGTTTAGGTGTCTATTGGATACATGTACAGTGTGCCCCAGGATAGATGTAACAAAAGGTGTAATGGACCAAAAATTTTGGAATTTTCGAATGGTATTTGGGGATTGAGTTCTGCTTGTTGTAAAACTAAAGTATACTAAAAATGACTTGATTTGGTGTTCTACGGGGTGTTTTATAAGCAAAGTTGTAAAAATCACCACTAATAAAGTACCTTTATTTTTCAAAATATGAAAAAATTCCACTAAGAAAAGTTATTTAGAATGCAATGTTATACCTCTAAACCAAATTTCAGGAATATAAAATTATTTTTTTGAAACTTCCCATTTTTTCAATAAATTAGTATTTTATTTTGAACCATTCAATTAAAACTGCATAGAAATTATTTTTTGTGAATTAATATTTAAAATTATGTAGAAGCTAAAAGTAGGCTATGAGAAAAGCAGTGGATACACATTTATCATTTATTATTGAGATATCTGTCAAACGTAGTCAATATTATCCTTAACTTCTGTTTCAAATTAACGAACCAAGCATAAAAAATTAAGTGAAAATGGTACTCACAGTGCGTGAAAAAATTTATATTGTGCAATGCTACGGAATTGGCGGTGAAACTCGCTAAGAGAAGTGGTAAGCCAATTTAATTTGAAATTTCCAAACACTGCTTTGTCACGTAAAAGCATATGATGAAGACAATGTTGGGGATATTATAGCTCATGCCTCTGTTATAGAAAATCCTAGGATGCCACTAAGAGAGAGATCAGCTCTTATTAATATTAGCAAGTCTGAACTCCAAAGAATTTACAAGGCAAAGAAAATTAGGGCATATAAAGCAAAGCAAATTATAAACGTACGCTTGAAGAGAGACATGACGGCCGTAGGTTGGATTTTTGTTTGACCATTGGAGACAAAATCATGGAAGAGAGATTTTTTCATCATTTCATAATTTTCTCAGATGAATCCACATTTACAACCAATGGTGTTGTTTCATCTCAGAATTGTCGGTTTTGGGCTTCTGAAAATCCAAATTTTAGAATTCATTGTAGAAGACAATATTATAAAAAAGTGAATGTGTGGTGTGCCGTTTCTTATCACGTTGGAGTTATTGGACTTTATTTCATTGAGGAAAGGTTAAACCAGAACTCTTATTTAGAGCTTCTTGAAAGATTTTCTGAAGAACATTTAAATATTTTAAGAGATATATGCCTTCAGTTCATTTTCAACATGATGGTTGCCCTGGCCACTCCACAGAAATGGTTAATCGGTGGTTGAATTTAAATTTTGGAGAAAATTGGATTGCCAGGAATGTACTGATCAAGTGGCCGGCGAGATCCCCAGACCTATCAATATTGGATTTTTTTTATGGGGTCGCCTCAAGCAGTTGGTTTACGCTGAACCACTTCCTAACGATGTAGCAGTATTGAAGCAGAGAATTACAAATGCCGTAAACTCCATACCGTTAGATCGTATTCGAAACAGTTTTAAGGACTTCAGGCGAAGGATCGAAATGTGTGTGGATGTGGGTGGTAGCTACGTCGAATAATAAAAAAATTGTAAACATTGTTTTGTATTGGTCAATAATTAATTTGTTTGTGAATCTGTTATGTTTTTGACATTTATTACTTGTTATAATTTTTAAACCTAATTAATCTTCTGTTAGTAATTTTTTCTTGTTTTACAATTAGTTCGATTAACATTATACCTTCTTACATCTCGCATATTCAATTACTTCCACATCCAGTGGAAGTGTAGTAACGACAAAAAAATTTTTAAAAATTTTTATTGTTCAAATAGGCTTAGAATGTCATGAAACGTCGAGATTTCAAGTTTGAGCGAAAAAAAAATTTCTGTCTGTCTGTCGGTCTGTCGGTCTGTCTGTCGGTCTGTAACTTTTTTTGTGCACACGTTTACTCTGGAACCGTTTGAGATATTGACTTGAAATTTGGTACACATATGTACTTTAACGAGATCTAGAACTAGATTATATTTTCATCTTGTTCCGTCGAAGGGTTGGGGGGTAAATTGGGGTAAATTTGGAGTAAATAGGTACATCAAGCAGGTAAGAGTTCATAAAATTGATATTTAGTATAGACAAGAGAAGCTAAGGTCTCAAAAAAAATTTTTGCATTAGCCACCCCATTACCACCCCCACCCTATTATTAAAGGGGATGAAAAAAAAAAATGTGATTTAGTGTGTGTACAAGAAACAGAAGCCTCAAAATATTTTTTACGTTATCCACCCCCCACTCCCACCCCCTGTCACCACCCCCCACCCTACTACCGATGTGGGGTATCGTTTTATGGGTTTTTGGGGTAGAGGATTTCAAATATTATATTATTAAAGTTCCATAAACAATTATTTTCAGATACAAAATTTTTTCGTTGTGTGACTTGGATAGAAAATCCGGATGTGGAAGTAGTGATTCCTTGGGCAGCGGTTTTTTTTATTTACCAATAGCCTACTTTTTGAGATGATTAACATTTGCTCCTACACAACTTTAAATATGAATTCAACTATTAATTCGCAAAAATGGGAAGTTTTAAAAAAATAATTTTATATTCCTGAGAGTTGGTATATAGGTATAAAATTGCATTCTAAATAACTTTTCTTAGTGGAATTTTTTCATATTTTGAAAAATAAAGGTACTTTATTAGTGGTGATTTTAACAACTTTGCTTATAAAACACCCTGTAGAACACCAAATCAAGTCATTTTTGGTATACTTTAGTTTTACAACAAGCAGGACTCAATCCCCAAATACCATTCCAAAATTTTTGGTCCATTACACCTCTTGTTACATCTATCCTGGGACACACTGTATAAAACAATTATTTTTCCGTTTAACTCGCTCTGATTCAAAAACGGCACAATGGATTACTCTCAAATTTTTATGGTGTTATCACTATTTGTTAACAAAATGTGTTGATATTTAGGTCAAACTTTAATAAATGTAGAAAGTATTATTTTTTACCAGTTTATGCGCTTCCGTGGGATATTCAATTTTTAATGTTACTTTTTTTTCGTCAAGTTCAATGTTATCGTGGAAAAACGTGTTTTTGCGAATTTTAAATTCGAACTACTCTCCCACCCCGTGTGATTAAGCTGAACTAACTTGATAACATGATAAAAGAGAACGCTTGTAACCGAATTGTCTAAAAAAAAAAAATTAAAAAAGTTGGTTTCATTTCAAAACCAGATCCGCTCCGCTATAAGGAATAACACCATGAAATATTCTAACGTACTTAAGTTACACCTTGTGTATCCTATTTTTGTCGGACTACAGGCAAATGATACCTTTCCGACTTCATAAGAATTATAATAATATATTATTTATTACAACGAATATAATCCCACAACTTCAAGACATTACAGTTTTTCTTTTAAAATGTGCAATTTGAACGGGCTATTTTCTAGGAAACTTTTATGTCCAGATTTACCGACATGAATTTATGGCTAGCCGCTGTACTAACGGAAACTATAAGAATAGAAAAAGGAAACCAATCGACCAAAATGAGAAGGAAGCTCTTTCATATATTTCTCAAACATTAACCTTATATCCATTATGAAATTTGATACCGCTATTGATTTTTCATTAATATATTTACACAGTATCCACCCTAAAAACAAACATCATGCATTATTTTAATCTTCGTAGTTCATTAACATCGAATATCCAACCATTACAAATCCGACATTCAACATTTGCTCAACTTTAAAGCTTTATATCGACCTTTTAAATAGAGGGAGGGTAAATTCTATTTGGCCTGCTCAAATATTAAACACTTGCCATTCAAGCTGTCGTGAAATGTTACATTGATAATATCTCATTTCGGATCCAGTAAGGTTTTCAATATACAACAGTCTTGTTGCCTACAATATAGGGGATATCTCTTTCAGTTTTACTCATATAGTTGGAATTGGTTAGATTAAGTATACATGTTTCTTCTTATTAGAATATACGCGCGATCCAGTATATTCGTAAATTTGATTATGTTCAATGAAAAAAATAAGTAAATGAGTTCAGTTTTCCACGTTCTGAAAAATCTTTCGTTAACAAGCAGGAAATGAACTGTAAGCAAAAACAAGCTAAAAACGTACTCTTCGCCAATTTACTCAGCTTTTTATATATAATTGTTACACATTCTATAGGATACTCTTCGCAGTTTTCTTGTAAATAATGTTAGTTTTTGGACATCCTAAATTTTGTGATACCATCTTTGTTGTGAAAAAAATTATATGAAAAAAAATATCCAACCTGTGTGGGATTCGAACACGGGACCTTTGGATTGCAACGCAAAGCAAGCAAGCAAGCAAGCAATAACAAGTTTATTAAAATTAGAGGTACATGTATGTGCCTCCCCGGAGTCTGGCCCGGAGCCAGCTAGACAACCACGACGCGTAGCGTCGTGGTGGGTGTTGGGTTGGACGGGGCAGGTCCGGTTTGGCTAAAGCTGAACTTAAAAGGTTAAAACTCCTGCCTAAGAATAAAGCTTAAAATTAACAATTTGGATCAATAATAGTACACAAAAATACTTAAAAAACAATTAAAATTAGCACTTTAAAAAACTAGCGGTTTCGCGCACAGACGAACACTTTGGAATTTTGATTGCTGACACGGGAAAACAGAACTCAACGAAAAAACCCGTTCGAAGCAATTCCACCCTGATCTTCCTGCCAGGAAAGTGTGGTGGATAAAAGGTGTGGTTTAAAATATTTGGATTTTTAGGGAATTTTTCGGCCTAGACGGAATTTAGAAACAAAATGGACAAAAGAACAAAAAGGACGAAAAGGACAAGAACAAAATTGAACAGAGATAAGAAGAGGGGGTTGTAAAGTTATACAGTTAAGGAAAGGTAAAGAGTAGGGTAGAGATAAGTTATGGTAGAGGAAAGTTTGGCTAAGGGAGTTGCCGGAAAATAGGCAACGCCTGGTATGGTAGAGGGTGTCTGATATCGAAAAGTATTGCATTATGCTGTCTGATTCGAGTTATGTTGCGGGTTAGCGGACTATCGCCCAGTTTGAATTGATAGAATTTTTGTGAAATTTCTTGGACGTAGTCCGCTAGTGGAGTTATGTCGTGGCAATTTGCGTATAGATCTCTGAGGGAGGTGTACCTGTCCAAACCAGAGATGAGGCGCATAAATTTATGTTCAAGAACTCGAAGTTTTCTCATTGTCGTGGCCGGGATGCTGCACCATACCGGCGCCGCGTATGTGATTGCCGGCCTAATCACCATTGTGTACAACATTTTTTTATTTTGTCTGTTTAGTCTGCTACCCCTGGCCAGGAGCGGATACAGACTTCTGGCCATTGAGTAGACCTTACGTACTGTCTCATTAATATGGGTGTTAAACGTCAGTCGTTTGTCTAAGTTAACCCCCAAATATTTCACGCACCGTTTGATAGGAATTTGTCTACCCCCGATCGAAAGTGGCGTTAAAATTCGATTTTCGGTAAATCGGCGCGTGAAGAGAATCCCTGTGTGGGATTCGAACACGGGACCTTTAGATTGCAACGCAAAGCTTTAGCCGCTGCACCACCACATATTGCTACGAAAATTGATTGACTGTGATATACCTATATCTTTCGACAATCATACATATTCAACTCGTACTTCTATGGAATATATATTAAAATATATAATAATATAGTAAAATTCATAAACAAAAAAAATATATTATGGAAATAATATTTCGCAAGATTTCCATTTTAATACAAGCGAAAAAAAATTAAGAAAATACATTTTTTTTAAATTAGATAATTAATAACTTTTTTATTTACCGATCGATTTTCTTCAAAATAGGGTTCTTCCTCTAGCTAACACTAACTTACCTTCTAAATTTCAATACAATCGGACTTTTCTTTCTTAAGTTATCGTGCTTACAAGAAACGTGATGGACGGACAGGCGGACGGGCAGATGGACAGACAGACAGACGGACAGACGGACATTTTGAAAGTTGTTCAGAATTCGTTCACTAACACAATGATATGAAAATTTTTTCTCTGCGAGCGATATTTACGATTTTAGAAATGTGCCGATCAAATACAATATACTCTTTCGTTTTTGCGAAGAGTATAATAAAGGAAGCATAGATTATTCAAAGGGAATGTGATTTTTTTTATTGGAAATATTTCGTATGTGCAGTAATATACAGAAAATATGTGCATATGTATATTTTTCAATTGAACCGTTAAATTCTTTCAGCGGTATTTTACTTTTACTTTCACTTCCACGTAGTGGACTGAAGTATAGCAACCCAAAAAACAATTGGGTTTTTTGCTGTTGTTGTTGAAATAGGCTTAGAATGTCATAAAAGGTCGAAATTTTAAGTTTGAACAAAAAATTAATTCTGTCTGTCTCTCTGTTTGTAACTTTTTCTTGTGCGCACGATTACTCTGGAAGAGTCTACGATACTGACTTGAAATTTGATACACCTATATATTATAACTAAATCTGGAACTAGGTTATATTTTAATATCAAACATTTTTGAGAAAGCAATAACCGCAAGATTGTATAATTATTTCTAAAAATACAACATCCTTTCTAATAATCAATTCGGATTCAGACAAAATAAATGCACCCACGATACAATTACGGCCTTCTATCTTTCTAGATCTAGCAAAGGTATTTTATACCATCAGTCATGTCAAGCTTCTGGAAAAATTAGAAATGTACGGGGTTCGAGGCTGTTCCTATAACTTAATAAAATCTTATCTCAGTAACAGACAACAATATGTTGTAACAAATAATGAAAGGAGCAGTGAATCAACAGTAACGGTGTACCACAAGGCACAGTACTTGGCCTCGTACTTTTCATAATTTACGTTAATGATCTGTTTATAAATATTGATTCAGACAGTGTGAGTATCTTTGCTTATGCACGTTAGCGGTGATTCTTATGAGGATATTCGCTCAAAAACTGAACACATATTACAAGTTATAACAAGATAACAGATAGAAAAATTTGGCATTAGTCACCCCCATTACCACCTCCACCCCATTATTAAAGGGGATGAAAAAAATTGTGATTTAGTGTGTGTACAAGAACCAGTAACCTCTAAATATTTTTTTACTTCATCCACCCCCACTACCACCCCTTATCACCACTCCCTGCTACCGATGTGGGGTATTGTTTTATGGGTTTTTGGGGTAGAGGATTTCAAATATTATATTATTAAAACTCCTTAAACAATTATTTCCACATATCAATTTTTTTCGTTGTGAATGACTTGGATAGAAAATCTGTATGTGGAAGTAGTGATTCCTTGGGCAGCGGTTTTTTGTACAATTTTTATACATTTTTAGCACAAATAAAAACTTATTCTATTCTATTCTATCTTATTCCGTTGAAGAATTCGTGGTGGTAAGTCCATAAAAGTGAGATTTGTTGCATATACGAAAAGCCAAGGTCTCAAAATTCTTTTAGACATAAGTCACTCCCATTACAACCTACACACTATTATTAAATAAAATTTTGATTTAGTGTGTATACAAGAACCAGAGGCCTCAAACAAACTTTATGACATTAGCCACCCCCACCCCATTATTAAGGGAAGTAAAAGATAAAATTGTGGTTTAGTGTCTATACAAGAACTAAAAATGTTTTTGGTATTAGCCACCCCCACTACCACTGAAAATTTTAGCGGCAGGTCCTACCGCCACTGCAGGACCCGCCCCTAAAATTTTCAGTGGTAGTGGGGGTGGCTAATACCAAAAACATGATAGCGCGATCGATCGAGTAATAAAAGTGTCAACTTTGATAACAAAATCGACAGGTCCGAGCGTTTTTATAAAAAATGATCATACAAGCAGAAAACACGTCTGCTTCATTTTCGGCGGGCCACCCTGTGTATAAAAGTTTGTGACTTTTCCATTACCACATCCCGGAACAGGAAACTGATTGTAATACAGCTTTTATTCGGTTTATAATAAAATAATCGAATGATGTTGGAATAGCAATGAACATTAAATTAAATTATATTCTCACTTTATTTTAAATAGATACTTATACAAAACAGAGATCTTTAAGTTTTCCATCCACTTCTGAACAGCGTAAATTCCTCTGTGTTGGAATTAATAGTTATATACATATTTAAGGTTATTAATGTTTTTGCTATTAATGAATGTGTCAATTGTTTTGTAAACAAAATTGTCAGGGACCATCTACAAGAGGTGACGTCTACTTATGTGAGGAAATGGAGCGATGAGGAGGGGCTGAAAATCAGTCCTCAAAAGACCAGCATGGTTCCCTTCGCCAGAAGGTGAAACCTAGAGGGATTGGGTCCTCTAGTTCTCCAAGACACACAATTACGGATGTCGGGCTAGATAAATAGACTCCAAATTTACCTGGAACCAACATCTGCACAGAGTAATACATAAGTCTGTTGCCATACTGGCAACATGCAGACGATTGTATGGCAAGACATGGGGGCTCAAGCCTAGTATGATGCACTGGCTCTATACCATCACATACGCAGCCTTAGTTTGGTGGCCTAAGGTCACTCAAACCACAGCAACTAACGGGCTGAGCCAGGTGCAAAAACTGGCCTGCCTGGGAATTACAGGTGCAATAAAAAGCACCTCAACAGCAGCCTTGGAGACCCTCCACTGAGTCTTGTGATTCAGGGGAAGGCCAGAGTGGGAGCTTACAGGCTACAAAATTCTCAGAACCCGACTCCTCTTGGAGGCAACTCGGGGCATACGAGGATAACAAACATTGTAGCGGATCTTCTATTCAGCATGAAGTCGGACTACATGTCACCAAAAATTACATTCCTATCACCATTGGAGATAGGAAGGAATGGGTGAAAGGTGTTCCTGATGCTTTATGCAAAGGCCTGGCCTGGTATATCGACGGGTCTAGGATGGAATCAGGGGCTGGAGCAGGAATACATGATGAAAGGACAAGAGCGAGTATAAGTCTCTCTCCTTGCACAGCACTCCACTGTATTCCAGACAGAAATTCTGGCTATACACGAGTGTGTACGCGAGAATGTCAAACGACGATATGTGAACCAGCACTATCCTCTAACAAGGTTGTCTTCCAGACTGGTTTGGGACTGCCACGAAGAGCTCAAAATTCTGGGTGAGCGGAACAGAGTAAGACTACTCTTTGTGCCTGAAGGAGCAGCTGATATATTTTATGGCCCAGAACCCGTGCTGGGCACCAGAAAGGGCTCAGTCAGAAGGGTAAGTTAAGGCTGGGTAAAGAGTAAACACAACCACTACTGGAGAAATATTCCAGGAAATCGACATGGGGAAACACTTATCAATGGACCATGTTCAAAACAAACTGGAGAACTGCTCACAAAGAACAGGATCCAGTTGAGATCCATGGCAGGTCTTCTGACGAGACATTTTCCCGTTAAGAAGTACCTGCACTTAATCGGGCTGGCACTCAGACCCATTTTAGTGGGATGGGCAGCCCATGCGTTTTCCCCTCCTCGAAAAAAAAAAACAAGATTTAATAAAGATGTGTGGTAAAGTGGTAAATCTAATAGGTCATGGGCCCAGACATTGTCGATGAAATAGATAAAAATTGAATTTATCGAATTGCTCTTTTTGAAAATTACACTCACTCTATTTAACATTCAGTATTAAAAATAAGAAAATAACCATTCTTTCTATATACTGATGATCTAAGTCTGATCATGCCAATATATAACAAGAACGAGGCATTCTTTCTAGTATTTCTAGCCTTACCTAGAGGATACTTCATTATAATCAAACATTGCATTTCAACGCCAAGAATTACTAAAAAACAAAAACAAAATAGGTATAAAATTTCATTCATCTCATCTGGGTAGGGCTAGAGATACTAGAAAGAATGCTTCGTAAGGAACGCTTCTTATAATATATTGGCATGATCAGACTTAGACCATCAGTATATATAAATAATGGTTATTTTCTTCTTTTTCATCCTAAGTGTTAGGTAGAGTAAGTGTATGAGAGAAGTTGGCAAGTCGATTCTTAAGAGAACTTCTTATTGACATTTTAGCCTGATCAGATGTAGATCAATGGCATATGAAAGGAACGAATACCCAAAATAATATTTTTTAACATTTTTGCCTTCCTTTATAATTGACAAATCTCACCAGTATCGCTCTATGTTTTTGTATGGTCGAATTTTGGCAGTATTATCTCCATTCTATGTGATAGTTACCTATACAAAACGACTTCTCTACAGATGCATTAATATTTAGTTTTAAATTCATAGTCTTGTTAAATAAATTATGTATTATCTGTCCCACATTTTCATCATCCTTTTTCTAATGCAATTTCGATTGAGATATTGATCATGCTGATCAATTGATTTGTAAGTTTTTCATTTACCTCTTCAAGTGCACATATTTTTTTCTCATACTCAAATTTCAATTTTTGATTAATTAAAACCTCATCCAACTTGGTATTTACGTGTTCTGGAACTGTCTTCGCTAATAAATTAATTAACGTTTCATTTGACGTTATCACTTTCATAATTTCTTTTATAGTTTTTTGCATTTCTTTGGCGTACTTTGACATTTTGTTTTTTTTACTATTGCTTCATATTAAACTAAATACACCAACACATAGGTTTATTATGTTATTATTTATACTTTTAGATATAACACTCTTCGGTGAAGTGGAGACAAGATACATACGTCTACTCGCCTCGGCAGCACATTCTATTCCCAAACGTATAATAATAATATACATAAAATTGACTTAAAGCTGATATTTGATACAAATAAATTGTTGGATATGTAGATGCAGACTGGGATAAGGCTGTATTTTTATATTTTTGGAAGTACTGTGGATTATACTGTGTCATCGAGTTCGGGAAAACAAGATTGTGTATTTCTCTCTTCAGCCGAAGTTGAAAACATAACTTTGAGTAATGCAATTTTCGAGTTTATGTTTTTAAAAAAACTTTCACATGGTTTGGATATAATCATCGCTGATCCTATACAAATTTTTGAAGATAATCAGTCTTATTTCAAATTAGCATGTGAGATTAAACAGTTTACTCGATTGAAGCATATAGATGCGAGATATATTTAGTGAAAAATAAAGTTAATCTCAATTTAATCAAACTGGTGTATATAAACAGTGAAAATCAAATTGCAAATATAACAAAATGTTTAGGGCGAATTCAATTTGAGAATTTAGGAGATGGGCTGGTACTCGATTATCAAATTGAAGGGGAGGGGGGGAATTAATAGTTATATACAGATTTATGTTTATCAATGTTGTTGTTATTAATCAACTTGTCAATTGTTTTGTCAACAAGAATAATGAGCAAAGTTGTCTGTCACAAGAAAAAGAGTTTTGTATTGAAATAGTAAATCTAACTCCCGACGTTTTTTGCGCAAACAGTACAATTTGTTATATTATATATAGCCTCTACGGCTTGCTCCAATTTTTTTTCATTAATTATGCGAATTGTCGGTTTCCTTACTAACCCACCCACCTTGGTTTGATTGAATTTGACTTTGCGCTAGACTGGCAATGCAGAATAAGGTTCACCTTGCAAGGGGAAATTCACAAGAAATCGAGCCACCTGACAAAGTTATTCTCATTGAGGTCGTCTTGGTACGTAAGCGCGTAAAAAACATGATTTGCTACGGTACACAACCTTGTTTGCGTGCTAATACACAGTGCAAACGTACTCAAATGTTCACAGGTGTCCGTCCCAATCCACCTCGCCGAATACTTGGTAGGTGCGAATTACACTGACTGGTACTTTTATAATCTGACAATTAACAATACACTGCAACATTTACCGCATGTTAAGGAAATAGTAGAAATATTCGTTGATAAAACCACAAGTAGACACCACACAAGTTGCTTTATTAATAAATGCTGTGCATATAACATTAGTTCGTTTGTCAAATTGAAGTTAGTGAAAAATAATATAATAATAAGAAAGCTTGATGAAATTTATTCAACAAATTAATATTAGTATATCACATGTCACGTAATGGGCGAGGGGGAGATGGGGCACTTCAGGCTGCAAAACAAACCCAGTGACAAATACGCAGCCTTGGGGCATAATCGTATTAGGAACCTAGTGGGAGTGATGACATCTCAGATGAGAACAGACCACAAGATCCCTGATACACTTTTAACAGAAATTTCGAAGTAAAAATAGGGGATCAAAGTGAATGAACAGAAACTGACAACAGTACCAGACCACGGGACCTTGTCTGGTATACAGACGGATTAAGGACCGAGGAAGGTACTGGTGGCGGCATATATACTGAAATGAGGAACTCACAATGCAGCATATCACTAGGAAAATATAACTACATCTGTCTATCAGGCAGAAATATACGCAATATTATATTGAGCAGCAGAAAATAATAGGAGAATCTAGAAAAATAGGCGAACCAATATTTTAACAATCAGCCAGGCGTCTCTAGGATCATTGCTAAACCCTAAGGTGACGTCCAAGCTGGTGTGGGAATGCCAACAAAAACTAAGGGCCCTAGCGGACCACAACTAGGTAACTCTTCAGTGGGTGCCGGGACACTCTGGAATCGAGGGCCACGAGAAAGCTGGCAAGCTAGTAAGAAAGAGATCGTTAGCTTCATATATTGGCCCAGAACCTGCCCTGGGAGTGCCTAAAATCACAGTACGGGGCCAAATGAGGGAATGGGTAACAAATCAGCACAAAGAGTACTGAGACAAAAGAACTGGGCAACAACATGGAAAAACCTTCATCAAAAGACCATCTCCCAGAAGACTGAAGAACTACTGTTACTAAACAGGAATTAGCTCCGCATAATCACTGATCTTCTAACAGGGCATTGTGCCCTGAAAGGACACCTGCACCGAATGGGGATGTTCAACGGGGACCTAAGATGCAGACAATGCAATAGGGCAACGGAGACAGCCTACCACATCCTGTGCAGCTGTGAAGCACTGGTTCACAGAAGACAGGCAAAATCTGAACAATCAAGACTGAGTTCAGAAGAATGAGAAGCCAAACGAGAGATGCCAAACTATTTGCAGAGTACTGGAATGGGTATCATAAAACATATAAGAGAGTATCACAATAAGTCCAAGTGACTGCAGTGATTCCGATAACAAAAGTTAGATAGCTCCTGTACACAAAAAAATATATCATGTAAAAATTAAATTATTAAGCAAAACAAATTTGAACATGATTGACCTGCTATTAGGTTAGGTTAGGTTGATCTTTGAGTGGGCTTATATTCAGTTCTTCCATTGTGACTATCTGGTCTATTGCGACTCATTCCTAATCATATTATACCCAGTGAGCTCAGTCTTTTAATAAAGCCAATGTCCTTATTGGGTGAGAGACTGTCTCGGTCCTCTGGCAGCAGTTGCCCTCTGCCAAAAAGCGAGAAGCTTTTACTGGACCCATCCGATTAAAAAAAAAATTAATAAAATGATTGACGTTAAATTGATTTCCATAGTAACCGAGTTATGTATTCTTTAAAACTATAAATTAGCTTGACATATTTTGAGGTTTAGCTAGAAATGCGACAATTGTTATAAAAATGGTGTTAACGGTACAACACTGTGCCCGTTTTAAAGAAAATTTTGTACGCAACACGTCCCAAAAGTGCTTTTATAGGACTCGCAGGATTCCAGGACTCGCCTGCGGCTCGCCCTGTAATTTGCCCATTCGTCCAGTAAAATATCACTTTCGGGATTTGTAACGTAAATAACTATCTTAAGTGAAGTAATCCTCATAGTTCTTGTCAGTACCGGAGCATTTTCCTTTCAGTCCAAGCCATAGTGGTTGTTTTCACAGTGCTATTTCATTGTCTTCCATGCCAGAGTGGTCTGGTATCCAGACCAGAGTCAATTTGTTGTTTCTATCAATTGGGTTAGCCCTTCTGGCAGTTCAAAACCGTTTTGCAATTGCAAGGACAGGATCTAAGAGCTTTAAGAGCTACTTGGCTATTTGAAAAGATTCTTATTGATCTAACTTTAGGATGCGTCTGTTCAAGTCTGCCTACACACAGTTCAGTGACATGAGCCTAAAAAGCAGCCGCATTATTACTCATGCTTGAAGTTATACCTTTGCTCCTGGAGCCTAAGTACACAATTGCAACCACTCCAAAACCCCTGAAGAAATTGGGTTCCTTCAGAGGTTTTGGAGCTGTCTGTGAACCAACTCTGCTCTTTGCAGATTACTTTGATTCCAATCCCATTCGTCTCTTCCAGGGAATAGAACGTTAAAAGGCAGCTCGTAGTTGGTCATATTCTGCTATCTATATTGTCCTTCCAATCTCATATTGGCTGTTATTGGTATTGTCAACAATGGCTCCAAGGTATACCGTTGTGCGTACAATGTCGTACTTGTCCTTAATGTGTTTAAGTGGTTTTTATTTGGTTGGTCTACAATCGTAATTTTCGTTTTTTTTTTGTAGTTAAACCATAATCAGAGCTTATTCTTTTAAGGTTGCCCAGCAGGTGTATGAGCTCATCCTCGGCTGCTGCAACTAAGTACTAGAAGGTAGTATCATCCCAAGTTAGAAATTTTAATTCCACCCTACCATTCCTCAAGCACACGTCACATTACGTGATCGCTGTAGATGTTTTGTTGGATCTTGGATTGTATACATACCATATTATAACAAATTTTTTTAAGACTAGAGTAATAAGCTCGCGGATGAACTGCTGGTTATTCTCTCTCTGAGGCAAGGAAAATTTGAAAAGGTACTTTCTCATATCCTTGAAGATGTACTAGATACAGTTAACAATTGGTGTGAGAGGGAGCATATGCCTGTTATCACCCACAAAACTGTAATAGTACCCTTCACCAGAAAAGGGAAGCTGGATATCTTAGAACCACACTCCTTGTTAGGTGAAACTATTTCATTTGAGGAGGAATTTAAATTTCTAGGTATTCCACTAGATAACTCACTTAACTGGAACTCCCACCAGCAAAAGGTAAATTACAAAACAAGGGTGTCCTAGTGAACATGCCGAAGAATTTGTGGAAAATTCTGGGGCATTGGTCTCATTAAATATATTGGATGTACATTACATGGCCAATGATGGCGTTTGCTTCCATAGTTTGTGATCGAGGAGGCTACAACAAACGACCAAAGCCAAACTCTGGATTGCAGAAACAAGCATGCTTGGCAATATAATTGGTACAGTAAGTACCACATCGACAGCTGTTCTGGAAATCCTCATGGATATAACCCCTTTCCACAGGTTTGCTGGGCAACATACAAAATTCAACAAGCTGTTATTAATATCCTGCAGGCTAGGATCATGGAACGCAACGGACTATCAGATGACATAGGTAGTCACGACATCATGGGAATGCTTTCAGATGTAATGCCGACCATATCCAACTGTGAGCTACCTTCTAAAGTACCCTTTCTTGAAAGAAATGAATAGAATGACAATAAAGCCGGCCTGTGGAGAGCAGATAGTTGTTGATTCACAGACGACTTCAAAACCCCTGAAGGAACTAGAGCCGGAGTATACATTTGCACCCCAAGGTAAGAATAACTTAAAGCCTGGATAATAATGATTTCCAGGCTAAATTCGTGCCATAGAACTTCTTGTATGGAGTCTTGAACAGATACATTTTGATCTATGTCAAGGCGCAGATTAATAATAATCTTTTCAGACAGCATTTCTTGAATCTCTTGGATCCTATCATTGGAATTTTAAGACGGTTCTAAGGCTCTAACCTAATCGGGCTGTTGCCCGGAGTCAACTTGTTAGTTGACTCCGGTCTAGATATATGACCACTATGACATGGAAGGCAACGAAATAGCCGATTCCTTAGCCAGGGAAGGTGCGGTATCGTGATTTATCGGACCAGAACCAGTATTTGGCTATCGTCAAGCACTGCGAAAACAATCATCTTGGCCTGGAAAATATTCCAGTACTGGCAAAAACTATCAGGATTAGTTCAGTCATAGGAATTTATTACGTATCCTTTGAAATCAAGAACTAAAAAATGACTAGAGTCTAACAGATTACACATAAGAACTCTAATTGGCCTTCAGACATAGATAACTCTGAATGTCGTCTGTGTTTGGAGGAGGATGAAATGCCAGAACATGTCCTATGTCCTTGTCAGGCTTCAGAAATAACCAGGTTCTCAGTCCTTGGCAAAGAGCAACAGCTTCCAGAGAATCTGGACAGTCTCTCACCCAATAAGGTTATCAGCTTTATTAAAAATCTGATCTTACTGAGTGAAATATAATTAGGAGTGAGCTACAATAGACCGGATGGTCGCAGCGGAGGGTCTAAATATAGGCCCACTTATATATTAACCTAACATAACCTAACTTAATAAGATTGATGCAGTTTTCTTACAGCGATGATTATTTTTATAATAAATTTCTATCAATCCGCTTATAAGAATTATTATTTATAAATTTATTGTCATCTCATAACAAATAATAACATGTGGCACTCGCTGCTGGCAACAAGCATGACCTTAGTCCAACCCAGCGTGGACGTAGCAGGCCCAGCTGTATACCTGGGAGTGGCAGCAATGCCTACCGCACGCTGGTAAATCAATCAATCAATCAATCTCATAACAAATAATAACATGAATTAAAATTTTAAATAAATAATAATACTTATGTGCAGTTGGTACATACTTTTTATACTAAGTTACTTGATTTTGCGTGGCTACATACTGAGCTACTTACGATATCAACGATACAACTAAAGTTTGCCTTATTTGGTGGCCAAACAACAGTAAAATAAAAATGTTTATTGGAATTGGATTTATCAGTTTATGGTGTTGCTGTGAATATTGTCTAAACGTTGGTTGTGAAATTAAAAATAAGATATGGTTTTATATATAGACATCAGCTAGTTATAAATTTAATTAACAGCAGTTAGAAATCTAAACATAAATACCAGTAAATTAATTTTATACTAGATAAGTCATAAAACATAGTTATATCGAAATATGTTTTATTTTTATAACTGATTGAAACATATACAAAAAAAATACCTTTTTAGCACTTGAACACCTGCGGGTCCTATTTATGTTTTTTATATAATATTAAAATTAAATGGTTATTTATTTGAGTTTAAAATTTACAAAGTTTAGAATGTCTCAGAAAATCGTAAAAGTAAATATAAAAGTTTTTTCACCTTGTCAGTAGAAACTAACCAATTATGGTTTCATAAACACTTTATCTAAGTAATTGCAAGAAAATAAATATACAAATAAATATAATATTAAAATAAACATGTGATTTTGTATTGAGCCTTTCAAAGTTCATTTGATGTAATTTGCATTTTGTTGAATTGCGAATCTAGGTCAAGGTCCAACGAGCATTTTAATCGCAAGGGTTTTCCTTTTACACATTCGGAAAGAAAAAGAATGATTACTCAATATCACAACTTTAATTTAATCCCTCGACCTAATATTCAATAACATGACAATAATATGTGCTTTCTGCATTCCCCATTAATAGTAACCAGTTTAGATTTCAAATCAACAAAAGTACCAGCGACGTTATTTTTGCTTTTTAGAAAATGTTTGTTTATCATAAAAAAAATGAGGCTCCGATTTTGTGATTTATCGAAAGCATTCGATTGCCTAAATCATGGAATCTCGTTATACTCAGAGCTGAAGGCAGACCCCATTCTGGGAATGCCCTCGGACAGCATGGTCCCAAAGTATAACTTCTATAAAAACTTTCAAATCAAGATACCAGACAGAGGGGACTGGAAGAATGGCCCTCCGATATCAGCACAAATAGTCTGGTACACGGACGGCTCCAAGACAGAACATGGAGTAGGAGCTGGGATTTACGGGATAAGGTCGAAAACGGAAATCCCGATAAGTCTAGGAATACATGCCACAGTATTTCAGGCAGAGGTGGCCGCTATACAGTGGTGTGCAAGGGAAATAATGAGGCAAGGAACTGTCAACCAGTCAATTGCCATTTTTTCCGACAGCCAAGCGGCGCTAAAGGCAATCGATTCCATGCAGGTCGACTCAAGACTAGTATGGGATTGTATTAACGCCCCTATGAACCTAGGAAGTCAGAACAAAGTGACCGTGGCATGGGTACCAGGACATGAGGGACACAGGGGAAATGAAAAGGCTGATGAGCTGGCTCGGGAAGGCGCATCTAATGCCCTGGTAGGCCCCGAACCCTTTTGTGGTGTGGCTAAGCCATGCAAACGAGAATCCATTAATAAATGGGTACAGGACAAATCTCTAGAATGGTGGAAGAGTTTCCCGCGACAGAGACAGGCCAAAGAGTTCATTAAAGAACGGTCGGCCAAATTCACGGAAGATCTACTAGGCCAAAGTAGAAAGGCCCTTAGGATAATAGTGGGTCTTCTAACTGGACATTGTAGGCTCAATAGGCATATGAGTCTAATGGGCCTGGCAGATGATGCAACATGTAGATTCTGTCAAGAGGAAGAGGAAACCTCAGTACATGTGCTGTGCCATTGTGAAGGCCTAGCCAGACTGAGATTCCAAATACTTGGTGAGGAAAAACCAAGAGCGGATAGCTATACTAAGGAGCCCCTATCAAGGCTATGGAGTCTGGTACAAAAGACAAAGCTGGATGAGGAACTCTAAATGAATTAGATTAGGAGTACCACAATAGATCCAAAGGGGTCGCGGTGGCCAAGGCTAAGCGGCCAGCTCCTCCCTTCAATCTAATCTAATCTAATCTAATCTAATCATGGAATATTGCTGTAAAACTTCAGTGATATGGATTTGAGGTACTTTATTTGCCTGGATTAAATCCATTTTAAGGACCGCACTCAAATGATAAAATCTTCAGGAAAATGCTCTAATACAGTCAAAATAAATTGCAGAGTTCCACAAGGGTTTATCCTTGACCTAGTTCTCTTATAAAAGACTTGGCGAGTATCAATATATCATTTTACGCCTTTTGTCGATGACCACACGTTTGTGGCATAATAAAAATTGGAAAATATTGCATGTAGAAATTTGTTGAGATGTAGGATCACACCTAGGATATGGTATCCCATTTTGGGAATTGTACAGTCAGTAATTATTGAGTGGAGCACTCATTTTGCGTAAGCGAGCAATAAAATACATGTATAAAACACATTTAAAATATCTATTTGTTGCTCACCAGATATTTACAGTAGTATCCATGGTTTTATTCACGAAACGATGTGCTTGTTTCATAAAAAACAAATACTTTTGAATAAGCGGAAAATTGCAATATTAATCTCTAAGCAAATAATATCAATTTACTCTCTACCAGTTTTACAAGAAACTCTCTAATTTATGACACTAAGAGAAAATTTACAACCGTCTACAAATAACATTAAAAAGTATCTCCTTTGATGAAGAACTTAGAAAGGTCGTAAAAAAATTGAGTTGATTGAAACCCCCAAGGCAACCAAAGAGTGGGAAGACCAGATGTGTAAGTGGCAAGAAACATGGACAAGACGCGGGGAGAAATAAAGGTACTGTCCAGGAATGGAGTCAGTTGGCGACAGTTTGTGAAGGTTCTATATTCCTCAATGGAGTAAAGGGACTGTTATGTTATGAAGTTTGTCTCAGACCGAGTGTCCATTAGGAGATTTATTTTTATCCTTTTATTTTCTTACCTCCTTCGCTGATATCTTACTTGCCACTTCCCAATCTGGGCCGATGGATGCCAGTTTGGCGCTTTGTCTTGAAACATCATCTACAGTCTCATTCCTTTTTATTTGCTCACATCCTAGCACTCACATCAAGGTAACCTTGTCCCTTGGCAGTTGCTTTACTCTTTATAGATATTTTCATACAATTTTGAACTCAAAAGTAAATGAACTTAGTACCTTAAGTGCTGCGTGGCTGCCTAAAAGTATATAACTTCTTGCTCCGTGTGCTTTTTTTATACATTTTAGAACGCAAAAATCTATGGCGTAAATTTTCACCTGGAGAATGGTGGGAGTGTAATCTAAGGCCTTTGACAGCCTGCACTTTGGGCCATATACACCATATACTCTCTCATCCATTTTAGATTCCTCTGAGTACTTGATGAGCGACCCTCTTTCAAGTTGCCTTCCTCCAGAATTCCATATTTGATGATTAGAAATGGCCTCTTCAAAGGTTTGCTCGAAGCCAAACCTAACTGATGTGGAGTCTGTGGGAATGGTCATTGATTCTATCTGTTTATTTAAAACAGCTAGATAACCAACCAGGCCCCCTAATTTGAATTTCATATTAGAAAGAAGTTTGCACGCGCTGACAGCTGCTACCTCCTTCACGCAAATATGTAGCGGACACAGGTTAAGCAACGTTTCCATTGTTACTGTTGTAGAGGTAAGCATTGCAGCTGTGAGTCCAATACAAGCTAACGGTTGCTCTTTGCTAATTTATCTTTTGTTTTTGTCCACTATACCAGCGAAGCATAGGCGACTGTAGGTCTAACAACGTTAAGTTTCGCGATTAGATCATTCTTGGACTAAGTCTCCAAGCTTTACTAAAGAATCTACGGTATGTCAAGAAAGCCGCTGGTGACCTTTGCCAGATGATTTTTCCAAGTGAGTTTTTGATCCAGGGTGACATTTAGACATTTTATCTCAATGGAAAGGCCAATTTGCGTACCATTTAACGTTGGTGCTACTAATGAAAGTTTATTTCTTGTAGCAAATGGTATTAGGATTTGTTTGCTTGGATTAACTTTTAATCCTTCTTCCATGTACCAGATTTTAATCAGGTTGGGACCAATTTGTATTAGGTCTTATTGTAACTACTAAGTCGTCGGCGTTACTTTGTTGCTTAGTTCCGTGAGCAGGTTATCAACAACTAGAGACCATAATAAGAGTGACAGAACCCTTCCTTGGAGCAATTCAAAAAAGTTTTCTTTCCACGGAAATAGAAATTGCGTATCTCAAATTTCCAACTTTTACCCAACTTTTGCCAAGTCTGACAAAGTTGGGGAGTAACGTACCACCCTCATACTCCCCTTCGCTACGCCCCTGGCTGCAGTTTGTATAAATCAGTGTCATTACACATATATAAAATTGAAGAGCAATAATCAAAATGTGATTTAATAATTGAATTGCATATCTTGTGCATATAATAAAAAAAATTTACTTAATTGATAAGCAAAACCGATGTTATTTTAAATTTTTTTGCAAATACATTCGATGTGCTCTAAAAATGTTAATTTTTAAGCAATAACTACACCTAAATATTTTGTATACTCTATCTTTTTCATTATGAAGTGCTTTGAGATACTTTTTATCACCAATTACCATATACTTAAATTTATTTGGATTTACAAGCAGTTTATTTGTTTTCATCCAGTTTTCTATTTATATAGGACTCGATTTAATTTCTGAATAGCAGCGTCAATATAAGTATCAGAAACATATTAAACTGTGTCATTAGCAAAAACCGCTGCCCAAGGAATCACTACTTCCACATCCAGATTCTCTATCCAAGTCACTCACAACGCAAAAACTTTGTATGTGAAAATAATTGTTTATGGAACTTTAATAATATAATATTTGAAATCCTCTACCCCAAAAACCCATAAAACGATACCCCACATCGGTAGTGGAGTGGAGGTGGTGATAGGGGGGTGGTAGTGGGGGTGGATGAAGTAAAAAAATATTTTGAGGTTTCTGGTTCCTGTACGTACACTAAATCACAATTTTTTTTCATCCCCTTTAATAAGGAGGTGGGGGTGGTAATGGGGGTGGCTAATGCCAAAAATTTTTTTGAGACCTTAGCTTCTCTTGTATATACTAAATACCAATTTCATGGACTCTTACCTGCTTGATTTACCCATTTACCCCAAATTCGCCCCAATTTACCCCCCAACCCTTCGACAGAACAAGATGAAAATATAATCTAGTTCTAGATCTCGTTAAAGTACATAATGTGTACCAAATTTCAAGTCAATATCTTAAACGATTAAACGATTCCAGAGTAAACGTGCGCACAAAAAAAAGTTACAGACAGACAGACCGACAGACTAACAGACAGACAGACAGACAGACAGACAGACCGACCGACAGACAGGCAGACCGACAGACAGACAGACAGACAGACCGACAGACAGACAGACCAACAGACAGACAGACCGACAGACAGACAGAATTTTTTTTTCGCTCAAACTTAAAATCTCGACGTTTCATGACATTTTAAGCCTATTTGGACAATAAAAATTTTTAAAAAATTTTTTGTCGTTACTATACTTCCACTGGACGTGGAAGTAAAAGATGCATTTTACAACTTTCTAAGTCAATAAAAAGAATATCATTTATGAACATACTAAAAAGCTAAGGTCCCAATAAAGTACCTTGGGGCACTCAGTTGATTACGTTACGTTTTTCAGAAAATGCTTTTACGATTTTTACTTCCACGTCCAGTGGAAGTATAGTAACGACAAAAAAATTTAAAAAAATTTTTATTGTCCAAATAGGCTTAAAATGTCATAAAACGTCGAGATTTTAAGTTTGAGCGAAAAAAAAATTTTCTGTCTGTCTGTCGGTCTGTCTGTAACTTTTTTTTGTGTGCACGTTTACTCTGGAACCGTTTAAGATATTGACTTGAAATTTGGTACACATATGTACTTTAACGAGATCTAGAACTATATTATATTTTCATCTTGTTCCGTCGAAGGGTTGGGGGATAAATTGGGGTAAATTTGGGGTAAATGGGTAAATCAAGCAGGTAAGAGTCCATGAAATTGGTATTTAGTATATACAAGAGAAGCTAAGGTCTCAAAAAAAATTTTGGCATTAGCCACCCCTATTACCACCCCCACCTCCTTATTAAAGGGGATGAAAAAAAAATTATGATTTAGTGTATGTACAGGAACCAGAAACCTCAAAATATTTTTCTACTTTATTCACCCTCCACTACCACCCCCCAATCACCCCACTACCGATGTGGGGTATCGTTTTATGGGTTTTTGGGGTAGAGGATTTCAAATATTATGTTATTAAAGTTCCATAAACAATTATTTTTACACACAAAGTTTTTTCGTTGTGAGTGACTTGGATAGAGAATCTGGATGTGGAAGTAGTGATTTCTTGGGCAGCGGTTTTGTTATTTGGCAGCGATTTCGCAAATATGATTGAAACGACTTATAAATTATCAAAACCAAAATAATATTTTAATTTGTTCAACAATATTTCCCTGTTATCTACTGTAAAGGCTTGTTTATTTTTGAAGTGCAGTTTCACAAGAGTGCCCCTCTCTCAAACTAGATTGTTTTGAGGATAGTAAATTATTTTCAGTCATAAACTCTCTTAACGGCTGATAAACTACTAATTCAAGTGTTTTCTTTAAACATGGAGTGTATTGATGGGCCTGTGGACCTAAAGTTTAACCTACTCCTCTCTACTTGAGATATACTCCAATTATAAAACCTATAAATATCACACTGAAGTTTTTCTGCATCACTGCATCAAAAACTGCAAACAATCTCAAATCTTCTGCAAAAGCTAGAATTTTCGCAAAGTCTGAAATATATTGAACGTTTTGTTTTCATTGAAATTTCTTACCTAAATAAATAGTAGAAAAAGTCATATTTACACTTCAAAGAAATGTTGTTGCAGGATGACCAGAAGCATATACCTCATTTACACACTTTGACATTCCAAGGAGAAAGACAGCAGGTATCCGATCATTAATTAATTATTCCTTACTTATACTAAACATGTGTGATAACTTAACATTTTTCCTGTACATAATTAAAGCTGAAAGTAATGTGATTATCTGAGCGAATCTCAACGACCTAATTAACACTATGGTGCCACCTGCGCATTACGCTGTGACGTCAGCGTGTTTTATTACTTTTACAACCATAAACACGACTTACAGCACCGGAGGATTCGAATAGTGCAATAATTTCATGCTGTTCATCATCTGACTAACCATTAAAATGGGAAATTTGTCGTTCGTCCAACGCATAATCTTAATGTGTCCGCCACATAATGAATCATATCGTTTTAATTGCTTCAGTTAATATATTCAACACCTAAAATATTTGCCAGATTCAAGTAACAAAACGCCGTGAAAAGTGAAATGCTGCCAAGTAATTCAGAAAGTACAAGTAGTTAGAGCTATTTATCTATGATAATTTTTCTGGAAGTTTATAAGCACACCTTTTTCTTGAAATTCATTTTCCTTGAAATCATACTTGCATTATTTCTTGAAAAATATTCAGTAAGTATTAAATTATCGTAGCTCTTGGAATTCGCAAAGGCAAAGATGTGCCCAAAAATTTAATTTTTAAATCACAGGAACGAATAAAACACTACTATATTTACCCAAACTTGTGACCGTGCAGTTTCGACAATTACGTCATTATCAAACAATGATTCAAAATTGCAGATTACAGAAGGTTTGGGACCTGCTTAAACAGATAATTAATACAAATGTTACCAAGAAAGATTATAAATGTGATTATAACTATGGTGAATTCTTAGAATATTGATTAAGGTGGTTATTTTTGTTTGGCCGTGGTGAAAAGGGCGCCAATATTCTTGGCTAGAGATGTCGGTCTCGGATGTCTGGGGCCGGGCAGGACTATTGCCCTTTACCCCAGTACATCGCTGTAGACCGGGGACCGGCCTCGTGCAGGGCGGGCGAACTTACTTTACGTCGGCCCCACTCACAAATGTGAGCGGTGCAGACGATTTCGGTCCACCTCCCTGGGTCCTGGCTCGTTGGACCTTGCTGGCTAAGGCCTCTTCTGGCGTTCTTCTGTCTTCGTTTTCTTTTCTTCGCCAGCTTGTTTCCCCCCGGGAGGTAGTCATCTGTCTGTTAGGTGTGTTGGAAGTTTTGGCAGGAGAGACTGCCGGTACACAGGATGCCAAATGACATCCTGCCATCCGGATCGTCGGTTGGGAAGGATGAGCTGTGTAGCTCGAGGAAGGGCAGACCTAAATGCTATTTGTAGCATTTTTGGTCTGCCCGGAGCCAGGGGGACTACAGGTACTGGACGGTATGTTGTCCGGTACCCGCAGGGTCGTGGGTGGGGTGTTTGGTGTCGTCATGTCTCTTCGGGTAGCTTCTCCATCGACGGGGTGGTCCGGGTGGCGTCACTGGGGGGTGAGGTGGGGCAGGTTTGCGAACAGGGCCCCCATCATGGTACACATCTGCTGCATTTGAGCCAGTACAGCAGCGAGTTGTCCAGCCTCTGGGGGGGCCTGTGGTGGTTGGGCAGGGTTGGTGGTTGTCCCCGCTGCACCCTGGGCTGCTCTGGCGTAGCTTAGCCCGGGGGTTGTCCTGGTGGTGGCTGACTTGTGGGCTGGTGTCTTCCGGGGGGCTGGGGTCTGTGGGCTGGCTTTCCTTTTGGGGCATCGGGGGCATCCTCTGTAACTTGCGGGGTGCGCTCCCTGGCAATTCGCGCATTTGGCTGGAGTGTCCTTTGGCTTCTGGCAGGTGGAAGTGTGGTGGGTCTCGCCGCATTTTACACATTTGGGAGTGGCCATACACCGTCCTTGTGCATGGCCGAAAGTCTGGCATCTGTGACACTGGGTGATCGTCTGTTTGGCTCTCTGTTTCTCCACTTTCACTACCAGGTAGCAACATCGAGTCACTTTTAGGATGTCTTCCTGATTTGGGGGAACCTGCACCAGCATCATCGGGATTTCCTGTCTCGTCCTCCTAGATGACATCCTTTGTACAGAGACTGGTGTGTGCCCCTGCATTTCAAGGTCTGTCTTGACTTCCTCACTGGTTACACTGGTCGGTATCCCACGTATTACTACCCTGAGAAGCCTCTCCTCTGGCAGGGCGTAAGTGTGGTATTCTTGTTTCTCGTTTTTGAATAGCCGGGTTAGTCTGCGGTGGTCATCGGGTGTAGAGGGCTCTATGGCGATACCATCTCTCACAGCCTTGGCTTTCTTGATGTCTACCCGGGCTTGTTGTAATTTTTGGGTTACCGTCGACCATGACTCGTGGCTGCGCAGGACAACTGGGGGCATCCGGGGGGCTTTGGGGGCCTCTATATCAGCACCTGTGGGGTTTGTCTCCGTCTGGCTGGTTGAGGGTTTGTCTTCGCCAGCTTTTGGCGTCCTCTTTGTTGCTGTGGGGGCTATTTCCTCGTCACTATCCGGGATGTTTTTCCTTTTCTGGGATTCCTGTATGGGGGCCACTGGGGGGGTCTGGTAGCTTCGGAAGGTGTCCATTAATTCGCGGTGTCTGAGGATGGATTCTTCCTGCTGGGATTTTAGTTGGTTGTTGAGTTCCTCGAGTTGTGCCTGGAGTCGCTCGACTTGGGTTTTTAGTCTTGCATTTTCTTCCTCGAGCAGAGCTTGTCGTGTTCTTTTTATCCCGTCCTCGTGTGTTGTTATTGACACTGGTGTTGACGTCCTGGATGAGTCGTCTGTCTCCATGTCAAAGCTTCTGTCAGTGTTCTTTTTCCTCGGCATGTCGTTCTCTTCTGTACCTAAAAAAGAAATGGGGAAAGGAAATTGGGAAGGGTAAAACACAATTGTCCCCAGGCGGGGGACTTTATTTATCTTTTATATATCAGCGTCTTAATAAAGACGACTGATATTACTCCTCTTGCACTCTCTGTGGGGCTTCCACTTCGCTAGTTCGCTTCGCACTGTCTTCAACTGCACACTGGAGGTCTGCACTCGTCGACTGCCACTTGAACTATGCTGACTGACGGTGAAAAGGGGTGAGTACATTACATCTAGTTATTAATTTAACAGACTAAAATTGTTACTATTTTTGTATTTATTGATTTCTAGGGCTTCTAGTAGATTAAGTTTTGAGCCTTTATTGGCGAAGTCTAGGATTTTCATATCACTGATGTCTGGGAAATTATGACAATTTTCTAACACGTGGTTTGAGAAAGTAGAGTCTGTATATTTTAATCTGAAAGATCTCTCATGTTCTAGGTGCCTAATTCTAAAATCTCGATCACTTTGTCCAATATATAAGCTATTGCAGTCTGAACATTTTAATTTAAAATTCATTACTTTTATCTTTTTCATTATATATTAGGTTTGGCAGTTTATACTGAGGTTTAAAAGCTATATTGATATTATTAGTTGAGAGAATATTTGCTATGTATACTGATGATGTGTCGCAATATGTGATGCTGGCATATGGATATCGGGTTAAGTTCTTGGTTTTTGGGTTTTTTATTATGTTTTTTACTGATTAATTTGAAGATAATTTCTTTAGGGAATCCATTATTTTTTGATGCGTTGTTGTAATTTTGACATATTGAAAACAGAGCAAAAAATATAAGCCTGTTGGGGCAGGGAGGTGGAAGATAAAAAGCTCACATGATTCAAGTGTTTAAACCTGGTACATAAGACTAATTTATTCAAAAAATCTTGGAAATTAACCTTGTTATGTATTAGGTTACATACAAATATTTGAGAGTATCAATCCCGCATTTTTTCTAGGTTATTAATACGAGTCATAATAAGGATTCCAGATGAGCGATGCGTATTCAAGTTTAGACCAAATAAAAGCAAAGTATCTTTAAAGTATCAGTATTAGTGAACTTTTCTTGATCTAAATAGAAATCCCAAAGTTTTAAGGATTTTAAACTTGTTATTTATGTGAGGTACAAAGGAAACTTCTGTATAAAAAATTACTCCAAGATCATTGAAAGTCTGGGGTCTTTGAAGAACCACGTTTATCTATACTATAGGTGCTAGTTTGGTTGTATAGGATATAAGGTTACATTTGGACACATTTAAAGTTAACTTATTTTGAAAACACCAATTTGGAGATGGTATTCTGTAATAGATTGCAATGCTCTATGTTAGCTTCATAGAGGATTCATCCCACAATATAAGTTATAAATAGGTTAAAGAACAAAGATCCAAGAATTGATCCTTACGGAACGCCAGGTTTTGCCAAGCATTCAACAGACCTAAACCCACTATAAACTCATATTGTTTTCCGTCTAGAAGATAAGATTGAAAAAATATCAACAGAGAATGGGAGAAACCGGAACAAGACATCTTTTGAAGCAATATATTGATATCGAGGGTGTCGAACACCTTAGAAAAATATGTGTATATTATATTCATTTGTTTATGTTAATCAATTGCCTCAGAGATGGATTGAGTTATACATATTAGATCAGAGGTGATGGTGCGCCCTTTTACAAAATCGTGCTGGTATATTGACAGCTGATTTGTGATACTACAATATATCCAATAAAATTTCTAAACTTGCAAAAATTTACATGGGTCTCAAATTGGTAACATTGTTTTTATCCCCTTCTTATCGTGAAGATTTAATCTTTCAAGGAATAATAATACATATATTAACTAAATCCAAACAAATTGCATTGTTTGTTGCCTGTACTTTTTGACAGCGTCGACTTTCTGTGGTGCCTACGTCGGATCACATCCCAGCTGAAGAAAATTCAAGAGAGAGACAGAAGGTATGTTTTATATTGTATATGAAAGCAACAGAGATAAGAAACTTTGGAAATAGACTTGTAAGTAAACGTATATGGGATATTGTGGTCTATTTATTCCTAAGTCTACGTTCGAGCTCTAAGATGGCATATACTTCTGGTTGGAATATACTAGGCAAGTAACATCGAGCCATTGGTTTATATCAGTGTACACCAGCACCAGTTCCCTCCCCAACCTTCGATCGTATGTGTACCATTCCAGACATGTCTTAGTCCTTTACACGTAGTCTTCTAGCTCTACTTGTGTGGGGTACATAGTAGCATTCTGGGATATGATTACAAAGTTATAACTAATGGCTTTGATAATGATCTGTATCTGATTTCTAAAATAATGTAAACAACTCGTGATTGTTGCAAAACAATAAACCAGTTAGGTGTACATGATTCTAATTTGAAGAGTAATGTTCAACATAATTTTGGCATTTCAAATTTCTTTAATAACCATTTCAATAATTCTTTGCCGAATACATCAGTTAGCAACGAGGACATTGTTTTGTATGAAATTAATAAGCTCCCAATTATTATAGAAGAAATATCACACATGTTACCTCCGAAAGTATTTTGAACGTAATTAATAAAATTAAATCTAATGCTGCTAAAGGGATGGTTTCTCTTTAAATATTATTAAAATGAAATTAACCATTTGTTTGGATGCAGTTACACACTTAATTAATTTCTCGTCTCAATCTGAGACTCTCTTCTCCCAGTGGAAAACGGCATGTGTTATACCTCTACCGAAGAAAAGTAAACCCGAAACTTTAAGTGATTTCAGGCCTATCAGTATTCTGCCAGTTTTTTTTGTAAATATTAGAGAGGATAATTTATAATCAGCTAAAGCAACATGTACAAGATAAATTCATGGTAACTACCACCATTATGGTTGATCTTATAAAAGCATTTGTCTCATCCACGAAATACTTTTAGCAAAACTGCATTATCTAGGCTTGGCATCAAATACCATAACTACTTGTCAAAGATAATGCAAAGAACTAAAGTACCTAATTTGCAAATGTCAGATAGTTTTTAATGATCAATTCGGGAGTTCCTCAGGGCTCAATACTTGGACCAATACTGTTTTCCATGTATCTGTCAGTTTTGTTGTAAGCTGTAAAACAAGTATATTCCTATGCGTATGAATTTGCCCTGGTTGGTATTTACAGCAGCTCTGTGAGCTGACACACCGCCGGGCTAAATAAAGACATTTTTATTTATTTATTTATGTATCTTTGTAGGTACGTTGGCTAAACAAGGCAATAATTTTGATTAGGCTTAATAAGCCCTAGGCAGATTCAAATTGTCAGAAAATCAGACTTCATCAGACACATCTCTATAAATTTAACCCTTCAGTAGATTTGTGGTTCAATTTCGTGCTACTAAGAATTTTGTTTTTCAGTATTTATTACCGCATTGTTAAGAATTGAATGAAATTAATTGACCATAAATCTTGTTACTTGAACAATATAAGAAACAATATGGAACAATATAGAAAAAGTATATAAAAAATATACAATAGGTAAAAACATTAAAAAAAAAAAACTAATAAATAAGTATGCATTTTTTTATGCAATCTCGTATCATTAAATAAAATAAAATGCTTAGCTTATCTGACAATACGTAAATACACACTGACTTATAATTTTGACTAGATATCTCATAAAAAAAGTTTGACTCATAAACCTACTCTACTTGGCAATTATCATTAATTAAATTTAACATTTTAAAATTCTCCGTTTGTTTAATGATATGATTAATTTGTGAAACCCGCAAGGGAACTTTTAAATATAAGATTACTGAGATTTGACGTCTTTTGTTTTTAGTATTAATATTAAGTAAAAATTAAAAATTCATATAAATATCTAGTATACTACGTTGATGATTATCAATTATCACTTACTTAGCATATTAGTACCGTCGAATTGATTTAATTCAATTTTCTTCAGCGATAACATTCCACTAGACATTTTATTGTTAATTCTTATGTATTGTGACCTGATTACGAAAAAAATATTTGCGCGCAAAAATTCCTGGTGCGTCAAAAGTTATATACACTTTTTGACACGCTTTCGCGGATTTTCTACTTATCTGCTTGATATATCTTGTACCAGTAATCGAATGGAAGTTTAAAAATACTGGATTTTTTTAAATAAAATTCTTAAAAAATATAGACCGTGTATAGTAGGGTGGGTCGAAAAAAATAAATATTTTTTTTTCGGAACGCTTCAGAGCGGAAAAGTTGCCTATTGTAATAAAAAGAAAAACGACATAAAGAAAATTAAAATCGGTTAACATCTTCAGTGTTGCTCGGATATAGCCATCTCTAGCTTCATGACCACATACTTTACTCGAGGCCTCTGTCACAAGTTTGACGCACCTCTCCACAGCCTGGGTGTGACAGGGAAACTTTTGTATTTCTCTGATGAGCTTAGGGTCAGAAATGATGAGTAATTTAATTTAATCTTGAAAGTTTATCTTCGGTGGTATGAAATTTCTAACAGTCTTCTTCTTTGGGATGGTTTGTCTTGCTTTTAAGATCCTTCTGTAACCAAGCTCCCGAATACGTTCTCTTTCAACGACAAGCATTGCCAACAGAACATTCTCCGGGTGCGCAAAGAACTCATTTCGTTCTATTGCTGGATTAACAACTTTAAGTAATTTGTCGGATAAATATCGTGATGTTTGGATTGCTTGAAACACATGTTTTGGCATGTATGACATACATTCCTGTATGATTTGTCATAATAAAGAGCAAATATTTTACTGACGGACCAAAACATGTCTCTTAAGCAATCCACACATCACGATATTTATCCGACGAATTACTTAAGTTGTTGATCCAGTAATAGAACAAAATGCGTTCTTTGCGCACTCAGAGAATGTTCTGTTGACAATGCTTGTCGATGAAAGAGAACATATTTGGGAGATTGGTTACAGAAGGATCTTAAAAGCAAGACAAAGCGTCCCAAAGAAGACTGTTGGAAATTTCATACCACCGAAGATAAACTTTCAAGCTTCCGATTACATTGAAATTATTAATTGGAATTCTTGTATGTTGTATCCTCCCCCCAATGCTGCGGGACCTAAGTGAAGATGATATTAAATCACTCATCAATTCTGAAACTAAGCCCATCAGAGAAATACAAAAGTTTCCCTGTCACACCCAGGCTGTGGAGAGGTGCATCAAACTTGTGACAGAGGCCTCGAATAAAGTAGGTATGTGGATCTGAAGTTAGAGATGGCTATATCCGAGCAACACTGAAGTCTAGATCGGTTATGCTTCATTTCTACAAAAAATCAGACTTTAAATGTGTAGCAGTTATAAAAAAGAAAAAGTAAAAAACACAATAAGTACATAGTACTCATATCTTTGGCTTACTGTGTTACCTATGGAAAATGTTTGTAAATAGTTGTAAACACCTCCACGTGGAGAGTTCTGGGTTGTTTTGTTCTAGCAACACGAGCGAAGAGTTGCACAGTGAAAATTGCGAAAAATTGGTAAATTTGTGTTTTTTCTAAGACGTTGGGCGAACGCAAAAAATAGATTATTGACCAGGATTTAATTTATTTAGGTTATTTAAACCATAAAACAAGCATAAAAAACTAGAGCATGATTATTTTAAAAGTTTTAACTAACAGAAAGAATTAGAGAATATTATTTAGGTATTATGCAAATCACAACTTACACACTTTTTTATTTATTATGAAAATACCTACTTTCTGTATATTGTTGCCCTAATCTGGGCACGCTAATATATTAGTTAGGTAAATACTTTAAAACACTCATTATTGGAGAACCAATTAAAATAACTACTCTTCTAGCTAATACTGACGAAGTATTGAATTACATGATAGGATTCTTAGCATTTTAAAGAAAAAAAAAAATTAAAAATACTTAAGTCATTCATATACATTTAGTCATTCACACTTTTCTTATTTAATATGAAATTATCTACTTTCTGTATATTGGTACCTTAATCGGGTCACGCTAATATACTACTTAGGAAAACACTTTAAAACACTCATTATTGGAAAACCAATCAAAACAACTACTCTTCTAGCTAATACTGACGAAGTATTGAATTACATGATAGGATTCCTGGCATTTTAAGTCAAAAAAATATAGTGAAGATACTTAAATTATTTATTGAAATTCAGTCATTCACAAGAATTATTGAATCTTACATTCTATTTCAACTCTAGAAAAATTGTACAAGTTTTTTCGAACTCGTTAGTTCTCATCAGTAGAGTATAGAAACATTCATTCATTATTTACAAGCCTATTCTTGATTTATTTTTTTTACCATTAATTATTTTTATTTATTTGCTTTTGCTTTTTTTTGATTGTAGGTTTTTTACCTACTTTTTATTTCCAAAAAAATGGACTTTTTACAATTTTGATCTTGATCCCCTTAGAGTACCTAAAAGAACATACAATCGAAAAAAGAAAAGAAAAGTGACGCACAATGCTTCCTTGATACTTGACGAAGAATTAAAATTTTTTATTTCGTCCGCCATCTTTGACCGATCTATTTGACTCACAGTGTCCGGGTTTGGTGCATTAAATTTGACTATAGATTGAGTTTTATTTTTGCTAATTTTGGTAAAATTACTCCCTTCTTATATAACTTTTGACGCAAGGGGAATTTTTGGGCGCAAATAGTTTTTTCGTAAACAGGAGGTCAAAATATATAAGTGTATAGGATTACAATAAAAATGCGACATGCAGTTAAAAAGAATACAAAAATTCACACACCTTGACCAGTATTTATATCTTAACATTTGATTTAATCATAAATAAATAAATAACTAATAACTCAAGTGTCGATTTCATTATAATTGTATTGTTCCTCGTTTGCCATTTTGCAACGTGTTCATTTCTCATATTTACAGTCTGTTTAGTTGAGTGTTTAGACAAAGACCGTGTAATATCGAAATTAATTAAACAATGGTTTTTTGTACATGTTTTGGCAACCAGAGAAAGCATAGCATACTCTATTAACTTGCGGTTTCTAATGTCGCGGTTTCATTATTCCAAAATAAACAACAATAACGAAATATCGCATTTGCTGTATACAGTATGTCCGTGGATGGGGTTTACAATAGGTGTAATGGCTAAAATTTTTAACTTTTCGAGAAAATGTTATACTTTATAAAGTTTTTACAAAAACTTAAAATTCCGTAAGAGTAAACTGGTTATATTTTTTATTTTGGAACAAAATATAAAATAAAAAAGTTGTTTCAAATTTTCTGTCCAAATTCAAAATTTCATTTGAATATTGCAGTGTTTCGAAATAAGTAAATTTTTAGTAAAATTTTGTCGGTTTTTGTCAAATTTTTATTTAGCTAATTGCATTCGAACAAGGCGAGCAAATATTAGATAAATAATTCTAAATTTATAAAAGCAAATACATATTTGAAGGTTATGACTTTATTAAATATCACAATTCAAAAATCCCTCCTTCATATTGAACGCATGTTTCCAATCATTTCTGAATGTTGTGAAAACTACTTCTAACTTCTTCAGTGGAAATTGATTGCATAGCTGCCGAAATGAGCTGCTTTAGAATTTCAATGTCGTTGTTTATGGGTTGCCGGTAGGTAATTAGTTTTAGATGCCCCCCCAGAGAAATGTATCCACAATTGTCAAATCTGGACTTCTTGGGGCCACAAAACTGGACCATTGCAACCAATCCACCGTCATCCAAATTTGCTATTAAGCCAATTACGTACGACGCAGGCATAATGTGCCGGACATCCATCCTGTTGAAAATACATTCTATTACGATATTCCATCGGCAAGTCTGATAAGATAAGAAAATGGTTTTCATGAAATAACTCGAAAAGTATTAATACATTTAGCGAAACAAAAAATCTACTAAATTGAGGATGAATTTTGTTCGTTTTCTAATTTTTGTAGAATTAATGGTCAGAGATTTGGAATTATAAAAATGGCGTCCTGACGTTTACAAGACGAAGTATTGAAAAAGAATCTATGGCACTTACATTAAAAATGCCAACAACTAAAGCAAAGGGTTAATAACTAAGCTTTCAAATGATTTTTTGACTGTTTCTATTGCATAAAAGACAGAAGTAATATGTTTTTTCCCATTTTTTTTTTATAAAAACGTCGCCATTTTGTTTCTGTAAGTAGTTGGTAGTTAAAAAATATAACTCTCAAATACTGGTTTTCATTAACATATAGATAGCATGACCTAGACGCTCAAATTCTTTCGTTGTTTGACACTTGCTTTAGAAAAAAATGCATTTTAAACTATAAAGGGATTTTCAAAAAAACGTAAAACTTTGGCTTCTTTGCAAATAGGTATCTATAAATATTAGTTTTAGCAAGAAAAATGCTTATAATAAGCTTGGAATGATTTTTAAAATTTTATATTTATGTAGGATTAATAGTTCAGAAGATATTCTAGTTCAAAGATGGCGTCCGAACGTTTATAGGATGAAGTATTTAGTTTAAATGTTGAATATCTTAAAAACCATGATACTGGCATAAAAAATTCTAAGAACCAAACTGTAAAATGATTATTTTTTGTTTCTGTATCATAAGAAACAAACAAATTGTGGCCGAAACGATGTACGTTATCACATTTGTTTAAACAAAATGGCAACATTTCGTTATTATAATTGTCCAGTAATTAAAAAAATTATGGAAAATATTGTTTTGCGTTAATATATAGCGTCTCTTAAATGTTCAATTTTTTGACCGCTTAAAACACTTGATTTGGTAAAAATTTCCATCCACCATATTGGAGCTGCCATTTTGAATTTTTTAATTTTGACTGCGGATTCGTAATCAGCGATCCCAAGAGCATGACTATTATCCTTGACCTTGAAACGTACCAGATCGGCACAACTGCTGAGGCCCATAATATTAGTAGTAACCATTTACTAAATGTAAACGTTTTCGCTTTGTTTATAATACTTGATATGTAATATACTGTTTGTAAAAATGATGTATGAATGTTTTTAAAAGTTTAGTTTGGCCTGTTATTTTATGCATAAAGGTATTCCAATTAGTGATTAAATTATTGTTTAGTGTTAATATAGTTTATTTATTTATCGGGGGTTGTAACAAAGTCAGAAGTGGGATCTCTCTTCATCGCCAATTTCAATAAAAAACCATACTTTTCCTTGTGATGAAATAAAAATAAATGCTTAATTAGATGTTTTGTTATGTATGGCTGTCAGCAAGAGGGAGTGCGTTTGTACCTCGGTTGATTCTGTCGCCATTGACGGTGCACAAGATCCTACAGCCAGTACTACTCGGAGCACTCCACCTTTGACCCTTGAAAAACATGTCATGTCATATGTGACCATAAGAACATATCATACCATATGTGACCATAAGAACATGTCATACCATATGTGACTATAAGAACATGTCATGCCAAATGTGACCATAAAAACATGTCATGCCACATGTGACCATAAGAATAGGTCCATATGTGACCGTAATTTATCATATATGACGGCAAAATAGATCATGCCTTATTTATATATCTATAAAAAAAATCCTGACTGACTGACTGACTGACTCACTGACTGATCTATCAACGCACAGCTCATACCGCTAGTATAGAAACTTCACATTTTGCATAGAGGTTCCTCGAATGGTGTAGGCATTCACTAAGAAGGAATTTTTCGAAATTTAACCTCCAAGAGGATGAAAAAGGGGGTTGAAATTTTAAGCTTTTTCGGAGACGGTTAGAACTAAATGCGTGAAATTTGGCACGAATATTTTTTGCTGAAATTTATTAGATACGTGTGAAATGAAATTTCGATTTTCATTTTTAAAGGGGTGAAAACGGGGGTGATATATGGTTTAAAGCGCACCCGTATTTTTGAAATCGCGTAAGTCAGAAACGTGATTATTTGAGCGACGGACTCTTCTAGGGAAATAAGAAGACACGTATTCGATGGTTTTCAAAAAGAGACCCCCGAAAGGGTGAACGGGGAGGAGGAGGGGAGGTTTTTAAGCTTTCCGGAAACGGTTACACCTAGAAGCATGAAATTTGGCAGAAATACTCTTTATTGGAATCTATTAGACACGAGTGAGACCAAATTTCGATTTTCACTTTCTCTGAAATCGCGTAAGTCAGAAACGCGATATTACAGCGATGGACTCTTCTGAGAAAATAAGGAGACACGTATTTGAAAGTTTCCCCTCCCGAACGGGTAAACAGGGAGAGGAATGTTTTTAAGCATGAAATTTGACACATACCCGCCCTTATGTTTTATTGTCGATTAAAATAATTATTTTTTCGTTTAACTCGCTCTAACATAAAAATAAAATAATGAATTGTTATCAAATTGCGATGCGCAGTGGATTTCCCCGAGTACTATGGATGCGCGGTGGGTTTCCCAGGGTACCATGGATGCGCAATGGGTTCCCTCTAGTATACTTCCTAAATACTATAGAAGTACTCAGTGAGTATGTAGTACTTCTTTATTTAAGTCGCGGGCATCAGCTAGTGTCAAATAAGGGGAAACATAGGCTTGAGGACAACCTTGACTTCAGGATGGCCGACTGTTACCATTGACCTTGAAACCTTCCAGATCGTCACAATCGCTGAGGTCCATAATACTATTAGTAACCATTTACTAAATGTAAACGTTTTCGCTTTGTTTATAACATATAATATGCTCTTTGTAAAAATCATGCAGAACTGTTT